>OU612045.1:110783104-111389977 GCA_914767935.1 Coremacera marginata
TCCTTTTCTTTTTTAAATCACTCCGCGAAGTTGGGGGGGGGGGAGGGGGCGTTGTAACGGTGATCTACTGTAGACTTCACAACAGGTTTTGACAGGCCACTATGTAAGAGGGTAAGGCTTGGCATGTTTCGGGACGACATAGAAGATTCGGTGTCAGCCGTCTATTGCTTGGAAACTAGCAACACAAA
The DNA here is from genome assembly GCA_914767935.1 of Coremacera marginata. Classification (NCBI taxonomy): domain Eukaryota; kingdom Metazoa; phylum Arthropoda; class Insecta; order Diptera; family Sciomyzidae; genus Coremacera; species Coremacera marginata. Next base: position 110,783,293 of record OU612045.1, read on the forward strand.
TTTGTTAATCTTCGTTGGCACTCGCTTGTTTACGACATCGGCTTCGGCTGATAGTTCACCACCCGACATAGCAATTATCCTAGTGAGCAAGTTTCCAAGGTATATCAATTTGCATGTGAGGTGTTTGAAAGGCGGCGTTCCAGGCAGGAATAATTGTTGTATTGCGTGAGTGGGTGCTTTTGTGTGTATATGAGACTTTGTGATCCATAAATGAATGGTGTGTGAATATGGGGTGTGTATGGTGTGTATGAGCGAGTGTATGCATGGGGTGGGATTCATCTTTTGATAAGTTTTTCAATTCGATTGGCAACCAGTCCTGTGATGGGCTAAAACTGGAAGTAGCCGGGCTTAGTGCTACGAGGTCTGACCAAGGACATTAAAACTGGTACCACGGGCAGTCAGCGGCCCGCGGCTTATGAGAGGCTGACTTGTTTGGGATGGCCCTTTGAGGAGTCTTCGCGGTGGCTGTTGTTTACTACCCATATCGCGGTCATAGCTATCCAGCTCGGTGTGGTTTGCATTCTCAATCCGGGTGACATACCCTATGGTATGGAAGAGGTTTTAGATATGCCTCCACCCTACCAAGGGTTGCGAAGTGTCATCACAACATGGAGCTAATTTGGTACCTTTGAATCCTCAAAGGGGCGTCGACCGACGCAATATCTCGGTCCCAATGTTATGGAACATGTAAACTTAAGCCTACATGGTAGTTACTTATATTAAACACAACATACATAGCAATTATCATTCGGTTAGTTACCACATCAGCTTCAGCTGGTAGTTCCGACAAAATAGTACTCATTCCGTTTTCAGCTCCTTTTGAACGATATTTTATTTATATAAATAATATTCTTTCGTTGCTTTAAAATCTAGATTCAAGCTATCAACACACGTGGTCGAGCGTTCCAAAGCGAACGATCGTGAAGAAATACGTTTGAAAAATTGCACTGTACAGCAATATTGAAGTTTTTGAAAATCCTAAAGGGTTTCTCAACGGTTTCTAAAGGTTTTGGGTACGCTGAATCCGAATTTGATGTCAGAATTTTTGGGTCACCCTAGGTTTTCATACTACAAGGGGAGGCAGAACCCTAACCCCCTACTGTTAAAGAAATCAATATTTCCTCCATAAGGGGGGACTTGAGAGGGTTATAATGTACGACTGCCCCCCATTACTTTTTCAAGAGAAAAATCTTCTGCCTTGGAACCCATCCCATCCGACCCCTCCTTAGGGGCCTCCCATACAAATATTTTTATTTTTTCCCATTTTTTATCAATATCAATATTTCATTTTAAGGGAGGGCTGCAGAGGATTAATATGTATGACTTACCCCTATTACTTTTTCAAGACGAACATTTTTTGCTTTGAAATTTATCCCCTTCGACCCCCTCCTTAAGGGGGCTCCCGTACAAATTTTTTGATTTTTGTGTATTTGTTATATGAAATTTTGCATTTTATTTAAAAAATCGAATTTTATTAATATATATTTATTGGAGTACAAAAAATGTTCTTGAAATATTTTTTTTTATTTTATTGTTATATATTTTTTTTATTTCTTGAATTAAATTTTAGAATTATATATTATTTTGTCTTTTGAAACGACGAGTGTTGGTTTCATCTAAATTGTCTGGTTTAACGCTCCAGCAATATTTTGCAAGCATTGAAGCCAAACTTTTGCCTTTATATCTTGTTTCCATTGTCATCATTTCTTGGTGTAATTTTTCTCCGTGCTCGTCTGAATCTTAGCCGAGATTTTGAGGACAGAAATCTAAGTGGTTGTGTAGCATGTGGGTCTTTAATGACATTAACACATTCAATTCATTAAAAGCTGATACTAAGTATTCAACAATCAACAATTTCCTTTAGTTCTCTACCTTCTTATTACCTAGGAAATCTGTTATTATACGTACTAACTAAGTACATTTCAATGCCCTAAGTTTTCGTTCATTCATTTTTTGTTCGAACATTAAATCCTTAATCAGTGCACGAATATTCGGTCCAATCAAAATTCCTGCAAACAAAAATTTCACAATTGTTATATAATGTACATATATACTAGCTGAATACCCGGCTTTACTCGGGAGTTGATGTAAATAATTTTTGAATTCAAACGTCGATTTGAAAAAACTTTTCACAAACTTTAAAGGGAATTTTGTGTACATCTTTCAAATCGGTAACTTCGGTAAAATGAGCTATTATTATTTTCATAAAGAACTTTTATTGACGTTTCAGACAAAAAAGAATTGAGTTAAATGTATTTTAAAACAGTAGAGTAACTTGCATAGGAAATCAAAATTTTAAATATCTGATAATTTTTTCTTGCTAAGGTAGCATTGATATGTTTAAAAATAATTTTTTTAATGATTTCTATTGTTTTGAAATTAATACTATCAGTGGTTAACGGTACATTTTTTAATTAATTGTCACCACAAATAAAGGGTGATTTTTTAAGAGCTTGATAACTTTTTTTTTTAAAAAAACGCATAAAATTTGCAAAATCTCATCGGTTCTTTATTTGAAACGTTAGATTGGTCCATGACATTTACTTTTTGAAGATAATTTCATTTAAATGTTGACCGCGGCTGCGTCTTAGGTGGTCCATTCGGAAAGTCCAATTTTGGGCAACTTGAATGGCGATCGCTATCGTTCGATGCTAACAAACTTCTTGTTGCCAAAAATGGAAGAACTGAACTTGGTTGACATGTGGTTTCAACAAGATGGCGCTACATGCCACACAGCTCGCGATTCTATGGCCATTTTGAGGGAAAACTTCGGAGAACAATTAATCTCAAGAAATGGACCGGTAAGTTGGCCACCAAGATCATGCGATTTGACGCCTTTAGACTATTTTTTGTGGGGCTACGTCAAGTCTAAAGTCTACAGAAATAAGCCAGCAACTATTCCAGCTTTGGAAGACAACATTTCCGAAGAAATTCGGGCTATTCCGGCCGAAATGCTCGAAAAAGTTGCCCAAAATTGGACTTTCCGAATGGACCACCTAAGACGCAGCCGCGGTCAACATTTAAATGAAATTATCTTCAAAAAGTAAATGTCATGGACCAATCTAACGTTTCAAATAAAGAACCGATGAGATTTTGCAAATTTTATGCGTTTTTTTTTAAAAAAAAAGTTATCAAGCTCTTAAAAAATCACCCTTTATTACAAAATGTATTTGGGTCGGATTTATATATTATATTTTTTTCCTCATCCATTTTTATACACAATTTTTATACAAACTTATACACTAGGCTGGGTCAAAAAAAATTTTTTTCCCAATCCATTCGTAATAGGTAAAATATGTTGTCTTGTAAGTTCAGAAAGATATATGCAAAATATTATTGATTTATTTTTGGTGTAACAGCCCGCGTTTCGCTCTCCAAGTTGAAATTCACTCCCCAAGAGCAAATACTGGGTTCCTGATGGCTTTGTCGGCCGTTTGAAGGCCATAATTCGTGCCAAAAGTGGCCAGTTCGAACAAATTTAAGCTGATTCTAAAATTTGATGTTATTTCCGACATTTTTTGCTTTTAAACAATAAAATTTTAAATAAATGAAAAATATATAGCGCTTTACTTTGTTGCATTACATATCAGCAGCCCGGTATACAAATAATAAATTAAAAGGATCTTAATGTAAATAATATTTAAAATTTAAATTTAAAACTTCTTATATCTTTCAACGTTTCAGAGATGTTGAGGTTCTGTCTCAGAAGTTTTCTAATAGACAAGAAGTACTTCTACACTGAAAAAAAAAATGTTTTAAAATTTACGACATCGTTGAAATCACCTTGATAACAGATTTCGTCCAAGTAAGAGCAAATGTGTCAAAAACATTTTTGATTACAGATTTCGTCATATTGAGAGCAAATGTGTTTAAAACCATGAACTTTTACTGAGTTTTAAATGCTTTTTAACATATCTGCTCTCAATTTGACAAAATCTGTGATCTAAACAAATTTGCAAAAATGTTACTTGTTATAATTGTTTCAAATTATTTGAAAAAATCAAGTATTCATTGAGTTTTTCAAAGTTTTCATTTGAAAAATTTACTTTAAAAGTTTCATTTGTGTTTTTTGTTTGAAGACATCAGTTGCCTTGTAATTTAAAATTTTTTTAATTGTGCTTGTTATTGTTTCATTTAACTAATATTAATTTGCCATGGAAACTAGACAAAGTTTTAATTGTCCCATATTCGGTAGTATTGGAGACATTAAAGAAAATGTGTTGCCGACATATGAAGATGTTATGAAATTGTATGAGTGGTATAGATATGAACGGAAAATTAGTAGGAATACCAAGAAGGAACCAGGATTTTTGGAAGTTGCTGAACTGGTGTCTGGAAGAATTGAACAAATTTGGAGAAAAATCTTCGCTTCCAACGGTTTCACACACGAGGGTCATTCAGTTGTTAAAAGCTTATCATTTAAAGTGCAAAAATCATATAAAATCTTTAAAAAATTATCTGCTGAACAAAAAAACAATTTTCTTCAGAATAGCAGAGTTTTGTTCGACATTTGTACATGTAAATGTACTGAAATTGATCTTTGCTGTTGCCAAAGAGAAAAAAAAGTGCCAAAAGAAGAGCATACGTTTTTGTTGGATCAAAGACAGAATAGGAGGATGCAAATCGGTGGAATAGACCGTGGTTTAACAGCTAAATTGAAGAGGAAGTTGATACGAGCTTCTAAAGTAAAAAAAAATTATTTAAACAATGCCGAATATACAGAAGATTGTGAAACTGAACAACAAGATTTAGAGCTGGCTTCAAGTGACTCTGAAAGCGACACCACTAATAAGCTGAACTTACCAACCACGTCTAAATCAAAGAAGAAAATCAAGTCAGTGCAAAGTTTTCCCACGGTTGCAAGAACCTGTGACCGTTACGGTATTTCTGACAGGGCAGCAGCTGCGATTGTTTCATCGGTGTTGCACGATATTTCCTCAGATATTGAAGTGGTTGATAAATCAAAAATTCGCAGAGAAAGAAAAGAACGAAATAATTTGAACGAACAGCAAGTGCAGCTTCCATTGTCTGCACTTTACTTTGATGGCCGAAAAGACAAAACCCTAAAAATTATAAAAAAGGAACAAAAAGTTATAGACAAACAGTTATAGAGGAACATATATCTGTTGTTAAAGAACCAGGTTCGGAATATCTCGGTTACGCTGTGCCAAACAATGGCTCTGCTAAAGGCATTGAAGAATCCATAAGTACACTTCTTGCGTCACAGAACATCAAACTGGATACTTTAATATCTGTTGGTTGTGATGGTACGAATACTAACACAGGCAAGTTCAATGGAGTCATAAGAATGATAGAAAAATGGATTCAACGACCCGTACAATGGATTGTTTGCATGCTTCATTTAAACGAATTGCCGTTGCGACATTTGTTCAACAACATGGACGGTGTTACCACTGGCCCATCGTCATATGCAGGTCCAATTGGCAAATCGTTAGAAAAATGCGAAATTTTGCCAATCGCACACTTTGACGCAATACAAAGCGAACTTCCGGAAGTTCAATTTGAAGATCTCAGTACAGATCAGAAATATTTGTATGAAATAACAATGTCTGTTATAACTGGACACTGTCCTAATGATTTGGCTAATCGCTCCCCAGGAAAGATGTCACACGCTCGATGGTTAACAAAAGCAAACCGAATATTACGGATTTATATTTCGACAGTTAACCCATCCATTAAACTTAAACTGTTAGCTGAATATTGCGTTAAGGTTTATGCTCGAGTATGGTTCGAAATTAAAACAAAACCGACCTGCAAAGATGGGGCTAAACATTTTTGGACATTAATTAAAAGTTCCCGCTATCTGTCTGCAGAATTAAAAGAAATAATAGATCCCGTAATTCAACGCAATGCTTATTTTGCTCATGCAGAAAATTTGCTCTTGGCGATGTTGTCTGATGAAAACAAAGCATGTAGGGAACTCGCTGTAAAAAAAATTCTTACAGTACGCAGTTCGCCTCATTCTGTAGAGCATCCTCGTATATTTGAAGTGCCAAAAATAAATTTTGAAGCAAAAAACTATACGGACCTCATTAATTGGCAACAAAATTTTAGTGAACCGCCAGTTCTAAGATTTGTCACGAATGAAGGACTTATCAAGCTGATTGAATCGCAAGAATACGAGAACTTACTATTTTTGCAGTTGCCTTGTCATACGCAGGCAGTTGAGCGTTCTGTAAAAATTGTAAGTGAAGCAGCTATGTCATTATGCGATAGAAAGTCTAGAGAAGGTTTAATAAAAACAAAACTCGCATCCAGAAAACGAATGCCTACATTTGAAAGTAAGCAAGATTTTGTGGCTTAAGCAAGGTAAGTTAGTTATTTTACTGATTTTTGAATTGTTTTTCGCGTTTAATGTTTAAATTCATTTTTTTACGGCAATGAAATTAAATGTACTTTTTTTCTCTCTCTCTTTGTCTCTCCCTCTTTTTTCTTTTCCTTTAAGCCCAAGCGGGACATAGGGTCTCAACCACGCCTACGCGCCCTCGTATCAGATTTCTGGAAATACCTTTGAACTCCTTCCATATTTTGTTAAGTTGACCTGCCTCACGTTCCACCGTTCTTCTCCAAGATTCTCTAGGCCTTCCGGGTAGTCGGCCTCTCGCATCGAGTATTTTTTTTAGTTGCAAATAAATTTTGACCAAAATGGAATAATTATATTTTTCTATCATATAATCGAAATATTTCTGAAATTACTTTGTGCTTTTTTGTTAGCTTTTTGTTAAAATTCAAAATTTTGTTAAACTTAATTATTTTTGGTTTTGAAATGTTATGTTTTCACATTTTTAAGTTAACATGATTTTGAGAATGAAATTAAAAAAACAATTTTTTAAGCCTATTTGTGTGTTTTTCTTGTTTGCTTTTGTATTTTAAGCAAAATTTATTTATTTTACGGTGGTAAAAGACAATTGTGTAATACACATAAAAACTTTTTTTTGTAGTTCCGAAATCTTTGAATTAAAAGCGCGGGCTAAAGATATAAATTTACTTAATTGTTTAGAGCTAATTATTATTTGTTAAGTCTTAAGGCAATATAATAAAGCTATTACAAGACGTTTTAAATATAATAAAAATATTCTACATACAAGTGACCCAGCCTATTATACACACTTTTACAATGTCGATATTGCCTTATTTTGATTTATTTTTTGAGGTGCATTCAACCGGTGGTATTTCTAAAAACTTTTTATAAGTCTTTACAGCACCACGGTCAGCGAACGACTGAATTGTACTTTCAAAATTTACGACACTAATACAATCAACGCAGACTGACCACTACAGTGTATTTTTGAATATCTGACTTGTTTTGACTTGAACTGATTTGTTCCTTAGTATTGTTTGTTCAAAGGAAGTTCTTTAACCCATTTTAGCCCGCTGGTCGATTTTTCGACCACTAACTTTTAAATTAATTTTTGAAAAAAATATCCACGAGTTTTTAAACTCTTTCAGAATATACAAGATTTGGTTAAATGTAAATTTTTTGTAATCAAGTAATTCATTCAATAACTATTTAAACATTTCATTTAGAATTTTCGAATAAATTGTAGCCGGAAAATGGAAGATCGGAAAATTCTTAAACTCTGAAAATTCTTAAATTTGATCAATAAAAGCAAAACCTGAAATTTTCATTACGAAATTCCATCGCGTTATAATAGCGGACCAAAATGGGTTAACAATTTGAAGAATTAAAAAAAATTACTTTTTTTCAGCACCCAAAATTCACCAAAAAGAATCTAAATTTCAAGTTTTCACATCGAAAAGAAAGCTTACCAGTTTTGGTAAAATTTTCAAATTTTGGCAACGCTGTCTGGCAGCATAGCATGGTCTTGCAACTTCATAAGAAAGAGATAAGAACAACTTGTGTTCAACTCAGCCCGCAAGAGCGACTTGTCACTCAAAGATCACTCGCATCAAAAGTATTCATTATATTTATACTGTTAACACACTAATTTTTCATTTTGTATTTTTATGATGTGGTGTAATTTTTATTAAATTGTATAAAACAGATATAAAAAATACAAACTTTTATATAAAAAATATAATCATAAAATATATATAGAAAGCCTCCTAAGGAGGGGTCTTAGGAGATGGATTCCAAAGAAAGGGTAGGTCCTACATATTAACCCTTTGTAGCCCTCCCTTAAAGGGAAATATTGATATTGATAAAAAATTTACAAAAATCAAAATATTTGTATGGGAGTCCCCTTAAGGAGGGGTCGAATTGAATGGGTTTCAAGGCAAAAAAGTTTCCTCGTTGTAATGGGGGCCGGTAATGCATTATAACCCTCTCCGGCCTCCCCTTAAGGAGAAAATATTGATTTCATTAATTGAGGGGGGTTAGGGTTCTGCCGCCCCTTGTGGCATGAAAACCTAGGGTGACCCGAAAATTCTGACTTCAGGTTCGGATTCAGTGGACTCAAAACCTTTAGAAACCGTTGAGAAACCCCATGGGATTTTTTGAGTGTTGTACCGTGTTATTATTGTTGTATTACAAGAAGAGGCATAAGTATAAAGAAGTAATTATTACTATATATAAAGGATATTGTTGTTGGGTGTTTTCTTCAGAAAGCAACAAAGACTTTGAGCTCGAAAATATAACTCTTAATTAATAACTGAGAATTATTAGAGTTATAAAGAGAACATAAAACTTATGAAAAGAGGTCGAAATAAATTTACAAATAAATTCTCTGGCAGAGCCCGGCCGTTGAAAATATGATTATTTGTGTGTTTACACACACAATGAATTAAAAATCTTACTTTTCAAAAACAAAAAATATTCATGTCGTGATAGTACAATATCAGCAAACTGCTGAAAGTAAGACTGACTGAAAATAGAAAGAAAAACAACTTACCTCAACATGCCCTTGAGTATTAAAAAGCTTTGATCTATCTTCGAAAAAAAAGAAAAAAAGCTTACTTTAACCAAGAAAAGCATGCTTCTAAAATTAGAAGAACCTTGAGCTGCTTCATATAATTTGTACACCATGTTCACATATAGTTCCAAGTAATTTACTTGTGACATCATTGTACTTTTTGTATCATTTGTGTGTACAATGTAATTCAGAGTAATTTCTCTAACTAAGTTTATCATCGCTATCATGCAAGGCTACTGATGAGTTGGTGTAGCGGCCAACAAAGCAGCTGTCTAGCCTGCTGTGTGATTATTACTCCATATAAAGGGTATTGTTGTTGTTGTTGGTTGTTTTCTTCAGAAAGCAACAAAGACCTTGAGCTCGAAAATATAACTCATAATTAATAATTGAAAAATTATTACAGTTATAAACATAACATTAAACTTATGAAAAGAGGTCGAAATAAATTTACGTATAAGGAAGTATTTTTGAAGAATTACACTGTACAACAATTTGGCACTTTTTGAAAACCCCGAGCACTACCGAAATGGTTTCTTATATTTTTGTGTACGCTGATCACGAATATGCAAAAATAATTTTCGGGTCACCTCTAGTTTAGTCTCCAAAGGACTTTGAAGTTTCGAGAAGTATCTGCCTTTGAAAAATTTTTTAATATAGTAAATTACATTTTTTTTCAACAAATTTGGTATCAAAATAAAGAGAAAATATTGAACAACATAACAAAAATATTAAATTATTTGATTTTTTGAAAAAGGATATGAAAAAAGTCCTTTTTGTTGAAAAATTCCTTAAATCCTTGAAGTTTTTATGCCAATTTAAGCCAAAAAAAAAAATTTAGTAACAAACCTACCCTTTTAACTATGAGTGTGTAAAATTTCATTGAAATCGCATCATTGGTTTGCTTTTTAACATATTTTTAAGGGTTTCGAATATTATTTATCATACAAATTTCTGACTTGTTAATTTTTATACCCCCACACGTACCACTGTAGGAAAGTGAAACACCATCAATATTTATATATTGTTTAACATAGTCGTATTTCATTATTTTCACATATAAATACTTAAATTTTTTTATTATCATATAACATTTAGTTTAATTAATTTGTTTTTGTTTTTTTGGATGACGGCTGTATGAGTTTTCTAAGTCATCTTGTTTGACACTCCAACAATATTCTGCAATCATTGAAATTAAATCTTTTCCTTTGTAACGATTCTCCATCTGTAGCATTTCTTGGTGGAACTTCTCTCCATGTTGATCAGATAATGCTCCCATATTTGGTGGAAAAAAATCGAGGTGGTTGTGAAACATATGGATTTTCAAAGACATAAGAACTTTCATTTTCTTGAAAGCAGAAATCATTTCCTTAACTAAGTCCTTAAAGTTCTCTGCCCTATGATTACCTAATAAGTTTTCTTTTACAGCTTTAAAGCTCATCCATGCGTTTTTTTCAATATCGTTCAAGTTGCTCATAAAAATTGGATCCTTTAATATGGTTCTAATATTGGGACCAATTAAAATTCCTTAAAAGAAATTGAAGAATCGAAATAAATATTATGAAACAAGAAATATTTTGAAGCATTTTTTACCCTCTTTTATTTTAGCATCACTTATCCAATGAAATTTATTTTTAAGGTATTTAAACCCTGCACCATCTTTATCCATCGCCTTAATAAGGTTCTTAGCAGCACCTAACTCAAGGTGAAGCGAGGGAATAACAATGTTCTCCCTTGGAACTAAAGCTTCATGCATAATGTTCTTTTCACCGATCACATTGACATGTCGTTGTCGCCATTTACAGTCTGTGTAATGCATTTCCCTTTGTCGACTGTTCCATTCGCAAAGAAAGCAATTAAACTTTGTGAATCCTGTTTGCAATCCCAAGAGCAGGCCAATCACTTTGAAATCTCCGGAAATCAGCCAATTATGTTCATTGTATTTTATCTTTTGTACAATCAACTTCATCGATGCGTAGTCTTCCTTTAATTTCACGGAATATGCAATTGGAATCGTTGGGAGATTTTTTCCTTTATTAATAAGTGCTATCTTCAGGATTAATTTGGATGAATCAATAAATATATACCACTCAGTTTTGTCATATTTTATGTTAAGAGCCTCCATAAGTCCTTCAATATCGATGCAGTAAACAATTAAATCCGATAGTATACAGTATGATTGCAAATCATGGGATCGATGACGAGCTGCTGAAACGTGCACATTGGAATCTAACAAGTTGTGATCGCGTAGTATTGATGCTGCAACTTCTGTTTTTGTTTTGCTTAGACCCATAACTCTGACGAAATGGTCAAACGTCTCATTATTAAATACAATATGGGAACAATCCGCATTATTAGATGGCTCATAATATGTTGGATCGTTACAACATATCGATGAAAATGCTGCACTTTCTGAAACATGCAAATTCGACTGCGGTATATTTAATACGCGACTTGGCACTGGTGTTGTCTCATTATGTAGCCTAGGTCGAATCGCAGAGTCCAAATTTGGGTAGTTTATTATTGCCTTCGTCTTCAAATTATAACCACTTATTTCAGTAACACAAAAGTAACAATTTTGCTCATCATGTTCCAACTGAGGTGCGCATAACATGGGAATACCGAATGGCAAGCTATCTCGTTTGCCATTACACCACCCTAGCATATTTCTGTAGCACAGATCGCAACATATATTTGGAGCATAAGACACATTTTCACCAGAAAAAATTTCAAATCGAAAGTACTTTAAATAAATTGAACGCAATGTTGCAGTAATAGGTTTTCTTTGTTTAAGCACGGTAAATTCACCACATATGAGTTGACATCGTGCAGTCAAGGGGTATAGACGTGCCGTCCCCTTGGTACATTTTTAAAATCGTTTGTTTATGTTCCGGCGCTGTATTTATTTCCGTCGTGGGTGTCCAAGTTTTATGTCAAGTGTTAAAGATAAATGGAATTTTAATTAAACACTTCTAATTGTGTTTTTAACCGCATCGTGCTAAATAATAATATATAAAAATAATAATAATCATATAAAAAAATCCAGTGTCTTCGTTTCGTTCCGTTACTTAACAAAACGTCCGTCGTTAAATGAGTGTTCGTCCAGTGTATAGTACTTAGGGGAAAAAAAAAAATAAACAAGCAGCTGCAATAATCAACATCATCAATAACAAAAAAAAAAAAATAAATATCAAACAAGCAAACAATAACACTGTGGAACAAATTCGGTGTAATAGTACTAATTGAAATAAAAGCTTGTAATAAATAATTAAATAAATAAAATTAAATAAATTAAATAAAGTAAGACACACTCAAATTAACAAATTAACATCAACAACAAATGCAGCTGAAACTAGTTTTGCCGTGAGCTGCCAGCAGCAACATCAACATCGCTTCGATTTCGGGCTTCGATTTTTTGCTAACCAAGCGAGGGGCTTTTATATGCTCCTCGCCGCGTAAGTAATCGTTTTTTCGTGTCCGTCAACTCCACCATCCTCTCCAATTAGTTACGTCTGCGAGGGGGGTTGCACAGTGGGTTGATTTGTGCTGGAGCAAAGGCATAACACTTGCCTCAGTACATTTTTGCCTATGTCCGCTGTGTTTAATCTTTTTTGTGGAAGTAACTAATTACCTTATTACCCTTATTTGCTTGAGACTTGCATTGTGAATAAATGTCGGGACATTTTCGCATAGACTTTTGCAATATCCGTGGACTGAGAGCGAATTTCTTCTCGGTCTATGCATATTGTGCTCTTTATAGGCCTCAAATAATGGCACTAGGTGAGACCCAGGTGACAGAGGACTCAGATCCACTGGATTTTCATAGTCCTGGGTATCATTTACTGCCATTGTTTTCTTCGCATAGGGGCATCGCTCTTTTTATAAGAACAGATGTGGCATACCAGTTCGAGCGGGGTCTGAGCGTCACCGATCCGGAATTCAGCTCCATGTGGGTGAGGTTCAGAGTTCGTTCGCACTTGCTACATTTTTGTTTCGTGTATAGAAGTCCGAATTTAGGAAGAGAAGCCACTTTTAATAAATTGGACTCTCTCTCTGATTCGATTACGCACATTTTGGGGTTGTTTCCTGACAGCGAAATCGTTGTTGCCGGCGATTTCAATGTCCACAACTCGGCTTGGTTATGTCACTCGAGCCACACCACACCTGAAGGACAATATGTTGAGCTTTTTGCTGAATCAAACCAATTGATTCAACTAGTGAAGGAACCAACATTTTTCCCACGAAATGATTTGCAAAGCCATAATATCTTAGACCTTTTTCTGACTTCTCATCATGAAAAATATGATGTGAGTGTCAATGCACCTCTTGGTAATTCGGACCATTGTACCATCTCCGCTGTTTTTTCATATTCTGACCTTCGCACCTTTACGCCTAAAGCCCCGAAAAGGACTGCATGGTTTTATGAAAGAGCAAATTGGAATGCGTTAAATAATTTTTATCGCAACTTCAATTGGAAATTATGTTTCGCTGATAGAAATGTGAATGCCGCGGCTGTCATGGTACAAGAAATTATCTTATTGGGTATGCGGTTTTTTATCCCCAATAAGAAGAAAAGCATTAAACCAAAAGACCACTCATGGTTTAATGAGACTTGCAGGATTGCAGTCAGGTCCAAAGAGGAAGCCTATCAGAATTGGCGATCTGATAAGAATGCTGATACTAATAGACTTCGCATCGAGGCTAGGAATCGCTGTAACGCAATTTTAAAACGCGAAAAGTTTCTTCACGAAACTCGCATTAGAGAACAGGTTCTTCTCTGCCCTAAAGGGAGCAAAAACTTTTGGTCATTTGTTAAAAGAGTTAAAAATCAAACGTCTCCGTCGATTCCGACTCTTTTAAAAGATGACCAAATCTTCACTGACTCGGTTGATAAAGCGAACCTGTTGGCTGGATTGTTTGCACATAATTCCACAATCTCAGATAGCAGTCAGCCACTGCCCTTTGTCGGGACTAGTTTTTCTTCAATGAAGGAGATATATTTTCGAACGAGAGCAGTCAAAAGAGACCTTGCAAATCTTAACATAAACAAATCATCTGATCCTGATGGCATACCACCAATTGTGCTTAAAACGTGTGCTTCTACGCTGGATCCGTCTTTGCGCAACCTTTTCAACAACTCATACAGGAGTATTTCCATCTTGTTGGAAGGTCGCAAATGTCCAGCCGATACCTAAAAAGGGCGATGCCACGAATCCTGCAAACTACCGACCCATTGCGATATGCTCTACGCTTTCCAAAGTTATGGAGAGCGTAATAAACTTCCACCTAATGAACTATCTGGAGCACAACGAATTGCTAAGTGACCGTCAATATGGTTTTCGTAGGGCTCGGTCTACTGGCGACCTTATGGCGTTCCTTACAGAAAAATGGAACCAATGCGTTCACCTGTTCGGTGAGAGCAGGGTTGTTGCTCTGGATATTTCAAAGGCGTTTGACCGAGTGTGGCATAAAGCACTCGTCTCCAAACTAATTGCATACGGTGTCGGTGGTAACTTTGCTCGGTGGATCACGTGCTTTCTTAAGGATAGAACTATACGTGTCGTAATCGACGGCATTTCGTCCAGTGAGCACGCCATCAACGCAGGAGTACCGCAGGGTTCAGTTCTATCGCCAACTTTGTTTCTGGTTTTTATCAACGACCTTCTGTCGTTGACTCATAACCCAATTCATTTGTTTGCGGACGACAGCAGCATTTGTCATTCATATTTTTTCAAAAAACGCCCGAGTTCTTTGGAGATTGAGAGTAAGAGGCAAAATATGAATGACACTCTTCTTAATGACTTGAAAAAAATCTCCGAGTGGGGTCTTGCTAATAGAGTAGAGTTTAATGCAAACAAGACCCAGTGTTGCCTGTTAACCCACAAGCGGATGAACTGTCCCTTAGCTCCCTTGAATATGAATGGTGTGGATCTTTTGGAGTCAGATGCTCTTGACGTTCTGGGCATGTCGATACAATCAGACCTTCGTTGGAATGATCACATTTTCCATGTGTCGAAAGAAGCGGCCAAGTGCCTAGGTTTCTTAAAACGGTGCAAGCGATACTTCACCCCATCTGATCTTCGAATGATCTATACCTCTTATATAAGGCCTAAAATGGAGTACAATTCGCACATTTGGGCAGGAGCTTCGAGATCTTATTTGGAGCTTCTGGACCGAATTCAAAGACGTGCGATATATATGATAGGATACGAAAACATTTTATCTCCCCTGAGTTCTCTTGGGCATCGGCGTAATGTTGGTTGCCTAAGCCTTTTGTATAGGTTCTACCATGGGAAATGTTCAAGAGAGGTACATGGCCTGACGCCACCAGTTCGTGTATTTCCTAGGTCTACTCGGGCAGCTTTCCAAGCCCATCCCTTTACCATTGCATCGGTGCCCAATAGAACCACGCATTACCGAGATAATTCGTTTTTTGGTCGCACGGTAAGATTGTGGAATAATCTCCCTGTGAGCGTGTTCCCCGGCAGTTTTGATCTGTGTCAGTTTAAAGCAAATCTTCACCGTCACTACTCCATCTTTCCACCCTCCAACTAACTATCACCCGTCTTGCGAATTAACGCAATGCTTTCGCATTTAAAGGGGGCATCCCCTGAGCGTTGGTTTAGACAAAAAAAAAAAAAAACATATGTAGCAAAAACAATTCGGAGAAGTTTTATGTTTGAAACTTTGAAACTGCATTTTATGTAAAGTTTATACTAATGTATATTATATTGTATTTTTTAATAGCACGAAAAATTTTGTTTGACGAATGACACCGATTGAAATTTATTTATCTATGGTAACTGCCAATTTTTTTATTTTGCATTACCCAAAGTTATTTTATGCGGTGCACAGAATTATGAGTGCACTAAATTAAAATACTATAAAAAGCAAACCAATGATGCAATTTCAATGAAATTTAACATACACATAGTTAAAATGGTAAGTTCGTTACTAGATTTTTTTGGCTTAAATTGGCATAAAAACTTCAAGGATATAAGGAATTTTTCAACAAAAAGGACTTTTTTCATATCCTTTTTAAAAAATCAAATAATTTTATATTTTTGTTATGTTGCTTAATATTTTCTCTTTAATTTGATATCAAATTTGTTGAAAAAAAAAAAAAATTTACTATATTAAAAATTTGTTCAAAGGCAGGTACACCTTAAAACTTTAAAGTCCTTTGGAGACCAAACTAGAGGTGACCCGAAAAAACTTTTTGCATATTCGTGACCAGCGTACACGAAAATACAAAAAACCATATAGGAAGTGATCGGGGTTTTTTTCGTCTTGTACCGTGTTATTATTGTTGCATTGTAAGAAAGACGTATAATCATACACTGAAATAAATCTCCTCTATCATCATATTTTATTGTTAGTAAAATCATTGAAATCCAAACATTGACAATCATCGACTTTTATTTGCGAAGGTTCAAGGGTCCTTCGTTTAATCCTGGAGCGGCTGAGTCAAACCTTATCAGAAATTTCTTATCAGATTACACCTTACCATAGTAGATCGCATTCATTTAAAAGCAATTAAATCTTTAAATTCTTACTTAAATCAACCAATTCATGTTTCTAGCCATAAATCAACGAATATACCATGAGTATTTACTAGATTAAGGTTAGTCTAAGCATTCATTGTGATATAAAACGTGATTGTCAGCAATCCGAAATAAAGAGTTTTGATTTAGTGTCAGACGAAAGCAATTTTTTATCTACAAAACTTAGTTCCGGCGAGCAACACCTCAGCCGAAATGAATAGTGAAAGTCGAAGTAGACAACACAAACAAAAAAAGTATGCTTAGAGCTACCGAAAAGGAGAGAATTCAATATGAGTTCTTAGTAGGGGAAGATGTTATGATATGACTGCATCAGTTACAAAAATCAAACTCTTAAACGTTTTTGTTTTTTATTGGTGAGTTATCGGCGGCCGTGGCGTAGTGGGTACAGTGTGTGATTCTTACGCAAGAGAACCCAGGTTCGAATCCTCCATCCGACACAGAGAGTTTTTTCAATTGAATTAATTTTTCTGTTCGGCCATCACCTCTCTGCAGACAATGGCAAACCTCAGAGAGTAAAAACTGCCATGAAAAGCTTCTTGAGAACATAAGCCGTTCGGAGTCGGCGTAAAACATGTAGGTCCAGTTCTCGATCATTTGTGTGCAAACATTTCACATCACACACAACACAATTGATCATAAGAAGCTCGGTCAAAGTCCTTTCAAGTGCTGAAATGGCCATTTCGTTTTTTTTTTTTATCGGAGGAAACACAAAATGATGAAACAAGGACTACAAAATTGATAGGCTAAATAATACTAAAAAAATAGAGAGAACCCAAACACTGATTTAATGATAATTTTCACAATTTCATTGGACTCCTCAATAACGTTAATAAAAGTGCTCGTATATATATTCTTGACAATATCGGAAATATTGTTATTGAAAACTAAAAAATCTAAAAAAAAAATTCTCAAAGAAATTTAAGTCATTAGACAAAATTGTTGCAAAACATGTTGCTTACTTCAAATAAAATATATAAATAATACTTAAAGCCTTATAAATTAAGTTTAATTTACAATAAATTGTACAGGTAAAGGAATCCACAAAAAATTTTCAATATTTTTTAATGAGTCCTGATCTTTGACTAAGTCCTGATTTTTTCCTGATCAATTACTGCACAATGAAAAAACGTAGGTTAAAAATATGAAGCCGTTTTAGAGTTATATATTTAAGATCAATTACACTGCACAACTGTGACTCTGCTTCAAGAGTTCTGATTACTTTTTTATGTATTTAAGTACGTTAATTCCAAAAATTTAAAATCAACGGAGCTGTTTCCAAGATAATTGCAGATTGAGTTTTCGCGGTTTTTGGAAAAAGTTATTTTGCCTTGGTGGCTCTAGTATTTCATTTAATTGTGGAATTTATTAGTAATATTTTAAATCTATATATTATCCTTTTCTAAACATTTTATAAAAATTTTCTGAGCAAAAAGCAAAAATATACCTTGCGGACCTGCAACTTATGACAAAAAAATTTTAAGGAAATCATAAATTATGCGTGCTTGTTGATAGCTTAGAAAATTATATTTTAAGTTGTATATTTAATTATGTTAGATTTACACTCATTTTAAAAAACACGGTAAATATCAGAAAAAATTGTTTTTTGGCATACATTTAAGTAAATTATCTCATTAAAATTTTAATATAAAAAATGTACGGAGTTTTTTTTTTAAGAATTACAAATATGAAAGCATCTTTTGTACTGTAATTTTTATCAGAAAATTTACTTACAAGGTTATCAAAAATTCATTTTTGGTCTGATTTTTATGAAGTGTTTTTACAAAATGAACGCAAATTTATCGAATAAAATACAAAACCTGATAATACATTTTTTTAAAGCAATCTTCATGCACATTTAATTAACTTTATTTTCATAAATTATTACCCGTCAAGGTTAATTGCTGCTTTTCTTATAAAAAACCAATTGCCCATTTCAGCCTTTGAAATTACGGAGCTTCTTATGATAAATTATGCTGTTCGTGTTATTAAATGTTTTCAATAGCTAATGTTCATATTTTAAAGAATCTTAATATGACATTATTTACTCTGTAATGCTTACCATTGTTTGCAGGGAGGTGCCAGCCGATCAGAAAACTTAATTCTGATTGAAAAAATTGACGTGGCCTTCAGGTTCGTAATTTGGCCTATAATGATCCCCACATGCTAAGTCTATCGTCCTCAGCCGCCATTTATTAAACTTTTCAAACAAAATAATTTTATTTTTAAATCGTAAAATAATCTACAGATTTCAACCCCAAGAACAGATTTACAAAATAAGGCTTTTTGCGTAGCACTTTGAGCATGTAGATAATTACTTCTTTACTATTGATCAACTCATCCGTTGTCAAACAGTTAATATGGAAACTCAATCAAGATGCATCTCAAAAAAGCATCGATTGAAAGATCAACGAAATGAAAACATTCGAATCTAACTTTATGAAACAACAGAAGCAGAAACAACAACAGAAACAGGACGAAACAAAAACAGTCTAGTTGGAAATTCTACAGCCAGAGCTAGTAAAACAACTGAGCAGCATATGTCACGTCTTCAAGATATTCACTCACGACAAACTCGATCAAGGTTGAGGTCCGATTTTAAGGTGGCAGCATTTAATTACGAAAAAATTTATGATTGCAGTAACCTTACTTGTCGCCATGTTGTGACTGGACAAATGGAACACCTCTATATACATATTTTTATACTAATCGGAGTAGCTGTTAAGGAGTCTTTAGCGAATTTTTATACAGGCATTATGTCTGGGTCATTCTAATATTTTTTCAAACCGTCTGAGGCAGGTTAAAAAAATCTCAAAAAAAATATATTTTTATGAACTATACAAAAATATTTCTATCTGAAACTATGGGCCTGCCTATCAGCGTGTGTTTCTTGAATCAGGCGAAAAAGATCAAACTGCTTGTATTGATATTATGTTCATTTCTTAAATTTCAACTTAATATTATTAAAAGAACGGCTATTGAACGATAATATATAATTACTCACAAAACTCAGAGTGGTCAAAAGTCTTAAAGACATACAAAAAAGTTATCCGTGAGTACAGGAATGAAAACATCTTATTGAACTAAAATTTATTTGGTACTTCAATCAGTTTCAATTTAAGTTTTAGTTAAATTAACTCTTACTTATTTTATAAATATTTGTCGAAAATGTTAATAAATATCAATTTGTTAATTTAAGCTGTTCTATATCATTTAAGAATTATTAAATATACATATACATACGCTTTATAATTAATTGTGCCAAACCAAACACTTTTTTCTGAGTAAAAAATCATATAGCCCAAAACTCCTTTTGGACAAATCGGAGTTAATTCAAAGTGTGAGGTCCTACTAGGTTGCTTTTACTGATATCCAATATACTCGTACGCACATAACAAAATTATTTTCTTAGAAATACGCTGTTTTGCAATACAGAAATATATACAATACAAACCCTCCTGTTAAAAGTGCACTAAGTGCACTTTAAATTTGAACTGCTATAAGTTATTCCTTATTAAATTTTATTCGACACTTGTTGGATAAAGTGTAAATAAAATTTTAAGACTTTTTCGGCTAAATTTGAAATAACTTTTGCGTTATTTAATTTTGTACAACTGTACTTTTATATATAAATAAATATATCGTTTTTGGGCGTGCAATACAGCTTATTACAAACTTGCAATACCGCGTATATTGCAAAAAAGCCAAAATTTAAATTTGGATTTTAATTCAACTTGATTTAATTAATAAAATGCGGATTTTTCATTAAATGCTGATTTCAGAACAAAGCAAGTATCTAATTTCAATAAATGTTTGCGGTTAAGTTGAAATTCCATGCAATAGTTTAAAAGAAAACCGTTTTTCTGCTCTCCTGTAGAATTTTAATATCACCGTCTGTCTATGTGCAAGTGGCGGAAACGCGGTATTGCACGCCCAACGACGATATAGTTGTGGATTTTACGTCTTTTCATTAAAATAAATATTAATTTTCTTTTAGGAAAATCATTGGCTGTTTACACACCCCCAAGTCGGATAACAAATTGTGAGATACTCCCTAACGGAAATTTTATTGTGCTAACTCTTCAGGACTTTACTAATATTTTAACTTTGACATTAAAAAATTACTCTAAAATGCTTAATATAAAGTCACTTGAAAAAAAACCAAATTAATGTATAATGTGAAAATAAAATTAATGTTTTAATCGTGAATTATATCTATGCATGTGTTTTTCTGTTTGCGAAGACATACGTATGAGTCATTCCAAATGAACTGATACAAAAAAACGAAAGTTGGTTGCTCGACCATTTTAAAAAAGTTTTAAAAGTTTTCCAATTGTTGGGAATGTGGATATAATTCTTTTTGAAAGTCATAAATAGTAGAGTGGCCCTTAGCTGTACGGAACAAATTTTTTTTTACAAATTCAAAATTTGCATGCCCCTCGATTGTTCCTTTACATGTAAAAAGAAAATTGTGAAATTTTCAGGGAAAATTATTAATATCACAGTGCAAAACGAAAAAAAATAACCATATACGGACACCACTACGTGATAAAAGACCAAAAAAAAAAAGACCCCTGTCTCGCAGTTTTGCCCAAAGTCCTCCAGGTTGTTTTTTATGGGCCCCAAAGAAGTGTCGCCTCGGTGTCATTTTTGGAAAAAAGTGATCATTTTCTCAAGCTCATATCTTGCAAGCCGTTCGGAATTTTGATTTATTCTCTGAAGCAAAGTTGTAGCTCTTGTCATAAAGAACAAAAATTGTTAACATATAAAATCAAAAAAACTTCATCTTCATGGTCAAAATCGCAAAAAAGCTTTAAAAAATGAGTGGAAAATGGCCCAAAAAGCGTATTTTTTATTTTCCGCTTTTACGAACAAATTTACTTTGTGAAAAATGAGCCAATTTTCTTTGGCCTGGTAGGGCTTACAGCGCTGATTAAAATCCCAAAGTTTTTTTAAGGAGACCGATCCAACTTCTTGAGATATATGTAGGCCTTTATAGCTTGAGTATATAATCGCTTATATCTCACCCATTTCTTATCCGATCTGATTGAGATGGGTATCATTGAGAAGACCTTTGAAAACGCTATAAATCTGTATATAAATATGTTAATTTTTATTAACTCATTGTGGCAAATTAAAAAAAAAAAATTTTCTAACCTCGCTTTTTTAATAAAAATCTGGTTTTCTCAAAAAACAGCCCTAGTAAACTTATTTCTTCCTAGACTCAGTAAAAGACAACACTTCAAGCTTTTTTTTAAGGTAAAATACTTCGCATTAGCCCTTCTTAGACCGGAGATAGTGAGGCTTTTCTAACAAAAGTACTTTCTGGGAGCCAAAATTTCGCTTAAAATCAATTGAAGTGTAAGAAAAGAAGCGATTTCTTAAAAAAAATGTTGACTTCAAAACTTTCAACGTAAATAATTGTCAGTCAGGAGGCCGAGTGTGTGAGTGCACTGTACCTTCACTGATAGTAAGTGCATTCTAATAAAAATTCTCAAGCTGGTGGGTGAGTTCCCGTGCCCAAACTATCAAACAACTACCTGGAAGCAAACATCTGCATTGAATTCACATAAAAACAACCCAAAATATAAAAAAAATGCCTGGAGACACATTGTAGCTCTTGTCATAAATATGAAATTGTGAACATATAAAATCAAAAAAACTTGTATCAAAAACTACCTGGAAGCAAACATTTGCATTGAATTCACATTGTAGCTCTTCTCATATTTAATGTGTTGTATGTTTAATTATCGCTCAAAAATGAAATATGCCTGGCCAGAACCATGTGTTTGTCCAAGGGTTAACACCGTCTAGGTAGCGCTTAGGTGTCACGCACCGACCGCAGCAGCACAGGCAATACAGTAAGCTTAGCACACGCAACAAGGGACGCAGCACACAATATAAAAGCGACACGACGCTCAAATCGAGGCATTACACAGCGCGACGTCAAAAGAGCTCAGCGGTGAAAGTGAAAGTAAAAAAAGTGAAAGTGCTACAGCATAATTCGCAGACAACATTGGCTTTTGACAATTTCAATATGCAGTGTGAAAATATTGATTTATTTTGCGGTCATCAAATCAGAAGAAAAAGTTGTGCAAAATTTCAAAAGGAAAAGATTCTTTTAACTAGAGAGTTCAAGAGAGCATATAAGTTGTTTTTCGACGAAGAAGACTTGACCGGTGAAAATTACACACCTAATACAGTGTGTCGCCAATGTTATAACTATCTCATGGCATGGTTGAGTGGAGGCCAACATAGTATGAAGTATTGTAAGCCGGTAAACTGGATTAATCTCCCAGGTGATCATGATGAAACCAGTTGCTATGCATGCGTAAATTACACATGTGGTCTAAATCGATATGCTGAGAGGAACAAAACTTATAAAGCAACTGTAACAGCCACACTACCAGTGCTTGCACCTGAAAATTTTGTATCACCAAGGCCGCCAACTCCAGATCGTAGAGCAGATCGTACACTCTAAATGATGACAATTCGTTCGCTTACTGCAACGATGTAAAAGCTTTGGTGGTAAAAATGGGAATGAACTACATCGCTAGTGAGTGGAGATTATTTATTGATGGTTCTGTTTCAAGCTTGAAAGCAGTGTTGTTGCATGTGTCGAACCGAAAACCTTCCATTCCGCTAGCAATGGGTATAAACATGAAAGAAAGCTATGAAACATTGAAAGATATAATGGAAAAAATCAAAAACTACGAAAATAAATGGAAGATTTGCTGTGATTTGAAGGTCATCAACATTTTGCAAGGGATCATTGATAAGGGCGGCTTTCCAAAATTCTTTTGTTTTCTTTGTAATTGGGATTCGCGCTGACCTCTGAATCAATACCAATGTAATTCGTGGAGACCAAGAGAAAGTGTAGAGGAACAAATGAAACAACATAAACTGAGGAATGCACCTTTAATAGACAATACTCAAGACATCTTGCTGCCACCGCTCCACATAAAATTGGGAATTGTTAAAAAATTCATCGAAGTGGCCGTTGTAAATTGTCCGAACGCATTCGACTATTTGAAAAGCGTTTTCCCAAGGCGTAGCGATGACAAAATTAAAAAAGGTATTGTAGTAAATTTAAAACGAATTTTTGTTCACCTCATTGCACTATTTTCACTTTGTTAATGTTTTCTTTTCTGTCTTTATTTTTTTTCTTCATTTAACAGGCGTACTTAATGGCCCTGACATTAGAAAGCTATTCAAGAGCAACTTTTAATCATCGCTTATGATTATAATTATTCAATGGCATGGATTTACCTTCAGCGTGAATGCACCAGAGTCTTGGGAGGGGATCGAGACGCGGAACCGGAAGAAAGAGAATGGGTGAAAGAAATGCTGTATTATTTTGAGAAAATCGGCACATCGATGACATTAAAGCTGCATTTTCTTCATTTTCATTTTGACGATTTTGAACTCCCTACCGGATCCGATGAGCAAGGAGAACGGTTTCACCAAACCACAATGCCCATGGAAAAACGGTACAAAGGCAAAAAACTCGACGCATTGCTTGCAGAGGTAATATCAATTTTATTGATGCACTGTTTTGCATTCCTTTTTTGATTTCTTTTCTAATTCATTTCAGGTATGTTGGTGGAGTCACAAGATCACCCTGTATGATGTTAATGAAGTATCTGAAGAAGAAAAAGCTGAAATTTAAAAATTTTCGGGAAATTTTTCACTTTTGCGGCTACCTAAACAGTGTTAAGAATCCTTCCTAGGAAGTTTATATGTTCTAAAAAGTTGTTTATTGAGATCTTAGGTTCATTTTTGTAGTTGACTGTTTCCTTGAGTTTTTAACGGTTTGCTACCTATGGACCTGAACAGGGGAAAAAGGTAAAAAAAAAATTGAATTTTTTAAAGTTTTTGCGATTTTGACCTTGAAGATGAAGTTTTTTTTATTTTACATGTTAACAATTTTTGTTTTTTATGACAAGAGCTACAACTTTGCCTCAGAAAGTAAATCAAAATTCCGAACGGTTTGCAAGATATGAGCTTGAGAAAATTATCACTTTTTTCCAAAAATGACACCGAGGCCCCACTTCTTTTGGGGCCCATAAAAAAAACCTGGAGGACTTTGCGCAAAACTGGGAGACAGGGATCTTTTTTTTTCTTTTATCACGTAGTGGTGTCCGTATATGGTTATTTTGCCATGACTTAAAAAATTACACACTGTGTTAGTACTATTTTTTTTATTGAAATTCATAGTAATTTTTAAAACCTTTAGGGCCAATTAAACCAAAAATTACAATGTAATAAAATGTAGTGCGAGTGAAAAATAATTCAATTTAATTTAATTGAAATGTAAATACAATTAAACAAAAAAAAAATACTAAAAAAACTAAATCAATCCAAATCAGTCTAAATCAGCTGTTCGAGCAATACGTTTAAATTCATTTATTGTGGTTTATATAGAATCATATCAATTCGTTTTCTTATTCAACTCATTTCTCAAAATTTTCCTTGAATGTACTTATATTTTTTCTTGTACTTAAAATGAACTCTTATGCTATCTCTCTTTCAATTGTTTTTTTTTTTTTTTTGCTAATCCGCTAATTCAGCCTGTGCTGAATAATTTTTAGTACTCAACTTTTTGTATAAATCGGAACAAACACAATTAATAAATCTCTTCTTGTAATTGGACTCATCGAACTAGCATCTGCTTTTTATTTCGCTCGTGTTCTCATGCACTTTAGTTTTGTATAGTCATCATTATTCATAGATCACACATTTTTTTTGGCGCCCAACGTGGGGCACGAGCCTAATCTACGTATAAAGAATAAAAAGCTTTCGCATTAAAAAATTTAAAAAGAGTAATTGTTTAACACAAGCAGAAACAAATTTGATAGCATAATCTACGGCAATTAGTAGTGGAACGAGATTTCAGTGTGCAGCTGCATCGTGGGAGGAATAACGTCAGCTACCAAAATTTATTGGCAGTTTTTAAAACCAACTCAAAGGGAGTAAGAAATAAACGCATTCGCAACAGGTATTTATGGATACATTATAAAACGAATGTGCTTTTTACAAAATTGCGGAAAAGAAATTCGCATGAGCAAATTGAAGCATCACATGTTGATAGAAAAAAGTAATATTAAAATCATTTTCGAACATTTTATGGCAACCGCAACAACAACATCATAAAAAGCACAGTCGCCAGCTATGGTAAAAATTCGCCGTCGTTTTCTGCCTTAATTAAATGCGTGAGAGCCCTACAGAGACAAACGTTGCAATTCGATTTCACTCAATTCATATTCACCTCACTGCAATAAATCGCATTCGTTCCCCTTCTAATCAACGTGCAATTTTTTATAATCATCGCTCACACTTTGTTGTTCAAATTCAGCAGTCATTCTCTAATAGTTCTCAGTACCGTATCGAACTCACCATTACTGCGCAGCCAACTCACTGTGATTTTTTGTCACCAGGTTGACTTTTTGAAAACGTCGACGTCGGAAGAGCATTTTTTTTTGCATTGCATTGCTGCATTGAATTATTATGCCAGACTTAGTAGCTCTACAAAAATAACGCTCAGCAGCAAAAGCTAGAGTTACACGCAGAAAAAATATGCTCTCTGATTCTATGTCTGTAGCTGAACTCGAGTGTCGATTAGGTTTGATAGAGGCATATTTTAAGCAATTACTGTCAATTCAGACGGACATCGAGATCCTAAATGATAAAGATACGAATCGCCCAGAAATTGAAGAGTTGTGTATTGTAACAAAATCAAAAATAATAGAATTATTGGGTGACAACTACAAACGCTCTCATCATGAAACATCTCTTGCGATTCCCTTCTCTGCGCCCAGTAAATTGCCTCATTTACATTTGCCCAAATTTGAAGGAAAGTATTCACAATATAGAAATTTTATATCATCTTTCAAACAACTCGTCGATAGTGATTCCGCTCTTTCGGTAATAGAGAAATTTAATCATCTCTTGCATTGTTTATCGGGTCAAGCATTAGACACAATCAAATGCTTCCAAGTCACGACTGACAATTATATAAACGCGCTAAAGAGATTAGAAGAGCGTTACGACAATAAAACGCTTATATTTTTGGAACATATTGCACATCTATACGAATTGCCAGAAATTCCAAAGCCATCAGCTGTTCACCTACGTAGTCTTGTCGATAGCGCATCAGCAATATTTTGTTCATTAAAATCCCTTGGTAATGAGACTGATATTTGCAACGCAATGATGATACATCTTATAACACAAAAGTTAGATTCCGAATCCCAATTAAAATGGAAGGAAATATTAGATTTTACGTCGTTGCCTACATGGGAAGTATTTTCGAAGCAACTTGAGCGTAGATGCAAGTCAACAGAACCCGGCTCATCTCAGTCGGATTCTGCGCATGGAAATAAAAAGAAAAGCAGATCTTCAGAAAAGAATCAAACATCTCTTCATGCGCACCAACGGTCATGCTCTCATTGTAAATGCAAAGACCATTGGATTAATAGCTGCACTCATTTCAAAGCAATGGACGTGACAAGTAGATACGGCATAGTAAAAAAATTGGGCCTATGCCTAAATTGTTTATCAGATAGGCATGGTGTTGCCAAATGTACATCTAAATACAAGTGCAGAATATGCAACACGTCACATCACACCTTACTGCATCGTCAAACAATAACTGATGCGCACGGAAATGAGTCCGTTGTATCAACATCGTCGGCATCAGTGAATGTGCATATGGAAACGTCTCTTGATACCGTGATTCTTGCTACGGCAGTTGTTTTGATTCGTAATTCTATGGGCGAATACCAGTTTGGCCGTGTTCTCTTAGATTCGTGCTCGCAGGTTAATTTAGTCACTGAACGATTTGCCAATATTATTAATTTGCCTAAAATAAAAACATCAGTAACCATTTTTGGCGTTGGTGGTTTATCATCGAAAATAAAATACCAAATTCACACAACGATTCGCTCTCGTTCCAACAATTTTGAAATAGATGCAAATTTACTAGTAACAAATCGATTGTCTGGATATCAGCCCGAGTCTGATTTCGACATAACCACATGGAAATTGCCTTCAAGAATTGATTTGGCTGACGAATATTTTTATCAATCGCAACCAATAGATCTGCTCATCGGAGCAAATAGTTTCTTTGATATTCTACGTAATGGCCAAATAAAATTAGCACTAAATCAGCCAACATTACAAGAGACCACATTTGGATGGGTGGTATCAGGCCGATACAAATCACTTCGTAAGGCACGCGTAGAACAATGCTACCTTCTACAAGCGACGATGAAAATTTAAATCAGCAACTAGAATATTTATGGGCATTAGAAGATGTTAAGACAGTGAGCACAAAATGGACCGCAGATGAACAAGCATGCGAGTCTTTTTATGTCGCCAATACAGAAATGCAATCAGATGGTCATGTAGTGGTGAAGCTTCCGTTCAAGGAAGATCCAGCCATTATTCGTTCCTCTCATAGCCTAGCGTTGAAACGATTTCACTTGCTAGAAAGACGCTTAGCTCATGACCCCAGTAATAAATCGCTTTAAGTACAATTCATGAAAGAATATGAGGAATTGGGCCATATGTCGATTGCTTTAGATATAGATTTGAGACAGCCACATTACTTCATGCCCCACCAATGCGTACTTAAACTTAACAGCACGAGCACAAAGTTGCGGGTCGTCTTCGATGCGTCAGCGAAGCTGTCACAAAAATCGCTCAATGATGTTTTGCTGGTCAGACCGACTTTACAGGCAGAAATATATCTGCAAATTCTTCGTTTTCGTTTATATAAGTATGCACTCACAGGCGATATAGTAAAAATGTATCGCATGGTGTCAGTACACCCTTCACATCGAAAATTTCAGCTCATTCTTTGGCGCGAAAATGAACAACAGCCGATTCAAATATACAAATTATATACTGTCACGTATGGTATGTCGGCTTCGCCGTTTTTAGCCATTCGCAGCCTAAAATTCATAGCAGACAAATGGGAAGACTCTTTTAGAGTAGGTGCGGATGTTTTACGAAATCATTTTTATGTCGACGACATGTTGACAGGCGCCGACGAGATCGAACAGCTAAACGTTATCAAAAAAGAAACTACACAATTACTGCATAAAGGCGGGTTTGAATTGGCCAAAATTCAATCGAATCACCCAAATTTTCAAAACAAATCGAAAGAAATCATCAATATGAGCTTTGATGAGCCTCAAGTTACAAATGCTCTCGGCATTTCATGGGATTCACAACAGGATTTATTCTTATTTTCGTTTCAACCGAAAAAATAATATACAATGTATACGAAACGTTCAATTTTGTCACTTTCATCATCAATCTTCGATCCTATGGGGTTGCTGGCACCTCTTATAATAAAACCAAGAGTCTTATTGCAAAATCTATGGATAATGAAAATCGATTGGGACACAGAAGTTCCGCAAATAGCAAAAGACGATTTTAAAAACTTCATAAACGATCTCGAAAATCTGCCCATGACAAAACTAGCTCGCTATGTTTTAGTCGCACCTTTTACCAGTATAGAGCTTCATGGTCTTAGCGACGCATCAATTCGCGCATATGGTTGTTGCGTATATGTGCGAGTGTGTGATAATAATGGAAACATTTCAGTTAATTTGTTCACTGCAAAGTGCCGAGTTGCGCCAGTAAAAAAGAGGACGCTTCCAGAACTGGAGCTCGCCGGCGCACATTTACTCTCACGTCTTTACAAGAAAATTGCACCACTCTTCATCGATTTCAATCCTGACGTTATTCTATGGACAGATGCAACCGTCGTTCTACGGTGGCTTCAGCTACACTCGTCGACATTAACGACATTTGCCGGCAATCGCATTTCTGAAATGCAGCAATCCACCACTAATTGCAATTGGCGACACGTTCCAACTGCCAGTAATCCTGCCGATATCATCACTCGAGGTACGTCGATGGCCGATCTAATAGATTCCATCTGGTTCACTGGTCCAGCTTTTCTACAACAAAATCGAGAAAAGTGGCCACGTACGAGCTCAATTGATTTGAACTGCGAAGAGGCAAATTGCGCAATAAGAAAAACAACGTTCAAGTGCACTGTCGAAAATGATGTGATTCTAGATCTTGTTGAACGCACAAGCTCTTACACAAGACTTCTGCGCATCATAAGTTGGCTATTCCGATTGACTCCACATGCGAAAAAGTCCGCATTCAACAAAAACCAAACACTGAAACCTGATGAGCTTCAACACTCGTTATATTTTATCATCTGGTCTATTCAAAAGAGTTTTTTCGCTCACGAAGTCGATTGTATAAGGAAAAACATTGACATCAACAATTCATCAAAATCTCTTAATCTTTTTATTGAAGAGAGGGAATCTTTCCCTCTGCTTCGAGTCGGAGGTCGACTAAAAAATGCTGATATTCCGAGAGATCGAAAGCATCCGTTTCTGTTGCCTCGCAGATGCAATTTTTCTTTAGTTTTAGTCAGGCACCTGCACGAAGCAAATTACCAAGCAGGCCCAAAAGCATTGATCGCTTTCACGCGTCAGATGTTCTGGATCGTCAATGCACGAGCTATTGCACGCAAGGTGGTACGTTCGTGTGTGCGTTGCATCCGCTTTCGCCCTACTTTGCTTAAGCAAGTCATTTGCCTCCAGAACGCGTAAATTCTTCAGACCGCCCGTTCCTTTGCTGTGGTGTTGACTTCTGCGGGCCTATCGATACCTACCTAAAGATTCGTGGAAAGCAGCCTTACAAATGCTACGTAGCAGTATTTGTTTGTTTTTCAAGCAAAGCAGTTCACCTTGAAGCAGTCTCAGATTTGACGGCAGAGGCATTCATCGCAGCACTAAAGAGGCTCGTTGGTCGTCGTGGTCTACCCACAGACATATTTTGCGATAACGCAATGAATTTTTGTGGAGCTGATGCCAAGCTCGAGCAATTCAAAAAATCTTTCTTCAGCAAACCATACCAAAATAAAATCCAAGATTATTGTTCAACTGATTTTATATCTTTCAATTTTATTCCTCCTAGGGCTCCCCACTTTGGCGGCATTTGGGAGGCCGCAGTAAAAGTTGCGAAGGGCCATTTGTATCGCACTTTGTCTGGCGCCAAACTCACTTACGAAGAGCTTTCAACGGCGCTTGTGGAAATTGAAGCTATAATGAATTCTAGGCCTATATCCCCACAGTCGAGCGATCCAAATGACCTTGAAGCATTAACTCCTGGCCACTTACTGATTGGTGGTCCAATCAATGCCATACCGCAGCGTTTCATCGAATGCACTGAGATAAGCTACCTTGAAAGATGGCAACGAATAGCAGCAGTCAAACAAAAATGTTGGGAAAAGTGGTCAGTCGAGTACATAAACGAAATGCTGCAACGTAGTAAATGGACAAGACAAAACGCCAACCTTGAGCCCGGCAGCCTCGTTATGATTCATGAAGATAACATGGCTCCGCAAAAGTGGGTGACTGGTCGCGTCATTAACGTCATCCCCGGCAAAGATGGCAAAATCCGTGTGGTTGATCTAAAGACGACAAAGGGCACCTGTCGCCGCCCCATCCACAAGCTAGCCTTACTGTTGAAACCTTGAAAGATAGTTCTTTCAACCTCACCGGGATGTTCGAGCACATACGTTTAAATTCATATATTGTGGTTTATATAGAATCATATCAATTCGTTTTCTTATTCAACTCATTTCTCAAAATTTTCCTTGAATGTACTTATATTTTTTCTTGTACTTAAAATGAACTCTTATGCTATCTCTCTTTCAATTGTTTTTTTTTTTTTTGCTAATCCGCTAATTCAGCCTGTGCTGAATAATTTTTAGTACTCAACTTTTTGTATAAATCGGAACAAACACAATTAATAAATCTCTTCTTGTAATTGGGCTCATCGAACTAGCATCTGCTTTTTATTTTGCTCGTGTTCTCATGCACTTTAGTTTTGTATAGTCATCATTATTCATAGATCACACATCAGCTTTCCTTAATGAAACAAATCATGGATGAGTGCGTATATTTCGTATATTTTATATTTGCTATATATCCAAAAATTTAGTAAAGGTATACAAATTATGCCTTCTAAAATTTTTTTAAGGATACTAACTGTTTTGGCATTGAATTTATATAACTTAAAAGTTTAAATAAAGGAAATCAAAACTGGAGTTAATGGCCGAGGATGTCATGTCCAGACATCAAACAAGTTTTTAATAATTATTGACTTCGCCAAGTTTAGACTTTTGTTTAACTTTGAAGGTTTATTTTAAAGCGAAAGCTGGGGAAATCAATACAATATAGTTTAACAAGGAAACATTGGGAATATAGTTTATAACACTTTTTAAGAATTTTGTTTTACTTTATAAATTTTACTTTTTTATATAATATTATATTACTTTATAAAAAAAATATTTCCAGAATCAATAGAACCTTATTTCTTTATTAATTAATAGATATTTTCATTTTATTTGGAGTATATTAGGGAATAATAATAAAATTAGCTAAAATTAAATTTTTTTAAAACACTACATATTATCTACACTTGAAATTCACCCTATTGCGAAAAAAACTAAAATATGAACAATTTTAACAAAAAATGTCAGGTTTTTTATAAAAATTTTTCGTCGAAACGTTTTTTTCACAACATTCCAAAGGCAACAAGAAACATTTTAAAGAGACCTGCAAAATTGGTAATACGTCAAATGTGCTGAGGACAAAACTAGTTACATCTTCAAAAGTAAGTATGGATTTTTATGGTAAATGGCTTGTTGAATAGGTAATGGTATAACCTTTCTTATATCCATAACGTTTATATCATAGGAAAACTAAAAAATAAAAATTAAATAAAAAATTAATTAAAAGCATGCGACTATGGGATAGCCGTACACAAGATAGACATATTTTACTAATTATATTTATTACTAATTACAATTACTATGAATTCTTGAAAAAAAATTAAATAAAAAATAAAATTTAGCATAAATCTGTTTCGAATCCCTAGTATTTAAAAAAATGAGTCCGGCGCGAGTTCGCATTATTTGGAAAAAATGAGTCCGTCTCGAATTCGCGTTAATTTGAAAAAGGAATCCGCTTCGAATTCGTTCATAAAGTCCGTTCTGAGTTCTAGACGGATCCGTAAAAAGGAAAAAAGGCGATTCGCGTTTTTGAAAGGAGTTTCATACGAAAACGGGTCAATGACTAATCGCGCGATTTGTTATAACAATTTTTCATGATTTTTCATTAAATTAATCTGGAAGTCCATATTAATTAAAAAAAAATTAAACTTATATTTTTGGGAAGATATATAATATAAAATTAGTATTAACTGAATAGGTTATATCATATAGCTTATGTTATACAAATAGTTAGTCATCATATGTTAACTTGTAGTTTTTTATCATGTGTGATGCAATATATGAGATTTTGAAGTTTCGGTTTCGGCTAAAAAGTGCAGAAAAGGAATATTCTGTCGGACAAAAGTAATAATAAAGAACCTTTTTATAATAGCATAATTATACACAAATAGCCTAATGCGGTCGTCATGTTCTTCTAATATGATAGCTTGGACCTTTTTATGTATGATGAAAATTTAAAAAAATTTTTTAATTTCATCATGCAGTATGTCATTCTATTATACATTGTGACAAATCGTCAAGCTAAATTTAATTGTTGATTATTATTAAATTTTTTTCTAAAAGAAACCGCTCGTTCCTGTAAGAAAATCGGCAAGTTATCGATTTGTGTGACGTCATGCTGTTTCGATCCTTTGTTGCCAATTTAGTGAGAACTAATGTTTCTGTACCTTCAAATCGTTAAAAATTCGGTCCGCGATGAAAAAGAACACAAATTGAGAAGAAACGTAGCGTTTCTGTTTGCTGTTATATGTATTTGTTTTTTTTTTAATGTATGCTGAACTTCTATACATTTATTCCTGTATAGGTCCCCTTATTCGAGTAAATCTACAAACGCTACAGCAAAACTTTTTATATCATTAGAAAGGTTTTGAAGTATAGCTATGCCAAAAATTATTATATTTTTGATACGTGGTACCGTTAAGCAGGTATGAGCGGTTATAGTAGAAAACATTGCAAAAAGACTTAACACTCGAACTCGCTCTAATATGGATGAGAAAGTGTTATTTCCAAAGCGAATATTTTAGCCATTTCCCAATTCAAACGTTAAAAATTTTTGCAACAAAAATTAAGCAAGTGCACATTTTTAAAGTGCTTGTTATGTACTTTTTTTCATATATACAAAACATTATTGACATTTATTTAAATCAGTAAAGTTCTCACTGGCCACAGAGTCAGTGAGAAAAGCCTATATTTTCATCGATTCACTTGATTCACTTTTCTTACAGAGACACTTTTTTTAAAGGTTCCATTGAAATGAAATCGGAACAGGTGACAGCTTATCGATTTGAAACGACCGAATTGAACAGAAATGGATTCAGATTTTTACAGAGACAGTGCAGGTGAGAAATACGTCAGAGTGACGTCAAATCGGTAACATGAGTCGGTAACTACTATCGTTTCGCCTTACAGAAACGAGCTTCTTACAGAAACGAAAAAAATTAACAAAAGGCACTAGCAAAGAAATCATTAAAAATAAGATTCGACTTAAAGGGGGGAAGTTTGGAACTAAATTCTTCTAAAACTACTTTAAGGGATAATTTCACCCCTCATTTGTTTTAAAAATATCAAAAAAATAATGTTTTTTTAATTATTTCGACGATACATCCCGCTTCATATAGACAAATTATCGATAAAAAGGCTTTTTCAAACGTGGACAAATTTTTTTTTTGTTTTTACATTGAATTTAATAGATTCCATTTTTTTAAATGATCACAAAAATTATTTTAGAAAAAAAAATTGAGTTCTGTGAGCAATATTTCGCTACGCCACTGATTATTATTAAATTCTTTTGTACCTGGTTAGCTATGTAAACGAAAAAATAAACAAAGGGCAAAAAATTCATTACAATGAGATTCGGCGGATGATATTGAAATGATTGTTCTTGAATATCATTCGAGGTAGTAATATTATTTTGTAGCGCAAATATTTGTAACTTCTAGTACTAAAAAAAGGCGGCAAAAAAGGTGCCAAAAAAGCGAAGCGGCAATCCTAGGAAAAGCTTTTCTGTGCACCGCGATATTTTTATCGTAGAGCTTTAATACGTGCTGGCATCAGAGTTGCACTGACACGAACTTTTGTACTATTCTTGATAAATGTTTCTTTTTTGGATACGTTTGAATTTTTTTGGGTACGATGCATGCGTGTGTGCAAACAATTTTCACCTACTACCATTTATTCATGCAAATTTTAAATATTATTTATTGAATATTATAACAGTGTCCACCATTGTTATTGCATTTATAGCAAAATTTTACAAGAATTTTTGTATATAAACAAACAACTCTTTGAGGTATTCACAGTTTATTCGCATATTAACAATGCGTATTTATAGCATTTGTTATTCAGTATGTGTTTGCCGTATTCAATGATTTTACAACGCTGTTATATATGCTGTAGATAGGGCATTAAAATGCGAGACACAAAAAACAC
The DNA here is from genome assembly GCA_914767935.1 of Coremacera marginata. Taxonomy (NCBI): domain Eukaryota; kingdom Metazoa; phylum Arthropoda; class Insecta; order Diptera; family Sciomyzidae; genus Coremacera; species Coremacera marginata. The sequence continues at coordinate 110,818,284 of OU612045.1, forward strand.
GTCGAAGGTCTACTTTTATTTACACGTGTTTGCGTTTGCATGCAAAACAACAACAAAGAAAAATACGCTCACGTAAGTTGGCGTAAAAATAACAAATCCTAAATAGGCCTGCGTACTTAAACTGTGAATAGCCTAATTGTATATACAATGTTGTATAAACAATACAACAACACAATACAAATACAATACAACAATACTGCAAATCAAATTGCGGGTGTGTGCGAATCGATCTAAATTTTAAAAAAAATTTTTCTTTTCATTGAAAATTTCCAGCGCTACAATAAATAAGGAAAACAGCTGATAAGGCTGTGCAAATCCATATTTGAAAACTAAATTTATGACAGCTAAATTTTCCGTTGTTTTCTCTTCTTTTCTCATTGGCGAGCTTACAATAACAAACAGAAACACAACGCGAACAGATGATTGGATGAAAATATGCTAAATTTTATGTAAAAATCGAAAAGCGTATTTTAAAATAAATTCAAAAAAAACTACAAAAGGAATATTTTACATGAAGTATATATAAAATTTTTATTAAATAAAAGGCCCAACCAAAAAAAAACGAGTTGCTCCGTAACGCGTAGAGATGAAAATGTTCACTTTAATGCAATTCAATATTGTTGCCCAAAATGTACAAACGTAATTTGACGAAGCCGAACGAACCAGCTTGTCCATACGTTTTGTTTCGCAAGAACCGAACTGCTAGCGTCTCAACTCATCAGACGTTTGGCAAGCCCCCTTTATTAAAAAAAAATTACTTTTAAATAAAGGTCCCATTTTTATACCCACAAATATCAGTTACCAAAATATGGCCGCCGGGGAACAGGGGGCGAACCTTAGAAAAGTAGAGTATTTATTATATGTTATTGTCTTAAAATGTTTCTTAAATATTTAGTTGTAATGTCTAATATAGTTTCTTTTAAATTAATTCGCCTTTTGTTTAAAATTTATATATAATTTACAAACTACTTCATTAATGATCATTATTGTTGTAAACAAACACCCTGTGTGTGTAGCGCTGACTTAAAAAAAATCGTTGCTGGGGGTCGACGATAAAATCGTTGCTATGTTCTCGGATGTAGAAACTTTTTCTGGACGTCCGTGAAGATAGCAACGATTTTTTCGTCGACCCCCAGCAACGAATTTTTTTTTCAGACTTAGCGCTACGCACACAGGGTGTTTATTTGCAGCAATAATGATCATTAATGACGTCATTTGTAATTTAAACGTAAATTTTAAGCAAAAGGCGAATTTATTTAAAAAAAAACTATATTAGACATTACAACTAAACATTTAAGAAACATTTTAAGACAATAACATATATAATAACTACTCTACTTCTTACGCTATATGCACTAAGATATACAAAAACTTTTTGACAATTTTCGGGTATCTAAAAGTTTTCTGCACATATACCACCTCTGCACCTCGAAAACAGGTATTTTTCCAAAACTTTTGACACCAATACCAACTCTCTAGCTGCATTGGAACAGATTCCCTACCAGGTCGAAATCCATTATATAAAAAAACCGTTGCTGGCTTCTCAAGCGTTCCAAAAGTTTTCTGCACATATGACACCTATGCACGTCGAAAACAGGTATTTTTCCAAAACTTTTGACACCAAAACCAAATCTCTAGCTGCATTGGAACAGGTTCTATACCAGGTCATAACCCATTTCAACAAAATGGTTGCTGGCTTCTCAGGTGTTCCAAGAGTTTTCTGCACATATGACAACTATGCACCTCGAAAACAGGTATTTTTACAAATCTTTTGACACCAATACCAACTCTCTAGCTGCATTGGAACAGATTCCCTACCAGGTCGTCATCCATTTTATAAAAAATCGTTGCTGGGGTTCTCAGGCGTTCCAAGAGTTTTCTGCACATATGACAACTATGCACCTCGAAAGTGGGTATTTTTCCAAAACTTTTGACACCAAAATCAACTCTCTAGCTGCATTGGAACAGATTCCCTACCAGGTCGTCATCCATTTTAGAAAATGCCGTAGATGACCCTCTTAGGAGTTTTCTGCACATGTGACAACTGTGTAGCTAGAAAGTAGATATTTTTTAAAAAATTCCAAAATCAAAATCAAGAGCCTAGCTGCTTTGGAGCAGGTTCTATACCAGGTAATCCTTATTGAGGTTAGGAACGATTTTGGACACTAGGAAGTTTTCTGCACATATGACACCTACATAGATAAAGAGAACATATTTTTTTAAATTTTTTAATACCGTAACCAACTCTCTAGCTGCATTGGAACAGGTTCTATACCAGGTCATAACCCATTTCAACAAAATCGTTGCTGGCTTCTCAGGTGTTCCAAGAGTTTTCTGCACATATGACAACTATGCACCTCGAAAACAGGTATTTTTACAAAACTTTTGAAACCAATACCAACTCTCTAGCTGCATTGGAACAGATTCCCTACCAGGTCGTCATCCATTTTAGAAAAAATCGTTGCTGGCTTCTCAGGCGTTCCAAAAGTTTTCTGCACATATGACACCTATGCACGTCGAAAACAGGTATTTTTCCAAAACTTTTGACACCAAAACCAAATCTCTAGCTGCATTGGAACAGGTTCCCTACCAGGTCGTCATCCATTTTAGAAAATGCCGTAGATGACCCTCTTAGGAGTTTTCTGCACATGTGACAACTGTGTAGCTAGAAAGTAGATATTTTTTAAAAAATTCCAAAATCAAAATCAAGAGCCTAGCTGCTTTGGTTTAAACCAGGTTCCAGGACCCTATGAACCCTATTTCTGTTCAATCAGCTGTGTTTTGTTTATTTATTTGTTTTTGTATTTATTTATTTATAATTTAAGTCAATTTAAATTCATCTAATGCTAAAATATCTTGTTAAACCGAGTTTGAACGTCCAATTTTGGTGAGTTAAACTCGGTTTAATTTGAAGTTTAAACTCGTACTGAAAAACTGACTTTAGTGATGTGGAATTGAGTTCGTAACCATGTTTTTACCAAACAATTGCGGTAGGTATAAAAATCTACGAAGCCTTTCGATATTTCTGGGTTGTTCATTTCTGCTTTTATAAGATGTTGCTTCAATAATAAAGACTTAATTATTGAAGTTCACCGCGTAAAAGGATGTTTAATCTATTCCTATAGATATTTAAAATAAGTTGGTACTGATGAGTGTGCACTATATACTAACACTAATTATTTGCTGTTAAAAATTTATGAAATTAACTTTAATGCACAACAAATGAACTACAGGGTATCGCCAGTCGACTTGTGCAAGATTACAAGTTTACGGCACGTGTATTGTACTTTTTTTTTGTAACAATTTTGTTATTGTTACAAAGAGCTCTACAAAGAGCTCCGGAACGTGAATACCCCTTATATTTCATTTAGATCACAAACAAGGCTTATTGAAGTACACAAATTAATTTTTATTTGATATCTCCATTTGTTAATCTATTCGATTCTTCACGAATTATTTGAAATTTTGGTCTTCAACAAATTCTTCATTGAATGTGGGCACCTCCTCTGCGTGTCCTTCTTCATCTTGAGAGCACCCATTGCCAGGGCATTTTAAATAAATATCAGAAAGTTCACGCCCAGTCGAAACCTTTTAAAAATATATCGATTATAAAACTTATGTAACTAATAAAAATAGCACGAGAACTTACCTCTTCGACTAGAGGCGTTAGCTGCATCTCAGTACTGGCACCGGAACTCTTTGATATCTTGTCTAACTTCGCTGACTTTTCTTCATCCAATTGTTTTAATTTTTCTTAGCGCAGCTTACTATACTCTACTTTGTAAGCACTGGAATGTAAGAACTAAAAGAAACAAAATAAAATTAATTTTTGGCTATTCTCTGCTGTGTCCTATGACTACCTTTCCAATGCCCGTTTTGGGTGAGACACAAGTTTTAAGATCACGATAAAATTCGTCTAGTGTGAGAGACATGGTTTGCATTAAATTGCTGATGTAATTCTTCTTCTATTCAAGTGCCTCTTGAAATGCTTCTAAGACCTGCATCCACTCTATGGAAAAATCGTGATCTTGCACATTAATCTGAATAAAAAAATATATATGAATGTATTTTTTCAATGTTAATGTCATTGCAACAAACCTTATTTAGCACTATAACAAATGGCAGCCGCGCCTTAGCGGCATACAACATATTCGAAATAAATATTGTCGGACTAATAGAGCGCACCCCATGCATCACGTACACCACTATGGTAGGAAACATAGTCGCCAGTGCTTTAGTGAAAATTGTACCCGAAGCAGACCATGTGAATACTTCACTTTGGCCGGGTGTATCGATGATGCACCATTTGTGTCCCTGCTGACCGGCACGCCGTACTAAATCAATTTTTCGAATTTTGTTGCAACGAGATTCAACGCGGTAACAATACCACCGTTCGAACCCAATTTATACTGTTTCATCACTTCCTTATAGTTAACTGTGTCACGTATATCGATGTTGGCATGATAGGGCGTCTCTCTACAGGCTGGATCCAGATTAATAATATATGGTTTGAATTGATCGAAGGACAATTGCATCAATTTCTGCACAAATGTTGTTTTTCCAAAGCCCGTCATATCGTGCACGATTATGCAGATGGGCGAGGACTCTGGACCGCATTGCAAAAGAATTGTTGCTGAAGAGCTGGCGTCGTTTCCTGTATTCGTAGACAATTTTATAACTTGAAAGAATCAAACTGGGAGAGTAAAAATGAAATGTGAGAATAGTTGCAAAAGTACGGAAACAGCTTCTAGAAAGTTTCAAGCACAAAACAGCTGATTTTGATTGCAGACATTTCAAACGTAAGTTGCGCCAACTAAAATTATCATCATTTTGTTCGTGACAAGGTTGATTTATAAGGCTGTCGCAGGGCTGATCGCACTCTCTTCTCAGTACCCATAACTGTCAAAACCAGCTAATTTTGCGAATGACTACGAAAGAAAAACGGATGATAAAAAAGAGCACTTGCAGATTTTCTATGAGCTGTCAACTTCGATTTGACAATAATGGGTACTCGCTCTCTCCCTTGCGACAACCTTATAAATGAACCTTGGTTCGTGAAGTTGATGCTTGTTCTTCTTGATGCTTGTTTTTACTTTACGCACTCCCGAGCACTATGTGTGCTCGAGAGAGCGGTTTTATGCTTGTTCTTCTTCTCCCATTTTAAGCACAAATAGTACGGAAACAGAAAATAGTGTCCTACAAGTTACTCAGTGTGAGTACGGAAACACACCTACTATTCGAGGTAGTAACATTGTTTTGTGGCGCAAATATTTGTAACTTCTAGTACTAAAAAAGGGCGGCAAAAAAGGCGCCAAAAAGCGAAGCGGCAATACTCGGAAAAGCTTTACTGTGCACCGCCATATTTTTATCGTAGAGCTTTAATATGTGCTGGCATCAGAGTTGCACTGACACGAACTTTGTACTATTCTTGATAAATGTTTGCTCAAGGTTCATTAATGTAGGTTAGGTCACTTGAGAGAAGCTCGGTCAAACTGTCAGAATAGATGAAAGGAAATCAAGAAGAAAAAAACACGAATCTGTACAATTTTTAGCTATCAGCTACTTTGGCAGTTCGAGCAAAGGCGAAAAAAGAGTGAGTCGAATCAACAATGTGAGCACCTCAGTATGTGTTTGCCGTATTCAATGATTTTACAACGCTGTTATATATGCTGTAGATAGGCATATATAAAAAACGACGAAACATTAAAAAACGAGACACAAAAACACCTCCAGGGGCTACTTTTATTTACACGTGTTTGCGTATTTGCGTTTGCATGCAAGACAACAACAAAGAAAAATACGCTTACGTAAGTTGGCGTAAAAATAACAAATCGTAAACAGGACTGTATACTTACACTGTGAATAGCCTAATTGCATATACAATGTTGTATAAATAATACAACAATACTGCAAATCAAATTGCGGTCGTGTGCTAATCGATCTAAATATAAAAAAAATTACTTTTCTTTTCATTAAAAATTTCCGGCGCTACAATAAATAAGGAAAACGATAATAAAGCTGTGCAAATCCATATTTGACAACTAAATTTATGACAACTAAATTTTCCGTTGCTTTCTCTTTTTTTCTCATTGGCGAGTTTGCAATAACAAACAAAAGCACAACGCGAACAGATGATTGGATGAAAATGTGCTAAATTTTATGTAAAAACCGAAAAGCGTATTTTAAAATAAATTCAAAAGAACACTACAAAAGGAACATTTTGCAAGAAGTATATATACAATTTTTATTAAACAAACGGCCCAACCAAAAATAATGAGTTGCTTCGTAACGCTTAGAGACGAAAATGTTCGCTTTAATGCAATTCAATATTGTTGACCAAAATGTACAAACGTAATTTGACGAAGCTGAACGAAACAGCTTGTACATACGTTTTGTTCGTAAGAACCGAACTGCTAGCGTCTCAACTCATCAGACGTTTGGTAAGCCCCCCTTTTTTTAAAAAAATTTACTTTTAAACAAAGGTCCCATTTTTATACCCACCAAAATATGGCCGCCATTCAGTTTAGTCAAAAAAGTCACAAAAAGTCTGATTGAAAATTTACTAAATCACCGATAGGCACTGCAATACTGACAAGCTTCCACTAATTTAGAAAAGTCAGTAAATTTAGACCAACTCGAACACATCATTATAAGTAAGAATCTTCACTGCATATAATGCAAAATAGTACACAATTTAATTTTCGTTTGATTTTTGCAACAATGGTAGATTATTCAGTAAAGAGCTTTTACGCCATTTTTTATGCGATGCAGTTTTCTGCAGAATTTAAAGCGCGCAATTACGAATTGGATATATTTTGGATAAATTTCAAGTTATAAAATTGTCTACGAATACAGGAAACGACGCCAGCTCTTCGCAACAATTCTTTTGCAATGCGGTCCAGAGTCCTCGCCCATCTGCATAATCGTGCACGATATGACGGGCTTTGGAAAAACAACATTTGTGCAGAAATTGATGCAATTGTCCTTCGATCAATTCAAACCATATATTATTAATCTGGATCCAGCCTGTAGAGAGACGCCCTATCATGCCAACATCGATATACGTGACACAGTTAACTATAAGGAAGTGATGAAACAGTATAAATTGGGTTCGAACGGTGGTATTGTTACCGCGTTGAATCTCGTTGCAACAAAATTCGAAAAATTGATTTAGTACGGCGTGCCGGTCAGCAGGGACACAAATGGTGCATCATCGATACACCCGGCCAAAGTGAAGTATTCACATGGTCTGCTTCGGGTACAATTTTCACTAAAGCACTGGCGACTATGTTTCCTACCATAGTGGTGTACGTGATGCATGGGGTGCGCTCTATTAGTCCGATAATATTTATGTCGAATATGTTGTATGCCGCTAAGGCGCGGCTGCCATTTGTTATAGTGCTAAATAAGGTTTGTTGCAATGACATTAACATTGAAAAAATACATTCATATATATTTTTTTATTCAGATTAATGTGCAAGATCACGATTTTTCCATAGAGTGGATGCAGGTCTTAGAAGCATTTCAAGAGGCACTTGAATAGAAGAAGAACTACATCAGCAATTTAATGCAAACCATGTCTCTCACACTAGACGAATTTTATCGTGATCTTAAAACTTGTGTCTCACCCAAAACGGGCATTGGTTTAAATAAATTCTTTGATCTGATAGCAGACGGCGCTAAATAATATGAAAGGTAGTCATAGGACACAGCAGAGAATAGCCAAAAATTAATTTTATTCTGCTTCTTTTAGTTCTTACATTCCAGTGCTTACAAAGAAGAGTATAGTAAGCTGCGCTAAGAAAAATTAAAACAATTGGATGAAGAAAAGTCAGCGAAGTTAGACAAGATATCAAAGAGTTCCGGTGCCAGTACTGAGATGCAGCTAACGCCTCTAGTCGAAGAGGTAAGTTCTCGTGCTATTTTTATTAGTTACATAAGTTTTATAATCGATATATTTTTAAAAGGTTTCGACTGGGCGTGAACTTTCTGATATTTATTTAAAATGCCCTGGCAATGAGTGCTCTCAAGATGAAGAAGGACACGAAGAGGAGGTGCCCACATTCAATGAAGAATTTGTTGAAGACCAAAATTTCAAATAATTCGTGAAGAATCGAATAGATTAACAAATGGAGATATCAAATAAAAATTAATTTGTGTACTTCAATAAAGCCTTGTTTGTGATCTAAATGAAATATAAGGTGTATTCACGTTCCGGAGCTCTTTGTAGAGCTCTTTGTAAAAATAACAAAATTGTTACAAAAAAAAAGTACAATACACGTGCTGTAAACTTGTAATCTTGCACAAGTCGACTGGCGATACCCTGTAGTTCATTTGTTGTGCATTAAAGTTAATTTCATAAATTTTTAACAGCAAATAATTAGTGTTAGTATATAGTGCACACTCATCAGTACCAACTTATTTTAAATATCTATAGGAATAGATTAAACATCCTTTTACGCGGTGAACTTCAATAATTAAGTCTTTATTATTGAAGCAACATCTTATAAAAGCAGAAATGAACAACCCAGAAATATCGAAAGGCTTCGTAGATTTTTATACCTACCGCAATTGTTTGGTAAAAACATGGTTACGAACTCAATTCCACATCACTAAAGTCAGTTTTTCAGTACGAGTTTAAACTTCAAATTAAACCGAGTTTAACTCACCAAAATTGGACGTTCAAACTCGGTTTAACAAGATATTTTAGCATTAGATGAATTTAAATTGACTTAAATTATAAATAAATAAATACAAAAACAAATAAATAAACAAAACACAGCTGATTGAACAGAAATAGGGTTCATAGGGTCCTGGAACCTGGTTTAAACCAAAGCAGCTAGGCTCTTGATTTTGATTTTGGAATTTTTTAAAAAATATCTACTTTCTAGCTACACAGTTGTCACATATGCAGAAAACTCCTAAGAGGGTCATCTACGGCATTTTCTAAAATGGATGACGACCTGGTAGGGAATCTGTTCCAATGCAGCTAGAGAGTTGATTTTGGTGCCAAAAGTTTTGAAAAAATACCCACTTTCGAGGTGCATAGTTGTCATATGTGCAGAAAACTCTTGGAACACCTGAGAAGCCAGCAACGATTTTTTATAAAATGGGTTATGACCTGGTATAGAACCTGTTCCAATGCAGCTAGAGAGTTGGTTACGGTATTAAAAAATTTAAAAAAATATGTTCTCTTTATCTATGTAGGTGTCATATGTGCAGAAAACTTCCTAGTGTCCAAAATCGTTCCTAACCTCAATAAGGATTACCTGGTATAGAACCTGCTCCAAAGCAGCTAGGCTCTTGATTTTGATTTTGGAATTTTTTAAAAAATATCTACTTTCTAGCTACACAGTTGTCACATGTGCAGAAAACTCCTAAGAGGGTCATCTACGGCATTTTCTAAAATGGATGACGACCTGGTAGGGAATCTGTTCCAATGCAGCTAGAGAGTTGATTTTGGTGCCAAAAGTTTTGGAAAAATACCCACTTTCGAGGTGCATAGTTGTCATATGTGCAGAAAACTCTTGGAACGCCTGAGAACCCCAGCAACGATTTTTTATAAAATGGATGACGACCTGGTAGGGAATCTGTTCCAATGCAGCTAGAGAGTTGGTATTGGTGTCAAAAGTTTTGTAAAAATACCTGTTTTCGAGGTGCATAGTTGTCATGTGTGCAGAAAACTCTTGGAACACCTGAGAAGCCAGCAACGATTTTGTTGAAATGGGTTATGACCTGGTATAGAACCTGTTCCAATGCAGCTAGAGATTTGGTTTTGGTGTCAAAAGTTTTGGAAAAATACCTGTTTTCGACGTGCATAGGTGTCATATGTGCAGAAAACTTTTGGAACGCCTGAGAAGCCAGCAACGATTTTTTCTAAAATGGATGACGACCTGGTAGGGAATCTGTTCCAATGCAGCTAGAGAGTTGGTATTGGTTTCAAAAGTTTTGTAAAAATACCTGTTTTCGAGGTGCATAGTTGTCATATGTGCAGAAAACTCTTGGAACACCTGAGAAGCCAGCAACGATTTTGTTGAAATGGGTTATGACCTGGTATAGAATCTGTTCCAATGCAGCTAGAGAGTTGGTTTTGGTGTCAAAAGTTTTGGAAAAATACCTGTTTTCGGGGTGCATAGGTGTCATATGTGCAGAAAACTTTTGGAACGCTTGAGAAGCCAGCAACGGTTTTTTTATATAATGGATTTCGACCTGGTAGGGAATCTGTTCCAATGCAGCTAGAGAGTTGGTATTGGTGTCAAAAGTTTTGGAAAAATACCTGTTTTCGAGGTGCATAGGTGGTATATGTGCAGAAAACTTTTAGATACCCGAAAATTGTCAAAAAGTTTTTGTATAGCTTAGTGCATATAGCGTAAGAAGTAGAGTATTTATTATATATGTTATTGTCTTAAAATGTTTCTTAAATGTTTAGTTGTAATGTCTAATACAGTTTTTTTTTAAATAAATTCGCCTTTTGCTTAAAATTTACGTTTAAATTACAAATGACGTCATTAATGATCATTATTGCTGCAAATAAGCACCCTGTGTGCGTAGCGCTAAGTCTGAAAAAAAAATTCGTTGCTGGGGGTCGACGAAAAAATCGTTGCTATCTTCACGGACGTCCAGAAAAAGTTTCTACATCCGAGAACATAGCAACGATTTTATCGTCGACCCCCAGCAACGATTTTTTTTAAGTCAGCGCTACACACACAGGGTGTTTGTTTACAACAATAATGATCATTAATGAAGTAGTTTGTAAATTATATATAAATTTTAAACAAAAGGCGAATTAATTTAAAAGAAACTATATTAGACATTACAACTAAATATTTAAGAAACATTTTAAGACAATAACATATAATAAATACTCTACTTTTCTAAGGTTCGCCCCCTGTTCCCCGGCGGCCATATTTTGGTAACTGATATTTGTGGGTATAAAAATGGGACCTTTATTTAAAAGTAATTTTTTTTTAATAAAGGGGGCTTGCCAAACGTCTGATGAGTTGAGACGCTAGCAGTTCGGTTCTTGCGAAACAAAACGTATGGACAAGCTGGTTCGTTCGGCTTCGTCAAATTACGTTTGTACATTTTGGGCAACAATATTGAATTGCATTAAAGTGAACATTTTCATCTCTACGCGTTACGGAGCAACTCGTTTTTTTTTGGTTGGGCCTTTTATTTAATAAAAATTTTATATATACTTCATGTAAAATATTCCTTTTGTAGTTTTTTTTGAATTTATTTTAAAATACGCTTTTCGATTTTTACATAAAATTTAGCATATTTTCATCCAATCATCTGTTCGCGTTGTGTTTCTGTTTGTTATTGTAAGCTCGCCAATGAGAAAAGAAGAGAAAACAACGGAAAATTTAGCTGTCATAAATTTAGTTTTCAAATATGGATTTGCACAGCCTTATCAGCTGTTTTCCTTATTTATTGTAGCGCTGGAAATTTTCAATGAAAAGAAAAATTTTTTTAAAATTTAGATCGATTCGCACACACCCGCAATTTGATTTGCAGTATTGTTGTACTGTATTTGTATTGTGTTGTTGTATTGTTTATACAACATTGTATATACAATTAGGCTATTCACAGTTTAAGTACGCAGGCCTATTTAGGATTTGTTATTTTTACGCCAACTTACGTGAGCGTATTTTTCTTTGTTGTTGTTTTGCATGCAAACGCAAACACGTGTAAATAAAAGTAGACCTTCGACGTGTTTTTTGTGTCTCGCATTTTAATGCCCTATCTACAGCATATATAACAGCGTTGTAAAATCATTGAATACGGCAAACACATACTGAATAACAAATGCTATAAATACGCATTGTTAATATGCGAATAAACTAAGAATACCTCAAAGAGTTGTTTGTTTATATACAAAAATTCTTGTAAAATTTTGCTATAAATGCAATAACAATGGTGGACACTGTTATAATATTCAATAAATAATATTTAAAATTTGCATGAATAAATGGTAGTAGGTGAAAATTGTTTGCACACACGCATGCATCGTACCCAAAAAAATTCAAACGTATCCAAAAAAGAAACATTTATCAAGAATAGTACAAAAGTTCGTGTCAGTGCAACTCTGATGCCAGCACGTATTAAAGCTCTACGATAAAAATATCGCGGTGCACAGAAAAGCTTTTCCTAGGATTGCCGCTTCGCTTTTTTGGCACCTTTTTTGCCGCCTTTTTTCAGTACTAGAAGTTACAAATATTTGCGCTACAAAATAATATTACTACCTCGAATGATATTCAAGAACAATCATTTCAATATCATCCGCCGAATCTCATTGTAATGAATTTTTTGCCCTTTGTTTATTTTTTCGTTTACATAGCTAACCAGGTACAAAAGAATTTAATAATAATCAGTGGCGTAGCGAAATATTGCTCACAGAACTCAATTTTTTTTTCTAAAATAATTTTTGTGATCATTTAAAAAAATGGAATCTATTAAATTTGCATTGAATTTATAATTATAATGAATTTTTGCATTTATAATCACAACTTGTTGTTTTAACCATCAAAACAACATTTCGAAAAATTAACAATTTCGATTGTTATTTCTAACATGAGGTCAACAATCGCCTGTTAATGCTATTTTAACCAATATTATTGTTATTTTTTCGTTATAATTAACAATTTTTTGCTAAGGGGGTGTGAGGTAAGAGTGAGTTGTCAGTGAACATGCCACCTTTTGCGAGCAATATTTTTGACACATCAACTCTGAAATTTTAAACAAAATGGCTGCAACTGATGAGTGAAAGAGTGTTTAAACTATTAAACTTATGCAGAAGTTTGTACTTTCACAAATAAGTAAAATCTCTAAAGTCTTTAATGTTCTAATAGCATGTATGTGTGTCTCATTCAACGCCATTTAAAATATGACACATCGCGGCAATATTTTGCCCTCCATCGAAATATTGTCAGAACAAACAATATTTTTTTTATTACTTTTTTATTTTTTTTAGATATTTTTGATAAATTAAATGGAGACTCCTTATTTATCTCAAACAATTATTTAAAGTATCATTTAGAGTTATCTAAAAATATAAATTGTGATATTAAAGTGAAAAAATTATTTTTTCGTGCCGGCATGTACTTTTGAATAAGAAAACTAAATAAAGATATGTTAGAAAACACATATGCTAAAAGAAGAAAATTAAATAAGACCTTGACTTAAATAAATAAAACCATAATTTCGATTTCGTTATATTGTTTTATTTCATTTGCTTCTTCAAAACTGGAATTGAAATTAGATAAATAATATATATTCGCCTAAGCATAGCACTATGTTTGCTTGCATGAAATTTTAATGGCAACGTTAATTTATTTCTTACGTAAAAATTTTGGCTGACATTCAAAAAATTCATTGAAAAATTAAGCTTAAGAAAATAAAAAGAATAAAGAAAATTAAAACTCAATAGCGCCAATTGCCATTTTCAGTCTGTCTTCAAAGACATATAGCTGAAATCAAGAGGAACATGAAGAAAGGAGAGATAACAGACTTGAACGTTTTGGCTTTATGCTCTGTTCTTTCCTTTTGTTCTTATTTTTCATTTGATTTCAAAATAAAATACGAGAAACTTTATGATCACTGTAAACTGATGCGTCAAGTTTAAAAGGAAATATCAAAACACTGGCCGGTCAAGTCTTGACTAGTGTAAGCCGGCCCAATGTTCATTAATATAGGTTAAGTCACTTGAGAGAAAAGTACTCTTTTTCTGCCTTTGCTCGAACTGTCAAAGTAGCTGTTAGCTAAAAATTGTACAGATTCAGGTTTTTTTTTCTTGATTTCCTTTTATCCATTCTGACAGTTCGACCGCGCTTCTCTCAAGTGACTTAACCTGTATTAATAAACCTTGAGCCGGCCGGCACTTAGTAAAACATAAACGAACAGAACCGCAACTGAAAAATAGAACCGCATTCCATCTCCTTCTTGCGATTAAAGAAAATCAGTGTGAGAAATAGAGAAACTATATTTTCCTTACTACGTCACGAAAGACATAATGTCTTGCGCAGAACGGTGCAACTTTTTTTGCCTGTCTTGTCGTAATCTGGTATCTATTATTTTTGGTTAATACATATTATTTGCTGGCCTGCCAGTACTATCACGTGTGGCTGCAGCGTTACTTTCCTCCAAAAGTCAACAACAAAAACAGCTGATGCAAAAAGTATTGCCACCTAAAAAAAAATGCCAATAATAAGCATACAATTTCCAAGATTTTTTTCAGTTTTATGCTAAATGCTCAACTTTTACAATCTGGTAATAAGGTTTTCGACAAGTACTCACGTTGAGAAACGTAAGCAACGTAATGTTGAACGATGACGCAAAAAAAAATTACAGACAGAATTTTGGACGATCACGTCGGAAAACCAATGAATCTTGTCACGAAGGTCACGTTTTATCTAACAGGCCGGTTACATAGGCCAGTGACAGTGAAAGTGCGAAAGAATATGTGTACTGTTCGAATGATTCGAAAAATTTCTAACTTTCATGCTTTCATGCAAGAGGTGCTACACATGCTAGTGAAAGTTCATTAAAAAAATTTATCGTATGTGAAGGTTCTCGCTGCTATTGAATCAATTTAATTTAATGATTTGTTTTGAGTTAATTTTCTTTCCATTGTATATTTTTTTTTGTATATTTATTGTATATTGTACATAACATTGTATATTTTTCACTTTTATTTGCAACTTATCACATTTGTTTCATTTGCTTTGTAAATGTAAACAAGTTATCAGTTTTTGTTTCCTGTACCAAATCGAGGAAAACCCGAAATAAAGTACAAAATTGAGGGAAAACCGAAAATAAATTAAACCACCACCAAAAGTAATTAAAAACAACACTGATATCCCCCTTTTTGACATACACTAGCCGCTGCTGTCAAAATCCACTAGCTCTGAAATTTCGTTGCTAGTAGCGATGAAAGTGCCGTGAAAGTGAATCCAGTGTGAGTGTATTTGTAAAAAAGTGTGAATGTAATGAGTTTTTCGAACTAGAGGGCCAGTATACTGGCCTGTGTCATGGTGTAAGAAAACCAGGTGGAATCGAATTTTTCACACTTTAAATTGCCCTGGGTCTGTCAAAAAATTCTGACAGGGAGAGAGCAACTGTTGATTAGTGCCAAATTTTATTGGCTGCGTTTAGCAGGTACAACTTTTGTGCAACCGGTTAGTGTCTGCTGAACGAAAAAATATCAGTGTCTAATCACAACATATGAAAACGTCTGTCTTTCGCCGCACTTTATATCTTTGATACATTTGTTCAACGTATTGAGTATTTCCAGTTAAAAATTTGGATTTTTTAGAATAAGTGTGCTTTTATAACAAATGAAATAAATAACGCAAAATATAACGAGAAAACACAATTTTTCCCCCATTTGATCACTTTTAAAACAATTGTGTTCAAAGAAATGAAAAAGGAACGTAAACTGATACCTGATCAGAGACACAACATGTTGTACCCATTATTCAATTGTTATTAGGTTGTTCAGATATTTGACGTCAACTCACAAGAATAATAGCTTAAACACATTAACGACGACAACAACATTGCCGCATGATTCGATTATTATAAGGTTGTCCAGATATTTGACGTCTCCTCACAAGAGTGTAAACTCTTATTTGAAGAGGTGAGCAAAAGAGAATTTTTGTAAGGACATAAAAATTACGCAGTTGCCGGAATATCATGCTTTTTCATAGTACACACCAATAAAGATACATTTGACTACTACTTTTTGAAATACTTGCCTGTGCTGAACCAAAATATTATGAGCTTTAAAAATGTTATGGTCACATTTTAGACGTAATATAATATTGGAAAAATAAAACTTCTGAATGTTGTACACATTTAATACAGAGTTTGTATGAATATTTTTATTACATATATGTTTTTTTTTTTATATTTGAGTAAAAATAAGTAAAAATTAGTCAGTTTATATGTAAAATTTATTGGAATAATGTTTTCAAAACAGTTTAAAATAGTTTCTTTAACCTAAAGTATAAAAATAGTGATTTTTACATTTGTGTTTGCGAAAATCAAAACTTTTTATTTTTTTTTTTCTCTTTTGACAAAAGATAGCTAGTTTTGTTCAGTCAACGCAGATCTTTTTTTATATTATATATTAAACTATTGGACTATATTTCTATAGTCTATAGTCATTAACTATATTTTATAGTTAATGGTTGTGTTAATATGTCTTCTAAGTGTTTCGTGATATAACCATTGTAATTTTTTCAAGAACGTACAAATACTTTTGACGTAGAATTACGTCTTACAGCACGTTTGTCATTTTTGGGGGTCTTTTCGACAAATTTTTTCAAGCAAATCCTAGCGTTTTTGGAGGACACTTTGGAATATACTTACAGCCTTAATATTCATCTTACAAAGATAAAATATGTCAAAAATCAGTTATATCTTATATCTAGTTATATAATAAGAAAAGTCATGCATTGACGCTTCAGTTGCTGCTGACGTTCTTATGGTTGTTGCTTTTGTTCGTGCCGAAATCACGAACGCAACATCGTGTTGTTTCTTGGAATGAATTGTTTTACGAATATTTCTCAGTACGGCTTGTATTGTTGTTGTTATTAATACGTATGTAAAATTTACATTTATGTTATGTATGCATATCAGCTGTTTTAATTTTAATCGTTTGTTATTGTTTTTGTTTATCTTATAAATAATTCAGATGTATTATAGAGATGTGCTGTAGAGCCAGAATGTAGCTACAAAAATTTTTATTACTACTACACAGGTTTACATATACAGAGAATGCGCACGGTCATTGTGCTATGAAAACTCTATTGATTCTTTAAATATCATAGTAAATTCGAATTATTTATTGAACTAATTTAATACTTATTACACATTAAAAATATATTTTCTTTGTTAAAATTTTAAATTTTAAAATTAATTTAAGATATATAAGCTCTTTACTTGGGAAAAATAAAAAATTCATATTTTTCCGAAATATTTATTTTCATTTATTAAACCTAAGATTGAAATAAATTTATCAAAAAGTATAGCAAACAAAAAACTCTACGTGTACGATAATATCTGTGTCTTTTGTTTACATAAAATAAGGGTATGTCAAATATCTGGATAACCTTATAATGGATGCATTCTATCCGAAAGAGCGCACAGGTAGCGAAGTAGCATAAAGTCATGGCAGAATTATAAGGTAGGGCCGACTCGCAGAGGAATGAAGTAGAAAGCAGAATAAAGCGGACTAGATGTCAAAATCAGCTGTTCATCTCACGTTTCTTTATGTTCATGTTTCGCAGCAGATTTTTGGTTAAAATTTTTAGTTTTTTTTTTTTGCCAATTTAAGATTTCTTTCACAGTTTAAAGTTGTTATTACACTGTTTTTATAATATTTTCACTCAAACTATCACAAATTTAACACACGCTACCGCACTACTTGCAACTTGGAAACATAAAAAGTTTTCTTAATTTGCAATTCCTTGTAAATTCGTCGTGTTGACAACTTACCAACCTTTTCATTATTCACTATTCGTTGACGCTTGAGGACACTGAGCCAACCGGCCCTACCTTATAATACTGCCATGCATAATGTGATACTTTCTGCTGAAATATTTTTTTTTTTCGAAACGTCAAAAGGCAAACAGCTGGTCGACAATAAATGCTTTTTGTCTCAAATTTATTTTGTTTTATGTTCTGTGTGCACACGTTTCAAACAAATAGTTTTAATTAAAAGCACTACTAAGCAATTTAATAATTTAATAATTAATAAATTTAGTATTTGGTATATTTATCTGTCAAAATAAAGTAAGCGTAAGCCGCTTAACTGAAGTAGCATAAAATATTTTCGCTACCTAAGATGGCGACCGCTCAGAGTGTTAGTTTTGTCGATCGAGAGAGGGCTCTGGAACTTAGTTGCTTACTGAGCCCGTAGTAGCACCTATTAGCAATTATTGTTCTTCGCTTTATCTCCAGGCTGATTTCGTTTTTGGTATTAATGGCGGTGCCAAGGTAAACGAACTCCTTGACTACTTCAAAGTTATAGCTGCCGGATGAAACGTGGGAGTCTAAGCGCCGCGCTCCCTTGTTTGTAGACAGCATATATTTGGTTTTACCCTCATTTATCGATAAACCAACTTTGGCTGATTCCTTTTCGATAGCGGAGAAAGCAGCGGTAACATCTCTCTTGGTTCTGCCGACAATATCAATATCATCAGCGCACGCAAGGAGGTGGACACCTTTATAGAAAATGGTGCCGTTACGATACACACCCCTCCATGATGATGTTGAAGAGATCGCCAGACAGTGGATCGCCTTGCCTGAAACCTCTTTCGGTATTGAAGGTTTCGGAGAGGTCATTTCCTACCTTGACGGAGCTGCGTGTGTTGCTCAACGTCATTCTGCAAAGTCTAATCAACTTTGCAGGTATACCGAACTCAGACATTGTTGCGTATAGGCAATCCCTTCTCGGGCTATCGAACGCAGCTTTAAAATCGACAAAGAGATGGTGTGTGTCAATTTGATTTTCGTGAGTTTTCTCCAGGATTTGTCGTAGCGTGAAAATCTGGTCTATGGTGGACTTACCAGGTCGAAAGCCACACTGATAAGGTCCAATCAGTTTTTTTGTAATCGGCTTTAATCTTTCACACAGTACGCTTGAGAGAACCTTATATGCGATGGAAATAAGACTGAAACCTCTATAATTTGCGCAGATTGTTGGGTCTCCTTTCTTAAGTATAGGGCACAGTACGCTGAGGTTCCAATCGTCGGGCATGCTTTCTTGACAGGCCGTCAGCACCCGCTGCTTTATTGTTTTTGAGTCGTTGGATAGCAACTCGAACCTCTTCATGGCTAGGTGGTGGTACTTCCACTCTGTCATTGTTGATTGGTAGCTCTGAACTGCGCTCTCCATGGGCGGCATTGGTGGAATCGTCACCAGTAAGTAAGTTTGAGAAGTGCCATCTCCACAATCTCAGCACACACTGCGTATCCGTATTCAGATCTCCATTTTCGTCTCTACAAGTGGATGCTCCGGGCTTGAAACCTTGGGTTAGACGCTTAACCTGTTGATAGAATTTTCGTGCATCCTTCTTGCCCTGGTATACCTCTAGTTCCTCACAATCACGCTCACGCTTTTCCTACTCTCTCCTCTTGCGTCTGAAAAGGCGCCTCTCTTCCTTCCTCTTTTCGCGGTATTTTTCTCACACGGCTCGTGTTGCAGCTGACTGCAGCGTTTTTCTATATGCGGCGTTTCTTACTGCAGTCGCAATGCGACACTCCTGATCATACCATTGGTTCCGTGGTTGCGGGCGCCGGAAACCAATGACTTCTTCAGCGGCAGCGCGCATGGAGGGGGATATATGCGCCCAAAGTCCGCCGGCGTCGTCGAGTCCAGAGGTTGGTTGGTTGAGCTTCACCGAGAGTTGAGCGGAGTAGGCTTCGGCAGTCCGTTGTAATTGCAGCTTAGCGACATCAAGCTTTCGTTGCATTCCTGTGCGTATGTTCTTTGCATTGCATTATCGCATGCGGATCTTGGCTGCAACAAGATAATGGTCGGAGTCAATGTTGACCCCCCGAAATGTACGCACATCTAGAACACTAGAGGCATGCCTTCCGTCGATTACAACATGATCAATTTGGTTTCGCATTTTTTGATCCGGGGACAGCCAGGTGGCCTTGTGGATGTCGAGGTGCTTAAATCTGGTGCTACTAACTACCATGTTTCGCACCACGGCGAAGTCGATCAGTCTTAGACCGTTGTTCGTGGAGGTCTCATGAAGACTGAACTGACCGACAGTGGGGCCAAAGATGCCTTCCCTTCCGACTGTCGCATTAAAATCGCCGAGGACTATTTTCACGTCATGAACCGGAAGGTGGTCGTATACGTCCTCAAGACTAGCGTAGAAAGCGTCTTTGACGGCTTCGTCCTTTTCCTCCTTCGGGGCGTGCGCGCAAATAAGGCTGAGGGAGAAAAATTTTGGCTTGATGCGGATCGTGGCCAATCTTTCATTCACAGGTGTGAACCGGGAAACAAGGTGGCGTAGTTTCCGGCTAACAACGAATCCACATCCAAATTCGCGCCGCTCCGCATGGCAGCTGTAGTAACTATCACAGTGTGCTTGTTTAGAGCAGCCTTGCCCTTTCCATCGCATTTCCTGGATGGCGGTGATGGCAGCCTTTATCGTTTTGAGGGCTTCCGCCAGTTGGATAATGGCACCTTCCCTATAAAGGGTTCGGACATTCCAGGTGCATATCCGTAAATCATGGTCCGTTTTTCGTTTGCGGTGGTCGTCAACGTAATTGGGGTTCTTATCCGAGGCTGGTTTAGTTTTCATTGGGCAGTAGTAATATGGCGGGACCCAAACCCTGCGCACATTCCATGTTTAAGGTCTATGGAGTGACCCCCCGCTCAAATCAGCCGTCAGACTAACGGATGTCAGTTTGCCGTTACTCAGGGAACACCACGTGGAGGTTTGAGTCGACTTGAGACGATTTCGGCATGAATAATGCTGGCCTCGCCAGGTTGAGGCGGTCAGACACGTTGCCATGTGAAGGTTCGCCCCCTGTTCCCCATTATCAAATTCTTCATCAAAATATTGGTCAAAAAGTTTGACCACGCAAGTGTTCATATTATCAAATTTTTCGTCAAATTTCATTATTGCCTTGCACACCGAAGTGAACACATCAGCAGCACTCCATATGCTTTATATCTAAATAATCTTTTTTTGTAAATTTCCGATTTAATCTTTCAGTTATGGAAGTAGTCGGTAGTTTCAATAAAATCATTACAAAAATCTTCTACATCGTGCATTTTGAATTGATGTGTTCGCGTTGAAATCTTTTTTGAAGTGATGAAATCGCACTAGAAAATTTGACGAGTGTTCACACGTCAAATTTTTCATCAAATCGTTGGTCAAGCAACCGAAAAATCAAAATATTTTGATTTTCGTCAAACGATTTAACCAACAATTTGATGAGTGTTCACATGTCAAATTTTTAGTCAAGTTCCGTATATATTGCTGTTGGTCAAATTTTTTGATGGCTTGTTGGATGAAAAATTTGATCATGTGAGCACACCTTAAGGTAAATAAAAAATTTGTCGGTGTGAACCATGATATAAAAAACATGGATTCTAGTATCATTGAAGTGAACAGCCCAATTGTGATAAGTTCTCTTGAATGTTTTGAGGTGTTTTATATTATATATCCGATTGAAAATTAAAATGTTCGATAAATATACTTTCGGAGACAAATTAGCTCCTATAAATTGTCATGCTTGGAATGGTGATAAGAGTCGTATGTATATATCCTCAGATAAAAAAGATATTTACTTTATATTTAATGTTTCGGTAAAACGAAGCCTTCGTGACAAGATTTGTTCGTTTTCTGACGTGATCGTTCAAAATTGGGTCTTCTAATTTTTTTCTTGCTTCATCGTCCAACATTACGTTGCTAACGTTTCTCAAATACTCAACATGAGTACTTGTCAAAAACCTTATGCCTTTTTTACAGGCATGCTACACAGGCCATGATGTAAGAAAACCAGGTGAAAGCGTTTTTTACCTCACAAAAATTGTACCTGCATCTGTCAAAAACAGCAGAAATAAATGGCTGCGTTCAGCAAGTACAATCATGTTTCAATCATTTGCTGCATTCAGCGGAAAATTTGCTACGTAGCTGTTGAACAACTTTCGGGCTGAATGGTATGTTGCATAAAGTGCTCGCACAACACGTTCCCTGAGCGGTCGCCATCTTAGGTAGCGAAAATATTTTATGCTACTTCAGTTAAGCGGCTTACGCTTACTTTATTTTGGCAGATAAATATACCAAATACTAAATTTATTAATTATTAAATTATTAAATTGCTTAGTAGTGCTTTTAATTAAAACTATTTGTTTGAAACGTGTGCACACAGAACATAAAACAAAATAAATTTGAGACAAAAAGCATTTATTGTCGACCAGCTGTTTGCCTTTTGACGTTTCGAAAAAAAAAAATATTTCAGCAGAAAGTATCACATTATGCATGGCAGTATTATAAGGTAGGGCCGGTTGGCTCAGTGTCCTCAAGCGTCAACGAATAGTGAATAATGAAAAGGTTGGTAAGTTGTCAACACGACGAATTTACAAGGAATTGCAAATTAAGAAAACTTTTTATGTTTCCAAGTTGCAAGTAGTGCGGTAGCGTGTGTTAAATTTGTGATAGTTTGAGTGAAAATATTATAAAAACAGTGTAATAACAACTTTAAAATGTGAAAGAAATCTTAAATTGGCAAAAAAAAAAAACTAAAAATTTTAACCAAAAATCTGCTGCGAAACATGAACATAAAGAAACGTGAGATGAACAGCTGATTTTGACATCTAGTCCGCTTTATTCTGCTTTCTACTTCATTCCTCTGCGAGTCGGCCCTACCTTATAATTCTGCCATGACTTTATGCTACTTCGCTACCTGTGCGCTCTTTCGGATAGAATGCATCCATTATAAGGTTATCCAGATATTTGACATACCCTTATTTTATGTAAACAAAAGACACAGATATTATCGTACACGTAGAGTTTTTTGTTTGCTATACTTTTTGATAAATTTATTTCAATCTTAGGTTTAATAAATGAAAATAAATATTTCGGAAAAATATGAATTTTTTATTTTTCCCAAGTAAAGAGCTTATATATCTTAAATTAATTTTAAAATTTAAAATTTTAACAAAGAAAATATATTTTTAATGTGTAATAAGTATTAAATTAGTTCAATAAATAATTCGAATTTACTATGATATTTAAAGAATCAATAGAGTTTTCATAGCACAATGACCATGCGCATTCTCTGTATATGTAAACCTGTGTAGTAGTAATAAAAATTTTTGTAGCTACATTCTGGCTCTACAGCACATCTCTATAATACATCTGAATTGTTTATTGTATTTATCTCGCTGAAGATAAACAAAAACAATAACAAACGATTAAAATTAAAACAGCTGATATGCATACATAACATAAATGTAAATTTTACATACGTATTAATAACAACAACAATACAAGCCGTACTGAGAAATATTCGTAAAACAATTCATTCCAAGAAACAACACGATGTTGCGTTCGTGATTTCGGCACGAACAAAAGCAACAACCATAAGAACGTCAGCAGCAACTGAAGCGTCAATGCATGACTTTTCTTATTATATAACTAGATATAAGATATAACTGATTTTTGACATATTTTATCTTTGTAAGATGAATATTAAGGCTGTAAGTATATTCCAAAGTGTCCTCCAAAAACGCTAGGATTTGCTTGAAAAAATTTGTCGAAAAGACCCCAAAAAATGACAAACGTGCTGTAAGACGTAATTCTACGTCAAAAGTATTTGTACGTTCTTGAAAAAATTACAATGGTTATATCACGAAACACTTAGAAGACATATTAACACAACCATTAACTATAAAATATAGTTAATGACTATAGACTATAGAAATATAGTCCAATAGTTTAATATATAATATAAAAAAAGATCTGCGTTGACTGAACAAAACTAGCTATCTTTTGTCAAAAGAGAAAAAAAAAATAAAAAGTTTTGATTTTCGCAAATACAAATGTAAAAATCACTATTTTTATACTTTAGGTTAAAGAAACTATTTTAAACTGTTTTGAAAACATTATTCCAATAAATTTTACATATAAACTGACTAATTTTTACTTATTTTTACTCAAATATAAAAAAAAAAACATATATGTAATAAAAATATTCATACAAACTCTGTATTAAATGTGTACAACATTCAGAAGTTTTATTTTTCCAATATTATATTACGTCTAAAATGTGACCATAACATTTTTAAAGCTCATAATATTTTGGTTCAGCACAGGCAAGTATTTCAAAAAGTAGTAGTCAAATGTATCTTTATTGGTGTGTACTATGAAAAAGCATGATATTCCGGCAACTGCGTAATTTTTATGTCCTTACAAAAATTCTCTTTTGCTCACCTCTTCAAATAAGAGTTTACACTCTTGTGAGGAGACGTTAAATATCTGGACAACCTTATAATAATCGAATCATGCGGCAATGTTGTTGTCGTCGTTAATGTGTTTAAGCTATTATTCTTGTGAGTTGACGTCAAATATCTGAACAACCTAATAACAATTGAATAATGGGTACAACATGTTGTGTCTCTGATCAGGTATCAGTTTACGTTCCTTTTTCATTTCTTTGAACACAATTGTTTTAAAAGTGATCAAATGGGGGAAAAATTGTGTTTTCTCGTTATATTTTGCGTTATTTATTTCATTTGTTATAAAAGCACACTTATTCTAAAAAATCCAAATTTTTAACTGGAAATACTCAATACGTTGAACAAATGTATCAAAGATATAAAGTGCGGCGAAAGACAGACGTTTTCATATGTTGTGATTAGACACTGATATTTTTTCGTTCAGCAGACACTAACCGGTTGCACAAAAGTTGTACCTGCTAAACGCAGCCAATAAAATTTGGCACTAATCAACAGTTGCTCTCTCCCTGTCAGAATTTTTTGACAGACCCAGGGCAATTTAAAGTGTGAAAAATTCGATTCCACCTGGTTTTCTTACACCATGACACAGGCCAGTATACTGGCCCTCTAGTTCGAAAAACTCATTACATTCACACTTTTTTACAAATACACTCACACTGGATTCACTTTCACGGCACTTTCATCGCTACTAGCAACGAAATTTCAGAGCTAGTGGATTTTGACAGCAGCGGCTAGTGTATGTCAAAAAGGGGGATATCAGTGTTGTTTTTAATTACTTTTGGTGGTGGTTTAATTTATTTTCGGTTTTCCCTCAATTTTGTACTTTATTTCGGGTTTTCCTCGATTTGGTACAGGAAACAAAAACTGATAACTTGTTTACATTTACAAAGCAAATGAAACAAATGTGATAAGTTGCAAATAAAAGTGAAAAATATACAATGTTATGTACAATATACAATAAATATACAAAAAAAAATATACAATGGAAAGAAAATTAACTCAAAACAAATCATTAAATTAAATTGATTCAATAGCAGCGAGAACCTTCACATACGATAAATTTTTTTAATGAACTTTCACTAGCATGTGTAGCACCTCTTGCATGAAAGCATGAAAGTTAGAAATTTTTCGAATCATTCGAACAGTACACATATTCTTTCGCACTTTCACTGTCACTGGCCTATGTAACCGGCCTGTTAGATAAAACGTGACCTTCGTGACAAGATTCATTGGTTTTCCGACGTGATCGTCCAAAATTCTGTCTGTAATTTTTTTTTGCGTCATCGTTCAACATTACGTTGCTTACGTTTCTCAACGTGAGTACTTGTCGAAAACCTTATTACCAGATTGTAAAAGTTGAGCATTTAGCATAAAACTGAAAAAAATCTTGGAAATTGTATGCTTATTATTGGCATTTTTTTTTAGGTGGCAATACTTTTTGCATCAGCTGTTTTTGTTGTTGACTTTTGGAGGAAAGTAACGCTGCAGCCACACGTGATAGTACTGGCAGGCCAGCAAATAATATGTATTAACCAAAAATAATAGATACCAGATTACGACAAGACAGGCAAACAAAGTTGCACCGTTCTGCGCAAGACATTATGTCTTTCGTGACGTAGTAAGGAAAATATAGTTTCTCTATTTCTCACACTGATTTTCTTTAATCGCAAGAAGGAGATGGAATGCGGTTCTATTTTTCAGTTGCGGTTCTGTTCGTTTATGTTTTACTAAGTGCCGGCCGGCTCAAGGTTTATTAATACAGGTTAAGTCACTTGAGAGAAGCGCGGTCGAACTGTCAGAATGGATAAAAGGAAATCAAGAAAAAAAACCTGAATCTGTACAATTTTTAGCTAACAGCTACTTTGACAGTTCGAGCAAAGGCAGAAAAAGAGTACTTTTCTCTCAAGTGACTTAACCTATATTAATGAACATTGGGCCGGCTTACACTAGTCAAGACTTGACCGGCCAGTGTTTTGATATTTCCTTTTAAACTTGACGCATCAGTTTACAGTGATCATAAAGTTTCTCGTATTTTATTTTGAAATCAAATGAAAAATAAGAACAAAAGGAAAGAACAGAGCATAAAGCCAAAACGTTCAAGTCTGTTATCTCTCCTTTCTTCATGTTCCTCTTGATTTCAGCTATATGTCTTTGAAGACAGACTGAAAATGGCAATTGGCGCTATTGAGTTTTAATTTTCTTTATTCTTTTTATTTTCTTAAGCTTAATTTTTCAATGAATTTTTTGAATGTCAGCCAAAATTTTTACGTAAGAAATAAATTAACGTTGCCATTAAAATTTCATGCAAGCAAACATAGTGCTATGCTTAGGCGAATATATATTATTTATCTAATTTCAATTCCAGTTTTGAAGAAGCAAATGAAATAAAACAATATAACGAAATCGAAATTATGGTTTTATTTATTTAAGTCAAGGTCTTATTTAATTTTCTTCTTTTAGCATATGTGTTTTCTAACATATCTTTATTTAGTTTTCTTATTCAAAAGTACATGCCGGCACGAAAAAATAATTTTTTCACTTTAATATCACAATTTATATTTTTAGATAACTCTAAATGATACTTTAAATAATTGTTTGAGATAAATAAGGAGTCTCCATTTAATTTATCAAAAATATCTAAAAAAAATAAAAAAGTAATAAAAAAAATATTGTTTGTTCTGACAATATTTCGATGGAGGGCAAAATATTGCCGCGATGTGTCATATTTTAAATGGCGTTGAATGAGACACACATACATGCTATTAGAACATTAAAGACTTTAGAGATTTTACTTATTTGTGAAAGTACAAACTTCTGCATAAGTTTAATAGTTTAAACACTCTTTCACTCATCAGTTGCAGCCATTTTGTTTAAAATTTCAGAGTTGATGTGTCAAAAATATTGCTCGCAAAAGGTGGCATGTTCACTGACAACTCACTCTTACCTCACACCCCCTTAGCAAAAAATTGTTAATTATAACGAAAAAATAACAATAATATTGGTTAAAATAGCATTAACAGGCGATTGTTGACTTCATGTTAGAAATAACAATCGAAATTGTTAATTTTTCGAAATGTTGTTTTGATGGTTAAAACAACAAGTTGTGATTATAAATGCAAAAATTCAAATATAAAAACGCATATATGTCAAAACCTAAATGTCAAAAAAGTGTTTTAAAGAAAAGAAGATTTAACTGCCAAAAAATTTATGAACTGTCAAAAATAAAAATTATCTGTCAAAAGAAAACTTAATTTTTTTCGTTTGAAATTTGGTTACCTTCTTCGTGTCATTCTTCGTTTACCTTCCTGGTTTTAGATGTCATTTTATTTTAATTCACAAAATTATACTTAATACAAATATAAATCATCCATAGTTACCAAAAAGTATGCAAAATTTATATTTTCTCTTAGTTGATGATGACTGGTTATTATTTTTAAATCAGCAATCCTTCCACATGCACGTGAGCTCACCGAATTCGTTAAAGCCCATGGAACGATCTAAAGTGTCTTCCTAATATTTTCGCAGTTTTTAACAGCTTGGGTGCATTTCTGGCATTTCTGCATTTTATTTCTAAATAGTTTTTTGAATTGAAATTAATTTGTTTAACAGAATTTTTATATTTACCTATATTTTCGATAACTTCTTTAATTATTTTTCTAGCTTCAACAAAAAATTAATATGAAATTAATGGCATTTTCTTTTCTCGGCAAAAAATTCTGCCGTCTGATAGTGCACAACTTTTTAAATTTGGACCTGAACTCAAAAAATGTTGACCTGTCCTTAGTCGAGAAAAGAACATAAAAATGCAACATTTTTCTTTTGAATGTTGTGTTGGCTGCCCTGTTATATCGAGAAACGTCAAATAAATTGCAAGTCATCCGTGAAATAGCAAAACACAAAATTAAATTCAAAATGAATGGCGAAGAAGTTTTGTTGAAGGTAAATTGACTTATTT
Source organism: Coremacera marginata (assembly GCA_914767935.1). Taxonomy (NCBI): domain Eukaryota; kingdom Metazoa; phylum Arthropoda; class Insecta; order Diptera; family Sciomyzidae; genus Coremacera; species Coremacera marginata. The sequence goes on from OU612045.1 coordinate 110,846,231, forward strand.
GTTTCGTTAATATCATTAAAATAACTGATGTGGCTATTTCGTTAATTTCAGCCATTTTATGTTTAATTATAATAAATATTTGTTATTTGTAAAAAAGATGCTCACTCTTCAGTAAAATGTCAATACAATATTCAATATTTTCTTAGCATGCCACTTTTTTGTTTCTTCAGTTGGTAGCATTTGGGGGCAGAACTCTGAAACCGTCGATCTTGAGAGTGCAAAAATTCTGTATTTTCGAGAAAAGAACACGATTTAATTTGAGAGGTCAACATGTTTTTAGAAAAGAACATAAAAAGTGCAAAATTCTCAAAGAGGGCAGAAAAAATGCAAAATTTTTTCGAGAAGAGAAAACGCCATAAGTGACGCTCCATTGAATGAGTATTCATCTAACAAAGCCCAAGTCAAAGCTAGTGTAGACCCGCACCACAAGCCAAACATAAACGAACAGAGCTACAACGAATAAAAAACAGCTGATATTGACAATGCGTCTTTTATGACGTAGGCAAACATGCATAATATACACATAATCTGGTGTATATTATTTTTGTGTATTAACCATGATACAAGAATACAGGTAGAAGTGACAGTTCCTTGGCATACCATTAGTTGTAAAAAAAAAAAATGCCAAGAAAGAGAGCGTTCATTATAAGCTGTGTTTAATTCACATTGGCTACATTCAGCAGAAAATTTGCTAAGTAGCTGCTGCGTGAGTTTTAGGCATGTATGGTATGTAGCATAAAGCAGGGTTGGTATTATTGACGATTTATCGTCATTTCGACTTTTTTTTTGGCTGCAATTATGACCTGACGTTTTTCTTTAAATTTTTTGTCAAAAATTAGGTTTTTTTGGTTAAAGCGCTTTTCCTTTATTATTTGAAATTTGAGAATTAAGTTCAGATTCAAATTTGATTTGTGTGCTTGGAGCAGCTATATTTCGCTGTTGAGGTAAAATTTAAGTTAGAGCAATTATCAAATGCGATAAGTCCAATAGAGAAACTGACATTTAAAAATACTTGCCGATTTGCTCAAACTATTTCGTAATCTGGTTTTAGAAAACGAAGTCTTGATTCTGAAGTTTTAAATTTTGAGTTTGCTTATCTTTTCAGTTATTCAGAAGAATAAGTAGAAATTGAATATAACTGGAAAACAGTTTATTCAATCAGAAGAGGAGACTAAACTTTGGCATTTTCTTTGATGCGAAAATTAATTTTTAAAATTTTGAACTAGCCTAGTTCGTCAGCAAACGTTGGTCGTATTTTTTCTCAAATAAACTTAAATGAGACAAAAATCAGAGACATTTTTAGCACATAAACTTCGATTTAAGAGTGAAGAATTCGTCTTGTTATAATTTGGACATAAGGAAAGAATAAACAAACAAATACAATATAATACAAATTTAATTGAATCTTTTAATCTTTTAATTTTTTAAGCTTATTAATATATTTATTTTATATTAATAACATGAATAAACTCTTAAAGGTTCTATTTAATTTTTCATTAAAACCTATATGTATAAATATGCTTATGAATAATGAAAAATTTATTGTAAAACTACGAAATTTACAGTACGAAAATTACGTGTTTTCATATCAAGCCTGTTCGAGAGAGTGATTTTATGCTTGTTCTTATTATCTCTTTTGAGCTAGAAAAATACGGAAGCACGTTCTAGCAGCTTGTATGTTACTACAATCAAGTACGTAACCTAGCGTCCACACGTGCAAGTGAATGTTCGAAAAACTCAATACATCCAAACATTTTTACTAACACACTCACATTTTCGGACTTGCAGCCTATTTGCAGCGCTATTTGCACGGAAATTTCCTAATGCCTTGGTTATGCTAGCCAAACATGATTGCCGAACATTTGGTGTTCATTTTCGTTTATTTATTCTCTTCGCTGAAATGTTTGTTTGGTGGTTATGCTTCTGTTTGCTGCACAGTTGCATCAATGTTATAATATTCCAAAACACAAATTAAACAAAAACCCTAATTTTTATGTATACACACTTTTTAATACACTTTTTTACATTTCGGTCAAACTGCGACTCCAAGTAAATACCATTCCTACATAAAATATATGAAATTAAATACAACACAACAATAAGAATTGATGAAAATTAATCCGCAATTTGATTTAAGACTATTTTTTGTAGCAAACTTGTGAAAGCACAAAATTGTTAGTGTTTATTTGGAGCGACAATAAATACTAAAAATGTTTGCTCAACACATGTTGTTCGACTTTTTCTCAATGTCTGTTCTTTGTTTTTAAGGTTGCTTATTATTTAAAATAAGTTGCTTTATAACTTATTTAAATTTTTACTACTTTTTGCTACTCTTTTGATGCTTTTATGGAAAATGACTGCAGGCAACACCGGCAAGTTCGGCATGTTTGCTGTTTCAATCCGCAATCAAAAATGTTCGGTCTGAGAGCGAGAGAATGAATTTGAGAAAAAGTTAATTTCTCACTTTACACGAGAAACAATAACAACAAAAAATGTTCGGCAATCTTGTTTGGCTAGCATAACCACGGCATAAGCAGTGAATTTTTTCACTTGCTGCAAGTAAATGTCGGAAACGGGGATAATATTGATGTTTTTGTAGTGCTTTGTGGGTTTTTTCGGGATTTCCTCAAGTATATAGAAGAAGCAAAATTAGTTACATGTTTTCCTCGTTTTATAACTTCTTAATTTCAAGCATTACTGCAATTTCAGGGAGAACCTTCGCATTCGACGACATTTTTAAAAGAACTTCCACTTGCACATGTGGACTCTGAAGCAACTTGCAGCTAATTTAAAATTTTTTCGAAGACAGTATATATTCTCCACTTGCAAGTGATTACTGACACAGGGTAAACAGGCCTATTGTTTATGTTTTCGCTATCGTTTATGTTTCAGAGTTTGCAAAGAAGAAACATTTGCTTATAAAATATTTCCTATTTTATTTTATTATTAATAGTGAGTATTGCAATAATAGTGAGTGATTATTAGTGGAAGTTAAGCAATTTGTTAATTCCATGTTATTTAGCAGGAAGTATAATTATATCATGGCAAAGAAGAGAGCGAGCACAATTGGCCATTGTCTTTTTTTAGAGTTTGCAATTAATCAAACATTTTCTTATTCACGTACAAATATTTACCAAATTTTGCTTCATTGTAAGTATAATAAACTAATATTAATTAATTAGTGAAAACATAAAAATTGTTGAATATGTAAAAGTGCAGCAATAGAACAACCTTAGCAGCTGCACATGCATAATACCGAAATTATATATATTTTCATTAACGAATTTCGTGTTATATTAGTGGTAACCGCTCAGGGAACATATTGTGTAGGTGCTTTATGCTACATACCATTCAGCACCAAAGTTGTTCAACAGCTACGTAGCAAATTTTCCGCTGAATGCAGCCAATGGGTGTATGTTTATTTGCTTCACTCTTAACTGTGTTGCATGAACAGCTGTTTTTGACAACTTATAGTATGCCTTTAGAAGAGAAAATCAACACTTATCAATGCTACCTGGGTTCTTATATCATGTGTATTAACTACGAAAATGTTACGAAATAATCAACAAATCTATGCTGCGGCCACACGTGATAGTAAATGTTCATTTGCAAAATGTCATCAAAGGCAAAGGTTCGACCACTTTATTATTTCGGTTGCTTTTTTTCAGTGATGCTTTATATGCCAACACAGCACCAAACCTAAATGGGATAAAAATGGGGAACTAATTATTTTGTAAAGTCTGTTTATCAATGTTTTCCAAAATGAAATGCATATGATATTTTATGTGTCAAATGAGGGCAATTAAAATAATTGCATATTTAAAGTTCGAATATTTTAGGGAGAAAATACAACACTGTCTCCTTACTTCGATTTTGCACTGGCTGTGGTTGTCAAAATTCACTGGCTCAGTAAAAGTTGTTGCCAGTGGACTGCCAGTGATGTCAAGGTGTGAGTGTATTAGTGAAACGTGAGAGTGTATTGAGTTTTGAAACTGTTACTGTCTTCGGACTGGCACGTGTGGCTAGGGGGTAACAGGCATGCTACACAGGCCAGTATACTGGCCCTGTAGTTCGAAAAACTCAATACATTCACACTTTTTTACAAATACACTCACACTGGATTCACTTTCACGGCACTTTCATAGCTACTAGCAACGAAATTTCGATCAGTAGTGTATGTCAAAAAGGGGGATATCAGTGTTGTTTTTAATTACTTTTGGTGAATTCATTTCGGGTTTTTCCTCGATTTCGTACTTTATTTCGGGTTTTCCTAGATTTCGTACAGGAAGCAACATTGATAACTTGTTTACATTTACAAAACAAATAAAACAAATTTGAAAAGTTGCAAATAAAAGTGAATAAAAGTGAAAAATATACGATTTTATATACAAAAAATATACAATGGAAAGAAAATTAACTCAAAAACAAATCATTAAATTAAATTGCTTCAATAGCAGCGAGAACCTTCGCATACGTTAAAATTTTGTTAATGAACTTTCACTAGCATGTGTAACACCTCTTGCATGAAAGTTCGAAATTCTTCAAATCATTGATGTCGACGTGACATCGAATCATCGATATTATTCGTCATCTCATCTTGTACATTATATATTACATTATTCTTAGTTTGTGCTTTTTTGGATGGTCATGTTGGCTACAGTGCATCCGCGCACGATCTTCTTCTTTTGTTTGATTTTTCCTATTTTTTATTCATTAAAAACTTTGTACTTCCGCTGAACTAAAGCGTTGCTTCCGCAATCGTGTGTGCACTTTATTTTTAGTAATCATACCCCCTAACATACATGGTCCTTCGAGAAAAAAAAAATTGAGCCAACCCATAAAATCAGTTCGCTAGTGTAAACGCGCCTTATGAAAATGCGCAATAGCGAAAAAATCAAATCAAAAGTGAACAAAAGGTAAGCGGGTTTTTTGCTAAAGCGTGTGAGAGTGAAAAAAAAGGTTGATAATTAACTAAGGTTTAACTCAAAAAAAAAAAACAAAATAAAAAAGACAATTAATTGAAAGTGAAAAGTGAATTAAGTTGGATTAAATAATAATAATAAAACAAAAACAAAATTGTGCTCGCTAGCAGCAAAAACAGGGAAAAAAAACCGCAGGAAAAAAAAACAGTGTTAAGCGATTGAAAGTTAGAAAAAAAAAGTTCTAATCGTCGTCAAAAAGCAGGCGCTGAATCAAAAAACAGATTTTGGTGCTACCGCGGATAGTTTAAAGGCAATTCCGGCTTCGAAACTACGTTCCTGCAACATACCCTGCATAGAATTTCGTCTGGCGAACCTACATCGAGACTCCATTCAAGTGGTAGCCTGAGGCTCAAAGGCATCGATCTTGAAGAAGTTCCCAAGGTCAAAGGTAACAGCAAAATTTCCGGTACTAGCTGCGTGGTCGTATGCACATAGGCACCGCAATCTTTGACACACATTTTCAGGTTTTTTCTTTCACACATACAGCCGTGGACACATAAATAGCACAAAAATACATGTAGGGTGTTTCACATAAATTTAAATAAAATACATAGAGGATAACAAGAATTTATTTCATGATATTTGAGTTTAAACATTAAAACTTAAAATCAGTAGTAACTTTGTAACTACGAATTAAAAATTAGAAATTAATGAAAAATCTGAAATTGTTCCTTAGCTGAGGTGGACGTATAAATAGCACAATTTGGATTCTGAAAAAAAGACATAGTGCTTATTTTTATTTTACAATGAGCTTACGAATATGCTTACTAGTACTTGGTACTGTATCCCGATTTTGTCCAAAACAGCCCGACTTCTTCGTCCCATACTTTCCACAAGCTTCCTGACCCAATCCCTTGGAATAGAGTACCAAGCCTTCTCAATTCCACTCCATAACTCATCTTAATTTCGAAAATTTTGGTTGCTTATGCTGACCTTCACATCAATCCATAAATTTTGTATGGGATTGAGGTCTGGGCTTTGAGCCGCCCAATTCAAAATATTTATTTTTTCCTTTTTTAGCCAATCATTCACAACCTTTGCTGTGTGTTTTGGATCATTATCGTGCATAAAAATCCACCTAATAGGCATGTTCTCAAATGCAAATGGTTCCATCTGGTTATTAAGAATATCTAAATACATATTTTTGTCCATTATTCCTGGTATACGAAAAATTGGCCCAACACCGTGCCAGGAAAAAGCTCCCGAAGCCATAAAATGCCTTCATCCATGCTTTAATGATTTTTTTGGATACTTCGAATTCAACTCTTGGCGTTTGGGGCTCCAAACAAAAGTTTTTCCATCTGGTTCAACCCTATTAAATTTAGTTTTGTCAGTCCAGAGCACGTTCTTCCAAAATTGGTCTTCTTTATTCACATGGGCCCTTGCAAACGCTAACCGATCCTTTAAATTTTTTTTGATAAGAGCGGCTTTCTTCGGCTAATGCGTCTATAAAGATTAGCTTCATGTAGTCTCCTAGATACTAGTTTTCTTGCAACATTAAGGTTATTTTCTTCATTTATTTCCCTCATAATTTGCTTTGCTGACTTGAAAGGATCAGCCTTACTTTTGCGAACTAAAGTCATTCAGAACTATAAATCGGTAGAAGCGGTGGTTTTACATCTAGGATTGCGCGGCTTATTCTCGAAATTATTTGAACCATTTGATGTAACCAGTTTGAGTGCATTATAGACCATTTTTGGCGAAATTTTGAGAATATCCGCGATTTCAGATGGTTTTTTGTTTATTCACTTAGTTCGTCAATTATAGACCTTTTATCCGGAGTGCAATGTTTGCCACGACCCATTTTATTTAGAATCGGCAAAAATAACTGAATAAAACTCTACAATTTTTACAAACACCCGATATTGTTAACTTTTATTCACCAACTTACATGTGTGCTATTTTTATGACCACAGCAGATCGTACATGCCTATACATAAAGAGATGGCTTGAGCAAATAAAAGCAAATAACGGTACATCTCTTTCGGAGTTTTAAACAATTTCACACTGGAGTCTCAAAAAATTATAACTACAGTTAATATATGCATTATTAGGTTCAAACGAAACGTTTAAAAAATAAGTTGATATTTGTGCTATTTATGTGTCCATGGCTGTATATGCAGGCCACTAATGGTCACATACACATACATATCTACTTACAAAGTTAACAACCCCGCAGAACAGCTGGCCGGGTTGTAAGTATATGCGCACGAAGCATATTGTTGTAAGTATATGAAGCCCGAAATTTTTGTATATGGTGGTGCTCCAAAAAATTTATTCGTACGTGGACGTATATGGACACGAAAACGCGCGAAAATTTGGAAAAAAGGCGCCAAATATATTTGTATATATTTTACATTTATACATTCGTATACCACCTGTGGTGTTTTAAGTTTGCTGCTCTATATTCTCTAATTTCTTCTGTTAATCAATTTTATATAAGTTTATTCGATGACTGCATCGAATGAAACTTTGGTGTATTAGAGCGCACCACGCTGCTGTTGGGATGGCTAGGGATAGCCGAACTGTTTTGAGATTTAAAGAAAAAAACTAAGGCAGTGATGCCGCTTTAAGTTGTGATCTAAAAATTCTGCTTTATTTAAAATTACTCCGGCTTATAAACAAAATTTAACAGTATTTTTCTTAAAAATATTCTACCACTATTTCCAATACTCCTCCTTTAATTCCAATTCTTAATTTGGTTTCCCGATATTTTTAAAACGTGACCAATCAAATTTTACTTGCTTCACTTGCATTCTTTCTTCCCCTCAAACGTTAATATTGAAATGTTTAGCCTTGACTTAAAAGAGTCAATGGCATGAGTTCAGTTTAATGCTTGTTGTTGTTATATTATGTTTTCTAGCAATAAGTGTGTAACTTAATGCTCGCTGTCGCGTTTATGCTTATGCAGTATCTAGCGGATGAAGCGAAAGGGGATGACAAGTGCATTGAACAGGAATTTGAGACTCTTAGTTATTAATAACATAATTGTTTACTTTAAAATTTTGACTGTAAATTTTGGGGTTTTTATTTGGTGATAAATTATTGATTTAATTGTTTTAGTTGGTGGTCTAGATTTTTGTTTTGTGTTGCACAAAAGAAATAATGTAGTTAAAGAATGAAATGTTTTAGTTGGTAACGTAGTAATAGTGACTTTGAAGAGTACACTACACCCTAACCCTTAAGCGAAAATTTACTTGCAAAAGTTAATTTTTAAGATGTCGGAGTTGGAAAAAGTGTATACGTTTACATATTTTAAACTAAATGTTCTGTAGGTTTTACAATTTAAGTCGTTGTAATATATCTTTGTTTTTACAATGGTATATTCTTAGTGATTATGGGTTTTGCCTATCTTATTATTAGTTTTTGATACTTTTTCTTAATATTTATTTTCATAGTTTTAAGTTCTATTATGTCTAAAGTATATCTTATTGAATATTTCAAGTATTAAAAATCTTATTATTTTTTTTTTTTTTTTTTATGTGTATAAATTTCTTTAACATATTATTATGGAATTTCTTATACTTATTTTTTATTTCTATGATGGGGCTTACTCCTTCTCTACTAATGATTTTATATGGTCCGTGGTAAGGACTTTGATTTTTCTTTCTACTTTCTAATTTAACTAATACTAAGTCTCCTTCTTGGAAAGCTGATATATTTACATTCTTATCGTAATTGAGTTTTCTTTTTTGTTTTACCATATCAATAATGGTTTTTGCTTTGTCAATTGATATTTTTAATCTGATTTTTAGTTCATTAGCATAATCATCTATATTATAAATTTTAGATTTATCTTTTGTTATATCACTCGGTAGAGTTGGTAACCTGCCAAAAATTAATTCATACAAGGAGTAACCAGTGTCTACATGTGGAGTTGTGTTGTATGCAAATGTATAGTATGGAATCCATTTATCCCATTGCCCATCATCAGCAAAAGATAGAAGGTACTCGTTAAGAACTCTGTGGTTCCTTTCAAGAACTCCTATTGTCTCGTGATGATAAGGTGCTGAGAAAATTTGCTCTATCTTCAACAATTTGCAAACATTCCTCATCAGATCATTAGTAAATTCCGTTCCCTTATCAGATTTCAAAATCATAAAACAACCGTATTTTAAAATAAATTGTTGCAATTGATTTTGCGTCTTTTGTTTCAATTGGGTGAGCAACAACAAACTTACTCAGATCACATTGCATTGTTAGTATGTATCGGTAACCGTTTGAAATTCTAAGCGGTCCCACTGTGTCTATCGAACTTATTTCAAAACAAGTTGTCGGTGTGTCTGTTATGGTAATTTTTTCTTTTATATGCTTTGTTTGTTTATTTCGAGCGCAATCAACACATTTATTAATATAATTTTTTACCATCTGTCGCATGTTTTTCCATACATAGCGTTGTTTTAGTTTCAGTATCGTTTTTCTAATTCCTAAATGTCCGCTGTGTGGTGAATCATGAAATTCTTTAATTAATTTGTTTTGCATGGATTTATTTGTTATTCTTTTCGGGGGTTCAAATATCAAAATTTTTAGCGATTTTTCATTCTTCTTATTAATTTTCTGCTGGAGCTTGTTGTATATATTTTTAAATTCATGTTTATGCATAATTTTAAATATCATATCTTCTTCATCTAGCGCTAGTTCTTTTATATTTAATTTATTCATTTTGGATACTAACTTCTTCAGAATCGGCTTTAGAGTCGCTGAATTATCATTAGATCTTGCATGCAAATTTTTATTATCATTATTTATTTTTGATGATAGCTTCATCGAAGTCGAATCTGGATTCGTCGATTTATCGCTACATCGCACGTGCACAATATCATTTATCAATTCGATACTAGTATCATTTACATTAATATTTTTATCGCTTGTTTCAAATTTTAATTTGCGTACGTTTTTGATATCATTAATGGATGTGCAATCCCAAATAAAGAGTTGATCAAGCTCCTGTTGAGATGCATCTTTATTCTCTGTATGTTCTTCTAGTTTCTTTTTATTTCCCCGTGTTATTACCATGGCTTGTTTTTTATCACTTGTTGCGTCTGTTGGTATCATTTTATTCAATATATCCGAGTCTATTTTTATTCTCGATAGCGCGTCAGCATTAGTATTGATTTTGCCTTGTTTAAAAATTATTTCAAAATTGTAATCAGATAAATCTAGTCTGATTCTTGTCATTTTGATGATGGATTTTTGTGACTAAACAATGAAATTAGTGGTCTATGGTCCGAGACTACAATAAATTTCTGTCCATATAGGTAAGGTTTAAAAAAATTGATTCCCCAATGGATGGCTAGGTGTTCTTTCTCTATTATTGGTTTATTAATATCGTGTTTTTGTAATGTCTTACTTGCATATGATATGGGAAGGTCTTGTCCTATTTCGCCTTGTGATAATATTGCTCCCAACGCAAAATTTGAAGCGTCTGTCGTTAAGGGGGTCTTCTCATTGAGCAACTTTTTTTCGACTTTTTTTTTGCATTTATTTATAGCTTGGGTAGTTGTGAATATGCCCCTAAAAGGATTTTTAGAAATTCGAAATACTTTAGAAGATACAGCCTTTTTTGTGAAGCAAGGTCTTCGTCAAAATGAGCTATTTTTTTGGACTCATTTTCGAACGAAGCGGCATAAAGTAACCACCGAATTCCGTTGAAAATGTTTATTGTTAGGTAAAAACGTGTTTGCACACATATTCATACAAACATACGAATGCACATTTCTGCTTATTTTAGGGGTTGAAGCATTTTTTGAGTCCAGGTGTTCAACTGAAAGCATCATTTAGTTCAGTTTGTATCGAGTTGAGCAACAGACGCGTGCGCTTCAGTGAACGGAAAAGTAAATTTTTCATAAATTTTTTGTGATTTTTGTAAAATGGATCGGAAAAGTAATAAAAAAAAAAAAAAAACGCCCAAGTGAGCGTCAGAATCGTGCTAAAAAACGCGGGTTTAGTGGAAATCAGCATCTTAGACCAGAGGATTCTGAATATACCAGTACATCGGCCAAGAAATTCAAGAATAACGAAGACGACGAAGTATCAATCAAAAACAATTTGAAGTATTGCATTCTCGAGTTCTGTTCTGTGTTTACCACGTTGTCAGCGTTGGTAATTTGTGCCTCATGCAAGCAAAAAATTGAATTATCAGAAGCCTCACCAAATGGAGTTGGATTTAAAATCGCTTTGAACTGCGCCTGCCCACGCACAACATATATTCCTTGGTCACCTATGATCGGAAAATCATATGAAATTAATCGACGCTTGGTTGTTGCCATGCGGCTTTTAGGGATTGGGCCAAAAGGTATAACCATGTTTTGTGGCCTCATGGACCTCGGACAAAGTTTGTCCAACAATCTGTACTATACTATCCTACAAAATTTGTACGTTGCTGGAAAAGCCATGTACGAACATGTCATTTCAAAAGCTATTGGAGAAGAAAAAGAGGCTATAATCGAAGCGAATCCAGAGTGCGATCCCACTTTATTTACTGTGTCGGGGGATGGGACTTGGAAGAAGCGTGGCTTTGCTTCCCTTTATGGTGTCACAACTTTGATTGCCAAGCATACCAAAAAAATTGTTGACACTGTCGTAAAATCTCGTCTGTGTAACAGCTGCAAATATTGGGAAGCCAAGAAGGAAGAAGAGCCAGAGGCTTACCAAATTTGGCTTGATACTCATGACGAAGAATGCACCATAAACCATGAAGGAAGCTCTGGGAAAATGGAGGTGGACGCTGTAAAAAATGTTCTCCAGGTCGTTTGAAACACACGGCATAAAATATGTAAAGTATATCGGCGATGGTGATTCGCAGACCTTCAAAGGTGTATTAGATGTCGACCCCTATGATGGTGACCTTATAGTGGAAAAGAAAGAATGCATTGGGCATGTGCAGAAGCGAATGGGCACGCGACTTCGAAAAATAAAAAAAGAAAATAAGGGCATTGGAGGCAAAGGTGCGGGCAAGCTCACCGACAAATTAATATCCGAGTTGACCACATATTATGGCCTTGCGATCCGCCGTCATCCTGACTCCGTGGAGGATATGAAAAAGGAAATTTGGGCCACTTTTTACCATAAGTGCTCCACCGATGATAAACCGCAACACCAAAATTGCCCCACCGGTGCGTCAAGCTGGTGCGCATGGCAGAAAGCAGCTGCTGAAGGTACGTTAGATAGCTTTCACCACACGTATGCACCTCTCGACAAGAAGGTGATGGAGGTAATAAAACCAGCTTACGAAGCGCTGTCGGCAGATAATTTGCTTGAAAGATGCCTTGGATCTGAAACTCAGAATTCCAATGAGTCCTACAATTCTGTTCTTTGGTCACTTTCGCCCAAACACATCAACTCAGGCGCACGCACCATCGAAGTGGCCAATTTCATTGCAACGTGCCTCTTCAACGACGGTTTTATACCCATACTTAAAATTATGGGTTTGATGGGTATTGCGATTGGCAAAAACGCATACGAATACGCACTATCTCGCAATGAAGACAGATTGAACCGATCAGAGACTCGAGCTGCGGCATCATCAAAAGCTGGCAGAACGGCTCGCAGAGCAGAGAGGGCAGCAGAAAGCAGTTTCTACGAAAAAGAGGAAGGTGGCCTGTATGGAGCTGGCATCGCCGACTAATATTTGTAAGTAAAAATTGTCAGCTCTTTAAAACTGCATTTAAACATTTTTGATTTTTTTTTTTTTCCCAAAAAAATTACTTCAAACTTTAAACGCGTTTATCTCGAACCCACGTTTTTCGAACTGGCGGCCATGATATCTCCAGTTCAACTGAACTGATTTTCATGAAACAAAGTGGAATCGACGCAGAACTGTCACCATTCTCGGGTGAACCTCAACCATAATTTTAAAAAAATTTTTACTAATATTTTTTTTACACTAAACTACAAAAAAAAAACCCGAAATTGAAATTTTTTTTGAATGGCCGCCATTTTGTCAAAAAAAATCACAAAATTAAGCTTGAGGTTCACCCGAGAATTACATCTATACTGATTATAACCCCGTTTTTTTTTTTTATTTCAGACGCTCCGGAGACCCGGAATCGTGGCCGCCGTGACGACACCTTTTTTTTCACCACCAACTTTGAAGTCTCATTACTTTTTGAACAGCCCACGTATCGAGGCAAAAAAATTTTTTTTTTTTACTTTGAACCTTTTGTAATACAATAAATAAAAAAGTTTTCAATTATTCTTTGCGTTTTCAAATAAGAATTTTTTTAAAAAGGGTCCAAAAAACGGGTTTTGAATGAGAAGACCGCCTTAAGATAAAAGGTTTTGAAAAATCAGGATATTGTAGGATAGGTGGTTCAATAATTTTTGTTTTAGTGTTTCGAATGCTGTTTGACATTGGTCCGTCCAATTGAAAGTTTGATTCTTTTTCAGTAAATTGTTTAGACATTGTGCTATAGTTGCAAAATCTTTTATAAATCGTCTATAATAATTGCAAAATGCGACAAATCTACGCACTTCGTCAGCATTTGAAGGAATTGGATAGTTTTTTATTGTTTCATACTTTGCCGGATCAGTTTTAATACCGTTTTGTGTAATCAAATGTCCTAAAAAAACTACTTCTGGTCTTAAAAATTTGCATTTGCTTGCATTTAATTTGAGATTGTATTTTGATAATCTATCGAAAACTTTTACTAAATTACTATTGTGGTGTTGGAGGCTACATCCGAAAACTATTATATCATCTACGTATAGAAATGCTTCTGAGCTTAAACCTGTTAATGCTAAAGTCAGCATTCTTTGAAAACTGAGGATATAGTTAATCCAAATGGTAATCTTTTGAAATGGTAATGGCCATCATTTGTCGAGAACGCAGTCAAAGGTCTTGAATTTTTATCTAATGGAATTTGATGGAAAGAGCTTGTCATATCAAGTGTCGAAAAATATTTTGCTCTACCTAGTTTGTCCAAAACGTCCTCAATTCTTGTCAATGGGAATTTATCGTTTATTATTTTTTTATTTAATTGTCTGAAATCAACTACTAAACGCCATTTTTTTGTGTCGTCGCTACACTTCTTTGGTACAAGTAGTAAAGGTGAATTGTATGGACTTACCGATGGTTCAATAATGTCATTGTCTAGTAGTTTGTTTACTTGGTCATGGATTTCTGTGTCTTGTGCATGTGGTAGTCTGTAATTCTTTATATATGTTGGTGTGTTATCTGTTGTAGAAATTTTTTGTGTATAAAAATTATTTGCTGTTAATTGTTCATCTTCTAAATGAAATATGTTTTGAAATTTTCTAAATATGTTTGTGAGTGGGTGATTTAGTTCTATCTGTAATTCTTTCATTACTTTATTAAATCTAACCTCATCTTGTAGTGTATCTTGTTTGTAGTATACGTAATTTGATAATGGTTTTAATTTTGGATTTATTTTATGGAGTTTTACTTCTGAGTCAGTTGTATTCAAGATTTTTTTGTGACATTTTCCATTTGCTGGAATTATAGAATTTGCTAAAAATACACCTGTTAGAAGTTCCTCATTTAGTACAACACTATCGTGTTCTAATTTTAAGTTTATTGGGTGAATGACTTCTGTTCTTGGCGGTATACGTATTGTGTCATATGCATCCTTTTTGAAGTATAAAGGTGTTACTAAGTCTGTGTTTCCTATTACTATAGTTAGTGTCTGTGTTTCGTAATCTATTTTACACATATACCTAGATAAAAAATCTCTTCCTATTATTCCGCCTGTATCAATTGGAAAATCATTTTCGACTGCGTGGAAAAAGTGTTCTATAGTAGCGCATTGAAAATCTATTTGTAGTTTTATTGACCCTAACGTTAAAGTTTCCTCGTTTGTTATTCCTGTTAATTTGCATTTGTGTTCCATCATTGATTGGGTGTCATGTATATTTTCGAGTTTACAGATTGAAATATCTGCACCTGTATCGATCAAAAACTTTATATTTTTCTTCGAGTTTCTACATTATACAATTATGTAGTTTGTATTATTATCCGATATATTGTATATTTTTAATTTCGCTGTGCCGGATGATCTTCTCTGGTGATCTCCGAGCGATCGTCGTTTCCCTGATTGCTAAAAACATACATTCTGTTAGTATTCCTCTGGCTGTGATTTATATATGTATTGTCATTGTTAAAATTTTGCCTGTATGTATTTTTATTAAATTTATAATTTCTTCTATTATTGTCGTTGTTATTTCTGTTATTATTGTGGTTATAATGATTGTTCTGGTTATTATTTTGAGCTCTGCGTTGCATGAAATTCGTATTATTTTGTCGAACGTTGTGGTTGTTATTAGTTCTGTAATATTGTGGTCTGGTGTTAGAGTTGTTTGTTCTATTATTTTGCTGTCCATTATATGAATTGTTTAAATTTGTATTTCTTTGTCTGTTGTTTGTTCTGAAATGCATCAGTTGGTTGTTCGTTTTTGTATTTTTTTCGAGTTCTAAAGCTAAATTTGTTGCTTCAGTTAAGGTCTTTGGTTGTGCTGCAAATATTGTATTTTTAAGGTCGTCATTTAGTCCGTTCTTAAAAATTGTAAGTGCATAAGATTCATTCATCTTCATTATCAAATTTCTTTGGTCGTCATTAGTTTCTGTACTCAATTCGTTAATTTGTAAATTATTTAGTTCAGACGTTAAATTTAATAGTTTGTCTTTAAAATTTGTTACTGTATTGTTCCGTTGTGTCAAAGCTGCAAGTTGTGTGTGTATTTGTGTAGTTGTCAAGTTGCTTTTGTATGAATTAGTAAGTGATTCTTTAAGTTTACTAAAAGTATCTATGTTTGTTATGTAGCCTAATGTTTTTACGTTAGAACTTAGCTTAATGTTTACTACAATATTTATAAGTTTCTTCTTCTTATCTGTTGTGGTATAAGTTTCGTTTAATAATTCTACTATTGTTAAAAATGCATTGAGATCTTTATAATATCCGTTAAAAATCGGAACGGTTTTTAAGATTAATTCAATATTAAAGTCTGACATGATTACTTTATTTTCTGTCGAATGTTGTAACAAAAGATTTTTAGTTTGGTTTAATAGTATGTGGAATTGTTCCTTCAATTGAAACGCTTCCAATTT
Source organism: Coremacera marginata (assembly GCA_914767935.1). NCBI lineage: Eukaryota > Metazoa > Arthropoda > Insecta > Diptera > Sciomyzidae > Coremacera > Coremacera marginata. Next base: position 110,862,275 of record OU612045.1, read on the forward strand.
GTTTAAAATTTCTGCTGTTTTTTTAAAATGCAGTTCGTAACGATTTAAAAAGTCAAGTTTTATACTAATAGTTTGACATGTGTATTTCCTATTGCTGGATTTCTTAATATTTTGTTTAATTTTTAAAACTTCGTTGAAAATTTCTTGTAACTCTTCCATAAATTTTTTTAAAACTTATAAACTTATATATTTTGTATTCTATTTATTCTTTTCTGTACATATGTTTTAAAATATTTACTTATTTTATGAAATATATATACTATAATAATTATAATGATTATTGTTACTGCTATTGTTGTTGAATGTTGTCGGACTTCATATTTGGTTACTGCAGATCCTAAATTATTCTCTATTGTTATTGATTCTTTTTTGTTGTTTTCAAACATAGTTATGTATTTGTAAATTTCCGTTGTTTGGTATCATTCGTTGGGTGTTTATGTTTTGTTGTTTAGCGGTTTCTTGTATTTTTGCTGTTCTTCTTTTATCCTTTGTAATAATGTATTTTTAAGTTGCAGGTCTGTTGTTATAGCGACTATGCGGTATAATTCAGCAATGCGTCTTCTTGTTAATACCTTCCTTCCTCCTCTTGATTCTCGTTTTGGTATCTCTTCTTTAGGTGTTACCTCTGGTTTCTTTGCTGTAGTCCTTGCTCTGTATTCTTCGATTGTTAAGGGTTTTGGTTCAGCTTCCTTTGGTGTTGGTATGTATTTTGGCGGCTCTTCTTCAGTTGGGACTATTGCTTTTGGCACATAGCCTTGTTCCTTGTTAGTAGAGTGTAGCTGTATTAGGTCCACTACACGTTGGACAACCTTGTTGAAATCGTTATCCATAGAAAAGGATCGTAGGTTAGGATAATAATACTTCAAAATTCTCAGGATAGGATCAGTTGGGAATGCAGGATCAATAGTCGCAGAATCGTAATTGCAGGATCGTAATTGCAGGATCGTATTTGCAGGATCGCCATGTGGTGTTTTAAGTTTGCTGCTCTATATTCTCTAATTTCTTCTGTTAATCAATTTTATATAAGTTTATTCGATGACTGCATCGAATGAAACTTTGGTGTATTAGAGCGCACCACGCTGCTGTTGGGATGGCTAGGGATAGCCGAACTGTTTTGAGATTTAAAGAAAAAAAACTAAGGCAGTGATGCCGCTTTAAGTTGTGATCTAAAAATTCTGCTTTATTTAAAATTACTCCGGCTTATAAACAAAATTTAACAGTATTTTTCTTAAAAATATTCTACCACTATTTCCAATACTCCTCCTTTAATTCCAATTCTTAATTTGGTTTCCCGATATTTTTAAAACGTGACCAATCAAATTTTACTTGCTTCACTTGCATTCTTTCTTCCCCTCAAACGTTAATATTGAAATGTTTAGCCTTGACTTAAAAGAGTCAATGGCATGAGTTCAGTTTAATGCTTGTTGTTGTTATATTGTGTTTTCTAGCAATAAGTGTGTAACTTAATGCTCGCTGTCGCGTTTATGCTTATGCAGTATCTAGCGGATGAAGCGAAAGGGGATGACAAGTGCATTGAACAGGAATTTGAGACTCTTAGTTATTAATAACATAATTGTTTACTTTAAAATTTTGACTGTAAATTTTGGGGTTTTTATTTGGTGATAAATTATTGATTTAATTGTTTTAGTTGGTGGTCTAGATTTTTGTTTTGTGTTGCACAAAAGAAATAATGTAGTTAAAGAATGAAATGTTTTAGTTGGTAACGTAGTAATAGTGACTTTGAAGAGTACACTACACCCTAACCCTTAAGCGAAAATTTACTTGCAAAAGTTAATTTTTAAGATGTCGGAGTTGGAAAAAGTGTATACGTTTACATATTTTAAACTAAATGTTCTGTAGGTTTTACAATTTAAGTCGTTGTAATATATCTTTGTTTTTACAATGGTATATTCTTAGTGATTATGGGTTTTGCCTATCTTATTATTATTATTAGTTTTTGATACTTTTTCTTAATATTTATTTTCATAGTTTTAAGTTCTATTATGTCTAAAGTATATCTTATTGAATATTTCAAGTATTAAAAATCTTATTATTTTTTTTTTTTTTTTTTATGTGTATAAATTTCTTTAACATATTATTATGGAATTTCTTATACTTATTTTTTATTTCTATGATGGGGCTTACTCCTTCTCTACTAATGATTTTATATGGTCCGTGGTAAGGACTTTGATTTTTCTTTCTACTTTCTAATTTAACTAATACTAAGTCTCCTTCTTGGAAAGCTGATATATTTACATTCTTATCGTAATTGAGTTTTCTTTTTTGTTTTACCATATCAATAATGGTTTTTGCTTTGTCAATTGATATTTTTAATCTGATTTTTAGTTCATTAGCATAATCATCTATATTATAAATTTTAGATTTATCTTTATTATATAACTCGGTAGAGTTGGTAACCTGCCAAAAATTAATTCATACAAGGAGTAACCAGTGTCTACATGTGGAGTTGTGTTGTATGCAAATGTATAGTATGGAATCCATTTATCCCATTGCCCATCATCAGCAAAAGATAGAAGGTACTCGTTAAGAACTCTGTGGTTCCTTTCAAGAACTCCTATTGTCTCGTGATGATAAGGTGCTGAGAAAATTTGCTCTATCTTCAACAATTTGCAAACATTCCTCATCAGATCATTAGTAAATTCCGTTCCCTTATCAGATTTCAAAATCATAAAACAACCGTATTTTAAAATAAATTGTTGCAATTGATTTTGCGTCTTTTGTTTCAATTGGGTGAGCAACAACAAACTTACTCAGATCACATTGCATTGTTAGTATGTATCGGTAACCGTTTGAAATTCTAAGCGGTCCCACTGTGTCTATCGAACTTATTTCAAAACAAGTTGTCGGTGTGTCTGTTATGGTAATTTTTTCTTTTATATGCTTTGTTTGTTTATTTCGAGCGCAATCAACACATTTATTAATATAATTTTTTACCATCTGTCGCATGTTTTTCCATACATAGCGTTGTTTTAGTTTCAGTATCGTTTTTCTAATTCCTAAATGTCCGCTGTGTGGTGAATCATGAAATTCTTTAATTAATTTGTTTTGCATGGATTTATTTGTTATTCTTTTCGGGGGTTCAAATATCAAAATTTTTAGCGATTTTTCATTCTTCTTATTAATTTTCTGCTAGAGCTTGTTGTATATATTTTTAAATTCATGTTTATGCATAATTTTAAATATCATATCTTCTTCATCTAGCGCTAGTTCTTTTATATTTAATATATTCATTTTGGATACTAACTTCTTCAGAATCGGCTTTAGAGTCGCTGAATTATCATTAGATCTTGCATGCAAATTTTTATTATCATTATTTATTTTTGATTATAGCTTCATCGAAGTCGAATCTGGATTCGTCGATTTATCGCTATATCGCACGTGCACAATATCATTTATCAATTCGATACTAGTATCATTTACATTAATATTTTTATCGCTTGTTTCAAATTTTAATTTGCGTACGTTTTTGATATCATTAATGGATGTGCAATCCCAAATAAAGAGTTGATCAAGCTCCTGTTGAGATGCATCTTTATTCTCTGTATGTTCTTCTAGTTTCTTTTTATTTCCCCGTGTTATTACCATGGCTTGTTTTTTATCACTTGTTGCGTCTGTTGGTATCATTTTATTCAATATATCCGAGTCTTTAGGTGAAGAAAAATGTGGCAGCTTGGCTCAAACTTTTGCTTTAAATCATGAAATCTCTAGCAACCTAAGCGATCCTATTACGGTTTCCGAAGTAAACACATCTCTTGAGTTGTTTCGCACTATCGACTTTATTCCAAGCAGTCAAGTTCTGATATCAGTTCAGATGTCTCCGTTCTTATCAGAAATTTGAAAACTAAAAAAATCTCCCGGTAGTGATGGCATAAGTAACAAGTGCCTAAAAGCGATTCCCAAAAAGGGCATTAAATACCTTGCATTAATTTTCAATGCCTGTCTACAACAATCCTACTTCCCACAGGTCTGGAAAGAATCTAAAGTAATCCCTATAAAAAAACCAAACAAACCCTCAGATTGTCCCTCTTCGTACCGTCCAATCAGTCTTTTAATTTCCATAAGTAAGATTCTTGAAAAAGTCATTAAAAAGAAACTGCCCGAGTTTATTAATACTCATAACATTCTGCCTCCACATCAATTCGGCTTCCGTAGTGAACATAACACTACGCACCCACTGATAAGAATCAAAAACCTTGTAAATTCTAATTTCAACCATCAAATGTCAACTGGTATGGTATTGCTCGATGTCAAGGCGGCCTTTGATTCAGTTTGGCACGATGGACTTATTTATAAACTGATCAAACTAAACTTTCCTATTGAACTCACAAAAATTATACAAAGTTTTCTGCACTCTCGGTCGTTTAAAGTTTATATCGGCAACACTTGCTCGTACAGAGTACCTATCATAGCTGGGTGTCCGCAAGGTTCATGTCTTTCACCAATCTTATACAATCTATTTACATCTGATTTTCCACAATTAGGTAACTGCACTACGTCAGTTTTCGCCGACGACACAGCTGTACTTTACTCCGCTGTGTTGGCATCTGAAATAACCAACAATCTGCAAATTGCATTAGAAGAAATAAGAACTTATTTCTGTAAATGGAAAATTCCCATTAACTACCAAAAAACCCAAGCAATTTACTTTACTAGAAAAAGAAAACCATGTTTTATTCCCCAAAGTAACCTTATTTTCAATAACAACCAAATTACATGGGATTCTAAAGTTAAATACCTTGGTGAAATCCTTGACCCAAAAATGAAATTTAAGGAACACGTTTCATACATCCAAAATAAAATAAACCTCTTAATAAGAATACTATATGCCTTCATCAACCGCAACTCAAGCCTCAATTTATACAATAAAACTCTTATTTTAAAATCAATATTTCATGCAGTAATTTTCTATGCATCTCCGGTATGGTCTACTAGTGCTAAATGTCACTTGAACAAACTGCAAATGGCTCAAAATAAGCTGCTTAAACTTATTCATAAAAAGCCTAGCTTCTTTTCTACTAGCCGATTGCACTCACTCGCAAACATAGAATTAGTTGTCACCAAACTGAATAGACTTTCCGAAAATTTCAATATCAGATGCCAAATCTCTGAATATACGCACATTAATGAGCTGGCCTCATTGTAAAGTAGGTTAGGTAGTTTATAAGTTTTATTATTCATTTACATAGGGTTTTGTAAATTTTTTCCCTCCATATTTGTTTTTATAAGTACCCATTAATATTAAAAATCAATGTAAAATTTAAGCAGAAAAAGTAAAATTGTATCTTGAACTCTTTATTGTAATTTATCGATATGAAAAACATTATAATATTATATATGTAACAAATAAATTGAATTGAAAAAAATCCGAGTCTATTTTTATTCTCGATAGCGCGTCAGCATTAGTATTGATTTTGCCTTGTTTAAAAATTATTTCAAAATTGTAATCAGATAAATCTAGTCTGATTCTTGTCATTTTGATGATGGATTTTTGTGACTAAACAATGAAATTAGTGGTCTATGGTCCGTGACTACAATAAATTTCTGTCCATATAGGTAAGGTTTAAAAAAATTGATTCCCCAATGGATGGCTAGGAGTTCTTTCTCTATTATTGGTTTATTAATATCGTGTTTTTGTAATGTCTTACTTGCATATGATATGGGAAGGTCTTGTCCTATTTCGCCTTGTGATAATATTGCTCCCAACGCAAAATTTGAAGCGTCTGTCGTTAAGATAAAAGGTTTTGAAAAGTCAGGATATTGTAGGATAGGTGGTTCTATTAATTTTTGTTTTAGAGTTTCGAATGCTGTTTGACATTGGTCCGTCCAATTGAAAGTTTGATTCTTTTTCAGTAAATTGTTTAGACATTGTGCTATGGTTGCAAAATCTTTTATAAATCGTCTATAATAATTGCAAAATGCGACAAATCTACGCACTTCGTCAGCATTTGAAGGAATTGGATAGTTTTTTATTGTTTCATACTTTGCCGGATCAGTTTTAATACCGTTTTGTGCAATCAAATGTCCTAAAAAAATTACTTCTTTGTACTACTAATATACCTTAATACCTTCCTTCCTCCTCTTGATCTTCGTTTTGGTATCTCTTCTTTAGGTGTTACCTCTGGTTTCTTTGCTGTAGTCCTTGCTCTGTATTCTTCGATTGTTAAGTGTTTTGGTCCAGCTTCCTTTGGTGTTGGTATGTATTTTGGCGGCTCTTCTTCAGTTGGGACTATTGCTTTTGGCACATAGCCTTGTTCCTTGTTAGTAGAGTGTAGCTGTATTAGGTCCACTACACGTTGGACAACCTTGTTAAAATCGTTATCCATAGAAAAGGATCGTAGGTTAGGATAATAGTATTTGCAGGATCGCCATGTGGTGTTTTAAGTTTGCTGCTCTATATTCTCTAATTTCTTCTGTTAATCAATTTTATATAAGTTTATTCGATGACTGCATCGAATGAAACTTTGGTGTATTAGAGCGCACCACGCTGCTGTTGGGATGGCTAGGGATAGCCGAACTGTTTTGAGATTTAAAGAAAAAAAACTAAGGCAGTGATGCCGCTTTAAGTTGTGATCTAAAAATTCTGCTTTATTTAAAATTACCCCGGCTTATAAACAAAATTTAACAGTATTTTTCTTAAAAATATTCTACCACTATTTCCAATACTCCTCCTTCCTTTAATTCCAATTCTTAATTTGGTTTCCCGATATTTTTAAAACGTGACCAATCAAATTTTACTTGCTTCACTTGCATTCTTTCTTCCCCTCAAACGTTAATATTGAAATGTTTAGCCTTGACTTAAAAGTGTCAATGGCATGAGTTCAGTTTAATGCTTGTTGTTGTTATATTATGTTTTCTAGCAATAAGTGTGTAACTTAATGCTCGCGGTCGCGTTTATGCTTATGCAGTATCTAGCGGATGAAGCGAAAGGGGATGACAAGTGCATTGAACAGGAATTTGAGACTCTTAGTTATTAATAACATAATTGTTTACTTTAAAATTTTGACTGTAAATTTTGGGGTTTTTATTTGGTGATAAATTATTGATTTAATTGTTTTAGTTGGTGGTCTAGATTTTTGTTTTGTGTTGCACAAAAGAAATAATGTAGTTAAAGAATGAAATGTTTTAGTTGGTAACGTAGTAATAGTGACTTTGAAGAGTACACTACACACCACATATAGAATTATATCAATTTATTTCTATCTCTTTGGAAAAAAAAGGTTGCCATCTCTGCAACTACTGGACATTTTTTTGTTAAATTCAAGTTTGATGTTTCTCATGCTCATCTTCACAAACTAAATTATCTCAATTTCAAGTTGCCACTCTCTATCAACTATTGAACATTTTTATTGGTTTTCTTGATAAAGTTATAAAAAATCTGCCACTCACCACATATAGAGTTATATCTATTTATTTCAATCTATTTTGGAAAAAAAAGGTTGCCATCTCAAGTTGAATTTAATAAAAAAATTTTTTTGACATAATTTGAAGGTTGCCATCTCTGAAACTACTGGAAATTTTTTATTAAATTCAATTTTGATGTTGCTCATGCTCATCCTCACAAAATAAAGTATCTCAATTACAAGTTGCCACTCTCTAGCAACTATTGAAATTTTTTATTGGTATTCTTAATAAAAAAAAATATATTTTCTCACGATATTTCAGATCGGGTAAATACTAAAATTTTCGACGGTTTTAATTTCGGCTTGTTTTACTCTCGTATTCAGAGTTGCCATTTCGGGCAACCACTGAATAATTCCAGTTACGGAAAAAATATCTTTTACATCGATATTTCAGAGTTACCAATTCGGTCAACTGCTTCTAAACTGGATTTACGACTTCTTGCCTCAACGTTGGGGCTTAAATATTTAAGAGTTGCCATCTCGGGTAACTAATTTTAAATATACTTCGCTCGTTTTACTCTCATTCATAGTTGCCACCTCGGGCAACTACTGAATAGTTCCAGTTCGGAAAAACAAAACCAAAAAATTTTTATTCTAAATAGTTTACAGTTGATATCTCAGTCAACTTCTTGGAATATTTTCAGCAAATTTTCTATCGCATTCAGAGTTGCCATCTCGAGCAACTTCAGTTGATCTCGTCTTCTTGTTGTTATCGGTGGTTTTTTAGTGTGTTGCTGTGATTAGTGATCTATATAATTGTGTTTTGTTGATTTTTTGTGGACATTAAGTATAAAAAAATATTTTAATGAACGTTTTTATGTTTTAAAACAATTTCATTTCTTGACAGTGTTTATTTGTTTAATAAATAATTTATTAATATGTATAGAAAATTATTGATTGAATAGTTTTTTTTGTTTTTAACACAATCCAGTGCATGTTTGTCTGCCTAATTGTTTTTCAATTCCTCTTTGTGCGGTGTTTGTTTACTTTAGTGCAGTCAGCGTATGTAGTGTTGTTGTTTTGAAACAGTTTTGTGTACTCTGCATTTTAATGTGTTAACCCTATAAGCCCATTTTACATTTATAAACACTTGCTCACAGAATTATTTTAAATTTTTTGCAATGGATTATTTTTCAGTTGATAATATTGCTGCTTGTTCTCTTATCGAGCAATGCAAAAACCAGAATATTCTGTACCCTATGTTCAGTTGTTCTGGTTCGTGTGAGCGAATGTTCCATGCTTCTTGTGCTGGTATTTCTAAATCGTGCCTTGACGATTTAATGTCAGTCAGATCTGGTCTTCGCTGGTATTGTGCCTCGTGCAGGGCCCTTTCCCCTGATGAACTCTATTCTAAAATAAAGCTTTTTGGGGAAAGCCTTAACTTATTAAATAATAACTTCAGAGAAATTGTTTAATTTTTTAGCGAAGTTAGTGCCGCACCCACTACCAGCGTTTCTGATGAAATTACTGTTCAGGATAACATTTCGGTTCCTTCGTCCATGACTGCTTCTTCCGGAATTGTGTCAGTTTCATCAGAAAAAGACCTTAAAAGCTCTAAAAGACAGAGGAAAAACAAAAATAAGCGTCGGCGGAAGGCGTCCTCCAGACCATCCAAGGCAGAGCAGCCCTCAGCAATGCCATCAGAAAATAATAATACGGTGATTTCTTATACACCATCTTCTATTCCTCCATTGACTAGTAGTCCAAATACGATTTCAACTACGCCTAACAGTCATTTGACTTTAAGAGCAGTTTCGAGGACCAGAAATGTTTTAATTTCACGTCTTCAGCCCGACACATCAATAGAAAATATATTGACGTTTGTCAGACAATCCAAGTTAGTGAACTCAAATGCATTCTGTTCATGCAAAAAAATTAGTAATAAGCCTTCCCATGCTTCGTTTATTCTAACAGTTGCAGCCGAAGATTTTACAACTTTTCTTAAATCTAATTTGTGGGCCGATATATTCTTGTTACTGAGTTCAAGCCAAAAAATAAGTCTAAAAGGGTGACTCAAGCCGCCCGCCAGACTCAAAAAAACTAAATAGGCTGTCCCTTTACTATCAAAATGTAAGGGGACTACGTTCTAAGACGCAGAGCTTATTTCTATCAACTCAAAATTGCTCTGAGGATATTATCGCGTTAACAGAAACGTGGCTGAACGAAAGCATTACTGATTTGGAATTGTTTGACAATAGTTTTCAAGTTTTTAGAAAAGACAGATAAACTGACAATATTTCTTCTGTCGGTGGTGGTGTCCTTTTGGCTGTAAGGAACTTCTTTGTCAGTTTTATTGTTGACATTCCCTGCTCTTCTAATATTGAACTAATTTGCGTTAAAGTTATACATTGTAACTCTAATGTATATGTTATTAATGCATATGCTCCTCCTAAGAGTAGTGTAGAACTCTATGCAAGCCTTGCGGAGTGCATAGATTACATAATTGATTTACTTGATGTTAATGACGACATTTTATTATTGGGCGATTTTAATCTACCTGATTTAAAATGGCATTCTGACGATGATACGTACTATTGTGCATCTAATTCGAAGACCCGCCAAGAACATATATTTGTTGATAATATCAGGGACCGAAAATAATAATTATTTTCCATGTTTGCTACATAAAAAGCCGCATCTGCCTTATAAATTTTGATATTTTTCATAAAAAGCAGAATTTAACTGGTACTTTCTGCTTTTTATTTTTTCTGGCAAGAAATCATTATTATCTGCGGCTTTTTATTTTTTATAGCAAAAATAAAAAGCCTCTGTTATAAATCAAAAACTGTGAGTGCTAGGAAAATGATATTTTAAAATGCTAAGATGCTTAAAATAATTTGATATGAGCACAAACGACGAAGAACAACGGTTCTTTCTCCACGTAAAAACAAGCTTGTAAACAATAATAATAGCAAAATAGATTCAAGGTCATTGGCAATAATTTCAATTTTGTGCGAAGATCTGTTCCCTTCTTGTGCTGTTAAAAAGTTTAATAAAAAATAGCTATGGGTCGTAAACGTGACAATATTATTGGTGAATTTTTTAGTGAAAGTAATGGAGACGCCAAGTGTAAATCGTGCGGTCAGAAAATACATTTCAACCATACCAATTTAAAAAGACATTTGCAATCCAAACATACTGAACTTATGAGTGAATATGGAAAACGAAGAAAATTGCTCAACGCGCCAGTGGATACAAGTGATTTAAAAAAAAAATTTCAATTTCAATATCTGTTAATGAAGTTATCAATAGCTGCGTTGATATGGTTACGAAAGAGTCCCTTCCTTTAGCATTTTTCGACTCAAATTCTTTTAAAACTCTGATGAGCCCAATTTTTGAGGCCTTAAATATCACTAAAATAACATCTCGAAATGCTATGGATTTTGTTACAGATAAATGCAAAACAATAAAGTCGATTATCGAAAGGAAAGTAAACGGTAAAGTAGTCTCTTTGAAACTTGATACCGCCACTCGCAGTGATCGAGCTGTATTAGGTGTGAATGTACAATTTTTGGAAAATAACAAAATCAATATATACACATTATCCATGTTGGAATTAAAAGGAAAACATACAGCCGTAAATTTAAAAGAAACCTTGGAAAGCATATTAAGTGAATTCAATATTGCAAAAAAACAAGTTTATTCAATAACCACTGATAATGGTAGAAATATGGTCAAAGCGGTAGAACTTTTATCAGTGCAAGACAGAAATAATGAAGATTTAAGCGAAAATGAGACTGACGATGATGAAACTGATTTTTATGAAGGAATTTTAAGTGACATTAAATATGAACACAGCATTTCAATAAAATGTGCCGCACATACTCTTCAGCTCGCCAAATGGTTAAAACTTTGCGGACACCGGCATTTCGGTAAAATTTTTTCACAAACACAATTTCATATTTATACACAGAGCAAAAAATGCCGCATAAAATAGGAGAAAAGTATGATGATTTCCTTAACATTATTATTTCTATTTTCTTAACATTAGAAGGGAAATTGAAAATTCGAACCTTCCAAAACCACAAATGGACGTCGTGACACGTTGGAGTTCCACTTATAATATGCTGAAGCGAATGTTGCAGTGGAAAGAATTTAGCATACAGCATTTAACAACAGATGCTAATCTTAACAGTGAAGAATGGCTAGAAATGGAAAAGTTTGTGCATTTATTTATTAACATTGCATCTTCAAAAAAGTCAGCTGCTGTTAGGGGATTTTTATAAATATTGGCTGGAATTAATTTTTCAACTCAAGGCCATGAGCAGCGATATTAGCACAGAGTTCATTCCATACATTGAAGCAAGGATGACTGGCTTGTTAGAAAACGAAACAATGTACGCTGCAATTTTCTTGGACCCTAGATTCCGGCGTTTATTATCAAAAAATAAGATTGAATCTGGTAAAGTACATCTTAAGCAAATAGTCAAGCAGATTATAGATGCACAAAAGGTAAAGCATGAATAAAAATTTTTGTATGGCCTCGACGAACGATAGAAGTGAAACTAATTAAAACTACTAAACTAATTCAACTTAAAAAAGAATTAAGATCGTAAAGTGGTTAACGAATAAGACTTTTTTACAGTGGTCTACGTTATTTTTCGTTTCGTATCCTAAAATTTTATCTTGAGTCTCTAAAAGTTTCACTTCTAAAGTACATTTTTTAAATATGGCGCTTTTGTTTATAGGTTCTGTTAGTCAATTTGTTTTTTGTAATCGTTCATTTTTTTTAGGAATATATTCAAGAGCCACGTTCCACTTCACCATCAGTGCATGTGCAACAGGTAAACTCAAACAAATTTATTCAATAAATATTTGACACGTATTTATATCCACCCACATGTTCAACTCTTGCCATTTCAAGGAAACCAACGAAGAGCTTCCGTCCACATCAAGAAATGCTACAACCGAAGCCTTTTTATTTGATGAAAATTCTGCTTTAAGCTCCTCTTTTTTGTTAAGAAGCGGAATTAGGGAGATGGAGCTTGAAAACTCATCATCAGATGAAGAGGAGGAAACAGTAAACGCAGATGTTCGGAAAGCATTTAACGAAATCGATAACTACAAGGAAAAGCGCCTTGACGTGGATGAAAATTTAATAGAATACTGGGACAGCAAAAGATATATCCTACCGTGGCTGCATAAGCTTGCCTACATTGTCCACGCAGTACCTGCCACGCAAGTTAGTGTTGAGAGAGCATTTTCAGCACTAAAGCTGATTCTTGGAGATTTAAGATATAATTTATCTGAAGAAAATCTGGCTGCCCTAATGATGGTGAAACTGAACGATTTTAATTAGTTTAATTGAAATGGATATTTTCTTTACTCATTATTACTAGTTGAAGCGAGTTGAATTGATTTATAACCTTTTTGTTTTTTTTTGTTTTATTAATTTTTTATTTAATGTCAGGATACTTTAATTTTATTACAAACTGACACTTTTTGCACATTTAAGACTCCACGTCGAAAAATTTTCATAAAAACGTGAATTCAATTTTTTTTATTAAATACTTATATTACATTAAAAATGACGAAAACGACGTATTTTTTGTTCTTAATATTTTATTAATATTATTGTAAGCATTGGGTGAATCTTGCATTTTGCATTTTCCTTAAACTACGAAGCTTGCCCACCTTTATCCCATTATATATTTAGATGACCATTCTACTACTTCATCTACCGAATTTCATCATCATTACTTTACTGGTTCTTTTTTCTCAAAAAGAGGCAATGCGCGAAATTTGCAATACAAAGATTTTCATGCAATAACCTCATATTCGAAATTTAATCATCATCGCGGGTCTGATTCATGATACATTGTCATTTTCCCTAAAATAGGGCGTGCCTCGCCCACTTTTGTTTTACATGTAGCTTACCAAACCACGACCACATATACCAAGTTTCATCATCATTGCGTGCCAGGTTCATGAGATATATGTAATTTCCTCAAAAAGGGGCGTGGCCCGCCCAAAATTTTACAATAGTTAGATCATCATGGCACGACCGTATGTATCGATTTTCATTATCCTAGCACTCACAGTTTTTGATTTATAACAGAGGCTTTTTATTTTTGCTATAAAAAATAAAAATCCTCAGATAATAATTATTTCTTGCCAGAAAAAATAAAAAGCAGAAAGTACCAGTTAAATTTTGTGTTAAAAAATAAAATACATAAAATAACTATTACTTCCAGCTTTTTTGGAAAAAGGGAATAATAGTTACGGTCCCTGGTGGTCCCTAATAGTATTGAAAGACTTCTTGACCTGGTATTAACTACAGAAAGTAACAATGTTTTTGTTAAGAGAGACTTTCATTCTCTAACTACTCTAACTACTGTAGTTTTCTCGCACGGCTCGCGTTGCAGCTGACTGCAGCGTTTTTTTATATGCGGCGTTTTTTACTGCTGTCGCGATCATACCATTGGTTCCGAGGTTGCGGGCGCCGGAAACCAATGACTTCTTCAGCGGCAGTGCGCATGGAGTGGGATATATGCGCCCAAAGTCCGCCGGCGTCGTCGGGTCCAGAGGATGGTTGGTTGAGCTTAACCGAGAGTTGAGCGGAGTAGGCTTCGTCGTTCCTTTGTAATTGCAGCTTAGCGACATCTAGCTTTCTTTGTATTCCTGTGCGTATGTTCTTCGCATTGCATAATCGCATGCGGATCTTGGCTGCAACAAGATAATGGTCGGAGTCAATGTTGACCTCCCGAAATGTACGCACATCTACAACACTAGAGGTATGCCTTCCGTCGATTACAACATGATCAATTTGGTTTCGCGGTTTTTGATCCGGGGACAGCCAGGTGGCCTTGTGCATGACGAGGTGCTTAAATCTGGTGCTACTAACTACCATGTTTCGCGCCGCGGCGAAGTCGATCAGTCTTAGACCGTTGTTCGTTGAAGTCTCATGAAGACTGAACTGACCGACAGTGGGGCCAAAGATGCCTTCCCTTCCGACTTTCGCATTAAAATCGCCGAGGACTATTTTGACGTCATGGGCCGGAAGGTGGTCGTATACGTCCTCAAGACTAGCGTAGAAAGCGTCTTTGACGGCTCGTCCTTTTCCTCAGTCGGGGCGTGTGCGCAAATAAGGCTGATGGAGAAAAATTTTGCCTTGATGCGGATCGTGGCCAATCTTTCGTTCACAGGTGTGAACCGGGAAACAAGGTGGCGTAGTTTCCGGCTAACAACGAATCCACATCCAAATTCGCGCCGCTCCGCATGGCAGCTGTAGTAGATATCACAGTGTGCTTGTTTAGAGCAGCCTTGCCCTTTCCATCGCATTTCCTGGATGACGGTGATGTCAGCCTTTATTGTTTTGAGGGCTTCCGCCAGTTAGATAATGGCACCTTCCCTATAAAGGGTTCGGACATTCCAGGTGCATATCCGTAAATCATTGTCCGTTTTTCGTTTGCGGTGGTCGTCAACGTAATTGGGGTTCTTATCCGAGGATGGTTTAGTTTTCATTGGGCAGTAGTAATGTGGCGGGACCCAAACCCTGCGCACATTCCATGTTTAAGGTCTATGGAGTGACCCGCCGCTCAAATTAGCCGTCAAACTAACGGATGCCAGTTTGCCGTTGCCCAGGGAACACCACTTGGAGGTTTGAGTCGACTTGAGACGATTTCGACATGGATAATGCTGGCCTCGCCAGGTTGAGGCGGTCAGACACGTTGCCATGTGAAGGTTCGCCCCCCTGTTCCCATAATAGATGTTCAATAAATCTATTAACGAAAGTTATTTTCCACTTTTTTGTAAAAAATCATTAATAAGTACTATTTTTAAAAAGGGTTGCAGGAACGATGTCAGTAACTATAGGCCTATCGCTAAGCTCTCATCGATTCCAAAACTTTTTGAGCGGATGGTGTATGATCGGGTGAAAGTTCACTGTGGGGAAGTCATAACAACTCGTCAGCATGGTTTTGTGAATGGCAGATCCTCGGTGTCTAATCTTCTCGATTTTACAACATTCTGCTTAAATTCTATTGATTCTGGTAACCAGGTCGATTGTGTTTACACTGACTTTAGTAAGGCATTTGATAAGCTACCACACAATCTATTCTTATTTAAACTTGAGTTAATGGGATTTCCACAATATTTTGTGAACTGGATTAAATCGTTACAATAGTTAGATCATCATGGCACGACCGTATGTATCGATTTTCATTATCCTAGCACTCACAGTTTTTGATTTATAACAGAGGCTTTTTATTTTTGCTATAAAAAATAAAAATCCTCAGATAATAATTATTTCTTGCCAGAAAAAATAAAAAGCAGAAAGTACCAGTTAAATTTTGTGTTAAAAAATAAAATACATAAAATAACTATTACTTCCAGCTTTTTTGGAAAAAGGGAATAATAGTTACGGTCCCTGGTGGTCCCTAATAGTATTGAAAGACTTCTTGACCTGGTCTTAACTACAGAAAGTAACAATGTTTTTGTTAAGAGAGACTTTCATTCTCTAACTACTCTAACTACTGTAGTTTTCTCGCACGGCTCGCGTTGCAGCTGACTGCAGCGTTTTTTTATATGCGGCGTTTTTTACTGCTGTCGCGATCATACCATTGGTTCCGAGGTTGCGGGCGCCGGAAACCAATGACTTCTTCAGCGGCAGTGCGCATGGAGTGGGATATATGCGCCCAAAGTCCGCCGGCGTCGTCGGGTCCAGAGGATGGTTGGTTGAGCTTAACCGAGAGTTGAGCGGAGTAGGCTTCGTCGTTCCTTTGTAATTGCAGCTTAGCGACATCTAGCTTTCTTTGTATTCCTGTGCGTATGTTCTTCGCATTGCATAATCGCATGCGGATCTTGGCTGCAACAAGATAATGGTCGGAGTCAATGTTGACCTCCCGAAATGTACGCACATCTACAACACTAGAGGTATGCCTTCGGTCGATTACAACATGATCAATTTGGTTTCGCGGTTTTTGATCCGGGGACAGCCAGGTGGCCTTGTGCATGACGAGGTGCTTAAATCTGGTGCTACTAACTACCATGTTTCGCGCCGCGGCGAAGTCGATCAGTCTTAGACCGTTGTTCGTTGAAGTCTCATGAAGACTGAACTGACCGACAGTGGGGCCAAAGATGCCTTCCCTTCCGACTTTCGCATTAAAATCGCCGAGGACTATTTTGACGTCATGGGCCGGAAGGTGGTCGTATACGTCCTCAAGACTAGCGTAGAAAGCGTCTTTGACGGCTTCGTCCTTTTCCTCAGTCGGGGCGTGTGCGCAAATAAGGCTGATGGAGAAAAATTTTGCCTTGATGCGGATCGTGGCCAATCTTTCGTTCACAGGTGTGAACCGGGAAACAAGGTGGCGTAGTTTCCGGCTAACAACGAATCCACATCCAAATTCGCGCCGCTCCGCATGGCAGCTGTAGTAGATATCACAGTGTGCTTGTTTAGAGCAGCCTTGCTCTTTCCATCGCATTTCCTGGATGACGGTGATGTCAGCCTTTATTGTTTTGAGGGCTTCCGCCAGTTAGATAATGGCACCTTCCCTATAAAGGGTTCGGACATTCCAGGTGCATATCCGTAAATCATTGTCCGTTTTTCGTTTGCGGTGGTCGTCAACGTAATTGGGGTTCTTATCCGAGGATGGTTTAGTTTTCATTGGGCAGTAGTAATGTGGCGGGACCCAAACCCTGCGCACATTCCATGTTTAAGGTCTATGGAGTGACCCGCCGCTCAAATTAGCCGTCAAACTAACGGATGCCAGTTTGCCGTTGCCCAGGGAACACCACTTGGAGGTTTGAGTTGACTTGAGACGATTTCGACATGGATAATGCTGGCC
This sequence comes from Coremacera marginata, assembly GCA_914767935.1. NCBI lineage: Eukaryota > Metazoa > Arthropoda > Insecta > Diptera > Sciomyzidae > Coremacera > Coremacera marginata. The sequence continues at coordinate 110,879,481 of OU612045.1, forward strand.
TCGCCAGGTTGAGGCGGTCAGACACGTTGCCATGTGAAGGTTCGCCCCCTGTTCCCATAATAGATGTTCAATAAATCTATTAACGTAAGTTATTTTCCACTTTTTTGTAAAAAATCATTAATAAGTACTATTTTTAAAAAGGGTTGCAGGAACGATGTCAGTAACTATAGGCCTATCGCTAAGCTCTCATCGATTCCAAAACTTTTTGAGCGGATGGTGTATGATCGGGTGAAAGTTCACTGTGGGGAAGTCATAACAACTCGTCAGCATGGTTTTGTGAATGGCAGATCCTCGGTGTCTAATCTTCTCGATTTTACAACATTCTGCTTAAATTCTATTGATTCTGGTAACCAGGTCGATTGTGTTTACACTGACTTTAGTAAGGCATTTGATAAGCTACCACACAATCTATTCTTATTTAAACTTGAGTTAATGGGATTTCCACAATATTTTGTGAACTGGATTAAATCGTATTTGGTGGAGCGATCTTATCAAATACGTTTCCGAGGCGCATTGTCTTCTGAATTTATTGCTGGATCAGGTGTTCCTCAGGGTAGTCACCTTGGTCCTCTTCTGTTTATTTTAGCTATCAATGATGTAACTCACGTCATTGAACACTCTCATCTGCTTATTTTTGCCGATGATATGAAAATATACAGAACGATTAATTCTAGAGATAATTCAGATCTACTCCAGTCTGATCTAAAATTCTTTGAAGTTTGGTGTTCTAAAAATAATATGTTTTTAAATCCAGATAAATGCCAAACTATGACCTTTTCTCGAAAAAGGAATAATTTTATTTTTGATTATAAGATTAAGGATACTGCCTTGAGTCGTGTAGACACCGTCAAAGACCTAGGTATATGAATGGATTCTAAGCTGTCGTTTAACATTCATATTGATAATATTTGTAAAAAAGCATCTTGTAAAAATGCTTGGTTTATTAAAACGCTGGGCCAAAGAATTTAATAGCATGATTACAACTACAACGTTGTATTATGCAATCGTGCGTCCTCACTTAGAGTATGCAAGTCAAGTTTGGTCCCCAAGTTACAATAGGTGTGTTTCCGTACTCACACTGTGTAACTTGTGGGACACTATTTTCTGTTTCCGTACTTTCTGTGCTTTAAATGGGAGAAGAAGAACAAGCATAAAACCGCTCTCTCGAGCACACAAAGTGCACAGAGAGTGCTAGAACTCAAGACTCCGAGTAAAGTAAGAACAAGCATCAAGAAGAACAAGCATCAACTTCACAAACAAATTTACGATAATTTTAATTGGCGCAATTTACGTTTGACATGTCTGCAGTCAAAATCATCTGTTTTGTGCTTGAAACTTACCAGAAGCTGTTTCCGTACTTTTGCAACTATTCTCACATTTCATTTTTACTCTCTAAGTTTGAACTTACACAAATCTTACACAGTGAAGAGTACGGAAACACACCTAATGTGAATGTTGATCGAATAGAAAGAATCCAAAAACGTTTTGTTCAGTTTGCTCTAAGGGGCTTAAGTGGAACTGACATATTAGACCTTCCTCCTTATGAGGATCGTTTAAAACTATTAAAAATGCAGTCTTTATGTGATCGAAGGAAATCGGCAAATATCGTATATTTACACCAGCTCAATACAGGTGTATTCGATTCTCCAGAACTTCTTTCTCACATAAATTTTAACACTAACCGTAGAAGCAGTAGAAACGCTAACAGCTTAATTTATTTGCCATTTAGTAGAACAAATTATATGGCTACTGCTCCTTTAAGTCGCATGAGTTCCTTTGTTAACAATTGTAGGGTTTTTGATGTGAATTTGTCAAAAGGTCAACTCAAAAGTAGATTAAAACTAGTTGTGTAATTAGATCTATGTATACGCATGGTTAGTTGTTACGTCTTGTGTTGTCCCTGAGCCCAACCCATTTATTGGTGGGTAAATTTTTCCCACATTAACTTGTTTGTGGTCACGGGTATCCATAACATTGATATTTTTTTTTTTTCAATGATTACTGGGTAGTGGCTTTCGATGGGTTAATGCTGAGGAAGTGCGATAAAGCTGTAGTAGCTGAACTCTATTGTTATTGCATGTAAAAAAGAAACTTCTGAGTATCGGAAAAATTTAAGTTAACGTTTGCTTAAATTTAGAGTTGCCAACCCCGCGCAATTTTCTGAATACTCAAAAAATTATATAAACAATTATCATTAATCGAGAGTTGCCAGATCGAGCAGCTGCTGGAATTTCTGGTTTAATCTAAATATTTTGTCACTATTTCATAGTTATCATCTCAGGCAACTGCTGAGATTTTTCTTGATATTTCAAAGTAGCCATCTCGAGCAACTGCTGGAATTTTCGGGTTTTAGTATAAAACGTGCCTCGATACTCCATAGTAGTTGTCATCTCAGACAACTACTGGTTAAATATTTTTGCCATCCCAGGCAACTAGTGAACATTTAAATTTTTTTCAACAAACTTTTCTGTTCACAATAGTTTAGAGTTGCCATCTCGGGCAACTTCTAAATCTTTTCTCAATAGTGCAGAGCGGCCACCTCGGGCACCTGCAAAGTATTTTCGGGTTTTAAAGTATAACCTGCTCTCTAGCTCGATACTGCGGAGTTGCCAACTCGGGCAACGGCTGCAAACAAATTTATTTTAAGTTCTCTGCAATTCAGAGTTGCCAACTCGTGCAACATCTCACACACTCATCACACTACATCCCAGTAGTCAAGCGATTTGATAACCGAATTAGCGTCTCAAACTAAACGGTTGCTCAAATCTACAACAAAGATGAGTCTTAAAAACAAATTTATTTTTTCTTCCGAACAGATGGATAAAGTCTGCTCAAATTTTGACTCTTATCCAGTGGAAGACCACGCGGACTCGAGCCTACAAGTGACGCTACCCGAAATTGACAGGTGCTAGATGAAGCTCAGGGGCGCATTTGAAGAGGTCATGGTAGCCGAGGGCTCGTCGCTGGAAGCCTTTAAGCCCACAGCCAAAGCCGCATTCAACAAATGTGAGGAAGCGTATAAGAGGTGCAAAGCTCAAATTTTAGATCTTCGAAAACTACTCGAAGATCAAAGAGTTCCCAGAGCACCTCAAACCTCAACTCTGCAAGACCAATCCTCGTTTCACGGCTTTAACGAGAATTCCCGCGAAAACTCTTCTGCATGTATCAAAGTACCCCCTTGTGATACAGAGATTTTCTACGGTAGTTATGAAGACTGGCCATCCTTCAGGGATATGTTCACGGCAGTCTACTCGAGTTACCCGAAACTCACCCCAGCGCAAAAGTTGTATCACTTGCGAAACAAAACCCGCGGCTCTGCAGGGCAAATCGTAAAGAGATACCAACTTTGCGATGAAAACTTTACTCTAGCGTGGGAAGCTCTTCGTTCACGGTACGAGAATAAAAGCATTCTTGTGGATAACCAGTTAAAAATACTGTTCAACCTACCAGCAGCGTCATCAGAGAACAGTGCGGCTATCCAGAGAATTCAGTCAACAATAAATGACTGCCTCTCGATGCTCACATCTCAAAATGTTAGTGTGGACAACTGGGACCTGATACTAGTATTCCTCTGCTCTTCAAAACTCCCGGAAGATGCGCTGGCGCTTTGGGAGCAATGGCTGAACTCCAGGCGGGAGCTGCCCAAGTGGGAACAAATGGATGAATTCCTGACGACACGATACGAAGTTGTTGAGAGGATAAACAGCCTCAAAAACTCAAAACAACGTGGGAATATGCAGAACTCTACAGTTTTCAAGTTTTCATCGCATGTAAACCCAAATAGTGCTCATGTGCAGTCTTTTTATGCAGAAAACAATACCTCTACAGGTTCTCTAAACTGTAAGAAATGCAATGAGAAACATGCTCTAAGATTATGCCCGCAGTTCAAGATTCTTTCGGCTCAAGAAAGGAGGAAATTTGTTGCGAAAAACAAATTTTGCTCAAATTGCTTGGCATATTCGCACACCCAAAGTAAGTGCAACAGTCATTTTTTGTGTTTATATTGCAAGGAACGACATCACTCAATCTTGCATTTAAACACTCAACAAACTGACGAGTCACTGCCCTCGACTTCCAGAGCACGCCCTGTGAATTCAATGCACTTAGAAGCGCAACCAGATCAAAGTCCCGCTTCTCACTCTGATTCGCTTTCTACGTAAAGTATAAATATTCACGCCCACTTTGCAGGAAGTGAGGAAAAAACAGTGCTACCCACAGCTCTAGTACACCTCCACCATCTAGGTGAAATATTTACTTTCAGAGCGTTGATAGATCAAGGTTCGCAAAAAACCTTTATATCCGAAAAGGTCCAAAATCGACTACTTCTTCCAACAACAAAGCTTTTTACCAATATCTCTGGCATGGGTGGTCAAGTTGTTGGAAACTCAAATAAAGTCTGTTCAATTAAAATTGTGACCAAAGACCTCAAATTTCAACTTGAAGTGTCAGCTATTGTTTTGCCCAAACTGACTTACTTTTTACCGCCATTCACTATCTCAAAAACTAATTTCAACGAATTAGACGGCTTAACCCTCGCCGACTCGAATTTCTATTTGTCAGCTCAGATTGATATGATCATCGGCAGCGATATCCTCCCACATATCATGCTTGATGGTCTGACACTCAATGTGTTCGGTAGTCTAATGGCACAAAATACTGTCTTTGGATGGTACCTTAGTGGCCCTCTTAGCTCTCAAACTTTTTCCTTTTCGACCCAAGTCAACTATGGTATCGAGCCCTCTCTAAGCGATCTTCTACGGAAATTCTGGGAAATAGAAGAAGTTCCAGACACGCCTCCACTTTCAGAAGAAGACGCGTATTGTGAAGACCTGTTCAAGAAAACTACGATATGTAGTCAGGCTCCCCTTTAAATGAGATTTTCCGCGTCAATTATCCCTCGGAAAATCTCGTTTTAAGCAATACGATAGCATGGAGAAGAACTTAAAGAAAAGGTCCGAATTACAATGCGAATATAATCATGTTCTCAATGAATATTTGACATTGTTACATATGCAGAAAACTTGTCCACAAGAAATCTGCCATGATGACAAATATTTCTCTTTTTACTTACCTCATCATGCGGTAATAAAATCTCAAAGTACTTCCACAAAAGTACGGGTAGTATGCCTCTAAATCTACCCATAACAGGCTGTCTCTAAACATGTGCTCTGCATCGGCCCAACTCTTCAATCCGATTTGATGAGCGTCATTCTCAATTGGCGGCTCTATCGATTTGTATTTAACGGCGATATAGAGAAGATGTATCGTCAAATTCTTGTGCATGAAGATGATCGTGCATTTCAAAGAATTCTCTTTCGCACAAGTCCGAATAATCCGGTAGAAGATTTCGCTCTGAAAACTATAACATTCGGAGTCAATTGTGCACCCTATTTGGCTATTCGTACTCTGCAACAACTAGCAGAAGATTGCAAATTCACACACCCCTTAGCCTCCCCGATTCTCCAACGAGAAACATATGTCGATGACATTCTTTCAGGAGGTCACGACATTCATTCTACTCTGAATGCCCAAAAACAACTAATAGATGTTTTAAATTCCGCCGGACTTCCTCTCAAAAAGTTTACGGCAAATCACCCACATCTTTTACGCCATTTGGCCCCAGAGGACTTGCTCGATGGAGATTTTCTCAAATTCTATGATGCCAGCTCCACCAAAACTCTTGGCATTCGCTGGAATGCTCTTAGCGACTCCTTTTCCTACTCCATAAAACCAGCGACTCAAAGTATCTCTGCCACCAAAAGGCAAATCCTCGCCGCTGTCGCGGCACTGTTTGACCCAGCAGGATGGTTGTTATAATTGTCCAAGCTAAAACCCTGTTACAGCAACTCTGGCTGGAAGGTGTTGACTGGGATGAATGCGTGAAACCCTTATCTTTGGCAAAATGGAACGCATTTCTGGCGAACTTGCCATGCATTGCCAAAATACAGATCCCAAGATGGATTGGTTTTGCCCCGGTAAATAGCCTACAAATTCATGGGTTCTGCGACTCCTCAGAAAAAGCATATTGCGCTAGCATTTATGTCCGCAGCTTAGAACCAAATTGTAATATAAAATGTCATCTGTTGGTTGCAAAAACAAAAGTAGCCCCGCTTCAAACCATTAGCTTGCCCAGGCTAGAACTCTGTGCGGCATTACTTCTCTCAAAATTAGTAAAACACGTTCTCGTTCAACTAAAGTTCCCAATGCATGAAATTTTTCTCTGGTCAGACTCATTAATTGTTTTAGCATGGCTTGAAAAACCACCATACGCTTGGAAAACATATGTTGCGAATCGAATCTCTGAGATTCGTAAAAATGTTGAAAACTCCACATGGAAACATGTACCCTCAGGAGAAAACCCTGCAGATCTAGGTACACGAGGCTGTTCGTCCCAAGATCTCATAGAAAACTCCTTATGGTGGCTGGTCCGTACTGGCTATCCAAGCCATCTGATCATTGGCCACAACTGCCAGTTTCTATAATCGCTCCTGAAGCAAAGAAAGTTGAAGTTCTTCACATCGCCACCACTGACCAGGATCTTCTCAATAGATTCTCATCATTCCCTAGAGCTCTTCGGGTAATAGCATACATGCTAAGATTTTTACATAATTGTCAGAAGAGTCGCAGCGAGCTCACAAAAAAAGCGGGAGAGTTGAATCAAAGTGAACTGAATTTCGTCAAACACCGTCTCATTATACAGTCGCAAATTTTATATTTCCCTGACGAATATAAAGATTTGCAGAACTTAAAGCTCATCTCAAAAAAAGTTCTCTCTTGACTTTGAATCCCTTTCTTGACCGAAGCGCAGTTATGAGAGTAAATGGTAGATTGGCAAACGCGAATCTCAGTTACAATGAAAGACATCCCATCATTCTTGCTGAGAAGTCCCGCCTCTGCCACCTTATGCTCAGTTTCACTCATAAAGCCCTGCTTCACGCTGAGCATTGTCTCATGCTCAGAATGATACGCCAGGAATATTCCGTTCCCAAACTTAAAAACAAGATAAAATACTGTATCTTACAATGCACGATTTGTACTATCCACAAGCAGAAGGTACAAACGCAGATAATGGCCGCGCTACCCCCTGAGCGAGTCAATTTTACCTTACCATTCACTGTTACTGGAGTGGACTTTCCAGGACCATTCGAAATAAAAACTTCTACACTTCGAAAAGCTCCATATCTCAAAGGCTATGTCAGCGTCTTTACATGTCTTTCTACTAAGGCCATTCATCTCGAATGCGTCTCCGATTTGACCTCTGAAGTATTTTGCGCAGCCTTCGCTCGATTTGTAGGCCGACGTGGGTTCTCAAAGAAGATGCTCTCAGATAATGGCCGCAACTTTGTCGGTGCTAGCCGATCCCTGTTAAAAGAATTTGAGCTCTTTCTTAAACAGTCGGCCGATGATATCGCCAAAACATACTCTTCACACGGCTTCGAATGGTCTTTTATCCCACCAAGTGCTCCTCATATGGGTGGACTATGGGAAGCAGCAGTCAAAAGTTTTAAAACTCACTTTAAAAAGATTGCTCAAAATCATAAGTTCACGTTCGAGGAGTTCTCAACGCTCCTTGCCCGAATCGAGGATGTCTTAAACTCTCGACCGCTATCTCCAATTAGTGAAAATCCCTCGCACCTCTTGCCCCTAACACCAGGACATTTCCTTCGCGGTGCCCCCTTACCCTGCCAGAACCGAACAAAGAAAATCTCTCTTTGATAAACCGATGGGAAAAATTGAAAGTTCTACACCATCAATTCAGTCGCCGGTGGAAAGAGGAATACTTAACCGAACTTCATAAACGTGACAAATGGAAGTACCCTGAACGCAACCTTTGCGACGGTGATTTGGTAGTTATTAAAAATGAACTACTCCCCCCAAACGAGTGGCGGCTGGGCCGAATCATCAAAGTATATACTGGTCCCGATACTCGTGTTCGTGTAGCCGATATTAAAACCCAGTCCGGTATAATTACACGGCCGATCGTAAAATTATGCGTTCTTCCGTCCCAGTAAACTGACGCCACAGCAGCGCTTCTCCTCAACCACCACGACGCTCGCATGCGCCAAATTTTCACTCAGAGCGACGATCTCGGTCCCGGATCAGCTTCTCCGACCCCCGACCGGTCGCAGGCCCGCACCCGGGTGGCCGAGCGCGGTAGAATGGCCCTAATCAATCCACGCGAACAACTAGGCGAGGCCATTTGAGCGCTGCAGAAATTGCAGAACATGTTGTAAGCTTGCACACGTGCAAGGCGGGCGGCATGTCGACGTGACATCGATATTATTCGTCATCTCATCTTGTACATTATATATTACATTATTCTTAGTTTGTGCTTTTTTGGAAGGTCATGTTGGTTACAGTGCATCCGCGCACGATCTTCTTCTTTTGTTTGTTTGATTTTTCCTATTTTTTATTCATTAAAAACTTTGTACTTCCGCTGAACTAAAGCGTTGCTCCCGCAACAAAAATAAATAAAACCGAAAACCCTAAATCGTGTGTGCACTTTATTTTTAGTAATCATACCCCCTAACATACAATTCGAACAGTACATATATTCTTTTGCGCTTTCACTGTCACTGGCCTGTATAATCGGCCTGTAATCTGTTTAAATTGATTGCGAAAGTTTGAGACAATTTATGCAAAAAATGTTAACGGCAATTGTCTTCTACAATTTTAATGAGGACACAAGTGATGTTGTTGTTTTCTTTGTACTGAGAAGATTAGCATTGATAATTTTTTCTTAAATATACTTATAAAACAAAATTGCCTTTTTTTAGCATCCATTTCCAAAACGATAATAATTTTGCTCTCGTCAAATTTTGCCGTTTCGTTCGGATTTTTTTTCTTACAAAGACCCAACTTCACACAGGTTACGTCTACGCTCGTTACTGAGTCAGCTGTGTTCGTTTGTGTCTGACATTCTTCATACATGGATTCAAAACGTCTGATTTTCGCCAGTTTGACGATGCGTTCGTGAAATGCACACATCGTTTGTTTTACCTAAACAGCGCATAAGATATGTTAAGGGCTGATTATAATGGAACGAAACGTTGAGAAATGTCACTTTGCGATCTATTGCATGAATTTATTACTCTGCGTCGCACACTGGGGTATTGGACCCCCAAAACGGAGATCAATTAAACTACTTATCCGATTTGAAAAATTCTTTCACTATAAGAATGATACGTTATCCCTGAGTGACATATGATACAAATTTTTTGGAAAAGTGGGCGGTGCCACTCCCCCTTATTAAAAATCGCTCGCAGGCCATAATAATAGGCCGATTGTCATGAAACATTCCCAATGTGGTACTGTGTACCGTGTAATAGTACTTGGCTATACTTGGTTGTAAATGGATAAAGGGGCGTGGCACCGCTCATATAACCTAAAAATTATAACGGTTATATCTCATGAACTATCAGAGGTAGGAAGATGAGATTTGGTATATATGTTGATCGTACTGTATGAATTACGGCCAAGGCGGAATAGGGCGGTGCCACGCCCCCTTTGTTACAAACAAATTTACCTAATGAAAACAATAAAAAAATTTAAAAAAAAATGTTAAATTTTAAATCTTCATTTATATTTATAAACAATTTCATCAAAAGTAAATGGTTGTATCATCTGAAAAAAATAGACATTGTTATATATATTTTTAAAACCTACATAAAATATTATGACCTGATTTTCCATTCAAGTGTTATTTAGTTTAGTCACTGTAATCGGAGCTACAATCCTCTAGTTCCTCAACATGTGCATCTCCAATTTCATCATCAGATCGAACAGCACTTACTGAAATAGTTGGCGGAATAAGCAATTCTACTACTGATTTTGGTAGGGCTTGAAATTTTTTTTTTGATAGCTTAATTTTGCTGCTAATGATCGGATCGGAGCTCAGTAGCAACCTGTTTAAAATGTCTTTATTTGATTTCTCACGGTTACATTTACGTGAAAAGTGCTCCCTATAGCATTTGAAGTCCTTGTTTCTAGCTGCTTGGGCTTCCTCTGAAAGTTGTCCGATTGGAAGAAGTGCGTGCGATACAATTTCAGGGCCATGAATTAAATATTTGTGTAAAGTGGTAGGCATTTTATACCATCATTTTAACAAAATGTCTGGCAGTGTTGTGACAAAAATGTTTGAATTTTTCAGAATGTATTTCATGACCCGAAGAAACAGTTATTAGTATCGCGTGCATTTTCTTGATTAGTTCTAAATCGATTTTAGTAATATCTGCAGAAATTTCAGCGTTTTCAAAAAATCTTCTGGCTGTATTACCATCGTTAGAATTTCCGAAGCCAGGCTTTGGTTGGTCAATAATCAATCCGGTTTTGACTCTAAATTCATTTTGAATGCGTGCTTTAGTAGAATCTATAATTTTTTTATCATCAGCCGATGCAGCTTTCCACTTTTTTATAGGCAATTTGTAAGAGAGGTGTATGATACATTCAAAAAATCTAATCCGTCCATGTAATATAGACAAACCAAATTCTAAGGTTTCTGTCTTAACAGGTTTTGCTATCATTTCGTCAATAGAGTTAAACTCTTTAGAAGTGGAATTGCAAATATAACACCCTTGGGATGATGTCGTTTCTGTGATTGCATTGCAAACTTTTCCGTCAATCATTACTAAGATTAGTTTATGGCTTACTTTTACGGGCCTTTATCCTACTGGCACAACAGACATTTCCAGATCGTTTGCTTCCTCATCAACTCGTTCTTTTTCTCTTACCAATATACTTGCAGTCTCTTTGGTGAATTCAATTTTTAATGGCCTGCAAAATCGGGTTGATGACGGCCTAGGGTTTTGCCAAACAATTTTATCATTACATACTAATTTGAGTGGAATAATGGACGTTATTAAAACAGAAGACTCGCTAGCGCCTGGGCCATGAAAAGCTTGCTTATATGAGCTATGCCCAGAGCTTCCATCGAACCCCCACTTAGTAATTAAAGTTAAATTTGATATTTCTTCATTATCTAGGGTGTCAATAAAATTTTTTTGAAGCAGCACAAGGCGTTCAATCGTATGGTCCAGAAGGCCCTGCAATGATACCTTAGCTGACGATTCGGAAATTTGCATAGTTTCAACCTTAGGATAATATTTCTTTTTCGCTCTTTGAACCAACGTGTACGCAGGGAATTTATCAGGAGCAGCTTTTCGTATAACATTATATAGTTCACGTGAAAGCTTTTCTTCAACCAAAACCACAAGCGCTTCTTCAGCAGTCAACTGTTTTTCTTTTACACAAGTTACATTTTTTCTAAATTAACTGCTCTGAAAGGTGATGCAGTTATTTCCTTGACAATTTTTGCTGCTTCTGTTTGACCACTTGCTCGCAGACTTATTTGGGTAGCATAATTCAAAACAGGCAAGGGAACATTTTGTCTTAAATTCTTACATTTTTTCATTTTTGTTTTTTCGGAACACTGCTCGAAATCAATTTCTTTGCGACCTCTTTTAGTTGTTGTAGTCACAAAGGCTATTGAAGAATCTAACCAATTTTGATTTTTTCTCAAAAATCGCTCCTCATGTCTACTTGATTTTGCCCATCGATCCTTAAAATCGCAGACAAAACGAGAAAAATTCAAATTGAAGTCTTGCATATCCTCTGGATTCATTTGCCTTATTAATTCTTGCTTTAATATATTCAGCTTCTCCATTAATAGCGAAGCCTCAGCATTCTTAATAATACTGTAAAGACTACGCCGAGAAATGAATCTTTTTGAGTTTATTCCTAAAATATAAAGACTGTATTCAGAAACTTCGCGTGATATTTCTTGTATCAATTACCAAAATAACGAGGACGAACAACACGTTCTATATATTAACACTTAACAACAATATAACAGCACGTCATCGCCGTTGTTATTGTTGTAACCCGAAATATACCACCACGACCACTCACATCGAATTGTATTCATATTAAATAGATATAATAGTTAATGTAAAGTAACACTACACACTTATTTTACACATATTATCTGTTACTCAAATTAAGTTACACAAAAGTGTCTAAAAACACGAGCGCGAAGACAAAAAAAACGTACCCTACACTTTAAATAATCCAAACAACACAATGAACAGAACACACATATTATTTTATTAGAGTGCATACTAATATTGCAATATACAAACATAAATAACAATAACAACCATATATGATGATGATAACGAAAGCGAAAACAAAACAAAAAACAACAGCCACGGTTCTTCTATAACTTTGGACGACATGATTTTTTTTTTACAAAGTTTGTTAAAAATAAAGTTGGCGCAATAAAGCCACAAGATGTTTTTGTTTATTATATTAGTACAGTTCCTAAGCTTTAAAAATATATAAATTTCAGAACACGAAGTTGACCGGTACCACTTTAAAACTCTACATACTTCTCAAGAATGGCTAAAATTTAGACCTTTTTTCCATAAACGATTAAAATTAGTTCTAACAGGTAAATGTCGACCGGCAACTGCTTTTTTGTTCGAAATTACCTGAACTTGAAGGATCCATAATAATATTAGGCTTTATTTATGGCAAAAATAGAAAAACTGGCACTTGAAAATACAAAAAATTCACTTTTTGTAAAGACGCGAAAAAATCGAAAAAAATTACGAACTTTGAGACAAAGCAAAAATTGAATTAAGTTACATATGTTATCGATTCTTTTGCCTAGTGATGGAGAATTTTGTCTACAATAATCCAGTATAACACATTAATTGGATATCCCAATTTTCATTTTTCAATTAATCTCCGCTTTGATGATCAAATACCCCAATGTGCGTCGACATGTGTAAGTAATTACTTGTAAGTAGAGAATATACCAGGAGTCCCGCAATTGAGTGTAACTATTTACGGAGCTGAAAGGTTATGTCAGGCTGAGCAAAAATTCGTATGGGAGGGGGGGGGGGGTCTATTTTAACATTCTTAAGAGCTATAAGGTTAATTAATATTTCACGTCTTTGGCTAACATTATTGTTTCTAGCAGAAAAACTAACTTACATAAAACTAATTTTGATGACTTAACCGTTACCGAGCTGTGGTCGTGTGCATATGAAATCAATAGGTTGAAACTACCAAATTTCAACTTTGAGTGCAAATTTCTCAGAATTTTGCGTAATAAATTAAAATTTTTTTGGACCAATTTTGTAATTTATTTAATATTCTTTTCAATTACTCCAAAAACATAAACATATCTTTAAAAATAAAAAAGTTGGCTGTACTAAAAAAATGATACTTATTAGAAAACAATGATAAATAACGACATTACAATTAGTTATGCAGTAGATAATATTGTTTTCTAAGTTTTATGTCAGTTAGTTTTGTTGCTAGAAACAATAACGAAAACCAAAGTCGTGAAATGTTAATTAACCCTGTAGCTTCTAAGAATGTGGAAATAGACCCCCCCCTCCCCCTCCCATACGATTTTTTGCTCACCTCGACATAACCTTTCAGCTCCGTAGCTCCACAGTTGCACTCAATTGCGGGACACCCTGTATATTGTCCTCGAATAAGTTCGAAAATAGCTGCAAGTAGCTTAAGTGTCCACATGTGCAAGTTCATGTCGGCGAATGCGAAGGTTCTCCCTGCAATTGCAGTATTGATTGAAATTAAGTTAGAAAACGTGGAAAACATGTAACTGTTGTTGCCTCTTGTATAAACTTGCGGAAACCCCGGAAAAATCCACAAAATCAAAACAAAAACATCAATTATCCCCTTTTCTGATATTTATAGCATCTTTGTGTAAAACGAAGCCTTCGTCTTAAGCCTCGTTCGTTTTCGGACGATATCGGACAAAATTGGCTTGATGTATTTTTTCCTTGCGTCGTCGTCTACTGTTACGTTGCTTATGTTGCTCAAATACTCTTAACGTGAGTACTTGTCAAAAACATTATTACCGGATTGTAAAAGTCCAGCATATTGAGTAAAACTAACAAAAACCTTTAACATTTCATACTTATTACAAGCAATTTTTAATAGGTGGTGGTGGTTAATTTTTAATTGTTTGTTTAGTTTTGCTGCAAATTCAGTTTTAGGATTTATGTACTGTGAAAATAAAATAATATTATAAATGTTTTCGGCGATTGCACCAAAGACTGGAGTGACTTTTGCCAGCTCTGGACTCTTTTCCATTTCCAGCAATCCAAATTGTTCACTTGTGGTTTTTTTTGTACTAAAAATATAGAAAGTATTTGTGTATTCTTAGATAAAAATAAATTATATTCTATTTACCTTTTCTTCATAGCAACTTCCATTTTAAAAATGTTCATAACGATGACAATTTAATAATCGTCAAATTTTGACATTTCGTTCGTAATTTTTTTCTTACACAAAGCCACTTTCATACTAAAGTTACGTTATCGTTCTTAACTGGTACAGCTGTTCTCGTTTATGCACGACATTATTTTTACATCAAGCAAAAACTGCTGACTCTCGGCTTTCCAACGAAGGCTTCGTTAAATCGACGTGTCGTTCGTTTTACACAAAGATGCTATTACTTGCAGCAAGTGAAAAATTTCACTGCCTAGGAAATTTCCGGAGCAATTTACTTTTAGCTAAGATCGCCTTTTTTTTAATTTTTATTTATAATTTATTTATAATTTTAATTTTATTTATAAAAAAGCTAATGGTGAAAAAATTTCGACCCGCTCTCATCAAGTGGATTAGAAGTAACGGCTCGAAAGTTGGGAAAGTGGACGTAAAAAACTTGTGGTTTTTTGTTTCATTTTCCTACAAAACTAAGTATTATGGGTATTAAAAGAAAGTTTATGCTGTTATATACTCAACGAGCTATCAATCATTAAAACCCATCCATTACTTTTAAAGATATACGCCCATAACCATAAGCAAATAAAAGCCAGCGCTATATTTAGTGCAAGCTATTTGACAACAAATTATATTGAAAAACTGTCAAAAATGCTTATACTAAACTTGAAGCCGCCTTTATTTTGTTTATGATTATGGGCCATAACGTTTTACATATTATGCACAATTTGATGTTTATACTTACGTTTGGTTATTTCGTAAAAGAGTCAACCGCCAAGTGTGCATAATATGTTAAAGGCTATATATTTACAGGCAGTCTCCACAGGCAATAGTTTATATCTTGATAATTTTTTCAGACGACATATTGCCAATGGAAACCGCTCATTGCACATGAAGAGCAATATATGTCACATTAAATATATATATAGATAACCAGGGCCCGGATTCTGATGACATGTCATCTTTTTTCTGCTGTAACATAGACATTTTCTGATGATGCAAAAACACCGTTCATAGTCCCCAGGTACCTAACCTAAAATTTTTTAGGGCATTTTTTCGTCATTTTTCGTCTTTTCTGGTTTTTAGGTCTTTTTCCATAGTTAAGGTCTTTTTTGAGTCATTTTTATGGATTTTTACATATTGAAGTAATTTCTATTATTTTTAGGGAATTTTAACAATATTTGCGATTTTTGAATTTTTTTCTCTATTTTGTCACTTTAGATCACTGAAATTTCCAATTGGGTAAGAGGCAAAATTAATTTTGCTCTCTAAAAGTCTTATTGGGTTATTGGGTTATTGTTTGGGTTATTGGGTACATTGTGTTATCGATATATTTTGCAACTATGTATAGTATATTATACTTATATGTTTATCTCGTTCTCCCGTTCCCGTTGTCGTACTGAAAAGAATTTTAAAATACAATTGTGAACACTTGCACATTTTTCGCTCACACTCTTGTAGTATGTCTAAAAGTTTCTTGTGGTCCGACGTGAACCGTTCCTTTTGCATTTAAATTTAATTTCTCGCTTTTCTAAGACAAATTGGTTTGCAAATCTTATTGGAAATGCCAAAGCAAAAACCTTCTACGCAGTCGCGCTTAAAAAATATGGTCGTAGAATTTGGCGATAATATATTTTCAACAGATGGAAAAATACTTTTTTGTAAAATTTGCGAAGTAAAAGTTGGTGCAGAAAGAAAGTTTTTAGTACAACAACATGTAGGAAGAGAGAAACACCAGCACGCATTGCAGTGCATAAAAAAAAAATCAGCAAAGCAGACCCTACTTTCCGAAGCTACATCTAAAAGCAGCTCCTTTTTTCAGGAGCTTTGCGACGTGTTGGTTTCTGCAAACATTCCATTAAACAAGTTGACCAATCCGAAGCTAAAAAAATTTCTTGAGACGAACATGGGTCGCACTATTCCAAATGAGTCAACTTTACGAAAGAATTATATTCCTTTGTGCTATAATGAAACTATGGATAAAATTAGGAAACACGTTGGTGCAAACAAAATTTTTGTTTCCATTGATGAAACTAGTGATGCTGAAGGAAGATATGTTGCTAATGTTGTAGTGGGTACTATGGAGTCCGATGTACCCAGCAAAGTATTCTTGTTAACGTCTGAAGTCCTGGAAAAGGTTAATCATTCAACCTTACTTAGGTGGCCGTGACAACCCGTGTCCGGATTTCGACCGACCTCATCAGCTCTCGCCAGGCGCCTCTGCTTTGCGCGCGCCTTCTCCAATCGGATACACCAAGTGCGGTTAGGGCTTCCTCAGCCTGGTCCATCCATCGGAGGCATGGTCTCCCTCGTCGTCGTTGACCAGCGACCCTCGCTTCGAGCACCTTTTTCGCTGGAGCTTCGTCGTCCATACGATGGACATGACCCAGCCAGCGTAGTCGCTGCACAGTTATACGCCGAACTACGTCAATGTCTCCGTAGAGCTCATACAGCTCGTGGTTCATTCGGATGCGATAGTCATCGCCGACTCGAACAGGACCGAAGATTTTGCGAAGAACTTTTCTCTCGAACACCCCCAGAGCGGCTGCGTCAGTTTGCGAAACTACCCATGCCTCAGCGCCATAAAGCAGCACAGGTAGAACGAGCGTCTTGTAGAGTGTTAGTTTTGTCGATCGAGAGAGGGCTCTGGAACTTAGTTGCTTACTGAGCCCGTAGTAGCACCTATTAGCAATTATTGTTCTTCGCTTTATCTCCAGGCTGATTTCGTTGTTAGTATTAATGGCGGTGCCAAGGTATACAAACTCCTTGACTACTTCAAAGTTATAGCTGCCGGATGAAACGTGGGAGTCTAAACGCCGAGCTCCCTTGTTTGTAGACAGCATATACTTTGTTTTACCCTCATTTATCGTCAAACCCACTTTGGCTGATTCCTTTTCGATAGCGGCGAAAGCAGCGGTAACATCTCTCTTGGTTCTGCCAACAATATCAATATCATCAGCGTAAGCAAGGAGCTGGACACCTTTATAGAAAATGGTGCCATTACGATGCACACCGGCCTTTCGTACGATCCCCTCCATGATGATGTTGAAGAGATCGCAAGACAGTGGATCGCCTTGCCTGAAACCTCTTTCGGTATTGAAGGTTTCGGAGAGGTCATTTCCTACCTTGACGGAGCTGCGTGTGTTGCTCAACGTCATTCTGCAAAGTCTAATCAACTTTGCAGGTATACCGAACTCAGACATTGTTGCGTATAGGCAATCCCTTCTCGGGCTATCAAAAGCAGCTTTAAAGTCGACAAAGAGATGGTGTGTGTCAATTTGATGTTCGTGGGTTTTCTCCAGGATTTGTCGTAGCGTGAAAATCTGGTCTATGGTGGACTTACCAGGTCGAAAGCCACACTGATAAGGTCCAATCAGTGTTTTTGTAATTGGCTTCAATCTTTCACACAGTACGCTTGAGAGAACCTTATATGCGATGGAAATAAGACTGATACCTCTATAACTTGCGCAGATTGTAGGGTCTCCTTTCTTAAGTATAGGGCACAGTACACTGAGGTTCCAATCGTCGGGCATGCTTTCTGCTAGCCATATTTTGCTGATGAGCTGATGCATGCGCCTTATCAATTCATCGCCGCCGGTTTTAAACAATTCAGCTGACAGGCCGTCAGCACCCGCTGCTTTATTGTTTTTGAGTCGTTGGATAGCAACTCGAACCTCTTCATGGCTAGGTGGTGATACTTCCACTCCGTCATCGTCGATTGGTGGCACTGCACTGTGCTCTCGATGGGCGGCATTGGTGGAATCGTCGCCATTAAGTAAATTGGAGAAGTGCTGTCTCCACAATCTAAGCACACACTGTGTATCCGTATTCAGATCTCCATTTTCGTCTCTACAAGTGGATGCTCCGGGCTTGAAACCTTGGGTTAGACGCTTAACCTGTTGATAGAATTTTCGTGCATCCTTCTTGCCCTGGTATACCTCTAGTTCCTCACGCTCACGCTTTTCCTGCTCTCTTTTCTTGCGTCTGAAAAGGCGCCTCTCTTCCTTCCTCTTTTCGCGGTAGTTTTCTCGCACGGCTCGCGTTGCAGCTGACTGCAGCGTTTTTCTATAAGCGGCGTTTTTTACTGCAGTCGCAATGCGACACTCCTGATCATACCATTGGTTCCGAGGTTGCGGGCGCCGGAAACCAATGACTTCTTCAGCGGCAGCGCGCATGGAGTGGGATATATGCGCCCAAAGTCCGCCGGCGTCGTCGAGTCCAGAGGTTGGTTGGTTGAGCTTAACCGAGAGTTGAGCGGAGTAGGCTTCGGCAGTCCGTTGTAATTGCAGCTTAGCGACATCTAGCTTTCGTTGCATTCCTGTGCGTATGTTCTTGGCATTGCATAATCGCATGCTGATCTTGGCTGCAACAAGATAATGGTCGGAGTCAATGTTGACCCCCCGAAATGTACGCACATCTAGAACACTAGAGGCATGCCTTCCGTCGATTACAATATGATCAATTTGGTTTCGCGTTTTTTGATCCGGGGACAGCCAGGTGGCCTTGTGGATGTCGAGGTGCTTAAATCTGGTGCTACTAACTACCATGTTTCGTGCCGCGGCGAAGTCGATCAGTCTTAGACCGTTGTTTGTGGAGGTCTCGTGAAGACTGAACTGACCGACAGTGGGGCCAAAGATGCCTTCCCTTCCGACTTTCGCATTAAAATCGCCGAGGACTATTTTCATGTCATGGACCGGAAGGTGGTCATATACGTCCTCAAGACTAGCGTAGAAAGCGTCCTTGACGGCTTCGTCCTTTTCCTCCGTCGGGGCGTGCGCGCAAATAAGGCTTATGTAGAAAAATTTTGCTTTGATGCGGATCGTGGCCAATCTTTCGTTCACAGGTGTGAACCGGGAAACAAGGTGGCGTAGTTTCCGGCTAACGACGAATCCACATCCGAATTCGCGCTTCTCCGCATGGCAGCTGTAGTAGATATCGCAGTGTGCTTGTTTAGAGCAGCCTTGCCCTTTCCATCGCATTTCCTGGATGGCGGTGATGTCAGATTGTATTGTTTTGAGGGCTTCCGCCAGTTGGATAATGGCACCTTCCCTATAAAGGGTCCGGACATTCCAGGTGCATATCCGTAAATCATTGTCCGTTTTTCGTTTGCGGTGGTCGTCAACGTAATTGGGGTTCTTATCCGAGGCTGGTTTAGTTTTCATTGGGCAGTAGTAATGTGGCGGGACCCAAACCCTGCGCACATTCCATGTTTAAGGTCTATGGATCGACCCGCCGCTCAAATTAGCCGTCAAACTGACGGATGCCAGTTTGCCGTTGCCCAGGGAACACCACTTGGAGGTTTGAGTCGACTTGAGACGATTTCGACATGGATAATGCTGGCCTCGCCAGGTTGAGGCGGTCAGACACGTTGCCATGTGAAGGTTCGCCCCCTGTTCCCCAATCATTCAACCAATCATTCAACCATATGCCAATTTTTTGACAAGTCAATGTTCTTACTTTGGCCTGAAGGTAAGAAATCATTAGCCAACAATTTTGAAAATTTTTGTAACAAATATTTTTTTTTTACATGTAGGTATAAAACATGAGAACGTCTTGCTTTTTGTTACAGACGCCGCTCCATACATGGTTAAAGCAGGCAAGACAATAAAGAATTTTTATCCAAAAATGATACATGCTACGTGCTTGGCACATGGTTTGCATAGAGTTGCGGAAGAAATAAGGACATTTTTTCCAATGGTCGATGCACTTATTTCACAAACTAAAAAGGTTTTTATCAAAGCTCCATCTCGTAGAGAACAATTTAAGAGATTAGCTCCTGGTAAGCCCTTACCCCCCGAGCCAGTCATCACGCGATGGGGTACATGGCTCTGTGCGTGCGTATACTATTGTGACAATTTTGAAATTGTAAAAAGAGTCGTGGATACTTTTAAGAGCGTTGAGGCCAAAGCCGTTGAAGAGGCTCAAAAATTGTTTTCAAACAATGAAATAATGGGCCAATTAGCGTACATCAAAGCTAATTTTAAAACCATACCACGAGCTATAGAAACTTTGCAGTCAACATCACTAACCTTGGAAAATGGAATTGTTTTGATTAAAAGTTTGGAAGAACAGCTAAGCGCTGTGCGCGGCAATGCTGGTGAGAGTGTATTAAGAAAGTTTAATCAAGTTTTGAATAAAAATCCTGGGTATGAAAATCTACGCTCTATTGCTGAAATTTTAAGTGGCAAAGATTTTGGTAGTATAGAACTTCAAGGATGTTTGAATGCAAGCGACATTTCGTCTTTTAAATATGCGCCGTTGGTCAGTGCTGAAGTAGAAAGAAGTTTTTCTATGTATAAGACAGTTTTAACTGACAACAGAAGGTCGTTCAATTTTGATAATTTAAAAATGTACGTCGTTATTTATTGCAACGCAGAAATTTTGCAAAAACTTGAATAAAAAAAATCTAAAAAAATATTCATTAATTTTAGTTTTTATGTCATTTTTATGAAATTTTAGGGCATTTTTAATGTGTTTTTAGGGCATTATGTCTTTTTCTTTAAGTCATTTTTATATGTTTTTTAGGGCATCAAAATCCGGGCCCTGTAGATAACTATTGCTTGCCATGAAATGTCAGTTTGGTAGTTTGACAGCCAATTTTTTCATTTCGTTTTATGTTCTTAGCAATACGCTTCTTTAAGTTTAAAAATTTGTGTTTTTTCCTTTTTTGTTGTTCTTCATTCTTCAGCAACTTCTTGAATTTTTTAAAAATTTTTAAGCGCTTCAATGCAGCGAATATTCTTGTTTGGCGCCATCTCACAAATGCTTATTTCAATGCCTATACACAAAAATTTGTTTTGATATGGCTCATCTGGCGAAATGACAGGTGATCGGCAATAATTGATTGTCTGTGGAGACGCCAGACAATAGCATATTGAATAGGTAATAGCATAATAATAACCTTTCTTTCAATACCAATAATGCCAGGTTTCGTAGGAAAATTAAAAAAAAATCAAGTTTTTATGTCCATTTTCCCAACTTCCGAGTCCTATAACTTCCAAACCAATTGAGAGCGACTATTAATTTTTCCAGATTTGGTATAATTGTTAATATATATAACACACAAAAAAAAAAAACAAAAGTTAAAAAAATTGATTTCAGCTAAAAGTAAATTGTTCCTAATTTGTAAAATTACTTGCAAGTAGCGCTGCAAGTCTGAAAATGTGAGTGTGTTAGTAAAAATGTTTGTATGTATTGAGTTTTTCGAACTTGCACTTGCACGTGTTCATGGCAGAACTATAAGGAAGGTCCGACTCGGAGAGAATGAAGTAGGCAGCAGAGAAAATGCCGGCTAGTTGGTAAAATCAGCTGCTCATCTCGAGTTTCTTTGTGTTCACGTTTCGCAGTCTATTTTAGGTTAAAATTGTTACAAGTTTTCTTGTAAAATTAAGACTTCTTCCGCACACACGCGACAGCACAGGGCAAGATTACGATTTCCGGGGCGCCGCGATTTAAAAGTGTTTTCTGGTAGAGCATAACAAAAACATTTTTGGCCGAACAAAAAATTTTTAACTCAACTAGTTATCGAATTATCGATTTTTAGAAAGTTTTCCTTGCTAAAAGATCTGTTCAAAAAACATCTATATCTTTGCCATTATTCAATGAATCTAAATGATTGATATGTCATTTGAAAGGTAATTAAATTGTCTTTTCATTGACATGCCACACAAATATCATTGCAAGAATATTTTTAATTTTATAATCAAATTTATATCATATTTTTTTTTAAAATAACCGTTATTTTCTACTAAATCTACATTATTGAGATACCAAAAATATATTTTATTTTAAAAGCTTAAAAAAATATACATATATTTCCTAAAATTCACAAAATATTAAATAAAACTGCTTAAGACCAACTATTTGATTTAATAAAATGGAAGTCACGGAACTATTGAAGATGAGTGGGAATGACTTTTTTTTTTTTTCTTTCAAAATGTGAATTTGGAGCTCAAAAAGCAAATGGTGAAAAAATTTCAGACCGCTGTTATGTAGTTTAGAAGTTATAGAGGTCAAAAGTTAAAAAAATGGGCCTAAAAACTTGTGATTTTTTCTTCTATAAATGTAAGTATTATGGGTACCAAAAGGTATGCTATTACCTATTCAACGAGCTAATAATCATAAAAATCCATGCATTTTGAAGATATAGCTGTTTTTGTAGTCGGAATGCGCGATTTTTATGCGCGAAATTTAATGAAAAGAAACTGAATTTACTTGTTAAAATATGGTTTTTTTATTTATCATTATTTATTAGTCAGTTGTGAATAAAGAAACCGCCGCAGGCCAAAAAAATTGTTCATGTGTTAGTTATTTCGTAAAAAGGTGAACCATTCGGAGGGGCTTGCAATTTTTGCAGATTCGGACTTAACTGTCCGATTCAAAATTTTTTTTTAGTAGGTTGTCACATGTGTCTATGACAAGGCTGCCAAATATCAGCGTCTCTCGTTGACCTTGGCACCGCCATTAATACCGAAAACGAAATCAGCCTGGAGATAAAGCGAAGAACAATAATTGCTAATAGGTGCTACTACGGGCTCAGTAAGCAACTAAGTTCCAGAGCCCTCTCTCGATCGACAAAACTAACACTCTACAAGACGCTCGTTCTACCTGTGCTGCTTTATGGCGCTGAGGCATGGGTAGTTTCGCAAACTGACGCAGCCGCTCTGGGGGTGTTCGAGAGAAAAGTTCTTCGCAAAATCTTCGGTCCTGTTCGAGTCGGCGATGACTATCGCATCCGAATGAACCACGAGCTGTATGAGCTCTACGATGACATTGAAGTAGTCCGGCGTATAACTGTGCAGCGACTACGCTGGCTGGGTCATGTCCATCGTATGAACGACGAAGCTCCAGCGAAAAAGGTGCTCGAGGCGAGGGTCGCTGGTCAACGATGACGAGGGAGACCATGCCTCCGATGGATGGACCAGGCTGAGGAAGCCCTAACCGCACTTGGTGTATCTGATTGGAGAAGGCGCGCGCAAAGCAGAGGCGCCTGGCGAGAGCTGATGAGGTCGGTTGAAACCCGGACACGGGTTGTTATGACAAACTAAGTAAGTAAGTAACTTGCTATCGCAAAAGACATGCTGGGAATGGTCGAAAACGACGAATCGTTCATCGAATACATCATTACTGGTGATGTGACATGGGTATACGAGTATGACACGCAAACCAGGCATCAGGCGAGTAATCAGGCTCAATTTTTTCCTCCATCGTAAAAATCGAAGACACGAAAAAAGTTGTAAACAAAACACTGTCTACCAAATGTCAACGAGAGACGCTGATATTTGGCAGCCTTGACATAGACACATGTGGCAACCTACTAAAAAAAAAAATCCGGTTCACAGTGTGAATGAACCTTTCTTTTTAAACAAGGTGGTATATTACATACCAAATGAAAGATGAATTTTTAAGCTTTTATTATAATTGACTTTCTATTGTCCATGCTAGTAGCGGTAATTTTTTGAGAAAGAAAGTAACTGTAAGCAAATATTTTACTTCCACATACAAATAGCTATAAAACATGAGATACTGAACGGATTTTATTCATTTAAAATTAATGTGATAGCTTTATATATTATCGTTATATATAAATAATACCATCAATATTGGTCATACACTAAGAAAAATATAGCAAGTTTTCTTAGAAGATCTCATAAAAAAAAAGAATTTTTAAAAAAATCTATAACTTGAAAACAAAACGATAAATACATTTTTCCTTCGGGCACTCTTATTTTTATTGAAAGTACTTCACGAATCCATTGTCAAATTGCTACGCCCCGAAAATCGTAATCTCCCCCGCACAGTTTACAACTTGTTAACATTTTATATGTACTTCGTATGCAATTTTTATGAAAAACGTCGTTTTAGCAACTAGTCGGCATTTTCATTATTCACTATTCGTTGACGCGTGAGGGCACTAAGCGACTCGGCTATGTGAGCGTTTATACTTAAATGGAGTGGAACGGCACGCAACGTTGAGTTCTACAGAAGTTTGATTTCTCAGTTACGTTCCGTTTATTGACATTTGCTGTAATTTTATTTATTCTGTATTTGTTTTGTTTATTGGATTTTTTTAAAAAATTTGATTGAATTGATGCTTAAAAATAAAATAAGAATATTTAATGTTATTTGTTGTGAAATAAGAAAATTTTGTACAAAAAAATTTTTTTTTCACAACATTTCATATTTTCTGTCGTGGCTATTTAATTGCTACGCCGTTTGTCAGCGTTTCGCCACGCTACGATGACATTAGACTCCAATCCGATCCGTCTATTATAATCAGGGCTTTTCTATTTCAGGTCTATTATAATCAGGGCCAAACAGTTTCGTTTTGATGGTCATTTGGAGCAATTAACTTTTAGCTAAAATTACCTTTTTTTAAAGGTTTTCTTTTTTAAAATGTGTATTTGGAGCGGGGAACAGGGGGTGGCGAACCTTCAAATGGCAACGTGTCTGACTGCCGAAATCGTCCCAAGCCAACTCAAGACGATTACAAGTTCGACGGTGCTGGTTGGCAACAAGGAGTCAAAGTCGTCGGATGTGGATCGAAGAAATCCCTGGAGTTCCTGACCAAAACCATCGCCAACATTGGTGAAATTTGGAAGGGAGCTTCACTAAAGGTGATCTCCAAATCCACGCTTCCGCTTCGCCACAAGGTATCTGTATGGATTCCTCCTCCTGCTTTGCACGAGGATGCGTCTATTCAGAGGCTTTTGGCGGCGCAGAATAAAGACGCCAGAATTCAGGAGTGGAAGCTGGTCAGGTCGCAGAAGAGTCACGGCAGCGAAGGGAAAATTCTTCTCTTTTCTGTAGACGCTGCTTCCACGGGCTGGCTTAAGGAGCAGTCGGACATGCTCAAATTCGGCCTCGGATCCATTAAGGTGAAGAGGCTGAACCAACAATAGCTGAGAGGAGGAGGAAGCTGCAAGTGATGCAAATCAACCTGCATCACTGTAAGGCAGCGACCGACAACTTGATGCTGTGCATGTCCGAGGAGAATGTAGATGTGGCCCTCATCCAGGAACCTTGGATCATCAACAACAAGATCCAAGGCCTAGGGTCGAAACAATACAACCTGTTTCACTCTACAAATGAAGGTAAGTTAAGGAGCTGTATACTTGCGAAAAAATCTATTAATATGTTTTTTCTCCCTAGATTCAGCAACGGAGACGTAGTGGCAACCAGCGTAGAAACAAGGTCAGCAAAACTGATCCTTTGCTCTGCGTACATGCCCTATGAAGAGGCGAACCCACCAGTGCAAACAGTCCGCGAGTTAGCAGAACATTCTAACACAAGCAGGGCATTCCTGGTCATCGGTTGTGATGCTAACGCCCATCACTCGCAATGGGGCAGTCAAGACATCAACAAAAGGGGTGAGTCTATTTTTGAATTTATCCTTACCACAGACCTTATTCTATGCAATAGGGGCAATAGGCCAACATTTCAGAATAGAGTCAGGGAAGAGGTAATAGATCATCTCACTTTAGCTAGTAACTCCGAACAGATTATAGTCGATAACTGGGAGGTGTCACAGAAGGAGTCGTTTTCCGACCACTTCACGATTCTCTTTACTATTGACTACGATCCCATATTAAAGAAACATCTTAGGAACCCTTTAAAAACTAACTGGGAAAGGTATTCAGTCTGGATAAGCAGAAATATTGCAGACCCTGACACAGAATACCTCCCAACCGATGTATCTATTGACAATGCAGTCGAGTTTATAACGGGAAAAATGAACCAGGCTTTCAAGAAGTTCTGCCCAAAGTCTCGAAGTCGCAAACCTGCAAATGCGAGTTGGTGGACCAGCGACCTCAAAAAGAGGCGATCAGAGGTTACAAAACTTCACCGGAAGGCCATCTTAAGCAAACTAGAGCAGGACTGGACAAACTACAGATCCATGCTAAATGCTTACACTAGGGATGTAAGAATAGCTAAACGAACATCTTGGACAAAATTTTGCGAGTCCATTGAGGACACCAGTGAAGCCGCCAGACTTCGAAAGACGCTATCCAAAGACCCAACGGTCCCGGGATACCTTAAGAGGTCCGACGGATCCTGGACAGAATCCAGCCAAGAAACGCTTTTGCTACTCATGGAAACTCACTTTCCAGGTTGTACAGAACCGTGTCAAAACGATGCTAACAACAACTTGGAAATAACAATGCCAGAACCTTTACAAGAACTCCCCAACATTATTACAAGGTCAACTGTAGAATGGTCGATCGGATCCTTCAAGCCCTACAAATCTGCGGGGTCAGATGGTATCCTACCGGCCATGATGCAACATGCCCTTCCTAGCATCATGCCCTGGCTTATAGCAATCTTCACCGGCTGCCTCAAGACAGGATATGTTCCTAAAATTTGGAGAGATGTGCGAGTTGTTTTCATTCCTAAAGCTGGGAAACCGATACACTCAGCACCAAAGGATTATAGGCCTATTAGTCTCTCATCGTTCTTGATGAAAACGCTAGAGAGAATAATAGATCTTCACATAAGAGAATCTGTGAACGATAATAATCTCTGTAGTGTACAACATGCCTACCTTAAGGGTAAATCGGTAGAAACGGCACTGCATGAGATGTTTTCGGTCATAGAAGGAACCCTTCATCACAAAGAATATACTTTAGCAACGTTTTTAGATATCGAAGGCGCATTTAACAATGTAAATACAGATTCTATAAGAAATGCTTTAGTAGACAAAGGAGTTAACAGTAAAATAACCCAATGGATTTATAAAATGCTCAATAGCAGACGTATAAGCTCACAAATGGGAATAAGCGTGGTGAGGAAAGAAGCCACAAGAGGCACACCGCAAGGAGGAGTCATATCCCCCCTTCTCTGGCTAATTGTGGTTGACAAAATTCTCACCACACTCACAACTGGAGGAACAAAAGTGGTAGCCTATGCCGATGACGTTGTCATCCTAATATGCGGGAAATACCTGCAAACAATTAGCGAACTAATGTCTGCGGCATTGAATAAGCTATCGCGGTGTGCAGAATCGAATGGACTTGGTGATAACCCAGTAAAGACCGAACTCGTTCTGTTCACAAGAAGAAGAAAAATAGAAAGTTTCACATTACCGAAACTTAACGGAGTAACTCTGAAGCTTTCCACGGAAGCCAAATACCTTGGAATTATCCTTGATAACAAGCTGAGCTGGAAAAGCAACACAGAGGAAAGAAGGAAAAAAGCACTGTGCGCTTTGTACGCTTGTCAGAGGACATTTGGCAGGAAATGGGGACTGCGACCGCACATAATCCACTGGATGTATACAGCGATCGTGAGACCCATCCTTGCCTATGGTGCTCTCGTATGGTGGACGATAACGCATAAAAAAAGCTACCTTAGCTTCCTAACAGGAGTTCAAAGGTTAGCGTGCATAGGAATAACAGGAGCCATGAGATCTACGCCACAGGCGGGTCTAGATATGATGCTAAATCTTCTTTCCGTAGAAGAATTCCTTAAATGTTCGGCGACCAAGAGCGCGATTCGCCTCAACGAATCACGAGCCTGGAAAAGCAGCACATTCGGACACGCATCTATTCTAAATCTCTTTGGAACCGAGGAATCGAAAAGAGCAACCGACTATATCATTCCCAGTGTAAGATTCGGTACAGAATACACCACATCCATTCCCAGCAGACAAGAATGGGAAGAAACGGCTGTAGAATCCTACGGCAATCTCCATTTATATACTGATGGTTCCAAAATGGAAAACGGAACTGGATCGGGTGTATACTGTGAAACGCTACAAATCAAAGAGTGTTACAAACTCCCGGATTACTGTGGCGTTTTTCAGGCAGAAATATATGCTATTGAAAAAGCTGCACGGGCCATTTACAGGAAAAATCTTACCCCTAAAAGGGTAGTAATTTTTGTGGATAGCCAAGCGGCCATCAAAGCACTGAGCAGTAAAACGACGAAGGCTCGAACGGTGCAAAACTGTAAACTTGCACTGAACAGTATCTGCAATACCCACAACGTCACTCTCTGCTGGGTTCCCGGACATAGCAATATTGAAGGGAACGACGCAGCAGATGAACTGGCAAGGCGTGGAGTAACCGCAAGTACAAACAGAGCTGACACAGATGTGCACATTCCAATAGGCGTCGTCAAAAGGAGTATAGAACTAAAAGCCAGAGATATTGCCAACACAAACTGGGCTTCCAGAGGTGACTGCAACATATCTCGAAGGCTTTGGCCTGAGCTAAATGAGAAAAGAACTAGAAGCCTTCTGCTTTTGGTCAAACGGGAAATCCGGATCCTTGTTGGAGTTCTAACGGGTCATTGCCCCATTGGGGTAACAGTTGGTACAGTTCCGAACTTTCAAAGCTGACAGCTTTCGCTTACTTAACTTCTAACATTTCTCGTTTTACAACCCTGACGTTTTTAGATTTTTTTTTTACATCTCTTGTTTATTAACATCTGCTATCTCTCTTGCACTTAATTTTGACACTTTGTACTTGGACAGTTAACCCTTTTCCTATGACAGCTAACAAGTCATCTTGACAGCGGACAGTATAGTAGTTTTTATATCCGACATCTGTTTTTTCTTTCTTTTGTTGCTCTTCTTTTGAATTAAATTCTCGCAATTCCTGTTATTCCAATCCAACTCCGCCAGGGGAGGGTCTTCGGACGCAAACCTGCCTGTCCCAAGCCAGGTTAAGGAGGAGGGTTAGTAATGGGATACGTAACATACCGTAAAAAGTTTAGAGCCAACCAAGAGCTCGGGTGGCGCCCATCTTGGTAGCAGGTCATATTCGATATATCGATATGAAATAAGCCTGCGAAGGTATAGCAATGGACCTAAAAACTTGCTAGCACGGGGATAGTCATACTTGTCAAAGAGGACGACCCTATCTATCCATGGCAAGGAGACATCTGAGAGTTGTAAAATGGGTGAATGAATTGAGGTGTATTAATGAATGCACATATATACGATGTATGGTTTGTTGTTTAAACAGGGGTAATAGGCACTTCTCGTGGCGGCCGTGGCGTAGTGGGTAGAGTGTGTGACTCTTACGCCAGAGAACCCAGGATCTAATCCTCCATCCGACACAGAAAGTTTTTTCAATTGAATTAATTTTTCTGTTCGGCCGTCACCTCTGCAGACAATGGCAAACCTCAGAGAGTAAAAACTGCCATGAAAAGCTTCTTGAGAACATAAGCCATTCGGAGTCGGCGTAAAACATGTAAAACGTAAAACGTAAAACAACAACCGCTTCTTCGGGCGTCGAAAATCGTTGTCCACGCAGTTTATTCTTCACGGTTGGGAATAAAAAGAAGTCATTCGGTGCCAAGTCAGGACTATACGGCGGATGACCCATCAAATCGATGTTTTGGGTGCTCAAAAATGCAGTTGTTTGAGCCGATGTGTGAGAGCTCGCATTGTCGTGGTGAAGAGTGATCCGTCTTCGGCGGTTGGTTTTCCTGATTTCTTGGAAGACAACTGGCAAACAAATGGTTGTGTACCACTCAGAGTTGACTGTTCTGCGTTGTTCTAGTGGTACGGTTGCGACATGTCCATATTTTCCGAAAAAACAGGCGACCATTTGCTTGGAAGTGCTTCGAGCGCGAACAACTTTTGTTGGATTTGGCTCATCTTGAAACACCCATACAGTCGACTGCTGTTTACTTTCGAGCTCATACGCGTAAATCCACGACTCATCACCTGTCACGATGTCATAGACGTGTTTCGAAGCACCGCGATCGTATTTTTTGAGCATTTCCTTCGACCAATCGACACGAGCCTTTTTTTGAGCGATTGACAAATTGTGTGGGATCCAACGCGAACAAATTTTTTTGACAGTCAAATGTTTATGCAATATTGAATGTATGCTGGTCCCACTTATGCCTAAGGTTGCCTCAATCTCACGATAGGTAACATGACGATCTTGCAATATCAGTTCGCGCACAGCATCAATGGTTTTCGGAACAACAGCTGATTTCGGACGACCTTCACGAAATTCGTCTTGGAGTGAACTACGACCACGATTGAATTCACCATACCATCGATAAACACTGGTCCTTGATGGAGCTTCATCGCCAAAAATTGAATTAAGTTCATCCATGCACTGTTGCTGTGTTAATTCACGTCGAAAGTTGTAAAAAATAATCGCACGAAAATGTTCACGATTTAGTTCCATTTTTAGACCGAGATGAATCTTTTAAGTTACTATAAACAACACAAATAGCGCTCGTATGTCAAAACGTTCTGAGTACGTATAAGCCAACAAATGTCAAACTTTGCGATAGAGCTTTCAGTTGACAGATTGCAACACCAGGGTTGCCAAGTCCCGAAATATAAAAGGCACCCTACGTATACATGTAACTACTAAAAAAACGCAGCTTGTTTAAAAAGTTTTTTTTTAGAGGAAATCGCGTTTAAGCCTTTATTTTTCGAAATTTTGCATATATTTTTAAAATTATCGGTTGAAAAACTTACTATTATTTAATCTGCAATGCCAGGTATCGTTTTTAAACATGTATGTATATTCTAGAAACTATAAAGAACATATTAAACAAACAAAAAAAAAATTTTTTAAAAAATTTACACGTATATTATTTCTTAAATTAATTTGGAGTTTGTTGGTTTTTTCATTCTTTTTTTTTTGTTTGTGTGTTTCTTGTAAGGCAAGCGCACTGACCAAGAGAATGAATGTATGTGTGGCTCGGTGTAGTCTTTATTCTTTTTTTTATTTATTAGCTTTGGCTTGCGGAAAATATAATAATAAAACTGTACATACGTTTGTAATTTTTTTTAATACGAGATGACCCAAAATATGTTAAATTATTGTGGCTGGCTTCTGTTATCTCCTTTTTCCGACTGGTATGTTGCACTTCGGACCTCTTGCTTCGAAATCGCCGATTGTTCCCAGATCTCCAGCCATAATTACGGTACTTCCTTCTTTTGTGCTTCTAACCAAACTGTCTGAACACGATTTCCTTCGGTCTTCGTCGTAAATTGTTTCACGCCAATGCTTCCACCTCACCGATAATCAACACCATTAACAATGGAGAGTTAAATTACTTTTTGTTTGTTGTTTTATACTACAAAAAAGTTTTTTTTTTTTTGTAACACTTTTCTTCTTATTTTCTCTAAATATAAATTTTATTTCTTGTTTAATTTATTTCGCTTTTTTAATTTAATTTTAAATCTTAAACTCAGCGCGAATTGATTTTACGAGCGCGCACTTTTTTTTCTTTAACTTAACCAACGCTCAGGGGATGCCCCCTTTACGGGAAGACGGGTGATAGTTAGTTGGAGGATGGAAAGATGGAGTAGTGACGGTGAAGATTTGCTTTCAACTTACACAGATCAAAACTGCCGGTGAACACGCTCACCTCTCAACCTCCAAAGAACTCGGGCGTTTTTTGAAAAAATATGAATGACAAATGCTGCTGTCGTTCGCAAACGAAAGAATTGGATTATGAGTCAACGACAAAAGGTCGTTGATAAAAACCAAAAACAAAGTTGGCGACAGAACTAAACCCTGCGGTACTCCTGCTTTGATGGCGTACTCACTGGACGAAAAGCCGTCGATTACGAAACGGATAGTTCTGTCGTTGAGAAAGCACGTGATCCACCGAGCAAAGATACCACTGACACCGTATGCAATTAGCTTAGAGATGAGTGCTTTATGAAACACAAGGTCAAACGCCTTTGAAATATCCAGAGCAACAACCCTGCTCTCACCGAACAGGTGAACGCATTGGTTCCATTTTTCTGTAAGGAACGCCATAAGGTCGCCAGTAGACCGAGCCCTACGAAAACCATATTGACGGTCACTTAGCAATTCGTTGTGCTCCAGATAGTTCATTAGGTGGAAGTTTATTACGCTCTCCATAACTTTGGAAAGCGTAGAGCATATCGCAATGGGTCGGTAGTTTGCAGGATTCGTGGCATCGCCCTTTTTAGGTATCGGCTGGACATTTGCGACCTTCCAACAAGATGGAAATACTCCTGTATGAGTTGTTGAAAAGGTTGCGCAAAGACGGATCCAGCGTAGAAGCACACGTTTTAAGCACAATTGGTGGTATGCCATCAGGATCAGATGATTTGTTTATGTTAAGATTTGCAAGGTCTCTTTTGACTGCTCTCGTTCGAAAATATATCTCCTTCATTGAAGAAAAACTAGTCCCGACAAAGGGCAGTGGCTGACTGCTATCTGAGATTGTGGAATTATGTGCAAACAATCCAGCCAACAGGTTCGCTTTATCAACCGAGTCAGTGAAGATTTGGTCATCTTTTAAGAGTTGGAATCGACGAAGACGTTTGATTTTTAACTCTTAACAAATGACCAAAAGTTTTTGCTCCCTTTAGGGCAGAGAAGAACCTGTTCTCTAATGCGAGTTTCGTGAAGAAACTTTTCACGTTTTAAAATTGCGTTACAGGGATTCCTAGCCTCGATGCGAAGTCTATTAGTATCAGCATTCTTATCAGATCGCCAATTTAAATAGGCTTGCTCTTTGGACCTGACTGCACTCCTGCAAGTCTCATTAAACCATGAGTGGTCTTTTAGTATGCTTTTCTTCTTATTGGGGATAAAAAACCGCATACCCAATAAGATAATTTCTTGTACCATGACAGCCGCGGCATTCACATTTCTATCAGCGAAATATAATTTCCAATTGAAGTTGCGATAAAAATTATTTAACGCATTCTAATTTGCTCTTTCATAAAACCATGCAGTCCTTTTCGGGGCTTTAGGCGTAGAGGTGCGAAGGTCAGAATATGAAAAAACAGCGGAGATGGTACAATAGTCCGAATTACCAAGAGGTGCATTGACACTCACATCATATTTTGCATGATGAGAAGTCAGAAAAAGGTCTAAAATATTATGGCTTTGCAAATAATTTCGTGGGAAAAATGTTGGTTCCTTCACTAGTTGAATCAATTAGTTCGATTCAGCAAAAAGCTCAACATATTGTCCTTCAGGTGTGGTGTGGCTTGAGTGGCATAACCAAGCCGAGTTGTGGACATTGAAATCACCGGCAACAACGATTTCGCTGTCAGGAAACAACCCCAAAATGTGCGTAATCGAATCAGAGAGAGAGTCCAATTTGTTAAAAGTGGCTTCTCTTCCTAAATTCGGACTTCTATACACGAAACAAAAATGTAGCAAGTGCGAACGAACTCTGAACCTCACCCACATGGAGCTGAATTCCGGATCGGTGACTGTTCTGTTCTTATAAAAAGAGCGATGCCCCTATGCAAAGAAAACAATGGCAGTAAGTGATACCCAGGAATATGAAAATCCAGTGGATCTGAGTCCTCCGTCACCTGGGACTCGCTTAGTGCCATTATTTGAGGCATATAAAGAGAACAATATGCACAGACCGAGAAGAAATTCGCTCTCAGTCCACGAACATTGCAAAAGTCTATGCGAAAATGTCCCGACATTTAGGCACAATGCAAGCCTCAAGCAAATAAGGGTAATAAGGTAATAAGTTAATTCCGCAATAAAGATTAAACACAGTGAACATAGGCAAAATGTACTGAAGCAAGTGTTATGCCTTTGCTCCAGCACAAATTAACCCACTGTGCAACCCCCTCGTAGACGTAACTAATTGGAGAGGATGGTGGAGTTGACGGACACGAAAAAAAAGATTACTTACGCGCGGCAAGGAGCATAGAAAAGCCCCTCGCGTGGTTTGTAAAAAATCGAAGCCCTAAATCGATGCGATTTGATGTTTCTGCTGGCACCTCACGGCAAAACTGTTTTCTGCCGCATTTGTTGTTGTTATTAGTTTGTGTTTGTCTTAATTTATCTAATTTATTTAATTTTATTTATTTAATTATTTGTTACAAATTTTAATTTCTATTAGTACTATTATTGTTTTGTTGTTTGATGTTTTTTTTTTTTGTTAGTTTATAGACGTTTTTGTTAATTCTATTATTGTTTTGTTTTTTTGATGTATTTTTTCCCCCTGTTGTGTTTGTTGTTATTGATGTTGTTGTTTATTGCAGCTGCTTATGTTTTTTGTTTTCTTCTTTTTTTTTTATCTAAGCACAAAACACTAAATGAACACTCATTTAACGACAGACGTTTTATTAACTTTAAACACTTAAAATAAAACTTAGAGATTCACGACGGAAATAAATACAAAGACGAGACAAAAACAACCGATTTTTAAAATGTACCAAGGGGACTGTCGGGCGGCACGTCTATACCCCTTAAGTGCACGATGTCAACTCACTTGTTTCCTCATCAAGCATAACTTTAATTATGCTTTTTATCGGCACTTTACCACTGCGCTTTCCCATCGTTTGCTTCACTTCGAAAATTTACAGCAACTTTTTCAGGTGTTTTTCTACTTTTCGATTCGAAGCTCTCTTTGACCTTGACTTTCATTTGACACCTTTCTTATAACTCTTGTTTTTTATTTTTTTTTTTTTTAACGTCATGCCCATAAGTGGCACTATGCACATAGTCGTTTTCATATTTTATTAAGGCTTTTAAACCCCAACAATCAGATTTGAAGTCTGCGACTCCCTTATACTACCAGCACATGTACAAAACTTCTAAATTAACAAAAAACAGTTTTATGGGACCATCCTAGTATAACAAATTATGTTTCAATGCTGATATCAGATATGAAGTCAGCGACTCCTTTATACTACCAGAACATGTGGCACACACTGCGTATCCGTATTCAGATCTCCATTTTCGTCTCTACAAGTGGATGCTCCGGGCTTGAAACCTTGGGTTAGACGCTTAACCTGTTGATAGAATTTTCGTGCATCCTTCTTGCCCTGGTATACCTCTAGTTCCTCACGCTCACGCTTTTCCTGCTCTCTTTTCTTGCGTCTGAAAAGCCGCCTCTCTTCCTTCCTCTTTTCGCGGTAGTTTTCTCGCACGGCTCGCGTTGCAGCCGCTGCAGCGCTTTTCTATATGCGGCGTTTTTTACTGCAGTCGCAATGCGACACTCCTGATCATACCATTGGTTCCGAGGTTGCGGGCGCCGGAAACCAATGACTTCTTCAGCGGCAGCGCGCATGGAGTGGAATATATGCGCCCAAAGTCCGCCGGCGTCGTCGGGTCCAGAGGTTGGTTGGTTGAGCTTAACCGAGAGTTGAGCGGAGTAGGCTTCGGCAGTCCGTTGTAATTGCAGCTTAGCGACATCTAGCTTTCGTTGCATTCCTGTGCGTATGTTCTTCGCATTGCATAATCGCATGCGGATCTTGGCTGCAACAAGATAATGGTCGGAGTCAATGTTGACCCCCCGAAATGTACGCACATCTAGAACACTAGAGGCATGCCTTCCGTCGATTACAACATGATCAATTTGGTTTCGCGTTTTTTGTTCCGGGGACAGCCAGGTGGCCTTGTGGATGTCGAGGTGCTTAAATCTGGTGCTACTAACTACCATGTTTCGCGCCGCGGTGAAGTCGATCAGTCTTAGAACGTTGTTCGTGGAGGTCTCATGAAGACTGAACTGACCGACAGTGGGGCCAAAGATACCTTCCCTTCCTATATACTCTGCTGAACACCATGCGCTCTGGCTGCCAAATCTGCAAGTCTGAATGGGACACGTTTGGTGCATTTCTATCTAGCTATAGTTGCCTTAAATTATACCATGCGAAGTGCGCTGGACCACCGGCTAAAGTTGGGGATGCCCTTAGCGGAGTCCTGCAAATGGCTTGCAGTGGTTCTGCATTAAGTGTCGAATAACAACGGGAACTCTGCTTGGTGGACTACTGGAGATGATAAAATCCTCCGCAGAAATCATGAAGGTTTTATCACGGCTCTAAAGTATTGTCGTAACTCACTCAGCACACTGAAATAAATTGAATGGCTTATCTACCTCAATTGAAGCAGCGAAAGCTGATTCTTCACGATTGGAAAAAAAGTCAACTAGAGCTCAATCTAAGAATAATAAGACATCGGACGGTTCTAACTCAACAAAAGTAGTTGATGTAGATTCCCCTACTGCAGTGCAACAGACTTCATCATTGCTCTCAATCAGCAAAACTACCTCATACGAACAATAACTTGGATCATTCATTAACTCCTGCAAGTGTACCTAATACGATTGGTCAACTAATTACCTCTCCGTTGTTAACTTCGTCTTCTCAACATCTAAGCCCACCTGATATCCGTTTCCAGGAAACAGTAACATGTACTCCGAGTGTTAATCAACCTAACACATTGAGCATACCTTCTCAATCTTTGTCAGCTTCTAATGAAAGTGTTGATCGTCCATCTCCAACTACGTGTGATCTTGTAGTGGTTCAAAAAACGGAACGAATGATAATCTTTTTGTCTCGCCTACTAGTTTCTACTACAGCAGAAGCAGTTTTTTCGTACATAGTTAAGAAACTGCCACATGTTTAATCGTCTATAAATTGCTTGAAATTAAACTTATACGTTCAGAGATATTTCGTCATTTCAAATCTTTGTACCTGATGAAACGTTGTCCACGAATTTGTTTCTCCTTACATCAGTAAGCCGTTGCAGCCATCACATGTAACTACCTCTAAGTACTCTTTGTATTATTTGTTCCTATCCTCCCAATCTTTCCATTATGATATCATAGTTTTTACTGAGACTTGGCTTACTGGGAATCATTTTACTTCCGAATTATTTAATGGGGCCTCTTACAATATTTTTCGTAAAGATCGGTGCCCTACAATTACGGGCTTATCGCGTGGTGGTAGGGTGATAATTGCAATTTGTAGTAATCTTTCTTCTTGCCAAGTCTCTCTACCTCTTAATAATTTTAAATCAGTCGATATCTTTGACGTGGATCAATTAATTGTTAAAGTAAATTTCAGTACAAATTTTGTGCTCTTTGTAGTTGCTAGCTATTTACCGCCAAAGAGCCCTTAAGATCTATATGACATTCACCTTGAAAACTGTCGATTTTTCCTTGAAAATCTTAATCCATTTCAACATGTGATAATAACCGGCGATTTTAATTTATGTAATATAATTTGGAAACCGGTATATGATGGTTTTTATCTTTTGCAACTTAATGTAAATAATGAAATTGAAGCTCTTTTGATTCTTTTTCTCAATTCGATTTGGTTCAGATTAATAATAGATATAATGGGCATAATCCAATTTTTGATTTAATATTTACTGATAAGGAATTCGCGGTTGCCCTCGATATTCCGTCCTTAGAAATTGTAAATAGTACACAGCATCATGACCTCTATTAATTGAATTTTATGGGTTAGAATTCCAGAAGCAATCTAATACTGAATCATTATTAAATAATTATATAAACAATTATATAATAAATTTGGTAATGTGTTGAATAATAAAGAACTTCGAAAATTTGTAATAAATTTGTAATTGTATTTATTTCTAAATATTTTCCAAATGCTTGTGGGGAGCATTTTCCAAATGCGATGTTTACTGATCTAAGTTTGAAGTAAATTTTATTAAACACGTAATTTTTATATTTTATTTAAGTAAATTTTTATTAATATTTGATGGAATGAAATAGATTTAAAGAAATATTTATTAAAGAGTGCGTCTTAGCTTCCTGCGCTTTTATTAAAAACAAGTTTTACATTGCCTTTTACTTCAAGTTATATGATGAAATTATAAAATATATAGATTCTGCATCTTCTATTTCATAGTGTCGCCTTAGTGCTTCTTTGCCTTGCTGTTATACTGTTCCCGTTGCTTTAGCCTATTTTTTGCAAATTGAAAAAAGGCTTTTTGAAATGGAAAAAATGCGAAATTCCCTTCGTCAAGCCCACGTTTTTAGCAGCATCCTATTCCTTGCTTTTTATAGCAAGCAGCATAGTTTTTAAATTCTAGATAGTTTTCTTCTCAGCAGTTCCCTCCCACGAATATTTTTCTGCAAGCTATCTAAATATTTTGCGCCAGCAGATTCTAACAAAGTGATCAGAATTATTTAAAATAGATTTAAAATTTTTTTCCTGCAAATTAATACAATTTTGTTAGTGCTGTAATAACTATAGATTGTAAAAATTATTTATACCAGAGTTATCATTGCAGTTGAATCTACTTGGAGATATTTTTCCAAAAATTCCTCATCGTTAGAAAACGCACTCTTTGGTAGTATAATTAATGAAGCATCCTTTTGTTTCATCTGCTTGATATCATCTTTTAAAGAGAGTATTTCTGAAGTTAATCTTGAAAACAGCGGCTCCAATGATCTTGTAACGGCTAAAGAAATTCTGAAAATAAGAGTAATTTTAGTTTGTTTTAGGACTGCAGCTAATTTATGTTAGGATAAGTTTATTACGCTGCATCTACTTTTGCTATAGTAATTTACTCACTTTCAGGTCTTCGGCAATATTTACTTCATATTTACTATATTCATTTTTTATTTATTTATTTAATTTAATTTCATCTAACAGAGATAAACTCTTACAGAATTCTTGAAAATATAGAACAAACCATAAATCACTTAAAATTACAATTATTCGCATCTTAAAAATAAATGAAGTTAAAATTAGTTACACAATTTATGTAACACAAAATTAATTATAAAAGTGTAAAGAATTTACGAGGAGTTTAAAGCATTGCGGGCCAAAAAGTGCATAAATAGATGATTTTTGAGTTGCCTTCTCATAATAAATCAATGTAAGCAAGTACTGAATTAGTCTCCCTAGTACATCGAGCCAAGGGCATATTAGAAGCATAAACTGATCTATAGAGGTCTTCGCTAAAGTGAAATCGGCTACGGAGATGTCTTGAAGGAGCGTGGAAATTCAATAGAGATAAAAGCTCGTCACATTGAATATTATGATGTATTAGGTCCCAGATGAACAAGATTGAAGAAACTTTGCGCCTTGTTTCAAGCGAGGAAATATTGATTAGCGCGCACCGAGTACTATAAGAAAGAACGGCGGGTAAATGCCAATTAAGCTTGTATACCACAAACCTAGTAAACCGCTTTTGAACGTTTTCTATGCGATTAGAGTAAACTTTAAAAAGTGGATTCCAAATAGTGGAACAGTATTCCAAATGAGGTCTAACTAACGCAGAATATAGAAATAGTAAAGTATAGGGGTCCGTAAAGTCTTTAGAGTTCCTTTTAAGGAAACCCAACATCGAATTAGCCTTGCTAATTATAAAATCAATACGGTCCTTGAAATATAGGCGCATATCCAACAAAACTCCTAAGTCTTTCTAAACAACAACCCTATTGAGGCTTATTGAGTTGGCAGAGTAATCCCAAAGGATCGGAGAAGAAGCCCTACAGAAAGTAAAACATTGGCACTTGGAAATGTTCAGAGGTGGCTTATTGATCTCACACCAAGACATTACGGTGTCAATAACTTTTTGAATTAACAAAAAATCATTAGAAGATGAAATAGCTCCAAAAATTTTTAAATCATCTGCAAACAAAAGTGCGTTAGAATTTTTAACCAAACTGGGAAGATCATTTATAAATAGTAAAAATAAAAGCGGGCCCAAATGACTACCTTGAGGGACTCCTGAAGTTACAGAGATTGGATCCGAGAGGCGATCGCATATTATTACTTTTTCGACGATTGAAAAGATAGGATTTAATCCAATAAAGAAGCTTGAGTGAAAACCGAAAGATAGTTTGAGAAGTAAAATATTATGATC
Source organism: Coremacera marginata (assembly GCA_914767935.1). Lineage (NCBI taxonomy): Eukaryota > Metazoa > Arthropoda > Insecta > Diptera > Sciomyzidae > Coremacera > Coremacera marginata. The sequence goes on from OU612045.1 coordinate 110,919,302, forward strand.
CACCTTGTCAAAGGCTTTAGCAAAGTCAGTGAAGATGACATCCGTTTGAAGACCCTTGATAAATTTTTTTTAAGATATAATTACAAAAGATAGTGAGGTTAGTTACCGTCGATCTACCCGTGATAAAGCCATGTTGATGCGAAGAAATTATGTTTTTTATTAGAAAGATAAGCTTCTTATAAACAATCAGTTCAAAAACTTTAGGAATACAAAGAAGTTTGCAAATTGTCCTGTAATTGCAGACATCATGTTTAAAGCCTGATTTATAAATTGGAACAATTAGCGAGACTTTCCAAGCCTCCAAGAATTTGCTAGTTGTTAGGGATTTATTAAAAATCAAAGACAAAGGAACTGCCACTGATTCAGCACAATTTTTTAGAAAAATTGGAACGATGCTATCAAGACCCTCTTTAGTATTCGATTTAAGAGTCTTTAAGGCAGATTCAATTTCGGACGGATCAATACTTTGTAAACCAATATCTAAAACAGAATTTTGATAAACCGTAATGTTGGTAGGGGAAACCACCGAAGAAGGTGAATAAACAGATTTAAAATAGTCTGCAAAAAAGTTAGAAATTGTAGTTAAATCCTCCGAATTCTTTATAAGACATGGAATTGGGGAGGCCATTTGTATTTCTCTTGCTGTTTATAAAAGTCCAAAAGTGCTTGCTATTCTGCTTTAATTTACCTTCAACTGATGATATATATGAGTTGTATAGGAATATATTTAGAACATCATACTCTTTTGGACAGGATAAATAAGCTAATTTAAGCAAAGGGTTATCACGGTTTTCTCTGAACCGCTTGTAGGATTTGTTTTTTTATTTTTAGAATTTGAGAGTCTTTTATTATACCAAATTGGATTTTTGACTTGAGAGGCTTGTCTTTTAGGGACCCAGCGAAGCGAACAATCATTAATGACCGAAAGAAAATAGTTATACATATATTTACTATATATTTACTTCGGAGTAAACTCCGACTCCTACCTCAGAATTGCTATTCGTCGTCATGGTGAATTATGGGTGAATAATATTATCATATTATAAAAAAATGCGTTGACTGCCTTTGAGAAATCAGACAGTAGCATCGACTTTTGCGATATCTCATTTAAATCATGACAATAGTTACATTATATTAAGTGCTGATGACTTCAATGGATATTCAAACAAATCGCCAAGATCCAGAACTTTACAGCTATACATTTTTGGTGTATTGTCAGAACTGAGCTCAATATATTTAAGTTGAAATACATCACTTTTAGTGTAGTAGTAATTGTCTGGACATTTTTTTGAGAAATAGTAGTTGTTTGTTTTGACAAAACTTAAGCACCCATTTTTCAATTTGCCTTCTTGTGGAACAGCTAAAGTTATGGAGTTGCTAGCCATATGAATACTCTTTTCAACAAGTCTGGATCCAATAAAATTCTCATACCCAAGCTTAAATCCAGGAAATGTATATAGATTTTTTCGTCTAAAATATGTTTTAAAAGGAACGGTCCGGTATACCTGTCTATTTCCTTTAAGTCTCTTGGTTTTCTGCAAAACTCTCTAGGTATTTGATGTTGCAAATATAACAACAGTTTGTTTAAAAGCTTTCTTTGTGTCGAAGTTAGAGAGACATTTTCTACCTTAACTTCAAGCCATGATGGCATCAAGGTTTGCATAACACCGAGACACACCACGTGCATATAGTCCAAAACAAACTGCTTCACTATATCTATTTGCAAATTTTCAATAGCAATCGGAGATGGACTTTTATGATGTACTTCACAAGTTCTGTTCCGAAAACCGAAACATAAATGACCGCGCCGGCGTATAACATATGAAAGCACGACATTTTATATGGTAACCTTCATTTTGGAAAATAAATCCGTCTCTATTTAATTCATTTAATTCGCAAACAAAACGGCAGATATGAGCGTTTAAAGTTGTTGTAATCGGCCTTCTTAAAATGTTTACTTGTTGCTTGGTTGAGCTATGGCCGTAGCAATAAAATCAAAAAACTTTTTTGTAGTTTTTTTTTTTTTTTTTTTTTTTGTTTTGTTTTATATATATTTCTTTTTCCGATATTTCGGCTTAATTTCTAAGCCATCTTCAGGACCTGAAGAAAAATTACAAAATAAACAAAATCACAAAACACTATTTTAAACAAATTACATAAAATTAATAATTGTGTCACAAATGCGTGTTGTCAGTCAGCTATATTAATGTTAACTAAATTTTTGTTTGATTAAATGTTTGTATATGTGAGAAAATTGCGCTCATCATAATTAAATCATCCAAATAACCCAAATAATAAATCATAATTGTTATTAATCAACTAATTACTTACTTACGTGGCCATAACAACCCGTATCCGGGTTTCGGCCGACCTCGTCAGCTCTCGCCAGGCGCCTCTGCTTTGCGCGCGCCTTCTCCAATCGGATACACCAAGTACGGTTAGGGCTTCCTTAGCCTGATCCATCCATCGGAGGAATGGTCTCCCTCGTCGTCGTTGACCAGCGATAAAGCAGCACAGGTAGAACGAGCGTCTTGCAGAGTGTTAGTTTTGTCGATCGAGAGAGGGCTCTGGTTTAAGCAACTTAGTTGCTTACTGAGCCCGTAGTAGTACCTATTAGCAATTATTGTTCTTCGCTTTATCTCCAGTCTGATTTCGTTGTTGATATTAATGGCGGTGCCAAGGTATACGAACTCCTTGACTACTTCAAAGTTATAGCTGCCGGATAAAACGTGGGAGTGTAAACGCCGCGCTCCCTTGTTTGTAGACAGCATATAATTTGTTTTAACCTCATTTATCGTGAAACCCACTTTTGCTGATTCCTTTTCGATAGCGGCGGAGGCAGCGGTTAAATCTCTCTTGGTTCTGCCGACAATATCAATATCATCAGCGTACGCAAGGAGCTGGACACCTTTATAGAAAATGGTGCCATTACGATGCACACCGGCCTTTCGTACGATCCCCTCCATGATGATGTTGAAGAGATCGCAAGACAGTGGATCGCCTTGCCTGAAACCTCTTTCGGTATTGAAGGTTTCGGAGAGGTCATTTCCTACCTTGACGGAGCTGCGTGTGTTGCTCAACGTCATTCTGCAAAGTCTAATCAACTTTGCAGGTATACCGAACTCAGACATTGTTGCGTATAGGCAATCCCTTCTCGGGCTATCGAACGCAGCTTTAAAATCGACAAAGAGATGTTGTGTGTCAATTTGATTTTCGTGAGTTTTCTCCAGGATTTGTCGTAGCGTGAAAATCTGGTCTATGGTGGACGGACTTACCAGGTCGAAAGCCACACTGATAAGGTCCAATAAGTGTTTTTTAATCGGCTTTAATCTTTCACACAGTACGCTTGAGAGAACCTTATATGCGATGGAAATAATACTGATACCTCTATAACTTGCGCAGATTGTTAGGTCTCCTTTCTTAAGTATAGGGCACAGTACGCTGAGGTTCCAATCGTCGGGCATGCTTTCTGCTAGCCATATTTTGCTGATGAGCTGATGCATGCGCCTTATCAATTCATCGCCGCCGGTTTTAAACAATTCAGCTGACAGGCCGTCAGCACCCGCTGCTTTATTGTTTTTGAGTCGTTGGATAGCAACTCGAACCTCTTCATGGCTAGGTGGTGGTACTTCCACTCCGTCATCGTTGATTGGTGGCACTGAACTGCGCTCTCCATGGGTGGCATTGGTGGAAACGACGCCAGTAAGTCAATTGGAGAAGTGCCGTCTCCACAATCTAAGCACACACTGTGTATCCGTATTCAGATCTCCATTTTCGTCATTACAAGTGGATGCTCCGGGCTTGAACTCTTGGGTTAGACGCTTAACCTGTTGATAGAATTTTCGTGCATCCTTCTTGCCCTGGTATACATCTAGTTCCTCACGCTCACGCTTTTCCTGCTCTCTTTTCTTGCGTCTGAAAAGGCGCCTCTATTCCTTCCTCTTTTCGCTGTAGTTTTCTCGCACGGCTCGCGTTGCAGCTGACTGCAGCGTTTTTCTATAAGCGGCGTTTTTTACTGCTGTCGCGATGCGGCACTCCTGATCATACCATTGGTTCCGAGGTTGCGGGCGCCGGAAACCAATGACTTATTCAGCGGCAGCGCGCATGGAGTGGGATATATGCGCCCAAAGTCCGCCGGCGTCGTCGGGTCCAGCGGTTGGTTGGTTGAGCTTAACCGAGAGTTGAGCGGAGTATGCTTCGGCAGTCCGTTGTTATTGCAGCTTAGCGACATCTAGCTTTCGTTGCATTCCTGTGTGTATGTTCTTCGCATTGCATAATCGCATGCGGATCTTGGCTGCAACAAGATAATGGTCGGAGTCAATGTTGACCCCCCGAAATGTACGCACATCTAGAACACTAGAGGCATGCCTTCCGTCGATTACAACATGATCAATTTGGTTTCGCGTTTTTTGATCCGGGGACAGCCAGGAGGCCTTGTGGACGTCGAGGTGCTTAAATCTGGTGGTACTAATTTTAATGTTCCTCAAAAATCTCTCATGTTTCGCGCCGCGGCGAAGTCAATCAGTCTTAGACCGTTGTTGGTGGAGGTCTCATGAAGACTGAACTGACCGACAGTGGGGCCAAAGATGCCTTCCCTTCCGACTTTCGCATTAAAATCGCCGAGGACTATTTTTACGTCATGGACCGGAAGGTGGTCGTATACGTCCTCAAGACTAGCGTAGAAAGCGTCTTTGACGGCTTCGTCCTTTTCCTCCGTCGAGGCGTGCGCGCAAATAAGGCTGATGGAGAAAAATTTTGCCTTGATGCGGACCGTGGCCAATCTTTCGTTCACAGCTGTGAACCAGGAAACAAGGTGGCGTAGTTTCCGGCGAACAAAGAATCCACATCCAAATTCGCGCCTCTCCGCATGGCAGCTGTAGTAGATATCACAGTGTGCTTGTTTAGAGCAGCCTTGCCTTTTAAATCGCATTTCCTGGATGGCGGTGATGTCAGCCTTTATTGTTTTGAGAGCTTCTGCCAGTTAGATAATGGTACCTTCCCTATAAAGGGTTCGGACATTCCAGGTGCATATCCGTAAATCATTGTCCACTTTTCGTTTGCGGTGGTTGTCAACGTAATTGGGGTTCTTATCCGAGGCTGATTTAGTTTTCATTGGGCAGAACTAATGTGGCGGGACCCAAACCATGCGCACATTCCATGTTTAAGGTCTATGGAGCGACCCGCCGCTCAAATTAGCCGTCAAACTAACGGATGCCAGTTTGCCGTTGCCCAGGGAACACCACGTGTAGGTTTGAGTCGACTTGAGACGATTTCGACATGGATAATGCTGGCCTCGCCAGGTTGAGGCGGTCAGACACATTGCCATGTGAAGGTTCGCCCCCCAGTTCCCCTGTTCCACTAATCAACTAATTAGTGATTTGATAAATCAGTTAATTTGGAATCTGATTTATCAAAAAATGAATTACTCAATTAATCGCTCGGCCATAGCAATAACGCAATATATTTAAAAATGTTTTCTATTATCGTTACACTTAGAGAAATGTTGATGGCAATTTTTAAGAATAATTAACCAATACAATTACCTTATTCTAAACTACAAAGGTACTAAGGTTCTTGCAGTGTTTCAGAAATTTATTCTGATAAAAAAAATGGTCTTTTTTATAAAAGTTTGTTTTAAAATACTTTATGAAAAAAATGCATTTTTATATTGACTTACAGCACTTAACCAGCCTTCAATGTCGCTATAATGTAAGTACTTTTTTCCACTGGGCTATTTAACATACCCAGTTGGCATTGGCAGGCCTTAAAATGGATGTCGGAGACCTTCCCTATTCATATCCGAGCCCATATACTTTTTTATTTGAAATGGCGAAATTTTCCAGGGCTTCCGCTCTCCTTGCTGGCCTGAGGCCAGCTATAAGCACTCATTAAGAATGGCTTAAAGAAGAGGTTAACCAAAACAATTAATAAATATATTTTTTGGAAAAATATAATTCGTGCACTGCCCTGGGTAGCGAAAAATTAGACCTCATAGAAGCGCTCGAAGAAGCAGCGAGGAAGTCATGTGTCTTACCGGCGAAATTAGCAGTTAATGCACGCCTTCGTTAGAAGAGACCTAGCTTCATTGTGTTAGTTTTTGATAAAATGGCAAAAACATGCAATGGCGAACTTGGCAAATTGGCGGAGACAACTGCAACAACTTTTTGTCAACATAACGTCACAATTCATTGCATTACATATTTATTTACACATAATTCGCGCAATAAACTATAAAAACTATAACACATCGTAATCTAGCAACTCAAGCAAAAAATACAATTTGGCAACTATCAACAACTCCGCTCATTCGCACACAATTTTTCTTGTTGGTGTTGTCAAAAACTCACACCTTATTTTTATTCCACCATGGAGGTCGGTGTGGTCAATCTCCTTACCCTTCGTTATTATTGTATCATGTTTCAGTGCGTTAAATTTCACGCACCTCACGTCACCTGCCTTACCTCTCTTACCTAAGAAATCCGGTTTCACGCACTATATGGTTCGATTTGAGCAGCCATTGGAAACGGTCGTCATTTTCTGTATAATATTTTTTATATAATATTAAATTTAAAAAATTTTAATTTAAAAAATTTAAAAATTTTCTGGCTGAGAAAAATTAATTTTGGAATTTCTTCGAATTTTTATTATATAATTAATACTGAATTGCTGAACTTTTTACTGTGATTGATCTGGGCGATATTTCTTTAATTACGAGAAAGCTTTTGAATCACAATGAAGCTATCTCCATGGACACTCATAATTCTAATCAAGGTTGTGGTTCACCCGCTCATTTAACGCAAAGAAGTAACTCATCTGTTTCACATTTACCTGGTATTATCATGGCGACTGAACAACCTACGATATTTATTTATTTCATCAAACAGAGATCAACTCTTACTTACTTTCTTACTTACTTACTTACTTACTTACTTACTTACTTACTTACTTACTTACTTACTTACTTACTTACTTACTTACTTACTTACTTACTTAGGTGGTCGTAACAACCCGTGTCCGGGTTTCGGCCGACCTCATCAGCTCTCGCCAGGCGCCTCTGCTTTGCGCGCGCCTTTTCCAATCGGATACACCAAGTGCGGTTAGGGCTTCCTCAGCCTGGTCCATCCATCGGAGGCATGGTCTCCATCGTCGTCGTTGACTTTTCTCTCGAACACCCCCCGAGCGGCTGCGACATTTTGCGAAGCTACCTATGCCTCAGCGCCATAAAGCAGCACAGGTAGAACGATCGTCTTGTAGAGTGTTAGTTTTGTCGATCGAGAGAGGGCTCTGGAACTTAATTGCTTAAGTTCAATTTAACTTACATTATATGATTACAAAAGATTTTAAATTAACATTGAACAATTATTTTAACAAAACCATTACATTTAATTTATAATAATTAACAAAAAATTTAATAAATTAACATTTAACACTCAACAGTTTAAACTATGGGCGAACATTTTGGTCTAAATTAAAGCTAGTGTGTAGCTGGCTTTTGTCTCATCATTGTCTTCTTATGTGTTCATTGTTGTCATCAGTTTTTGTAAGATTCTGAGACTTTCCAACGTGAATCTCTTATTCCTGTTTTTCTCCTTGTCTAAAATTTTTCAGCTGTCAGCTTGTCAGCTGTGTGTCTGCTATCTATTATATGTTGTGCTAGCGCTGTCGACGTCTTTTTCTCCTTACGTCTGCCTGGTGCTTAATGATTCTTGTGCCGAGTTTTCTCTTTGTCTTTCCTACGTACACTAATTTGCATTATTAATGTTTGCAAAATTTAATGAATTCATATTTAAATTGCTTAAATCAATAAAATAAAAATGGTTCTCTTAGATAATATCATTAAATAATAAGTTTTTAATAACTCTTAATTTTCGTGTCACGGTGGACTTTTCGGCGGAAATGCCCATATGTTATTATGTTGTATACTAATATGAGAATTTTGTACAATGATAGTTTTTATTGATATGGAAGGTGCCTTTAAGGGAGTATTCCTGGTCGGCAAAAATTTTTTTCGATTTTTTTTTTTTTGCATATTTTTATATCTTGGATATTTGAGAATATCGTCCTAAAAGGGTTTTTTGATACGACCTTTTTTGTCCAGCAATGTTTTCGCCAAAATGCTTTTGAATGCAACGGTTTGAAGCAACCACCGAATTTCGTTCAACACGTTCTTTAGTAGGTAATAACTTGTTTGTATACGCATTTTAAAAATAAATTAATACACATTTTAGAGCTTAGGTATTCGAATGTTGGCAGCGTTTAGTTCACTTTGAATTGAGTTATAAACCGGACGCGCGCGCACATACAGTTTTGAAAAGTACAGTGTTGATAAAAATTGTTGTTTGTGCTAAATACAATGGATAGAAAAAGTAATAGAAATAAAAATAAAAGAAACACTGGTACCAATCGAAAACCTCGTCCCAACGCCAGTTTCGTGGTAACCAACACGAAAGAGATGACACCGAATTCACAAGTACATCGGCAAAAAAATTTAAAATAATGAAAACGAAGTCATAAGCATTGACAACAAAACGGAGAATTGCATTTTGGAGTTTTTTACAGTTTTATAAAGTACTCGGCGATTGCTAATCTGATGATATGTGCCAAATGTGAAGGAAAAATCGAGTTTAAAAAAGCATCGCCGTATGGAATTGGCTTCAAAATTGGTGTTCACTGCGCCGCCCGATCACTACATACATTTTTTCGTCGTCTTTGGTTGGCAAATCATATTTGATGAACCGGCGCTTGATTTTTGCCAAGAGCTTTTTAGGCATTGGGCCAAAAGGCATTAACACGTTTTGTGGCCTCATGGATATCGGCAGAGGTGTGGGTAACTCGTTATACTACACTGCACTGGAGAACTTTCATACAGCTGCAAGCGCGATCTATGAATAAACTCTTTAAAAAGCCGCTAAAGAAGAGGAAGATGCCATGGTCACAGCCTATCCACAGTGCGACCCAACAATGTTTACCGTATCAGTTGATGGCACTTGGAAAAAACGTTCACTATACGACGCTACAACGTTGATCGGCAAATACAGTAAAAAAATGGTCGACTCTTTTTTAAAGTCCAGCGTATGCAACAGTTGCAAGTATTGGGAAGCTAAGAAAGAAGAAGACCCACTGGCATATGAAATTTGGATTGAAGACCACGAAGAGGAATGCCGTGCCAACCATCAAGGAAGCTCTGGGAGATGGAGTTGCATGCGATAAAGGAAATGTTCGCCATACCAGTCCAAAAGTATGGCGTAAAATACTGCAAGTATATCTGCGATGGCGACTCAAAAACATTGAAAGCTATTACAGACCACGATCCGTACGATGGCGACCCAATCGTCGAAAAAAATAATGTATATCGCACGTGCAAAAAAGAATGGGCACCAGACTTGCTGACTTGAAGAAGGCTGTTTGGGCAACGTTTTTGCACAAAATCTCCACTGATGAAGCTCCACAGCATCAAAACTGTCCGACCGGTGCGTCGAGCTGGTGCGCCTGGCAAAAACGGTAGCAGAAGGGACAATCGACAGCTTCAAGCATACATATGCACAACTAAATCAGAGAGTCCAGGAAGCAATCAAACCTATTTACGAAGCACTGCCAGCCGATAATTTGTTGAACAGATGCCTTGGCTCCGAAACTCAAAAGAGCAACGAATCTTTCAACGCAGTGATTGTGGTCATTCGCACCGAAGCATATGCACACCGGCGCAGGCACTATTGAGATTGCCAATTATATTGCAACTGTCATATTTAACGAAGGTTTTTTGCCTATACTTCAAATAATGAACCTAATGGGCATCCCGATTGGCAACGTCACATATAATTTCGAAATGTCTCGGAACGAAGAACGTTTGAAAAGGACCGAAGCCAGAGCTCTGGCCGCAGCAAAAGAAGGTAGAACTGCCCAAAGAGCCGTTCTCTTTGAAAAAAAAAAAAATGTTTTATTGCCTAAAATTTTCTTCGAGTTTTTTCAAAATCACGTTTTTGAACTTCGAAGTCACTTTTCTCCAGTTCTACTAAACCGATTTTGATGAAATTAAATGCAATAGACGCAGAATTATTAAATTTCTAAAACTGCATGCTCAAATTTTTCATTTCAAATGAAATTAAATTTTTTTGATACAAAAAATAACTTCAAACTTAAACGCGTTTATCTCGAAACCACGTTTTTCGAGCTTGCGGCCCAGATTGCGCCCGTAGTTCTGAACCGATTTTGATGAAATAAAGCGCAATTCTGGTCCCTACCTCAATCACAATTTTAAACAATTTTTTACTATTATTTTTTACACTAAACTACAAAACAAAAGACCCAAAATCGGTTTTTCATTTTTCAATGACCGCCAATTTGTAAAATTACAGAATTACATCTGTACTGAATCTAACACCATTAACTTTTTCCATTTCAGATGATCCGAAGTCGAGTTATCCGGGCCGCAAGCAGCATACCTTTTTTTCGACGCCCAACTTTGAAAGCCGACAACTTTTTGAACAGCCCTCGAAAAAGGAAAAAAATTTTTTATTTAATTTAATATGTTCTTAATACAATAAAAAATAACAGAATTTCAATAACTCTGCGTTTTCAAATGAGTTTTTCAAAAAGGGTCCAAAAACAGACTTCCAACCAGGAATACTCCTTTAACAACGTCAAGGCAGAGGCTATCACAAATTCGCTGACGGACCTTGGGGTGGATGCTGCGCTGGGAGCACTTATAAATCCAATGCTAGTTGGCAGGATTATAAGTGCAAATCTCGGTGCGGCATCAATGCTAAGATCTGTATCAAGGGGAACTCCTCAAGGGGGGGTTATCTCGCCTCTACTCTGGAACCTAGCGAATGAACTGCTGGAGAAACTTGAACGGGGGTGGTGCAGGGTGATAGCTTATGCAGATGGCATTCCTATTCTCACTTCTGGAAAATATATATCTACACTTCGAGAGATTATGCAAAACGGCCTTAATACTCTCACCCAATGGGTTAATAGCTGTGGACTCGGCATCAACCCTGAAAAGACGGATTTAGTGATTTTCACAAGAAAACACAATCTACCAACAATTAGTCTTCGAAAACTTGGAAGCACAAGACTAAGCTTAGAAGCACAAGACAAGAAAACTAAACTGGAAACCCAATCTGCTCGAGAGAGCCGAAAAGGTCAATATAGACCTTTTATCATATAAAAAGGCAGTAGGTAACAAATGGGGGCTTACATCCAAGTGTTACTCACTGGCTTTACACGGTAGTGGTAAGGTCAATTGACTGGTGGCAAGCACTAGACAAACAAACACACCTCAACATACTTCGCAGAGTTCAAAGATCAGCGGAGCACTAAGAACCACTCCTACAGACGCATTAGACACTATGCTCCACCTTATACCACTTGATATCCTAGTAAAACAGATGGCTACTAGTACAGCCACCAGTCTAGAAGCCACCTCTCAATGGAGGGAGGGCACATTAGGACACTAGCATTAGGAAGTTCCTTCCTCCTATACCCAAATCCGTAGACTACATCACACAAAAACTTTTCTTTGACAGGAAATTTTATGTAACCATTCCCTCCCGTGAAGGATGGGCGATTGGAAACCTTCCACCAATCAACGTCATCAGAATCTACACGGATGGTTCAAAATTAGATGGCAAGTTTGAAGGAGGAGTCTATTTCATCCTGACTAGTGGCTTTCAAGCGAAAGTAGTCGCAGTACATAAAGTAGTAACTTGGCTTCAGATGAATGCAATATCCTCCATGGATATCTACATATTATCTGACAGCCAGGCCGTTTTAAAAGCCCTAGAATCTTTTGAAACAACAGCCAAAATACTTCTTCGCTGCCGCAGATCCCTAAATGAGTTGGCAGAGCAGCTCAAAATACACCTATGGTGGATTCCCGGATATAGAGATTTTCTAGGACACTGCATAGCAGATGAACTCGGCGCGCACCCTAAAACGCTCAAAAGAACTGATCTCCCTCAGAAGGGATAAAATTAGTACTATGATAGGTATCCTAACAGGGCACTGCCTAATAGAAGATTAGGCACGAAGATTAAACATCCTCCACAACGACTTCTGCAGAAGATGAAGAGGAGGAGGAATCTACACCACATCTTCTCTGCGCCTGCCCAGCGCTAGCTTAAAACCGCCACCTCCACTTAGATAGATGGTTCTATAAAGATCTTGACGATCTCCCAAAGTCTTCGGTCTACCGAATCCTTAGCTTTGTCAACAGCTCAAATTGGTTTAAATAGAAAGGGAAATTAACTCATGGTATCACAACGGGCCTAAGTGTGTCTCAAGAGAGACAGCCGCTTCAACCTACCTAACCTCACATGCTCACAGAAAATTTGATTCCAAGTGTTGAAAAAATGTTAATCCCAGGATATTTTAAGCCTTATGCCGACAACGATCCTTCACATAACTCATTGAAAGCAAAAGTTTAGTCAATTCCATACCAAAAATGCTGAAAAAACTTGCTAACAAATAAAAGGTGGCCCAATGATATACTAAACTATTTGATTTAGTTAATTTTTTAACTGTTTTCTGCAATTTTTTGTACGATTTTAGGTGACTGATGAATTTTATAGTTGTGGACATGAAATGTTTTTTTTTAATTAAATGTTTTTAATTAAATTTTGTATGTGGCGGCCGTGGTGTAGTGGGTAGAGTGTGTGACTCATACGCCAGAGAACCCAGGTTCGAATCCCCCATCTGACACAAAGTTTTTTCAATTGAATTAATTTTTCTGTTCGTCCGTCACCTCTGCAGACAATGGCAAACCTCAGAGGGTAAAAAACTGCCATGAAAAGCTTTTTGAAAACATAAGCCGTTCGGAGTCGGCATAAAGCTGATAGGTCCAGTTCTCGATCATTCGTGTTCAAACATTTCACAACACACACACAACACAAATAATCATAAGAAGCTTGGTCAAAGTCCTTTCAAGGGCTGAAATGGCCATTTCGTTTTTTTTCGTATATTTTGATTTCATATTAAATTTATAAGCACAGAAATCAAGTAAACACAAAACTGATTTTTATTAATTTTTAGCCTCTTAAAACTAGCTTTTCTGCAACAAGTTGTCTTTATTTGTAATGTGTACGATTTTAAGTGACACTCACTGTAGATATTTTAACACAACTGCCAACGTCGTCTCATATCCTAAGCATATTTTCACATTGTTAGTTGACCAGTGTACGCGTACAATTTGCTCTACGAATACTCACCCGAAAAGAAGTTTCTGCAATTCTTTTTCTGCGCTCTTGATTTGCATCAGTCTTGAACGTATCGCTACGAACCAAAACGCATTAATATGCTAATTACTTTCGTTGAACCTTGGCCTTTCAACATACAAATAGAAATTTGCATGACATTTAACAAGTCACTCACACACCCCATGTTGCAAGCCATAGCTTGTGGGATATCATGAGCCACTTTTGGTGGGAATTGTATGGGGGTGTGTTCATGGTTTTTTTTTATGCAAAATGGAGGTTGTGAATAAATAAACAAATATTTTTATTAAGTTTTTCTGTTTTTTGTTAATTTTCAGCCACCATGCCGCGTCATTATGCAAAACAAGATAAAACGATTGATTTTTTTCACGTGCCCAAATTGCGTATCTGATTGATCCTGCATAACCCTTTTTTTCCATTTTTTCAACTGAAATTACTTTGTCATTTCTAGTTATTTAATAAAGTTTTGCGTCGTAATTGTTTGGTTGACTAAATTAAAGCGGTGGCTCACGATTCTCCATCATTTTTGGAAATTTCGGAAACAGTGATTTTTTGCAAACAACCAAAACTTGAAAAATTAAGAAGACATTTTTCAATGATAGAGACTATGGAGTGGAGAGCGCTTTCCACGGATTTGCCTTTGGTGTAAGCGTGTTAACCGATGACAGTGGTTTTTCTACTATCTTTTTTTGTCTCAAGTGGATTTCTATCAATCTCGAGAATTTTTAGCAGAAAGGATGAGAGACTAATTGGTCGAAGGTCTTTTGGGTTTACGTGTGAGCTTTGCCCGCTTTAAGTATGAAAACTATCCTCACATGTCGCCAAAGTGTGGGGATGTAGATCATCAAAAGCCATTGCTTTATGATATTATAAGCTCTTTGTATTTCTATAAGGACTATGACGTCTGGTCTTGGTGACTTAAACGGTTTTAAGCTTTCAATTGCCCGTTTGAGCTTTGATTGTGAGATTAGATCTAGGGAGTTGTTGACAATGGGTGAGTGCTCCTCCTGAATTTGAGCATTACCTATTTCTGAACAAGCAGGGAAGTGAGTTTTTACACGCTGCCTGAATTCCTTAAGTGACCAGTTCAGAGAATAACATCTAATTGGATCCAAGGCTATTCGGAACGATTTTTAAGTAGATGACTTGCTCATTGGAGCTGACAACTTTGAAGATCTTGATAAAATTCCAAGACAAGTCACTCAAGTTCTCGATCCAGCAGGATTCTATTTAGCAAAGGGATTTTCGAACCACACGTCCTACGATAGTGCTAAAAAATTAGAAAAATCATTGCAGTTCAATGACTCCGACTCCACAAAGGCGCTAGGGATCCATTGGGTTCTGAATGATACTCTTAAGTTTCACTTGGAAGAAAACTTTCACGATTTACGAGCCACAAAAATAGATATATTGTCAGTTTCAGCTCGTCTATTCGATCCTCTCGGACTCCTATGCCCAATTGTAACCAAAGCAAAAATCCTATTGCAAGAACTTTGGCTTCAAAAACTCGAATAGGTCGAGTCAATCCCTATATGCCTCGATACCAGTTGGCAAAACTTCAAATATAATTTCACACAATTACATTCAATAGCGATTCCGCGTTACGTATACACTGAACAGAGGTCGCTCCGCTCAAAACTAAATCGTTACCACGGCTTTGAGCTCTGTGCAGCGCATTTGTTGGCTAAACTCTGGATGCGAGTAAACCCATTTCTTAATTGTGGAGTTGAGAATGTATATTTCTGGACAGATTCAGAAATTACATTGCATTGGATAAAAACTCATCCATCCGCTCTGACAACATTTATTGCAAATCGAGTATCAGAAATACAAGAGTCAAGTGAAGTTTATTGGCGACATGTGCCGTCGAAGCAAAATCATCCAGACATAGTCTCCAGAGGATGTTATGTTGACGAATTAAACTATGGTTTAATGGCCTATTCTATATGGTTTAATGGCCTATAATATGTGCTTCAGAATGAAGGCATTTGCCGCCATACCAAAACAACTTAGAAAAGAAGAAGATTCAATCGGTTCTGCTTGCAGTTGAAGAAACGAAATATAGAATTTTAAAATGAATATCTCGTCGTTTTATACCAGATTACTGAGGTTTCTCAAGAAGAAATGGGAATGTATCACTTACTCCAACTGTAAAGAAATTAGATTGGGCTTTTCTGTAAATTGTCGAAATTATTCAAAGACATGAACTCTCAGATATACTTCGTAAGCTGAAAAAGTCACAACTTTTACCCAGTCAATCAGTCATTCAATCTACGTCGTGTTGGCGGTCGCCTTCTAAACGCACCAATTCATTACGACTCGAAATTTCCACTCATTATGCCTAAAAAATCGCAATTTGTTAAAATATACCTACGGTATCTGCACATAACTAATTGTCATGCTGGCCCAAAGGCATTAGTAGCACTTCTCCGCCAGAATATTTGGCAGAAACCATGCATGCATTGCATGCATTGTTTTCGATATAAGCCAAAGTTCCTTACTCAAATAATAGGCAATTTACCGTCTGATCGCGTTATCGTATTGCGTCCCTTTTAATAAGCGGTGTAGATTACTGTGGTCCAATAAACATCACGCTTAAAATTCGCGGCAGACCACCAGTAAAAACTTACATTGCAGTTTCACGTCGTAAGCTGTCCATTTAGAACTAGTTACAGATCTGTCATCTGATTACTTTATTATTTATTTTAAAAGGTTTATCGGACGGCGCGGCCTTCCCTAGAAAGTGTATTGCGACAACGCGACGAACTTCGTAGGAGCCAGCCGGAAGTTGATAGAGCTCCAGGAGGCATTCGAGAAGGAGTAAAGCAGGCTCGTCTCTTATGCCGCATACCTTATACCTCACAGAGTGCCACACTTCGGAGGTATATGGGAAGCAGCTGTCAAGTCTGTTAAACACCTGCTGCTGAGAACAATGGACAGCGCTCTCTCTACCAATCTCGCCACTGAGTCAAGACCCGAACAACGTCGAAGCCCTAACCCCAGCGCATCTGCTAATAGGAGGTTCTCTGCGCACGCTGCTGCCCAAATCCGTGCCCGACAGCAAGCTGGGATAGTTCGCAACAAATGGGTGGTCGAACAGCCAAACCTCGCAGTAGGACAGCTGGAAGTGGTACTCGAAGAGCACGTCCCTCCACTGCAATGGATGATCGGCAGAGTAAAAGCCGTAGCCGTCGGTCACGACAGCAAGGTCTTAATAACCAGGAGTCGGAAGATTTAAACGGCCTATCTACAAATTGGCTATCCTTCCAAGATAACGTTCTTGAAGCTACCAAGACCCTTCAACGTGGCCGGTGTTTCGTCATTTCATTTTAATGATTATTGTATTGTAATGAAAGTTTAATGAAAATTGTATTGTAAATAATTGGATGAATTGCATATTGAATTAAATATTGCACTAAATACTATTATAATTATTAGGGAAGCAACGGATAGTGATTTGGCCGGATACCGGATATCCGGCGATCTGCAAGGCCGGATAGCCGAATACTGGCCGGATATTAAGTCCATTGCCTCGTTGTCACCGTTGTGGCGGCCGTGGCGTAGTGGGTAGAGTGTGTGACTCTTACGCCAGAGAACCTGGGTTCGAATCCTCCATCTGACACAGAAAATTTTTTCAATTGAATTAATTTTTCTGTTCGGCTGTCACCTCTCTGCAGGCAATGGCAAAGCTCAGAGAGTAAAAACTGCCATAAAAAGCTTCTTGAGAACATAAGCCGTTCGGAGTTGGCGTAAAACATGTAGGTCCAGTTCTTGATCATTTGTTTGCAAACATTTTTCACAACACACACAACACAATTGATCTTAAGAAGCTCGGTCAAAGTCCTTTCAAGGGCTGATATGGCCATTTCGTTTTTTTTTTTTTTTTTGCCTCGTCACCAAATCTATATATATAAAAGAAAGTGTCAGAATGCTATGTAATCCCATAACTCGAGATCGGCCGAACCGATTTTGATGATTTATACTTTGTTGGAAAGGTATTTTTTCAGTTCGGGTTTAAAAAAAAAAAAAGAAAAAAAAAATCGAAAAAAGAAATGAATGTATGTCTGTTTGTGCTTTATAGGAGGCCAAACCACTGGACCGATTTTCCTGAAATTTTCTCAGCGTCTTAATATGACTCTGGAAGGAATATTAGGCTATATACAGTTTTGCTTGGACAAAGGGGCGTGTCCCCGCCCATATAACCCAAAACTTAAAATCGTCATATCTTCGGCATTTTTGGACCCACGGAAATGATATTTAGTACATATAGTATTGGCATGAATAGAAATACGTTCCACAAAAAAAGTGGGCGGAACCACGCCAATTTTTGGAAAAATTAAAAACTGTAATATCTTCTAAACTACTGGACCGGTCGACATGAAATTTTCACAATAGGACATTGTTACGAAATAATAAGTCCTTGGTTACATAATATTTTGATCAGACGAAGGGGTGATGCCACGCCTACACAACCGAAAACATAAAATCCTCATATTTCAGCCAATTGGCATAGAATGATGATATTTGCTACATATCATGTTATCTTAAAAAGGATTATATGCCATGTAAATAGTAGGCGGGCCACGCCCCGTTCTTTGCTCTAGAAGCTACACCGACTAAAAACATTGTATATCCTAAAGCATTGCAATAATTAATTCATAATCAAATAAATAAATTTTTTTAATATCTAAATACTTTCTATTTTATCACTATAGGGGTAGCGAAGCACACCGGGTACAGCTAGTAAAATATATTTCTATATTCGAATGCCATTTTTATATGGCAAATAACGTTGAAAATACCTTTTACATAATAAAAATAATTACAAAAATAGTAAAATCTAAATAATTTTTACTCTTTTTTTTTTGTTCAGCGTTAGTTCTCTTTTCAAAAATTGTTCAAACCACGCGAGGAAACGAATTGTTGCTGCTACCAAAAAATGCCCAACTGAATTTTTGAGGTTGCGGGAACCTAAGGCTTACAGTTACATTAACATATTTTTCGATTGTTGTTTATAGTTTTGATGTAACTTGGAACAAATATTGGAGGTATAACAAAAATTTGGACGTGGTAGATGTCACTTTGTTATAAAAAACAGATAATTCAAGGTCAACTATATGGAAATGCTAATTCTGTAACAAACCATATTTTTATTTGCTTACACGAATATCTGCTAAAGATATCAATTTTTATTTTTCACTACCGAATAATGTTGCTAAAAAGCAAAATGTATTTATGACAACAGAAATACAAAAGTCCTAACAAAAAATTTTGGAGCCACAACTAATCTGTTTTCTGGGTGCATGACACATTCATAAGGTAGGTTCATTATAAAATAGCTGCTCAAAAGAGTAATCTTCCAATGCACATGGCAATAGTTACTTTGATATCTAGCTATTTTTTCTAGTTCCTCTCTGAGATGAGCCTACCTTATGATTGTGTCATGGTTTCAAACTTTGAATGAGTTAAATACTTCAACCTGGCAATACTAAAAACCTTCATATTAAAACAGCTGATTCCCTCTAAGAAAAATAAACGTAACGCAAGAAATATACGAAACGCCATTTCACTAACACTTGCATTTTTTTTCATATAAAAATAAAACGAAATTATTTCAACGTAAAACTCTTCGTAAGCGTACTGCTTTTACAACGCCTTGGCATTGTAGTACCAATACATTCAAATGACTATTTTTTTTTTGTCTAATTCTCTTATTCCAAACTTTACATATACGGCACGTTTTCGTATCGCAAAATCTATTCGTTTTCGTAGTCTTATGTGAGAAAGCTACTTCACCTACGCTATGCTTATGTGCCGTTTTTCTTGGAGAGTTGTTTTGATTATATTATTTGTATATTTGTCATGTTGTCAATAAAAAAATCACCTATTGTCTTCGAACGCCAAAATTTTTGTCATTATTCACCATAATCTACCGCTTCTTAATTTTGATTATTAATTTTACTAAATGAACGTTTTTACAAGTTTTTAGTTTATAACTGAATTTTTCATTAAAGTGAATACTAAGAATGGGTAAGCGGGGGCCGAACAGGGGGGGGAACAGGGGGCGAACCTTCACATGGCAACGTGTCTGACCGCCTCAACCTGGCGAGGCCAGCATTATCCATGTCGAAATCGTCTCAAGTCGACTCAAACCTCCAAGTGGTGTTCCCTGGGCAACGGCAAACTGGCATCCGTTAGTTTGACGGCTAATTTGAGCGGCGGGTCACTCCATAGACCTTAAACATGGAATGTGCGCAGGGTTTGGGTCCCGCCACATTACTACTGCCCAATGAAAACTAAACCATCCTCGGATAAGAACCCCAATTACATTGACGACCACCGCAAACGAAAAACGGACAATGATTTACGGATATGCACCTGGAATGTCCGAACCCTTTATAGGGAAGGTGCCATTATCTAACTGGCGGAAGCCCTCAAAACAATAAAAGCTGACATCACCGTCATCCAGGTGCGATGGAAAGGGCAAGGCTGCTCTAAACAAGCACACTGTGATATCTACTACAGCTGCCATGCGGAGCGGCGCGAATTTGGATGTGGATTCGTTGTTAGCCGGAAACTACGCCACCTTGTTTCCCGGTTCACACCTGTGAACGAAAGATTGGCCACGATCCGCATCAAGGCACAATTTTTCTACATAAGCCTTATAAGCACGCCCCGACGGAGGAAAAGGACGAAGCCGTCAAGGACGCTTTCTACGCTAGTCTTGAGGACGTATATGACCACCTTCCGGTCCATGACGTGAAAATAGTCCTCGGCGATTTTAATGCGAAAGTCGGAAGGGAAGGCATCTTTGGCCCCACTGTCGGTCAGTTCAGTCTTCACTAGACCTCTACGAACAACGGTCTAAGACTGATCGACTTCGCCGCGGCACGAAACATGGTAGTTAGTAGCACCAGATTTAAGCACCTCGACATCCACAAGGCCACCTGGCGTCCCCTGATCAAAAAACGCGAAACCAAATTGATCATATTGTAATCGACGGAAGGCATGCCTCTAGTGTTCTAGATGTGCGTACATTTCGGGGGGTCAACATTGACTCCGACCATTATCTTGTTGCAGCCAAGATCCGCATGCGATTATGCAATGCAAAGAACATACGCACAGGAATGCAACGAAAGCTAGATGTCGCTAAACTGCAATTACAACGGACTGCCGAAGCCTACTCCGCTCAACTCTCGGTTAAGCTCAACCAACCAACCTCTGGACTCGACGACGCCGGCGGACTTTGGGCGCATATATCCCACTCCATGCGCGCTGCCGCTAAAGAAGTCATTGGTTTCCGGCGCCCGCAACCTCGGAACCAATGGTACGATCAGGAGTGTCGCATCGCGACTGCAGTAAAAAACGCCGCATACAGAAAAACGCTGCAGTCAGCTGCAACGCGAGCCGTGCGAGAAAACTACCGCGAAAAGAGGAAGGAATAGAGGCGCCTTTTCAGACGCAAGAAAAGAGAGCAGGAAAAGCGTCAGCGTGAGGAACTAGAGGTATACCAGGGCAAGAAGGATGCACGAAAATTCTATCAACAGGTTAAGCGTCTAACCCAAGGTTTCAAGCCCGGAGCACCCACTTGCAGAGACGAAGATGGAGATCTGAATACGGATACACAGTGTGTGCTTAGATTGTGGAGACAGCACTTCTCCAATTTACTTACTGGCGACGATTCCACTAATGCCGCCCATCGAGAGCGCAGTGCAGTGCCACCAATCGACGATGAAAGAGTGGAAGTATCACCACCAATTACTTACTGGCGACGATTCCACTAATGCCGCCCATCGAGAGCGCAGTGCAGTGCCACCAATCGACGATGAAAGAGTGGAAGTATCACCACCTAGCCATGAAGAGGTTCGAGTTGCTATCCAACGACTCAAAAACAATAAAGCAGCGGGTGCTGACGGCCTGTCAGCTGAATTGTTTAAAACCGGTGGCGATGAATTGATAAGGCGCATGCATCAGCTCATCAGCAAAATATGGCTAGCAGAAAGCATGCCCGACGATTGGAACCTCAGTGTACTGTGCCCTATACTTAAGAAAGGAGACCCTACAATCTGCGCTAGTTATAGAGGTATCAGTCTTATTTCCATGGCATATAAGGTTCTCTCAAGCGTACTGTGTGAAAGATTAAAGCCGATTACAAAAACACTGATTGGACCTTATCAGTGTGGCTTTCGACCTGGTAAGTCCACCATAGACCAGATTTTCACGCTACGACAAATCCTGGAGAAAACCCACGAAAATCAAATTGACACACACCATCTCTTTGTCGATTTTAAAGCTGCGTTCGATAGCCCGAGAAGGGATTGCCTATACGCAACAATGTCTGAGTTCGGTATACCTGCAAAGTTGATTAGACTTTGCAGAATGACGTTGAGCAACACACGCAGCTCCGTCAAGGTAGGAAATGACCTCTCCGAAACCTTCAATACCGAAAGAGGTTTCAGGCAAGGCGATCCACTGTCTTGCGATCTCTTCAACATCATCATGGAGGGGATCGTACGAAAGGCCGGTGTGCATCGTAATGGCACCATTTTCTATAAAGGTGTCCAGCTCCTTGCGTACGCTGATGATATTGATATTGTCGGCAGAACCAAGAGAGATGTTACCGCTGCCTTCGCCGCTATCGAAAAGGAATCAGCCAAAGTGGGTTTAACGATAAATGAGGGCAAAACAAAATATATGCTGTCTACAAACAAGGGAGCTCGGCGTTTAGACTCCCACGTTTCATCCGGCAGCTATAACTTTGAAGTAGTCAAGGAGTTTGTATACCTTGGCACCGCCATTAATACTAACAACGAAATCAGCCTGGAGATAAAGCGAAGAACAATAATTGCTAATAGGTGCTACTACGGGCTCAGTAAGCAACTAAGTTCCAGAGCCCTCTCTCGATCGACAAAACTAACACTCTACAAGACGCTCGTTCTACCTGTGCTGCTTTATGGCACTGAGGCATGGGTAGTTTCGCAAACTGACGCAGCCGCTCTGGGGGTGTTCGAGAGAAAAGTTCTTCGCAAAATCTTCGGTCCTGTTCGAGTCGGCGATGACTATCGCATCCGAATGAACCACGAGCTGTATGAGCTCTACGGAGACATTGACGTAGTTCGGCGTATAACTGTGCAGCGACTACGCTGGCTGGGTCATGTCCATCGTATGGACGACGAAGCTCCAGCGAAAAAGGTGCTCGAGGCGAGGGTCGCTGGTCAACGACGACGAGGGAGACCATGCCTCCGATGGATGGACCAGGCTGAGGAAGCCCTAACCGCACTTGGTGTATCCGATTGGAGAAGGCGCGCGCAAAGCAGAGGCGCCTGGCGAGAGCTGATGAGGTCGGTCGAAATCCGGACACGGGTTGTCACGGCCATCTAAGTAAGTAAGTAAGAATACTAAGAATGTAATCTAAGTTTTTTGGAAGATACCTTGTAAATTTTTTTGTTACTTTTTTATCTTTAAATAAAATCTGCCATAATTAGTACCTTTTTATTTATTATTTACTTAACAAAGATTTTTTTCAAATTTTTATGTTATGTTTATAACTCTAATAATTTTTCAATTATTAATTAAGAGTTATATTTACGAGCTCAAGGTCTGTGTTGTTTTCTGAAGAAAACAACCAACAACAATAGCAATACCCTTTGTATAGAATAGCAATCATACAGCAGACTAGACAGACCTGTTTCGTTGGCCGCTACGCCAACTCGTCAGTAGCCTTTATATGATAGCAATGATCTCCTAAGCCAGACATGCTCATCCAGAAGCTCATCTTGCTCGCGTTACCCGCCATACAAATTTTTTCTATCATGAGCTTTGTCTTTGCGCTTATGTGAAAGCAAAACCATGTATAAAAAACAACAACACAATCTAAAAAAAAATGTAAATAATAGCACCACAAGCCGCTGTTAACAATCCAATTTTGAACTCATAAACAACAACATCAAATGCATGCAAATTATCCCGTTGCTTGTGTGTTTACGCACACAGAATTTGTTTTTGTTTTTGTTTATACATTTTGTGACCGCAGTAGAAATTAAGTCTAGTCGCAGTTAAGGCTAGGTGATTTCATTTACATTTTTTATTTTTGTTTTTTTTTTTCATTGTCAAAAGATACGATGAGCAATATTTTGTGTTTGATTTTGTTTTTTTTTAAATTGACTGCTCTCTTGTAAGATTCCGTGAGCTTCACTGTCCTAAGCTGTTCATGTCTATTTGTTTTCGTCAATGTATACAAAAAATTACTCTGAATTACATTGTACATACAAATGATACGAAAGCAGCTTAAAGTTCTTCTAATTTTAGATTCACACTTATTTGGTGTAAGCACGAAAACAAATAGACATGAACAGCTTTTATTGTTTACACACACAATGAAAATAAATGGTGCATGACCAATTTTGAGTTTAACACCCAAAGGCAAATATAAATTAATACTGTAAAGTTTTCGCAAAGACAGACCAATTTTTGAGTTAAATATGTTAATATGCGCGTTAAAATTTAGTTATCTATCAATTACGACTCCGAGACATTTAACATTTTCAACGAATTGAATTTGCACATTTTGTAGTCTAATATTGAAATTATAGGTACAGAGATTGGATGGATGAAAAAGAACACATTTAGTTTTAGTAGAGTTGATAGTTAATTTATTATCAGACATCCATGCAGAAACAAGATCTAAGTTATAGTTAACTGCAGATTCAAGAACATCAGGGAACTGAATATGACTTGAAAAAACTAATTGTATGTCATCAGCATAGACAAACTGCCTACACGTATTTACATAAAGAGTCTCAACAATATCGTTCATAAATAACATGGAACAAAGCGGACCAAGCACCGAACCCTGCGGAACACCAGAAACAATATCCAATAAATCAGAATCATGACACGATACAAACTATTTAAGATTAGTCAAATAAGACAACATGAGCCGACATGCAGTTTTTGAAAAATTTAATTTTAGTTTGAGTTTTTCAATAAGCTTGGAATGATTCATTTTATCAAATGCCTTGGATAAATCCAAAGCAACCAAGATACTACTTTTACCGGCATTAGTGCGGCATTAGTCTCTTATGGAATCTTTTATATGAGCAGATTAAAAATTACGTGGCGGCCGTGGCATACTGGTTGAAGTGCGTGTCTGTTATGTGACAGAACCTAGGTCGGAATCCCATCTAACGCAAAATGTTTTTCTGTTTGACTGTAACTTCGGCCATTTCGTTTTTTTTATTATTACTAATTACGAGTACGAAAGCCTATGCAGTGACATGAGTGCACTTATTGTGAAATTTCACAAAACGAAAAAGTATAGTTAATACCCAGTGAACATCTAGAAAATCAATCTGCAATGGATTTGGAGACAATTTTGCATATACACATTTAATTAAGCGAGTTTTTTTAATGTGTTCACACATTATGAACAACGAAAAACATTTTCGTAGGTTTTTTTAATGTGTTTACAAAATTACATAATGAAATGTTTTCCGAATTCATTTCAACGTTTAATCATACCAAAAAATTTAATACTCCCAAAAATGTATGAGAAATATGAAAACAAACATTAAAAGATTCAATAAAACCTATAAAGGCAGTATAGCACAAAAAAATTAAAAAAAACGTCAAATTAATATTTGGATATTGGAACCCCTAAGAGAGGTTGACCATAGTCCTCATTTGGGTCCATAAATTTCGAAACAATGAACATTTAAAATAAGTGAATACAGCACTGGAAATCTGATCCAACAGTTAGAGTTCAATTCAAATTTGTACTGCAAAAATAGTTTTAAAATGGTTTCAGCATATTTTTTGAAATGAAACTACATGGGTTTATTTGATCCGATCTAGCATATTAGTAAATATTATCAATATCAAAAATTAACAAATTGTTAATATAAGCAGTTTGAACTTGATTGGATCTACCAGATCGGACCAAATAAAATCATTGTTTTTTTTATACATATTACGAAGCCATGCGGCTTTGCGGTGCAAACTTTAAAATGTTGAATATGTTTATTTTTGGTGTTTTATTAATCTTTACTTTAAATCCTGGAACTTGTTTCTTGGTAACCTGAAATTCCAAATTTTTTAAAAAATAAAACAAATTTTTAAAAGTAAAAAACATATAGAACTATTCAAGCTTTTCCGAATAAGAAATATGTTTTCCGATTTCTTATGAACCTAAAATCCTTCAGTCCTTCAAAGGTGATCAGGGGGCGAACCTTCACATGGCAACATCTCTGACTGCCTCAACCTGGCGAGGCCAGCATTATCCATGTCGAAATCGTCCCAAGTCGACTCAAACCTCCACGTGGTGTTCCCTGGGCAACGACAAACTGGCATCCGATAGTTTGACGGCTAATCTGAGTGGCGGGTCGCTCTATAGACCTTAAACATGAAATGTGCGCAGGGTTTGGGTCCCGCCACATTACTACTGCCCAATGAAAACTAAACCAGCCTCGGATAAGAACCCCAATTACGTTGAGGACCACCAGAAACGAAAAACGGACAATGATTTACGGATATGCACCTGGAATGTTCGGACCCTTTATAGGGAAGGTGCAATTATACAACTGGAGGAAGCCCTCAAAACAATAAAAGCTGACATCACCGCCATCCAGGAAATGCGATAGAAAGCTGCCATGCGGAGAAGCGCGAATTTGGATGTGGTTTCGTTGTTAGCCGAAAACTACGCCACCTTGTTTCCCGGTTCACACCTGTGAACGAAAGATTGGCCACGATCCGCATCAAGGCAAAATTTTTCTCCATCAGCCTTATATGCGCGCACGCCCCGACGGAGGAAAAGGACGAAGCCGTCAAAGACGCTTTCTACGCTAGTCTTGAGGACGTATACGACCACCTTCCGGTTCATGACGTGAAAATAGTCCTCGGCGATTTTAATGCGAAAGTCGGAAGGGAAGGCATCTTTGGCTCCACTCTCGGTCAGTTCAGTCTTCATGAGACTTCCACGAACAACGGTCTAAGACTGATCGACTTCGCCGCGGTGCGAAACATGGTAGTTAGTAGCACCAGATTTAAGCACCACAATATCCACAAGGCCATCTGGCTGTCCCCGGATCAAAAAACGCGAAACCAAATCGATCATGTTGTAATCGACGGAAGGCATGCCTCTAGTGTTCTAGATATGCGTACCTTTTGGGGGGGTCATCATTGTTTCCGACCACTATCTTGTTGCAGCCAAGATCCGCATGCGATTATGCAATGCGAAGAACATACGCACAGGATTGCAACGAAAGATAGATGTCGCTAAGCTGCAATTACAACGGACTGCCGAAGCCTACTCCGCTCAACTCTCGGTTAAGCTCAACCAACCAACCTCTGGACTGGACCCGACGACGCCGGCGGCCTTAGGGCGCATATATCCCACTCCATGTACGCTGCCTCTGAAGAAGTCATTGGTTTCCGGCGCCTGCAATCTCGGAACCAATGGTGCTCCAGTCAGCTGCAACGCTAGCCGAAGATCCACTGTCTTGCGATCTCTTCAACATCATCATGGAGGGGATCGTACGAAAGGCTGGTGTGCATCGTAATGGCACCATTTGCTACAAAGGTGTCCAGCTCCTTGCGTACGCTGATGATATTGATACTGTCGGCAGAACCAAGAGAGATGTTACCGTGCTTTCACCGCTATTGAAAAGGAATCTGCCAAAGTGGGTTTGACGATAAACGAGGGTAACATAAAGTATATGCTGTCTATAAACAAGGAAGTCCGGCGCCTAGACTCCCACGTTTCATCCGGCAGCTATAATTTTTAAGTATTCAAAGAGTTTGTATACCTTGGCACCGCCATTAATAACAATAAAGAAGTCAGCCTGGAGATAAAGCCAAGAACAATAATTGCTAATATGTGCTACTACTGGCTCACTAAGCAACTAAGTTCCAGAGCCCTCTCTCGATCGACAAAACTAACACTCTACAAGACGCTCATTCTACCTGTGCTGCTTTATGGCGCTGAGGCATGGGTAGTTTCGCAAACTGACGCAGCCGCTCTGGGGTTGTTCGAGAGAAGTTCTTCGCAAAATCTTCGGTCCTGTTCGAGTCGGCGATGACTATCGCATCCGAATGAACCACGAGCTGTATGAGCTCTACGAAGACATTGATGTAGTTCGGTGTATAACTGCGCAGCGACTACGCTGGCTGGGTCATGTTCATTGTATGGACGACGAAGCTCCAGCGAAAATGTGCTCGAGGCGAGGGTCGCGAAGTCGCAAGGGTCAACGACGACGAGGGAGACGACGAGAGCTGATGAGGTCGGCCGAAACCCGAACGGGTTGTTACGGCCACCTAAGTAAAGTAAGTAATTAAAATCTTTCAATTAAAAAAAAATATCAAGTTTGAACATCTATAACTAAAGGGTGATCCTAAAAGAGCTTCCTACTTTGTTTTCTAAATAATCTACATAAAAATCAATGTATTGATGCAAACATTTATTTGGAATGATAGATGATAACAGTTTCGGGTTTGTCGACTTAAACAAGTGATTTAACATATCCGCAAAGAAAGTAATTTAATGGCGTCAAATCACATGATCTTGGTGGCCAATTAACAGGGCCATTTCTTAAGATGGTGTTTTCATCGAACGCGTCCTTGAATAAAGCAATTGTTTCTTCAGCTGTACGGCATCCTTAATACAATTAATAAACGTTGTTAAGGTGTAAGTCTATTCATGGTTGAGTCCAATTGAATACTGAACACAAACGTCATATGGACAAGCCATTTGACACATAACAGCTCTCAAAACAACCCATTTGAAAAAGGGACCTCGTATTGGATCACCCTTTATTAGTAACGGAATTTCGTTTTGGTTTTTTTTTTTATAAAATAAAGACTATCTGCTGCAATTTTTTTTTTAAAGTTGAACTTCTAGCAAAAAATTTCACAACGGCCATGTTCTTCAAAGTAAGCGCACCATTTTGTATGTTCTATATTCATAGCTTAAGGAAATATTTTCGCTACATTTCATTGGACTACTTTCATAATCTGATTTTTGTGACCTTTGTAAAGCAACAAAAAAAATTTAATCTTTTCGAAAAGTAGAAATCAACTTTGGTAGTTTTTGTCCAATTTTCATGTTAGCTCATTCACTGTAAAGAAAAATTAAATACAGAATGACGTGCATACCATTTTTTCAAAAACTAATGCCTTAAAGAAGGGAATTGTGTTGTTTTTTTTTTTTTGAAGAGCGCTCTTCCCCCATATAAATCACATTTTAAACAATAAGTCGTTTTCAGGTCTTTAAAATGTTATCCGATCGTCTTAATTTTTTATATCTATTTATTTTAGACCTAAAAGAATAGGAATCCTGATTAGCA
This sequence comes from Coremacera marginata, assembly GCA_914767935.1. Taxonomy (NCBI): domain Eukaryota; kingdom Metazoa; phylum Arthropoda; class Insecta; order Diptera; family Sciomyzidae; genus Coremacera; species Coremacera marginata. The sequence continues at coordinate 110,947,854 of OU612045.1, forward strand.
TAAAAACACAATTCTTTAATTCAAATGCATTCAAAAATTAATTTTAAAAATTAATCCATTTAAAATTTAATATGGTATTAATAAATAAAAGAAATTATTGCACTTAAAAATTTTGCAGTTGTTGTATTGAATTTTAGCAAAGTTTTTACTAATTTTGGATGAAGACGGCTTAAACTCACTAGATAGCCTTAAACTTTAACTCGCTAGCTAAATTTAAAATATAAAAAATATTATTTAGTAAGAAAGAAATGCACTCTTAAATGAATTAGCTCAATTTTTATTAATTATTAAGCTTAAACTCTTGAACTTTTCTTTTTTCTGTGTATATAAGCATTAAAAAATTTGTTCTTGTAATATAGAAATCGCGTTTTCTCCAAGCAGTAATGAGATTCATATATACCACCAAGATGGTAATAATTGGAAAATAGTTGATATTCTGAATCAGCACGATCTGAGAGTAATGGGAATCGATTGGGCTAAGAAAACTAATAGAATTGTTAGCTGCGCAGCGGATCGTAACGCTTATGTTTGGTCTCAAAGCGAAGATGGAAAATGGAAACCTACTTTAGTTCTTTTACGAATTAATAGAGCTGCGACTTGTGTTAAATGGTCACCAGCTGAAAATAAGTTTGCTGTTGGGTCTGGAGCACGTTTGATATCTGTTTGTTATTTTGAATCAGAAAACGATTGGTGGGTTTCCAAACATATTAAAAAACCTATACGGTCAACAATAACAACCTTGGATTGGCATCCTAACAATGTTCTTTTAGTAGCAGGATCAACGGATTACAAGGTAAATCTATACTATTATATAAAATTGAAGTGGAAATTTTTGTTTCCAGGTAAACTACAAAAGTACTGGGTCGATTTTTATGAAATATTTTTTAAATGTCATATTTGTGCTACAGAAAAGCATAGGGGTACTTTTATTTCGAAATTTTAATAAAAAGTATGTTTAATTAAAGTGTCACCGATGTCACGAATTGCTTGATAGTTTTCCTTCCACGTGTTTGTGTTACTAGAATTTCAATAAGTATTTAGTATTTATTTTGTATTTATTAAGTCTTTAGAAGTATTCCTTACATACTAAATACAATATTCCTTAAATGGAACTTAAATATCCTTAAAGTAAAATAGTTAGTAAATATTGCTAAAGTCTTAGCAAGGCTGACTTTAAATCAGCTTTATTCATACAAAAATCAATGAAAATATCTTTGTAAATCTTATTTAGCATTAAAAGAGTCCTATTAATTGGTTCATTGATGGCGTAGTTTGATCTGTGACATTTAATGTGAAAATAGTCTTATGAGCGTAAAGATCTAGTTGGTATATTAAAGGATATAAACTCAAGAAGCAAAGGACAGTCAATATTACTATTAACGATATGATAAATAAACATACTTTGAATCGACCGCCTCTTTTTAAGACTTTCGAGACTTATTAGCATACACCGAGAAGTATGAGGGAATAGGATCAGTAAAAACAATCGTGCGTAAGGCATACTTTAGAAATTTCTATTGTATAAGCTCCAAACGGTTTATGTGAACACCATAATAAGGGTTCCAAATAAGTGATACATAATCTAAGTTGGATCTTACAAATGAAATATAAAGATGTTTTATAGTATAAGGGTCAAGAAAAGCGGAACTATTACGTATATGCGATTAATATGGCCAGTAAAGCTGAAAAAAATAAACTCCATGTTGTTCTCTACTCTTCTCTTTTTCCGCTCAGCCAGCTCAGCACAATATAAAGAACAGATGAGCCACGCGCAAGGCGAAAAGAGAGATTGTCGACACCAGGTCTACGCAGCTGAACACTTTTCTATCGTTTCTGTTGTTTTAAACCATCATACACACGCGTCATGCAGGCGCGTCATATCAATCACCAGTTTTACACCGTTTTGTTCATTTTGATAACCGCTTGAGGTACCGTCGAAGTCGCCTTAAGCGACCCGACTTTAACTTAAATTTACGTATACATTTTTCTTTATTATATTCGATTAACAACCATCGTGTTACCAACTGTGTTTCTCGCGATTAAGCTCATCTTATACCTTTTAAATAAAAACTTGATTTCCTTTGTATTTCTCGCGATTGTGTGAGTGTTTTTCTTTCACTTTGATCGTGGTCCAGTGTCGACGCTGTAACTAGACCAAATACGGGTGCAACAATTCATCAATTTTTTTTACATGGTCCTTCGTTTTTTTGGCAAATTTGAACATCACCTTGGGAAAATATTACAGAGGTAATATTGTTGCTACTCTCCCCTATCCACTGGAAAGCACAGCATCTTGCGTGTCCAGCACCATCGTCCGAACCATCACAGCAATGAGAGCGACGAAAGGCAAGAAGGAGGCAAGGTAATGCGTCATATGTATTAGAGAAAAAAAAAATTCCCATATTTTTTATTAACTCCCCCATAAGTAATTTGCACATTACATTAAAAAAAAAAAAAAAAAACAACTAGAAATTCTCACATTTCTGTTGTTTAGTACTTCCCTATATATAGTGCTTCCCTTTAATTGTATTCTCCACAGCTATATATAAAATACCGGCAGCTGTAAATGTTAACTGTATAGTTTAAACACAACATAATATATAGCTAACATTTATACACGGTAACTGTCTCATGTCACATAAAAGTCAACCACGATTGACAACTCGTGCGAACGCATGCCAGCCGATTACATCAGCCCACGCCTTCGTTAAGTTGAGCAAAATTCGTTGATGTTTCGACTACCGCGAAGTGTACGCCATTTGTGATTGTCGGCCGGTCGGTTTTTCTGTGTGCGCGAAAATAATTAAGTTGGTCTCATAAAGAACAAAAGTAAGCTATTTAATGCATTTATTTACGCAATTAGTGAGTGTTAAATTGTTATGGTGTTAAAGTGTTAAAAAGCAAAACAAGAAGAGAAAAATCCACTATAAAAATTAAACAGCATAAAAGAAAATAAAAAAATCGTTTTTACTTTTGTGTTGTAGTGACTCAATGAAGTGAGGAATAAATGATAGATAAACTCGCATGCTAAAACCGCATGAAAGCTAGCCGCAGTAACCACAACAATAGTGAGCAAAATTTAAAATTTTTTTTTTCTTCTTCACTTAACTTGCGTAAAACTACTGTCAAACGTAAAAAAGAACATTATAAGCCAAACGTTTTTTGTGATCGTTGTGGTCTGCATTGCTTGGATAAACTAAAATAATTGACATTTTTCCTTTTTTATTAATAAAACATTTTTAAATGATATAGAAACTCACATGATAAACTCGCATAAAAATTAGCCTCAATAACCACAACAGTGGTAAAATAATCAACAGTGAGCAAAATTTCAAATTTTTTTTTTCCCCTACAATAAATTACACGTAAAATTACTTCTAAACGTGAAAAGGACAATATAAGCCGAAATTTTCGTGATCGCCGAGGTCTGCGTTGCTTGGATAAACTAAAACAAAGGTCTTTTTGTTTTTAGCAATTCTTAAAAAAATTAATTTCTAAGAATTACACTTAGAGCTTTATGCCAAGTAATTTCATGAAGCAACAGGTTGCCACAACAACAATGTTCTTTACAGAACAACCACCAGCAGACTAGACAGCTGTTTCGTCGATCGCTACACCAACTCATCAGTAATCTTCTGTGGCTCATGCAGTCCATTAACTTTGAAAACCTTATAAGAATGGAATCGTGAAAAGAAGTAAACAAAGAGCGCAACAACAAGCCTTCGCAGAATTAATGTAGTCAATTTTTTTGAACCTTTGCTTTGTGCAAAGAAGTAGAAAAACATTGCTTTTTAAATTGGAAAGCACACAACTGCAATTCCGCTTAGGTTTTAGCAGAAGGTGTGCTTATAAGATTTTCAAAGTTAATGTACTGCATGAGCCACAGAAGATTACTGATGAGTTGGTGTAGCGACCGACGAAACAGCTGTCTAGTCTGCTGGTGGTTGTTCTGTAAAGTCAGGTGGTCAACACCAGCAGCAGGGAAAACTCAAGTAAGAGCGCACACATAGAAAATACGTTGCGCAAAGATTCTTTATAACAACTTTTTACATGGTTACATTTTTCAACAAACAAATTTACACACACAAATTTAAACCAACATTTGCATACATACGTAAAACAAATATTTATAACACACTCATAGAAATACACAATTAAAAACTAGTGAAAATAAACATTGTTGCACTCAAAGTTAAACACACTTTTTTTTTTTAAAAAAAAAAAACCTTCAAACATATATGTTAAGCACATTTTAAGATACATTTTTGCACACAATTTAAAAAACATTTAACACTATCTTTCAACACAGCAACACATTTTTATATATACACGTCACACATTTATACCCATTTTTAAACATACTTTTAAAAAATAAACTTTTTGCATGCAAACTATATATAGATTTTAAACCACATTTCATATCCACACATTTCACACATATTTCATACATATATTCCATACATCTTTGAAACACACTTGTTTAAACACAGATTTATGTACACGTTTTAAACACAACTTATACACTAAATTTTGTTGTTTTACGGGTAGTGAGAGTTGCCATCTCGGGCAACTCCTGAATAGTATCCCGTTTCTTTCTCAAATCCTTGACGTATATTCAGAGTTGCCATCTCCGGCAACAACTGAACAGTATTCGGGTCTCTTCTCAAATTTGTTTTACGGGTAGTTAGAGTTGCCATCTCGGGCAGCTCCTGAATAGTATCTCGTTTCTTTCTCTAATCCTTAAAGGGTATTCAGAGTTGCCATCTCGGGCAATTGCTGAAGAAGTTTCGTGGTCGCAAATTTCGTTTACGGATATTCAGGTTGCCATCTCGGGCAAACCCTGAATAGTATTCGTAGTCGAAGTGTTGAAACTTGCTCAAATTTTTTTTTAAGGATAGCCAGACTTGCCATCTCGTGCAATTTCTGAATATTAGAATTTTTGGAAAATTTTTTTGAATTTTCTCAATAGTGCAGAGCTGCCACCTTGGGCACCTGCAAAGTATTTTCGGGGTTTTAAGTACATATAACCTGCTCTCTAGCTCAACATCGCAGAGTTGCCACCTCGGGCAGCAACTGCAAATAAACTCCTCTGCAATTCAGATTTGCAACCTCGTGCAACATCTGAATTAGCTCCCATTACCATACATATAAGTAGTAGAGTGACATTTCCTCTCAGAACGTCACTAATACGCAGTGATTTTTAGATCAACTCGTGCAAAACTAAAGGCAAAAACAAAGATGAGTCTTAAAAACAAATTTATTTTTGCGTCTGAACAGATGGATAAATTCTGCTCAGATTTTGACTCTGAACCAGTGGAAGACCACACTAACTCGAGCTTACAAGTTACGCTACCCGAAATTGACCGATGCTGGATGAAGCTCACCTGCGCATTTGAGGAGGTCATGGTCGCTGAGGACTCGTCACTGGAAGCCTTTAAACCCACAGCCAAAGCCACATTCAACAAATTGAACAAATGTGAGGAAGCGTACAAGAGGTGCAAAGTTCAAATCCTAGATCTTCAAAGACTACTCGAAAATCAAAGGGCTCCCAGAGCACCTAAAACCTCAACTCTGCAAAACCAATCCTCGTTTCACGGCTTTCCAGAAAATTCCCGGGAAAATTCTTCTGCATGTATCAAAGTACCCCCTTGTGATACAGAGATTTTCTACGGTAGTTATGAGGACTGGCCATCCTTCAAAGACATGTTCACGGCAGTCTATTCCAACCACCCAAGGTTGACCAAGGTGGCCCTGCGGGGAATATTGTAAAGAGGTATCAGCTATGCAATGAAAACTTTCCGCTGGCGTGGGAGGCTTTTCGCTATCGCTATGAGAACAAAAGGATACTGGTGGACAACCAGCTCAAAATTCTGTTCAACATCCCTGCCGCAACCACGGAAAACAGTCTACCGTCAATGACTGCCTCGCCAAGTTACCTGAGGAAACTTTAGCTCTCTGGGGGCAATCCATTACCTCCAGGAAAGAGTTCCCAACTTGGATACAAATGGGCGAGTTCCTGACCTCTCGCTACGAGGTAGTAGAGAAACTCAATAGCATCAGAGGTGCTAAGCCTAAATGGTCACAGCCTATAGCTCGAAATAGGCTTCCACCGACAAATCCCAACAGTCGAAACCCTAACGCGCTGGGGCAGAATAAGTTTAATTCTAGCTTTCCTCAAAACGCGCCTCCACATCACGCTCAAACTCGAGCTAACGTGCAAAATTATCTTGCAGAAGATAATGCACAATTAAAGTTTTCTGGTTGCCCGAACTGCCAACAAAGTCATCCGCTAAGAATGTGCCCTAAATTCAAAGCCGTTTCACCTCAAGGGAGAATTGAATATGTCAAGCGGAACAAATTTTGCTCTAACTGCTTGGCGTATTCGCACGTAAAAACCCAGTGCAAAAGCTCTTTTTCTTGCCTTCATTGTAAGAAGCAGCACCACTCCATGCTTCATCTTCCAACCCCAGAACCCAATCGTGAAGGTGACAACTTACCTTCTACCTCAAGAAATCGTTCTATAAACTCTTTGCACACGCAAGCGGTGGACCCCAATATTGGTTTAACTCCAGAACCGACTCTCTCCCAAATAGAAGATGTAGCGGAAGTGTCCTCGCACTTTGCGGCAAATGAAGCTAAAGTCGTCTTACCCCCCGCTTTAGTACACATTTTACATCTTGACGAAATATTCACTTTGCGTGCTCTGATTGACCAAGGATCCCAAAGAACTTTCTTATTAGAGAAAGGTCAAGATCGCCTTGCTCTGCCCACAGAACGATTGGTTACCAACATCTCTGGCATGGGAGGTAACATAGTTGGTAGTTCCAACAAGATTTGTTCGTTACGTCTCGTAACAAAATTCCTCAACTTTAATCTCGAAGTGCAAGCAATAGTGCTTCTAAAACTCACGACTTTTCTACCTTTATACCCGCTTTCGAAACCGAATTTGAAAGAAATTGAAGGACTAGAGCTCGCAGATTCCAATTTTTATAAACCAGCTCAAATAGACATGGTATTGGGTAGTGATGTAATACCACACATTATGCTCGATGGGATCAGAGCCAACATATTTGGTAGTTTGTTAGCTCAAAACACAGTGTTCGGTTGGTTCCTCAGTGGTCCTCTTCACACCCACTCTAGCGGTCCTGTAAGCAGTTTTTCATTCTCGACATATGTGTCACACTCTAACGAACCTTCTCTGAGCGAACTGGTTCGTAAATTTTGTGAAATTGAAGACGTTCCCGAATCCCGACCAGTTTCAGAGATGACTTTACGTACTGTGAGCAGTTGTATGACAGTACCACTTTTCGTCAGTCTGATGGTAGATACGTGGTTCGTCTACCATTCAAGAAAACGTTCCCCTCGGAACTAGCTCTGGGCCCTTCCCGCTATATAGCTCTCAAGCAATATACCGGAATGGAGCTCTCTTTAAAAAAAAACCCGAGCTGCAATGTCAGTATAACGAAGTGCTCTCTGAGTATCTGACAGCAGCTCATATGCATAAAACGACCTCGCAAGAGATAAGTAGAGACGGGAAATTTTTTTCCTTCTATCTACCCCATCATGCGGTGTTCAAACCCGAAAGCACAACCACAAAAGTGCGCGTCGTATTTAATGCCTCGAAAAACTCGCTTAATGGATTTCTCTCAATCATGCTCTTCACACTGGGCCCACCCTCCAAAACAACGTAATGAGCGTCATTCTCAATTGGCGTCTCTATAAATATGTCTACAATGCTGACATTCAAAAAATGTATCGCCAAATAATGGTACACAAAGATGACCGCGAATATCAGCGCATTTTATTTCGGCCTAGTCCCTCTGAGGAAATCCAAGATTTCTCATTAAAAACGGTCACCTTCGGTGTGAACTGCGCTTCGTTGCTCGCAATACGCACCCTCCATCAACTAGCGGAAGATTGTCAAACATCTCACCCAATGGCTTCTTCAGTCTTAAAACGTGAAACATATGTTGACGACATCTTATCCGGTGGTCACGACTTGCAAACTGCAAAGAATTACCAAATACAGCTCATACAAGCTTTGAAAATGGCAGGGCTACCTCTTAAAAACTAACAGCAAATCATCCCGATTTGCTGTCTCATTTACCCTCCGAAGATTTGCTCGATTCCGATTTTCTTAAATTGTATGATGCGAGCTCGACAAGAACTCTAGGGATAAAATGGAATGCACCCAGTGATTCATTCTGTTACAATATCCAATCTCTTTCCGTTACCTCTTCTGCTACCAAAAGACAAATTCTTTCTGCGGTGGCAGCCCTATTTGACCATGCCGGGTGGCTAGCCCCAGTAGTTATTCAAGCAAAAATGCTTTTGCAGCGATTATGGCTGGAAAGCGTGGACTGGGATGAATGTGTCAAACCAGTCTCGTTGGTACAGTGGAATTCCTTTCTTGAAAATTTGCCCGCTCTCAAGGACATTTCAATTCCTAGTCGGATTGGTTTCTCTCCACATCACAATATCCAACTTCACGGATTTTGCGATTCCTCGGAAAAGGCGTATTGTGCTACCCTGTACATTCGCACCGTTGATGGTAATTCTACACCTATTACCCGGTTGCTCGTGTCCAAAAGTAAGGTGACCCGCTCAAAACTCTTAGTTTACCTCGGCTGGAACTATGCGCAGCAGTGCTGTTGTCTAAATTGGTCAACCACGTCATAGCAGAACTCCGGTTACCGGAACACGAACTCCATTTGTGGTCAGACTCCTCAATTGTCTTGGCCTGGCTTGAAAAGCCCCCCTATATGTAGAAGACATACGTGGCAAACAGGATAGCGGAGATCCTGAAAAACGTGAAAAATGCGCAATGGAGACATGTGCCAACCAGTGAAAACCCTGCAGATCTTGGAACTCGCGGATGCACTCCACAAGATCTCATAACACAGTCCAACATTTTTGAACACATAATTTTAGGACTCAATTCTGACAATTGCACGTGAAAGTAGGCCCAAAATGAAGAACTTGTGCATCATTCATTTTGTCTTCTTGCCTGCCAAAATATTTTTAATATCGATTTGAAGTTAGTAACTATCGTATAGGGGAATTTTTCACGTTTTAGACTCTTTTGTTTGACATAACTCGAGAACCACTAGTCCGATTTAGCTGAAACAAATTTAGAAAAATTTAGAATTACAATTCCTCTAAACTGTTCTTATACCGTTTTCCTATGTGTGCAACACTTTCGAAGTTAAAAATGAATGTATGAAGGGGAAAAAGTATTTTTTGCCTAAAAATTTAATTTTTTTTTTTTTTAAATTCATTAAAAATCCAAAATGGAAAAAGTGTCAAATCTAATTACTTTCACGTAAAGTCACATAACCTATGAGCAAAATAAGGCATAGATCATGAAAATCGATGCAAGCGTTTCTCATTTATTCACAATTAAGTAAATGTATAAATAAAGACAAGTAACCTGTGAGTAAAGTGAGACATTTTTTGAGAAAATCGATGAATAAATTTATTTCAATTCCAATAATGTTACGAATAAGTATACACAAAACTTAAAATAAAAATTCCGATTTGTATTGCAGCTATTCTTACACAGAAAATATGGAATTTATGGAATCTATGCAGAATCTATACAGTATCCATACTCGGAGGTTTAGGTGCATCGATATCAGCAGGGCGGTTAACTGGAAGTGTGGCAGTAAATGCAGCAGTGTATACTTTTGTTTTCAATTGTCTGTTTAATCCAGGACGAAAATTTATGCATGCATAGCACCTGGATTCATCATGTCCAGTTGTGTCTTCCACCCAAATTACTGGCTTTATAAAAGACAACGTTGCACCTCTTCCATGTACAGTGTTCGGCGTAAAATTTGAACCACTTAAATCTGCTTCATCATAAAAATCACAATACGCTTTTTTGAGTTCATCAGTAAACAAATTTTTTCGATAGTGTTTGTTTTTTTAGGACGATATGACCACAAACCTAACAAAAATTATCCAATTTTGGGCAGTTGTTATTTTCCATATTTATATATTTTATGTTTTGTTGTTATTCACTTTTAAAAAACTGGAGAAAAATCACTTACTGTTCGCGTTCGTCGGCACTGGCAGGATGACAAAAAATCGATCAATGCACACATATAAATACTACGTATTTTTCAATATTTTACTGACAGGTACTTATAAATGGGCGCATATTTTAAGGGTGCCTGGCTATATACCTGATTCACCGCTTGTATGTTTCAAATTGTGCAAAACTTTCTAAATAATGACCACCCTTAAATGAGGGTGCAATTTCTGTAAAAAAATCATACAGGTAGTTATCATTTTCGTTTATTGTTTCGCAATCATAAAAATCAAATAACCTTTTGTTTATTCCTTTTTTTTAATTCTCAGAATCATAAAAGAGGTGTTAATGTTTTCTCCAAATAATGTGCATATCTCGAGCAAATTTTTGAAATTCATACATTTACTTTATTGTGAATAAATGAGAAACGCGTGCATCGATTTTCATGATCAATGCCTTATTTTGCTCATAGGTTATGTGACTACGTGAAAGTAATTAGATTTGACACTTTTTTCCATTTTGGATTTTTTATGAATTTAAAAAAAAAAAATTAAATTTTTAGGCAAAAAATACTTTTTTCCCTTCATACATTCATTTTTAACTTCGAAAGTGTTGCACACATAGGAAAACGGTATAAGAACAGATTAGAGGAATTGTAATTCTTAATTTTTCTAAATTTGTTTCAGCTAAATATGTCAAACAAAAGAGCCTAAAACGTGAAAATTCCCCTATACGATAGTTACTAACTTCAAATCGATAGTAAAAATATTTTGGCAGGCAAGAAGACAAAACGAATGATGCACAAGTTCTTCATTTTGGGCCTACTTTCACGTGCAATTGTCAGAATTGAGTCCTAAAATTATGTGTTGTACTGTGTAATATATCGAATGATATAAGTTTTCCAAGAAAAAACGTATAACGACGAACTCGGAGGAGCTGACAGCACTTTGGAAAATGATTTGGTTTGTATTTGCAATTTTCCAAATAATTATTAAATTTTTTTTTCTAATTTTAACGACACAAATTGAATTCAAACGAAAATTTTTTCTCGACTCCTAAAATTTTTCGTACCAAAAATTTTTTTTTCCATTTCAAAATCCAATAAAGGTTGCTACTCAAAATTACTATTTTCCATATACAGTGAAAACCAAAACAAGTGTATTACAATTTCCAGTCTCACCCTCATACATTTCCTACCTTGACGGAGCTGCGTGTGTTGCTTAACGTCATTATGCAAAATCTAATCAACCTTGCAGGTATACCGAACTCAGACATTGTTGCGTATAGGCAATAGCTTCTCGGGCTATCGAACGCAGCTTTAAAATCGACAAAGAGATGATGTGTGTCAATTTGATTTTCGTGGGTTTTCTCCAGGATTTGTCGTAACGTGAAAATCTGGTCAATGGCGATCTTTCCAGGTCGAAAGCCACACTGATAAGGTCCAATCAGTGTTTTTGTAATCTGCTTTAATCTTTCACACAGTGGAAATAAGACTGATACCTCGATAGTTGGCGCAGAATGTTAGGTCAAAGTACGCTGAGATTCCAATCGTCGGGTATGCTTTCCGCTAGCCATATTTTTCTGATATGTTGATGCATGCGCCTTATCAATTCATCGCCGCCAGTTTTGAACAATTCAGCCGGCCGGCCGTCAGCAATTTTTTTTTTCCGTCAGCACCCGCTGTTTTATTGTTTTTGAGTCGTTGGATAGCAACTCGAACATCTTCATGGCTAGGTGGTGGTACTTCTACTCCGTCATCGTTGATTGGTGGCACTGAACTGAGCTCTCCTTGGGCGGCATTGGTGGAATCGACACCGGTAAGTAAATTGGAGAAGTGCTGTCTCCACAATCTTAGCACACATTGTGTATCCGTATTCAGATCTCCATTTTCGTCTCTACAAGTGGATGCTCCGGGCTTGAAACCTTGGGTTAGACGCTTAACCTGTTGATAGAATTTTCGTGCATCCTTCTTGCCCTGGTATACCTCTAGTTCCTCACGCTTACGCTTTTTCTGCTCTCTTTTCTTGCGTCTGAAAAGGCGCCCCTCTTCCTTATTTTCGCGGTAATTTTCTCGCACGGCTCGCGTTGCTGCAGCGTTTTTCTATAAGCGGCGTTTTTTACTGTTACTCCTGATCGTACCATTGGTTCCGAGGTTGCGGGTGCTGGAAACCAAATGACTTCTTCATTGGCAGCGCACATGGAGTGGGATATATGCGCCCAAAGTCCGCCCGCGTCGTCGGGTCCAGAGGTTGGTTGGTTGAGCTTAACCGAGAGTTGAGCGGAGTAGGATTCGGCAGTCCAAAGTAATTGCAACTTATCGACATCTAGCTTTCGTTGCATTCCTGTGCGTATGTTCTTCGCATTGCATAATCGCATGCGGATCTTGGCTGCAACAAGATAGTGGTCGGAAACAATGATGACCCCCCAAAAGGTACGCATATCTAGAACACTAGAGGCATGCCTTCCGTCGATTACAACATGATCAATTTGGTTTCGCGTTTTTTGATCCGGGGACAGCCAGGTGGCCTTGTGGATATTGTGGTGCTTAAATCTGGTGCTACTTACTACCATGTTTCGCACCGCGGCGAAGTCGATCAGTCTTAGACCGTTGTTCGTGGAGGTCTCATGAAGACTGAACTGACCGACAGTGGGGCCAAAGATGCCTTCCCTTCCGACTTTCGCATTAAAATCGCCGAGGACTATTTTCACGTCATTGACCGGAAGGTGGTCGTATACGTCCTCAAGACTAGCGTAGAAAGCGTCCTTGACGGCTGCGTCCTTTTCCGCTGTTGGGGCGTGCGTGCAAATAAAGCTGATGAAAAAATTTTGCCTGGATGCGGATCGTGGCCAATCTTCCGTTCAGAGGTGTGAACCGGGAAACAAGGTGGCATAGCTTCCGGCTAACGACGAATCCACATCCGAATTCGCGCTTCTCCGCATGGCAGCTGTAGTAGATATCGCAGTGTGCTGTTTAGAGCAGCCTTGCCCTTTCCATCGCATTTCCTGAATGGCGGTGATGTCAACTTTTATTGTTTTGAGGGCTTCCGCCAGTTGAATAATGGCACCTTCCCTATAAAGGGTCTGGACATTCCAGGTGCATAACCGTAAATCATTGTCCGTTTTTCGTTTGCGGTGGTCGTCAACGTAATTGGGGTTCTTATCCGAGGATGGTTTAGTTTTCATTGGGCAGTAGTAATGTGGCGGGAATTAAACCCTGCGCACATTCCAGGTTTGAGGTGCACGGAGCAACCCGCTGCTCAAATTATCAAACTAACGGATGCCAGTTTGCCGTTGCCCAGGGAACACCACAAGGGTGTTTGAGTCGACTTGGAACGATTTCGACATGGATAATGTTGGCCTCGCCAGGTTGAGGCAGTCAGACACGTTGCCATGTGAAGGTTCGCCCACTGATCCCCCTTTATCTTTCTTTATTAATCTTTTACATACACAATGCTCATCAAATTTCTCAAACTCAATTTCAAAAACTCATTTCTCTTACTGGCGTCCATTATTCTTACCTCAACCGTTCTGCTTCGATTTTCGAATGTTGTACGCTTTACCACCTTAGCTTCCTCATTTCGCTTGCGCTCATCCTTAGTGATTGGTCCTTGGTTGGTCTATTTCGGTCCTGGTTCATCTCCGCCAAGCCACTATTGTATTTAGCTCTAAAAATATTTTTTTTTCTCCATAATTTTTTTTCCATTAAAAATCTTGACCAAAATACATGTTATAAACTTAGACAAAACTGTATTCTTAGACTCGAAAAGGTTTTGAACGAGACTTAACCTTTATTAATACAAAAGTTTATCCCTTCCATCCTCTTTCCCGAGAGGTGGTGGGTAATGAATCCGCCATCAATAATTTTTTCTAGCGGACCCACGTGGATCCTACTGACAAAATTCCAATTCCCAAAAATGTTTCCCCTTAACAATTAATCCTGAGTTGGACTCAACTCGTTATAGCATTTCTGACAACATTAATTTAACGGAAAATATTTCGCTTCCATTATTTGAGACTACTTCTACCGGCACTCAAACAGTTTCATCTCAGGATCTCAGGAAGTAAATAATTCTGTACTTTCTTAACCACCACTACTATTCCTCAATTGCCTAGTACTCCCACACCGATTCCGATTTCAACTGAGCCCACTAATCAATTCAATTTAAGGGCAGTGTCGAGAAGAAAAAATATTTTTATTTCACCTCTTCAGCCCCACACAACAATTGAAAATGTATTGGCGTTTGTCAAACAAAATAATCTATTAAGTCGAAATGCATTCTGTTCATTCAAAAAAATTGGTAATAAGCCCTTCACACGCCGCCTTTATTCTCTCAGTTGCAGATGATGAGTTTGCAACTGTTATTAACTCTAATTTGTGGGCCATATTCTCGTTGCTGAGTTTAAGCCTAAGAATAGGTCTCGAAAGACGACTCAACCCGCTTTCCAGGCCCAAAAAAACTAAATAGGCTATCCCTTTACTATCAAAATTTAAGCGGATTACGTTCAAAAACGCGAGTCATATTTTTGTCAACTCAGAACTTCTCAGGATATTATCACGTTAACTGAAACTTGGCTGAATGGAAACATTACTAACTTATAATTGTTTGATAATAGTTTTCAAGCTTATAGAAAGGACAGGCACGCTGACAATACTTCTGCTGTCGGTGATGTAGTCCTATTAGCTGTAAGGAACTGTTTTGTAAGTTCCTTTATTGATATTCCCTCCTCTGCTAATATCGAACTCATATGCGTTAAAGTTATATATTTTAGTTCTAATGTATATATTATTGATTCATATATTCCGCCAAAAATTAGTGTAGAGGCTTATGCAAACCTTGCTTATTGCATAGAATATATTATAAATTTACTTGACGTAAATGACGACATTTTATTGTTGGTCGATTTCAATCTGCCTGACTTAAAATTGCATTCTTCAGACGATGATACGAGTACATATTTTTGTGTATCTAATACGAAGACACGCTAAGAACATATTGTTGTGTATTTCAAATGTACACTTGAAGATGACATATGTATACGCATATAAAGGGTGGTTAAATTTTAAAGGCCGATGTTGAATGTGAACCACACCTAAACGTCAAGTTTTTCTGCATTTCATTTGGCATTTCTCAATTTCAGACTAACTCAATTTGAACCATGGAAAGATACACAATCGAGCAACGCGTTAAAGTTATTCAGGCTTATTACAAAAATAAGCGTTCAAATCAAAATGCATATCGTGCACTTCGTGATTTTTTTGGTCAATTTAATCGTCCAAATGTGCGTACAATGGGAAAAATCGTGCAAAAATTTGAGCCAACCGGGTCTGTAGGATACGTGAGAACACCAGTGCATGCTCGTATAACTCATACTGCAGAAAATATGGTATTTTTTCCAAAATGAGGCCGGTCAGACAGTTACTGTGAATGGTGTTCGCTATCGTGAGATGATAACGAACTTTTTATGGCCCGAATTGGAAGATATGGATGTGGACGATATGTGGTTTCAACAGGACGGTGCCACTTGCCACACAGCTAACGAAACAGTGGCTCTTTTGCGTGACAAATTCAATGGCCGTGTTATCTCACGTGGTGGCGATGTCAATTGGTCGCCAAGATCATGTGATTTTACACCGTTGGACTTCTTTCTTTCTTTGCGGTTATTTGAAAGAAAAGGTGTACGTCGATAAGGCAGCAAGAATTCAAGAGCTAAAGGATGAGATAATTCGGCACATTAACGGCATAGAACCTCACTTATGCCTCAGCGTCATCGAAAATTTGGACCATCGGATGGAGGTGTGCCGCCGAGGTCGAGAAAAAACAACTAACAACAACAATACCATATATAGAGTATCAATCACATAGCAGACTAGACAGTTGTTTCGTTGGCCGCTACACCAACTCATCAGTAGCCTTTTTTCGTGATTCTCCTTTGTGATCCACTAAGCTCTTAATTTTCTACTTGTTTCACGAATGCAATTAGTAAATTACCCTGAATTGCGGTACGAGAATACAAATGATATGAAAGCAGCTTAAAGTTCTTCTAATTTGTGAAGCATACTTTCAGGGAAAGTATGTTCTAGTATTCACGACACCTTTACTACTATAAAAGAACGGCTTCTTAATGAAGGAGGTATAAAGCTAGGTAAAGCAATACAAATTGCTAAAACCATTGTTTTATCAAAAGAACGAGCAATGCAATTACAAAGTGGTTCTGCTGAAACACTTTTGTTGGAGCTATAGTAAATCTTCATCAGCCATCAAACAACAACCAATATTATCAAACAAACAACAGTTACAAAAATCATCATCAAAATTCTCGTCGCTCTTAATACTCCATCAATCACAAGAATGAATTACCAGAACCACTCAATAAACAAATACAACAGTCGTCAGTGTGCCAGAGATGTGGCGAGATTCATAAACATCGATGTCCGGCATTTGGAGTTACCTGTAACCGATGTAAAGACAAGGGCCATTTCGCTAAAATGTGCAAAACCAAAATCAACGTGCGTAATGTTGACGAAGAATCTGATGCATCTTCGGAATCGCATTCTTTGTTCTTTGGCTCTCTTACATCACAAAAACCTTCAATAATGCCTCCATCATCGTCACCATCGATTAATCGCAATCGTCATCATTATCTTGGGAGGTTACTCTCTTAATGAACGGTAAGCCTATCGTGTGCCAACTAGATATGGGAGCTCAAGGCAATGTCATCTCCTACTCTCAATTCAGTAAGCTGGGATTTATCAAGAATAATGTTTCGTCAACAACAATCAACAAACAAAAACTTCCCGTTATTGGCGAATACATAGTTAATTGTTTATATAAAAATAATGCATGGAATTTAAAAATTTTTGTTGCTGATATTGAGTATAAAACTATTTTAGGGTTATCTGCATGCATTGAAATAAACTTAATTAGGAGAATTAATAATATTAATATAGACAGTAGTTGTATGTATATCTAAACACAAAAAAATGCATGCAAATTATACATTAAATTCTAGCACTAATAGTTTAGTATTTTTAAATAGTTTCAAAGATTTATTTACCGGCTTAGGTTGCTTAAAAAATTCAATTGAACTTAAGTTAAATACTGACATTCAACCTGTAATTGATTGTCCACGTCGTATACCAATCAGTTTGAGACAATCGTTTAAAAAGGGACTAAACAGAATGGTGAATTTGGGTGTTATTGTTTAGGTTGAAGAGCCAACAGAATGGGTGAGTTCAATTGTTTTAGTGCAAAAAAGCAAAGGTCAGCTTCGATTATGTCTAGACCCACGTAAATAAAGCTATACTTTGGTCACATTTCCAATTTCCTAATTTAGATGAGTGTAAAGCCAGACTGAGTAACGCAAAATATTAAAGCTCTTTAGATGCTAATGCAGGTGTCTGGAATATGCCATTAGATGAAAACTCGTCTAAGTTAAGTACTTTTATAACTCCATTTGGGAGATTAAAATTTCTTCGATTACCTTTCGGTATAAGTGCTGCACCACCGGAACTTTTCCAAGCAGAGATGGTGAAACAATTCGAGGGTATTTCTAATGTAATAATATACGTTGATGATTTATTAATTTATGGTTCTTCTAGAGAAGAGCATGACAAAACAACCCATCAAGTATTGGAAAGAGCGTGAGCTATAGGGTTAAAGTTCAATAAAGACAAATCGAAATACTTACAAAAAGAAATTAAATTTATTGGCCATGTCTTTAGTCAAACCGGTGTTCGTCCGGATGAAAAAAAATTAAAGCAATACGAGATATGCCAAACCCGAAAAATATTGCTGACCTTCAAAGGTTTTTAGGAATGGTGAACTTCTTAGGCTCATTTGTTAAAATCTTTCGGTTGAGAACACAAAAAAAATCTGGCAATGCCATAATGTGCGAGTAAACGTGAAATTTTTGGTTGTCGAGAAGTTTTAACAAATATCATTCCTTTTTGCGCTTTTGTTCCAAATTTGCATTAATCCGCATAATTAAAATTACGGCAACTCGAATGCAGCTAATAAACAACTTGCCAACTTTATTACAAATCGCGATTACATATTTTTCCAATTGGCAAAAACTAACCTAGCTTTTCGTTTGCTGCCGCCGTTTTTGTGTTTTCTTTGTCTGTCTCTGCCTGCTGTTTACTGGTGTTGGTGTGACTCGCTGATTTTTGCTGCAAATTGATTGTCTTCGCTGCCTAATCATCTACTTCATCAAAGTTGACTTTAACGTGTTACTACTTCATCTTGGAATATTCTTCAAAACTATTATCTTGATTGCTGACTGCTGGTGTTGGTGACACTTGTTGCTTCCGCTGTTGTTGTTGTCACTGCCGCTTTGAAATCTGCTGTAAACCACCTGCCGCATCTTGTGCAAAGTATCATGGCTCCACCCCAGGATGTTTCCCAGTGCCCAGGATGCACCAAGAACATTACTAAATCTCAGGCCAGTGTCCGTTGTGGCCACTATAGCAACTGGTTCCATGCCACATGCGCCGATGTCAGTGCTGAAGAGCTCAACCTCTTTAAAAAGAACCGGAAAATAATTTTTTCTTGCGAGCAATGCCCTTCTGGAACAAATCCAGATGTCAACGTTTCTAGCTTCAAGACTGAACTTCGTGAAGCAATGAATAACATCCAGACCAAATTTGATGCAATTCAAGCCAAATTTGATGCGTTCGCAGTTGAGATACGCTCTGAGTTTTCCGCCGATGTTAAGAACTTAAAAGCCGACATGGACCAGTGCAACAATCTAATTACTACCAATCAACTGGCAACCAAAAATAGAATAGCTGAGCTTGAGGTTAAAAACAATTCACTGCAGCGCCGAGTTAATAGAGCCGATATAATCATATCAGGACTTCCGTCTGGCATTTCAAATTTGAGTGAGCCAATCATTAAGCTAGCTGCTTATTTTGATACTATCATAGCATCCAGGGAAATACAACACTGCTGCTACATAAACAACCGAAAAGCTATACTAGTCAAATTTAATTCAGTTGAATTAGCGCGACCACTTAATGAAGTGCTATCATAAGTCTCGGTCACTCAAACTAAGCGATGTAATTGGAGGGGATATTCAGTCAAGAGTTTATCTGAATGATCACCTGACTGACGCAACAAATAAAATTAATTACATTTGCCGTAAACTCAAAAAAACCAAAAATATAACCAAATTCAAAATTATAAACGCTGACTTGCCTAAAGCTAGAATCACAACTCTCGATGATGTTGAGCAGGATTGGAATTTGTTCCAGTGTAACGAGTTTCTGGATTGCAATTCAACTATCTCCACTGCCCACTCCGGCCGCAGCTTTAGCGACAAGTGATGCGGACATCGTATGTTTCAGTATTATTCCTGCTTTATTATATTCTATTAATAACATTATTTCTCAATATGATTTGGACTTCTTACTTTCTTTTACTTAAAGGCATAAAGACTGCCACTATAGATAAATTTGTTAAAACTGTTTTTCGACAACCTATTTTCAGTTTTAAATCTATCATTTATCAAGTTTTAAAATGTTTACAATTTTGATAAAATATTTTAATTCAATTTTGAAAATTTTATATTATTATTCTATTAATCGTATCTTCAATGAACTAATCACAATAGTTTTCGACACTATCACTCAGCTTCTCACAACTCGTGATGACACATAATATTAATCTAGGTCCCGTAGTAAGCAATAATAATTACCTTCGTCTTAATTTCGAACATCTCCACCATAACCTTAATATAGGACATATAAACTGTCAAAGCTTAAAGCCTTCCTCTCGTTCTTGCAAGCTAGATGAAATCAAGTGTATTTTGGAAGGATGTTTTCTTGATGTTGTCGGAATCTCTGAAACCTGGCTAAAGCCGCATATTTCACATGAAGCCATTAATATTCCTGGCTACAATTTTTGTGGCGTTGATCGCCACAGCAATAGAGGAGGTGGAGTCGGATTCTACATATCCAAGAGTATAAAATACAAAGTCGTGTTTGAAAGCTCAAATTTTGGTGTGTGCGAGGCTTTATTTATTCAAGTAAAACATAATTCAGAAAAAATACTAATAGGCGTGGTATATCTCCCTTACGGTGATACTGCCTCTATTGAAGAATCGTTGGGTGACTTTCTGATAAGGTACCCAAATTCCGTAATCGTGGGTGACTTTAATATGAATCTTTTTAACACCAATAAATGTAGTATTGTTCGTGACTTGTGCCATCGCCTCAACATTTCTTGCATGCATAATTCGCTTCCTACGCACTACGATGTTAGTAATAAATCCACTTCTTTGATCGATTATTTTCTTTTGAGTGACCCAAGCCAGCTGTGTCTCTCGAGTCAAATGTCATGCCCGGGCATATCACATCACGCATTTATCTTTATCTCACTTAAAACAACCGTTTCGAAACAGGACGAATTCCTAGAATTCCGCAACTACAATGCAATAAATTATGACAACTTGTTTTCAGAACTTGATAACTGTGATTTCAGTGGCATTAATTTGACGAGCAATACTGACGATCAGCTCAATATAATTAACGCTAATCTATACAGCCTGTTTTCTCACGTACCTACTGTTAGGCGTAAAGTGAATTACACTAATGAAAACTGGATTAAGTCAAGAGACGTTATCCATGCTAAATCTTTACGTGACTTAGCGTTTAAGGCCTACTCTCTTGATCATAGCGACAGCAATTGGAAAATTTTCTGTAAGTACAGGAATCGGGCAAAATCAGTTATGAGAAAGGTTAAAAAAACTGCACATGCAAAAATTTTTCAAGGCACTAGTAGTAAGCAAATGTGGAACATTCTGCGAAACAATGGTTGTATGAATACTGATTCTCCAATTGATGAAGTTGATGTTAATGAGTTAAATCTTAGCTTCCTCTCAAACCAATCAGTATTCTCAACAAACACACCAAATCTTGATCAGCCCTTACATGATGATAGCAATTTCCTCTCTTTTAGAAGTGTTAGCCTGGACGGATTATATCTTGATTTGATTAAAATCAAGTCAAACGCAGTGGGCTTCGATAATATCCCCTTAAAGTTCATTAAAATTGTTTTTCCATACATACAGACATATCTTCTTCATTTTATTAATTGCATTTTTATGACTTCTAATTTTCCTCTTGAATGGAAAATATCCCGTGTTGTCCCCATTAAGAAAAAGGGAAACTCAAGTTTGTTCGATAACCTCCGTCCCATCAGCATTCTTCCGGTGCTATCCAAGGTAGTTGAAAATCTTATTAAAGAGCAAATTATTGACCATACCAACCGGTATACTCTGGTTAACAGTTGCCAGTCTGGCTTTCGAAATGGACATAGTACCACTTCTTTGCTTTTGGGACTTACCGACGCCATTAGGAGCACTCTAAATGAACATAAATTATCTGTTCTTTTGTCACTCGACCTTTCAAAGGCCTTTGAAATTGCATTGACCACATCAAATTCTGACTTGCAAACTGTCTTGAGTGGTGTTCCTCAGGGCTCAGTCCTGGGTCCAATTCTATTTATGTTCTATGTTAATGACCTGGTTGAATGCCTCGATTCTAGTGCCTGTACTCCTTTTATTTTTGCTGATGATATACAGCTCTTATTTGATGGTGATAAGCAGTTTCTAGATTTATTTGAACCTGTCATCAACTTTAATCTATCCAATGTTTGTAATTGGATGAATACAAACCATCTTACTATAAATCCGAATAAAACAAAAGCAATTCTCTTCGCCACTAGAACTAACCTTAATCTAAACCTTAACATCAAAATTGAGGACAGTACTATAACTTTTGTTGATAACCTGAAATGCCTAGGTGTATACTTAGACAATCGTCTGTCATTTGATGTGCATATAAATAGTCTGAACTCAAGGATTAATTTTACGCTCATGAAGCTATACAGTCTAAATTTGCACCTGCCACATAATGTTAAACTTAAACTAGTTCATGCCTTATTGCTTTCCAACTTATCCTACTGTATTGAAGTTTTTTCTGGTACGACTGGTTACAACCTTAAAAAAAGTACGCTTCTTTTTAACAGAATTATTCGTTTCCTCTATCATCTACGCCCTCGTGATCATGTCTCTGCTTATACACTGCAGTTTCTTAATTGTTCTTTCCCCAGATTTATTCAATACAGATGCATGGTGTTTTTCTTTAAAATAATGAAAAATCAATTTCCCACTTATCTTGTGAATAATTTTATTTTTTCTCGCTCGACAAGAAATCCTCAAATTCTGTATCCGAAAATCTCGATCTCTTTGTATGAGCGGTCGTTTCATATTCGAATAGCCAGAGTTTGGAATTGCTTGCCATCCCACTTGAAAACGTTTTTCTTGCCTCTAAATACATATAAAAGAAATCTTTTGGCACACTTACGAGAGCTGACATAATCGGAGTTGTGTTTTTGCTTCGAAATTGCTTCGATATTACGGGTCCTGTTGTTTTTTAATTCTGGTACTCAATAATTTGTTGTACCTATACTAATTTTTCTATATCTTATTTGTTGAGGGAAGTGGTGAGTGTCGAAATTTAAGTAAAATATCTAATATCTTTATTAGATACTCATTTAATAATGTATTTTGTATTATATTTTTCATTTTAGTTTTATAATTAAATACCTATTTAGCCTTAATCATAAACTCGCATTATATACTAGTAATTTGTAAATTTGGCCCTGGTGGCTTTTGAATTACACATGAACAAATAAAAAAAAAAAAAAATAAAAAGAAAAAACTCGGTAATCTTTTAAAAAAGATGTCTTATGGCATCTTGGGGAACAGGGGGGCGAACCTTCACATGGCAGCGTGTCTGACTGCCTCAACCTGGCGAGGCCAACATTATCCATGTCGAAATCGTCTCAAGTCGACTCAAACCTCCACGTGGTGTTCCCTGGGCAACGGCAAACTGGCATCCGTCAGTTTGACGGCTAATTTGAGCGGCGGGTCACTCCATAGACCTTAAACATGGAATGTGCGCAGGGTTTGGGTCCCGCCACATTACTGCTGCCCAATGAAAACTAAACCAGCCTCGGATAAGAACCCCAATTACGTTGACGAACACCGCAAACGAAAAACGAACAATGATTACGGATATGCACCTGGAATGTCCGAACCCTTTATAGGGAAGGTGCCATTTATCCAACTGGAGGAAGCCCTCAAAACAATAAAGGCTGACATCACCGTCATCCAGGAAATGCGATGCAAAGGGCAAGGCTGCTCTAAACAAGCACACTGTGATATCTACTACAGCTGCCATGCGGAGAGGCGCGAATTTGGATGTGGATTCGTTGTTAGCCGGAAACTACGCCACCTTGTTTCCCGGTTCACACCTGTGAACGAAAGATTGGCCACGATCCGCATCAAGGCAAAATTTTTCTCCATCAGCCTTATATGCGCGCACGCCCCGACGGAGGAAAAGGACGAAGCCGTCAAAGACGCTTTCTACGCTAGTCTTGAGGACGTATACGACCACCTTCCGGTTCATGACGTGAAAATAGTCCTCGGCGATTTTAATGCGAAAGTCGGAAGGGAAGGCATCTTTGGCCCCACTGTCGGTCAGTTCAGTCTTCATGAGACCTCCACGAACAACGGTCTAAGACTGATCGACTTCGCCGCGGCGCGAAACATGGTAGTTAGTAGCACCAGATTTAAGCACCTCGACATCCACAAGGCCATCTGGCTGTCCCCCGATCAAAAAACGCGAAACCAAATTGATCATGTTGTAATCGACGGAAGGCATGCCTCTAGTGTTCTAGATGTGCGTACATTTCGGGGGGTCAACATTGACTCCGACCATTATCTTATTGCAGCCAAGATCCGCATGCGATTATGCAATGCGAAGAACATACGCACAGGAATGCAACGAAAGCTAGATGTCGCTAAGCTGCAATTACAACGGACTGCCGAAGCCTACTCCGCTCAACTCTCGGTTAAGCTCTATCAACCAACCTCTGGACCCGACGACGGCGGACTTTGCTCAACGTCATTCTGCAAAGTCTAATCAACTTTGCAGGTATACCGAACTCAGACATTGTTGCGTATAGGCAATCCCTTCTCGGGCTATCGAACGCAGCTTTAAAATCGACAAAGAGATGGTGTGTGTCAATTTGATTTTCGTGGGTTTTCTCCAGGATTTGTCGTAGCGTGAAAATCTGGTCTATGGTGGACTTACCAGGTCGAAATGACCTCTCCGAAACCTTCAATACCGAAAGAGGTTTCAGGCAAGGCGATCCACTGTCTTGCGATCTCTTTAACATCATCATCGAGGGGATCGTAGGAAAGGCCGGTGTGCATCGTAATGGCACCATTTTCTACAAAGGCGTCTAGCTCCTTGCGTACGCTGATGATATTGATATTGTCGGCAGAACCAAGAGAGATGTTACCGCTGCTTTCGCCGCTATCGAAAAGGAATCAGCCAAAGTGGGTTTGACGATAAATGAGGGCAAAACAAAGTATATGCTGTCTACAAACAAGGGAGCTCGGCGTTTAGACTCCCACGTTTCATCCGGCAGCTATAACTCCGGAAGTAGTCAAGGAGTTCGTTTACCTTGGCACCGCCATTAATACCAACAACGAAATCAGCCTGGAGATAAAGCGAAGAACAATAATTGCTAATAGGTGCTACTACGGGCTCAGTATGCAACTAAGTTCCAGAGCCCTCTCTCGATCGACAAAACTAACACTCTACAAGACGCTCGTTCTACCTGTGCTGCTTTATGGCGCTGAGGCATGGGTAGTTTCGCAAACTGACGCAGCCGCTCTGGGGGTGTTCGAGAGAAAAGTTCTTCGCAAAATCTTCGGTCCTGTTCGAGTCGGCGATGACTATCGCATCCGAATGAATCACGAGCTGTATGAGCTCTACAATGACATATACGTAGTTCGGCGTATAACTGTGCAGCGACTACGCTGGCTGGGTCATGTCCATCGTATGAACGACGAAGCTCCAGCGAAAAAGGTGATCGAGGCGAGGGTCGCTGGTCAACGACGACGAGGGAGACCATGCCTCCGATGGATGGACGAGGCTGAGGAATCCCTAACCGCACTTGGTGTATCCGATTGGAGAAGGCGCGCGCAAAGAAGAGGCGCCTGGCGAGAGCTGATGAGGTCGGCTGAAACCCGGACACGGGTTGTTACGACCACCTAAGTAAGTAAGTAAGTCTTATGGCATTGGTATTTAAAGCATGAGGAAGAGTTTAAAAATTTAAAATTATTAATTTCTAATTTGCCAATTCTTACATACTATGAGCAAAAAAAATACTTAACATTATCTGTACATGCGTCTCAAAATGCTGTAGGGGCAGTTATATCCCATGATTTACTCCCGATTGCATATGCATCAGCTACTCTTTCCTCAAGTCAGCAAAATTATGCTCAAATTGAGAAAGAGCTTTTTGCAATATTATTTGATTATACAAAATTCCATCAATATATTTTCGGAAACAAATAACTGTAGAAACATACCATAAGCCGTTGGTACCACTATTTGATCGTGCGTTGCACAAAATACCTGTTCGACTTCAAAGGTTTATGTTAAAGTTGCAATGTTATGATCTGAAAGTAATTTATAGGCCTTAGAAATTTTTTAATGTAGCAGACACTGTCAAGAGCTCCATTATCTGAGTATACTGTCACAGAATTAGATGAAGAACTAGCACTGCATTTTAATCTTTTAACATCACACTTGTCTGCATCAGAAGCTAAAATCGACTAAACTCGTTCTGCTACTAGAAATGAAGTTTTAAATATGATAAAATGCTATTGTCAAATGGGTTGACCAAGTCGCAAGAAGGCTGTTGATGATGCTATATTTTAGGCCATGATGCTATATTTTAGTGTTCGAGATGATTTACATGTTGTGGATGAGTTAGTTTTCAAATGTCATCAACTTGTCATACCTTCTGTTCTTCGCCACCAAATTCTTGAACTACTACATGAAGGGCATATGGGAATTGAGCGTTGCAGGAGCTTAGCTAGAGATCACATGTACTGGCCCAATATAAATCAGGATATAAGCAACATGATTAGTAGTTGTGAGGCTTGCTTGCGCCACAGGAATAATCTTTCAAAAGAACCATTGCAATCTCATGAGATTTACCCATTGCCATGGTTCAAAGTGGGAATTGGAATCTTCAGTGGGAATCTTCATTACAGAACGACCCACGAAGGAGTAATGCACTCTTCGTCAGAACTATTGATGCCTCGTAAATTACGAACCAAAATGCCATCTCTTTCTCATAATCTCAAACCTGAATTAATCAATAATGCAAAATACCAAGACAGTTTGATAAAACAAAATCTATTGCCGAGACTCACTATATAATAAACAAACAAAGTATCAAAAACCATTACATAGATGTAGGTCAACAGCTTTATTTTAAGAAGACGCCAGATTCTGTATGGCAACATGAACTAATAACATCGAAATGCCAAGAAATCGCTCTTATTTGGTGAGTGACAATAATGGTGGTCGCTATCGTCGCAATAGACAATACATATTTGAATCACCTAATCCAGATTTTAATGCTAATAGTTCTAGAGATCAGTCACAGGTTGCACAGGATGAATTTAACCAAAGCGACAATGTTGAGCCTAATGCTGAACCTGCTCGTAAAGCAGGTCCAGATCAAGGTGATATTATTACTCGTTACGGAAGAAAAGTGGTTCCACCAGAACGATTTAATTGAAATTAAATTTAAAGTGGTTCCACCAGAACGATTTAATTTTAACTAACTTACAAATGAATTTTAAAAAAAAAATCTCACAATTACAATATGAATGAATTTAAGTTTTAATATATAATAATTTTGATATAATTAGATATGATATTAAATTGTATTACTTATCAACCTCAAACATTAATTATGGAACATAGTTACCGGTATAGTGATAATGATTTAAGGTCTAAGGGTTAAAAAAATTAATCTTTTTTTATATAATTTTCAAAGGAAGATGTTGTGTATTTCAATTGTACATGACATATGTATACGCATATATATATATATATGCAACATTGTATGTGTTTACTTATGTACACTTCATCAACTTATATTTAACTTTGTTCATAGGTCTTTAGTATTAAGTCAACCGTCAATGAATAAACAAGTCAACGTATTTAATTTCTTTTATTAAACACAACACATATATTTGTTGACAATATATGTTCTGACTTACAATAAGTGAGTTGTATTTATAATAGTCTTGAAAGACTTCTTGACCTGGTCTTAACTACAGACAGTAACAATGTTGTTGTTAAGAGGGCCTTTCATGCTCTAACTACTGTTGATGAATTCCATCCACCATTGAGTATTTAGTACAAATCCGACAAAGAAAATATAGTAAATTCGAATTCAGTTGATAAGCTTTTTATGAATTCAATTTTAAAATAGCTGACTTTTTGAATTTGAATCATTTAATTCATAATAAGCTTAATGTAATTTTAGAATACTAAAATGAAAATAGTCTTGATAATTCCATTAATTTATTTTATATGGAACTTTTTGCTGTTTTCTCAGTCTGTACCATATAGCCTCAAATTTGCAAACAATTCTGCGTACCCCTGGTACACTAAGGATTTAAAAACTCTTCGCAACAAGAGGAATGGAAAGTGGGCATGGAAGAAATACGTCTGTAGCCTAGTATCAAATGACCTTGAGACTTACAAGTGTTTGTTTCTGGAATTTTAAAATCGCTCAGCTATATTATATCACGAATATTTAAATGATGTTAAGCTGAGAATATTGTCTGATCCAAGAACATTTTGGGGATTCATAGGCACAAAGAAGAAATCTGATGGATTTCCTTCTTCATTCAGAACTCTTGATGGATTTACTGATGGTCCCGTCATAATTTAAGGCCTATTTGCCAACTTTTTCAAAGACTCATTCTGTACAGATGCTTTTAATGCTGACAGAGAGTACTTTGAATATATGAATTCCGTACAAAGAGTTTCTTCGGAATCTACATCCTTCACTTCGGAAGATATTTGAAAGTACATTGGATATCGATCGAGGAGGACTTTGGCGCTGGACTCGACGGAATTCCGGCCGCAGTGCGGTTCTATCTGAGTCAACCACTTTCTGTATTATTCAATAAATCAATTAACGAAAGTTATTTTCCAATTTTTTCGAAGAAGTCATTTATAAGTCCTATTTATAAAAAAGGTTGCAGGAACTATAGACCTATTGCTAAGCTCGAGTACGATCGAGTAAAAATTCATTGTGGTGAAGTCATAATAACTCGTCAGCATGGTTTTGTTAATGGCAGATCCACTGTGTCTCATCTTCTCGATTTTACAACATTTTGCTTAAATGCGATTGACTCGTAACCAGGTCCACTGCGTTTACACTGACTTTAGTAAAGCTTTTGATAAGTTACCTCACAATCTAATTGTATTTAAGCTCAAGTTAATGGGATTTCCACAATATTTTGTTGACTGGATTAATAAATCGTATTTGCTGGAGCGATCTTATCAAATACGTTTCCGAGACGTATTGTCTGCTGAACTTATTGCTGAATCAGGTGTTCCTCAGGGTAGCCACCTTGGCCCACTTCTGTTTATTTTATCAATCAATGATGTAACTCACATCATAGAATACTCTCATCTGCTTATCTATGCCGATGATATGAAAATATACAGAATGGTAAATTCTAAGGACAATTCAGATCTACTCCAGTCTGATCTAAAATCCTTTGAAGTTCTAAAAATAATATGTTTCTAAATCCAGATAAATGCCAAACTATGACCTTTTCGCGTAAAAGGAATAATTTAATTTTTGATTATAAGATAAAAGACTGCTTTAAGTCGTGTAGGTACCGTCAAAGACCTAGGTGTAGGCATGAATTCTAAGCTATCGTTTAACATTCATATTGATTATATTTGTAAAAAAGCATCTTCAATGCTTGGATTTATAAAACGCTGGGCCAAAGTATGTAAGTCAAGTTTGGTCCCCAAGTTACAAAGTGCATGTTGATCGAATAGAAAGAATCCAAAAACATTTTGTTCAGTTTGCTCTAAGAGGCTTAAGTGGAACTGCTGTATTAGTCCTTCCTCCTTATGAGAATCGTTTAAAACTGTTACAAATGCAAAATTTAAGTGAGTGAAGGAAGTCTGCTGATATCGTATATTTACACCGACTCATAATAGGTGTATTCGATTCTCCAGAACTTCTTTCTCAGATAAGTTTTAACACTAGCCGTGGAAGCAGTGAAACGCAAACAATTTATTCCATTTGCCATTCAGTAGATCAAATTATATGGCGACTGCTCCTTTAAACCACATGAGTACCTTTGTTAACAATTCTGTGGCGACAAGGAATAACGACTTAACTCAAAATATATAAAGTATAAATATTGATACATATATATCAAAATATAAAAATATATATCGCTCAATAAAGCGATACGGCATTTCCCTTCTTGCCAATCTTTGGAAGGATTCAGAAATCCATTTTTTGAACAGAATAGATAACCACTTATGTCTGCACCTAATTCGTTGGTTTAACGGTCCATATATTTCCAAGAAACGGTCATAGTTAGTGCTATTAAAATATCGTTTTTTACGATATTTTGAGTTTAGTCGTTATTCCTTGTCGCCACAGAATTGTAGCGTTTTTGATGTTAACTTGTCAAAAGGTCAACTCAAAAGTAGATTAAAAATAATTGTTTAATTTAATTTCCCATCCCATTCCCATTGGTGGGTAAATTTTTCCCACATTAACTTGTTTGGGATCTTGAAACTTGTATCTTTCCAGCACTACTGCAAAAAGGTGCAGAGACAATACTACCCCATCTAGTTAAAATAACTAAAAGCAGCCTTGCGCTGGGCTATATCCCAAGAAAATGGAGAAGGTCTACAGTCACCTTCATACCAAAAGTAGGGAAAAAGGACTACACGCTACCTAAATCCTTCAGACCAATCAGCCTCACATCCTTTGTTCTTAAAACAATGGAAAAGGTGATAGACAACTATCTAAGAACTGAGATTCTGGAGAAAGCGCCAATGCACCCTTGTCAGCATGCATACAGGGCGGGTAGGTCCACAGAATCCGCCCTATACCAGCTGACAAGCAACATCCAGTCAGCACTCGAGAACAAGGAAACTGTACTATGTGCCTTTCTAGACATAGAGGGAGCTTTCGACAACACATCCCACGAGGCCGTGAAAAGGTCGCTGTACAAGAAAGGGGTACACAGTATGCTTAGCGCATGGATTTGCCAAATGCTTAGCACTAGAACTGCAGAAACGAAAGTGGGAACCACCACAATAAGAATCAAAATAACCAAAGGCTGCCCCCAAGGTGGAGTTTTATCCCCACTGCTGTGGAGCCTAGTTGTGGACGAACTCTTATCGAAGCTAACCGATACTGGCATAAAATGCCAAGGCTACGCAGACGATATAGCCCTAATAGCAAGAAGGCAAGTTCGAGAATACACTCTGTGACCTAATACAGAGAGGGCTGAAAGTAACAAAGGAATGGTGCACCACAGTGGGGCTTAACATCAACCCAGCAAAAACAACCATAGTACCTTTCACTAACAAGAGAAGCCTGCCAAACCTCAGAACGATGAGAATGAACGGCACTGAACTCCCTCTCAAAGCAGAAGTAAAGTACCTGGGACTTACACTAGACTCTAAACTTCTCTGGAGAAGACATGCGGAGGAAATTAAAAATAAAGCAACTCGCGCACTAATGGTATGTAAGAACCTGGCAGGGAAAAGCTGGGGCTGTAACCCTACAATTCTTCGCTGGATGTACACCATGATGGTGAGACCAATCCTCACCTACGGAGCAGTAGCATGGGCCAAAAGAACCAAGTTATCAGTAATGAGGAACATGCTTACAAAGGTACAAAGACTTGCCTGCGTATGCATTACAGGAGCTATGAAGACCTGCCCCACAGCAGCATTAGAAGTAATCCTCGACCTAACTCCTCTTCACCTCTTCATAGAGGGAGTAGCAAAGCGAACCCTGATAGGCATTGCAAAAGAGGGAACAGGATTAGGAAAAACTATCAGCAACAAAGAGAAAGAAGTTATCGCAAGGCAGATACCATACATCGATCAACCAAGAGACGATATAGTAAAAAGGTACAACTTCGAAAAACGCTTCGAAATTAAGCTTGGTACCAAGAAGGAGTGGGATAGTGAAATAATATCGCGAGTCACAAAACCACACAGTATAACATGGTACACGGACGGCTCCAAAACACTGGAAGGTATAGGTGCAGGGGTATATGGACCAAGAACCAGGCACTCGGTACCTATGGGGACAACACCCAGTATCTTCCAGGCGGAGGTCTTAGCAATACAGCTGTGCGCACAATTTAACCTGGACAGGAGTTACAAAGGTCAAGACATAATTGTGATGTCGGACAGCCAAGCAGCAATCAAAGCATTAGCATCCTGTGAAATATCATCAGAAATTACATGGGAATGCCTAACAAAACTGAATGAGCTAGGCAAGAATAACACCGTTACTATACTCTGGGTCCCAGGACATAAAGGAATTCATGGTAACGAAGAAGCTGATGAATTAGCGCGACGAGGCGCAGCCACACACTTTATAGGACCAGAACCATTCTGCGGATTGGGCACACACACTATCAAAGAAGAACTAAGAAGGGAGGAGAGACACAAAAGATCAAACCTCTGGAAAAGCCTCCCAAAGCTAAAACAATCCAAAGTGCTCCTCAAAGATTTTAACTCCCGGAGAGCAAAATTGCACATAAGCTTAGGCAAACCGAATCTAAGAATTCTTACGGGGTTTCTTACAGGACACTGTAAACTGAAATACCACCTGAAGAAATTGGGCATCGAAACCGACAGCAACTGCCGTTTCTGCGAAGAAGCGGAGGAGACTCCAATACACCTACTTACCAACTGTGACGCAGTAGCTCGCAAGCGCAAGGCAACACTGGGGAACTACGAGCTGAGTCAAGAGGAAATCTCATCCATCGAACCGAAAAATATTCTCAAATTCATCAGAGAACTAGGTCTGTATGAGATTCTGTAATCCGTCAAGAGCGGAGCATCAAGAAGGAGGTACAATAGATCTATATAGGTCGCAGTGCGCATCTCCAAACAAAACATTAACATTAACTTGTTTGGGATCACTAGTATCCATAAACTGATATTTTTCAATGATTTCTGGGTCGTGGCTTCAAATGGGTTAATGCTGAGGAAGTGCGAAAAAGCTGTAGTAGCTGAACTCTATTGTTATTCCATGCATAAAAAAATGAACTGAACTCATAATTTCTATGTAATACATTCATTATTTTTAATTTGCTTGTTGTAAGCTATTTAATAGTTAAAATTTGAGACATCAATCCTACTAAATTTCAATGAACCTGAATCATTAGAAAAACCTTTAATTTTTGTATTTAGTTGATACCAAAAATGTTATTGTTCGCGTTTCTGTTTTTCTGTGTTTGGGCCATAAAAAGTTGAAGTTTTAATTTTTCATTAATTGAATTTTTATTTTCAAAATTCCCAAAAAAAATATTTATTTTTTTCTGAGATATCCTTGATGTTCCCGTGAACAAAAAGGATCCTACCAAATAATTACAATATTTATTTTTTTCTCAAACTATCCTTGATGTTCCCGTAAACAAAAAGGATCCTACCGAATAATTACAATATATTTTTTTTCTCAAAATATCCTTGATGTTCCCGTGAACAAAACGGAGCCAACCGGATAATTACAATATTTTTTTTCTCAAAATATCCTTGACGTTCCCGTGCACAAAAAGGACCCTACCGGCTGCGCCATTTTTGTTGGGATCCTCCCAATGAGAATACCCATAGGAGAAGTCAAGTGCTATCTGATTCAAAACCTTATACGTCGTTCCTCGAATAGAAAAGACCGCATCCTACCACAATTTCCCTAGATAAAAAAATGTTACCTTATATTTAACCGGCAGGGTGATTTCCAAATGAATAGGCAGCCGTGAGGTTGCCAGAAGATTTTGGGTGTGTATTATAATGGCTCACCAACAGACTGTATACTTAATTTTTCTGTAGGATCACCACTGATCCGCTCCAAGGAAAATAAAAAGTACTTGTTGATATATTTGTAGGTATTAACATACTATCTTCAGACTCGCCATTCATACTCCGTCTTCAGACTCTATTCGTTCTCCTAATTTCTAGCTGAAGCACAGATATTTATAACAAATATGTGGCTTCGAAAATCTTTACATTATCGCTTAATTTTAATTATTATAATTTTGTACAATTAATTGACAGTTTTTTGTCACATTGCGATTGTGTAACAATCTTAACTTATCTTACTTCCTAGTTAAATTAAACATACATACATTGTTTATTAAGCTTTAGCAATTATGCATTTTTAGTTGGTCACAAAATAGCGACCAACAGCTGCATGAAATAAAGTAGATCAAATATCGAGTTCACTGCTTGTAAAACATTTCCCAATTTTGCCAAACAGTAACGCGACACAGGTATCAGGCGCATAGCGTCGTTCACCTGTGTTGCTTTATTTAGTTAAGTCATCATATTACTAATTGCTGCTATAACTAAAGCACGCGTTCTGAAGTGCTTCTGCTTGTCGTAATTGGATCATGCCTGTGGCGACATGTTGTAACTTCGAAAGTTTCGAAGTTGTCGAAATTATCACTTTTTATTAAAAATTAAAATTAGAAAATTAGCACTTTCGACAGGCGATAATTACGATAAAATATCACTTGAATTTGGCGGCTGTGAAGCAAGAGAAATGTAAGTATTTTTTCATTTAAAAGTGGGTTTGTTAATTAAATATCGAAGAATTATTAATTAATGACTTAAAGTTATTGAAAAAATAAATGTATATGCTTTAATAACAATATATGTTTCAAGTTAAACTTAACTAACTACACTTAACCTTACTTTCAGGAGTTCTACAAAAAAAATTACTACTTCAAAGCAGTTTGAGCTGTTGGTGGAATTTTTGGAGCGGCACCCCGATATGGTCAGTGGGGCGTTCGTGCGTACCAACAACAACCAAACAATTCATAGCTTATGACAGGCCGCCTACAAGAGATGAAGATAGCTGGAAAAAATAAATAAATATTTCGAAGACTTAGATAACATTTTAAAGCCTAATTTTTTTTTTTTAAGGTGTGGGCTGATTTAAAGAATAAAATTAAAAAAAAATTAAGAAGTCATACACAGAGAGTAGGAACTTACTAACTAACAAAAAAATATGTGTGCAGCAGCTGCCAAACGTTCGAACATAACTTCGAAATCAACCAAATCGCCTGTCGAATGAAAATGTTACAACATACTGCCGGAGCGAAAACTTCGCTTCGATGTTCGCTTCGATAGTGAAGTTATAACATGTCGCCACTGGTATCGTAAATTGAGGTAGGTCGATGCTTAAAGCAATTTGTTTTATTTACTATCTGTTTCTAAATAACTCGGGCTATTAAGGATGAAATATTCCTATTCCATCATTTATTGGTATTTATTGTTATGTGCAATGAAACTAGGTTTTTTTTTAATTTTGTCTTTCTTATATGTTAATATACATTGTATTTACCCAGCAAACCAAAGATGACGACTTTGTCGAAATTCCAACTTATTCGTAACTATTTCGAGATGTCGTTAAGAATTCGTTACAGCAAATTTCGGAACAGTTTCGATTTTTACATGAATTTAAATCGAACTTCGATATGTGCCGGTTTGTACGATTAACTGAAATCCGAATAAAGCGAAACTGAATTCTTTTCTGTCTGAACAAAATCGTAATTTATTCGTAACAATTTTCGTGATGGACGAATTCGATATTTTATAACAAAGGGCTCTACGAAAGGGTTCCCAATGAGAACTAGAATTTTTCTATGAAATTAGGCTAGCTCCTAGTTGCTTTATTTTATATTTTGTGTGTTGTATGGGGCCTTATCTCAAAAATTTATTAAGGTTTTATGTGGTCAAAAGATTCCAATTAGATTTGATCAGCTGCCAGTTGCCAGTTGCATCATTAGAACATGTAATTTTTTGTACTTCTAATATGATAAAAAATAAATAAATGACGATTTAGCTACTACATTTCATTTTGAACTTGAAACTATATTTAATTACGATTACGCCATTACATTTCGTTACGACTTTGAAACAAAATCTCGCTCCGATTTCGTGACTATATTTCGTTACAAAGTCGTGCCAACCCCTTCATACGATTTCGTAACGAAATCTGATTCAGAAATCGGAAAGATTCCGAAATATTCGTAACGAATTCGTTACAATTTCGGAGATTTTGCTTTGGTGGGTAGGTATAGGTATAACTTTGAATATGGTTTGTTATATCTTCTGTACTATAAATATCAATATTTAATTTTAATTATGCATAGCAATTAAGTTTTATTATTATCCTATATGGCCAATAAGGCTCAATTATTAATGGATATATAAATAAAAAAAAGTAAAAAGATTTTGCTTTTAAACTTTACACTTGCTAGCTTACATGAAAACACCTACTGTTATATTTTCACATACTTTTCACATATTTGCAATATTCATAATTTGTGATGTCATTGTACTCGAGGCCAAACAAAACGGTTTCTTTAAGCTTATAAATTTAAAATAATGTGGAACTAAACAAAGTAAAGCAATATATATCAACTAGATTAACGAGAGAGCTTCATTATGAAATATGCAATTTTTAGTTTACCACGTCTTATAATTAACGATTTTTTGATATTCAAAGTTCAGACTAACCCCTTCATTTTGTATCACGAACAAGCACACCAACGGTCAGCAAGACACGAGAAGCACTTCTTTATTCAATATTATTGCCTCTCGTGTCTTGCTTATCGTTGGTGTGCTTGTTCGTGACACAAAATAAAGATAAACAAGATAAAAGACGTTATATGAGAGAACAATGATTATTTTATTATACACCTTACAAGATCTTAAGAACCTTAAGTCCACGTACTTTTTAATATAGTTTTTATGTCAATCCTGTACACCACTTTTTTTTCTTTTTAGGTTCGCATTTTTTCTGCGTATATTAAAGATATTGAAGATCAACCATCACCAACTCTTTGGGGTAATCGTATGCCTTTGGGAAATCTAATGGCTGAATTTATAAATTCTTTCAATTTTGGAGGCGGTTGGATAAACAGTGTCAGTTTTTCAAGTGATGGCAACAAAATATGCTGGGTAGGTCATGATAGCTGTATAAATATCGCCGACGCTGGAAAAAGTAATACTGTTTTAAGATATAAAACGGAATATCTTCCTTTCTTAACTTGTGAGTGGATATCTCCATTGTCAGTTGTTGTAGCTGGACATAGTTGTATGCCTTTAGTGTACACTTTAAAAGATAAAAACTTTGTACTCAAATATAAGTTGGACAAATCACAGAAGAGAGAATCAATTGGTGTATCAGCCATGCGTATTTTCCAATCTTTAGATAGGAACTTACGCTCAGAAAATTCTGATACTTTAGTTGAGTCTATTCATCAAAATGCAATAACATGTATTCGTTTATATGCTGGAGACAAAAGTCAAGGAAAAAAAATAAGTACATCTGGTATAGATGGTCAACTTGTAATATGGAATTTACCATAATTTTTTCAAAACTAAATAAAAATGCAATTTTTTTAATGGTCCGACGAACTTGAACTCTTTAAATATTAAAATAAATATTAAAATTTTTTATGTTGGTAAGTACAAAATCGTATCAAAGCTTGAAGCGAACCTCTGGTTGTGCTGAGGTATCCTCAGAGGCTGTTCATGGTCCTTACCTTGCGTCCACACATGCAAGTAATCACTTACAATCACTTTGTCTTCGAAAAAGTTCGAAATTAGCTGCAACTTACTTCAGCGTCCACATGTGCAAGTGCAAGTTCATTTAAAAATGTCGATTGCGAAGGGTCTACCTACAACTGCAATATTGCTTGAAATAAAGAAACTAGAAAACGAGGAAAACATGTTGTATACAATTTCGGGAATCCCGGAAAAATCCACAAAAGCACAACAAAAGCATTACTTTTATCCCCCATTTACTTGCTGCAAGTGTCAAAATCCACTGACTCGGAAATTTCGTTGTAAGTAGGATGTAAGTTCGAAAATATGAGTGTGTAAGTATAAATGCTTGGATGTATTATTGAGTTTTTCGAACTTGTACTTGCACGTGTGGACGCAGGGTTACAAGACTCAACAGCGATACAATGAGTATAGCAATTTTCCAACTTTTCGATACCACTTTTATAGTACGATTTCGCTTTCTCGTCAAAATAGGCCTCAGTTTCAGCGATTACTTTATCATTGGACTTGAATTTCTTTCCAGCAAGCATTCTCTTGAGATCTGAAAACAGGAAAAAGTCGCTGGGGGCTAAATCTGGAGAATACGGTGGGTGGGTAAGCAATTCGATTTCTGACACGGTGCATTGTGTTGGTGAAACAACACTTTTTTTTCATTTGCAAATGTGGCCGAATTCAGCTCACAATCGATCCAAAAGTGCACAGTAATAGTCGCTGTTGATGGTGGTCCCTTTTTGGAAATAGTCGGTGAATATTATTCCTTTCGCATCCCAAAATACAGACGCCATCACTTTACAAGCCGACTGTTGGGTCTTTGCTCGCTTTGGATTCGGTTCTTCGACTGCTGTCCACTCAGCTGACTGTCTTTTGGGTTCTGGTGTGTAATAGTGAAGCCATGTTTCATCCATTGTCACATATCGACGATAGAATTCGATTTTATTGCGGTTTAACAGCACCAAACACTCCTCTGAAGCACTAATTCATTGTTGTTTTTGGTCGACTGTGAGCTCACGCGGCACCCACTTTGCACAGAGCTTTCGTATACCCAAATGTTCATGTAAAAAGGTAAAAAAACTACCATCTGATGTCTTTACAATGTCAGCTAGCTCTTGCACCTTGTAACGAACTTCCGTTTTCCGAATTTTACAGCTGGGTATACTCGCCGGTGTCCAGCGTTCGTTTCAGAAATTTATAATAACGGGTGATGACAACAAAATTAAACTTTTTTTAAAAACATCACTAAAAAGTTTGTTTTATTCTCATACAAAATGTTTATTACAAAAATATGTGTAAGCTACACAAGATTAATAAAAATTTAATGTAAAGTTGAAAAAGGTCCTTGATCAGCCGTACGGCGCAGTTTTGTTGGGATACCTCTGAAGGACTGTTGGACAGCATTTTTATCTATTTTACGAATACTTGCACGAATTCTTTTTCGAGTTCTTGACAGGTTTTTGCTCTCCAATTGTTTTTGTATACCATCGAGCTTAAATTTCCAAAAAAATCTTCGATTGGACGGCATTGAGACAAGTTAGTGGGATTTCGCTCTTTTGGTACAAAATTTACATTTTGCTTATTTAAGAAATCCTGCGTCTTTACGGCGTAATGTGATGATGCTTTGTCAGGCCAGAAGACATAATTGCCATCAGAGTGATGCTCTTTCAGAAAAGGAATCAAAATTTTGGCCAAACATTCCTTTTGGTATACTTCTTGGTTAACTGCAAGTCCACTTTGTTTGAACCAGCCCCGTATCTAGGGTACAGCGAGAGCATGCTAAGCATGCTCTAATATTCTGTGAGCATGCTCTGATCGATTTAAAAAATTTCCCTGAACGAATCTTTAAATACTAAGAATGTCCCTAAATCAGTGCTATCAAAAAATCTGAGCGATTCTTGAGCGGTCGATCGTAAGAAGTGAAATTTTCATACTCACGTTGAACATACCCTCTGCCTTGCGCGCTTTGAACGTGACTTATATCTTGCGCGAATTAAACGTATGCTTAAATGTCAAAATCAATAAAGCGCAAAGTGTCATTTGACCGCCAATCACAGTCAATTATTCAGATTTTTTCGCTGCCCGCTTCGTGCTATTAAATGTTAAAGAAAATAAAACTATGTCACGAAAAAATAAAAAAGAAACTAAAATCCAGCCGAAATTGGAATCATTTTTCGCAAGCAGAACTGCAAAAGGTAGCACAGGTAAAAGTAATGGCTGATTTACATATTTTTTTGCATAATTTTTCGCACCATCGCTCAAACGTGTTGGCCAGTTTTAAATCCAGATTTGAGCGAGACACATTTATTACAGATGTGTCTATTACCGCTTCCAGCAACTCTCTAACCCCAAGCGATCAACATGTCATAACCACGGTACCAGCTATTGTGGCTGCATCTGCTTCTGCATTGAATTCATCATGGAGCTCCAACGCTTCACCTAAAAAGATACAAGCTTCTGGTTCTTCCGCGACAAGTAAATTTTCTGCACCCATATGATTTATATATTAATATTTTCGAAATATGTTTTAGATTCAGATACATCGAAATCGAGCTTTGTACCAAGTGAACCAACAATAACAATCGATGCGAAAAAAGAACTCATAACAAGTAACTTTAATTCTGAAGAGAATGGACTCAACTGTGTGGCGAATGATATTTCACCGATTGGCACAGAGTTTCTGGGTCAGGATTTTAGAAACATGAATTTTCCTCAAGACAATACAAAAGGGCATCGATCTTTTCAGCCAAAATGGTGTCAAAACTATAACTGGATAGAATACTCAGTTTCTAGAGATGCAATCTTTTGCAATGTGTGTCGTAATTTTGGATCGCAACAAAGTGTGGACAATGAACCATCTTTCACTTGTCGTGGCTTTAGGAACTGGTCGATTGCATGTACTAAAGGCAGAGGACTTGGCAGGCATCATAAATCAAGTTCGCACCAAAACGCTGTACTCAATAAAATTGAAGCTAAAAGACGGTTAGAGACGAATAAAGGTATTTCTGAATTGCTTAGTGATTCTGCATTGGAAAAACGTCGTTATTATATTAGCTCAATAATTGATATTATTGTTTTATTGTCATCGCGCGGGCTAGCCTTTAGAGGCAGTTGGGATGAAGTAGCAAACGAAGAAAATGACTTATTCAATGCATTCTTCAAATTTATTCTGGACAAAGACGAAAAATTGAAAAAATGTCACAAAGAAATGCCTCGCAATGCTTTGTATATATCACCGAATATACAAAATGACCTAATATCAATCATCGCACAGTGTGTTCGCAACCAATTGGTACGAAAAATCAACAAAAGTCAGTATTTGACGCTCTATGCTGATGGAACAAAGGACCGAAATGGAGTCGAAGTGATTTCTATCGCACTCAGATATGTTATTGACGGAAAGCCGTACGAATCTCTGGTTGGTATGGAAAGTTGCGAGGACGTTCACGCTGTGTCGATCGGCAAGCTTATAGTTAATGCTTTAAAAAAGTATGGCATTGAAATAAATAAAATTCTCGTTCAGTGTTATGATGGAGCAAATGTCATGAGTGGCGGATTTGGCGGCGTGCAAGCAGTGATCGCACAAGAACTGCAACGTGAAACTCCATATATTCACTGCTACAATCATCAATTGCATTTGGTTGTGAAAAAAGTTTGCGACGCCGTTAACGATGCCCGAATTTATTTCGATCAAATCCAGATGATCTATAAGTTTTTCAAAAAATATCGTGTTGCAAAAGTATATGGGGGCTCAAAATTGATTGAAACACGCTGGGCAGGTCATATTAAATCTACCGTCGCTATAAGCAATAATTATGATGAAATCATTTCGGCTCTTGAGGAAATTCAACAGGGACATGAAATTAAATTTGATGGTGACGATATCGCAACAGCAATTGGGATTTTTGCGATAGTCACTACGCTGAAATTCTTATTTCTCACTCACATGTTCAAAAATCTACTACAGCTCATTCAACCGACAGATGCGTTGCTACAAAAACGTGAAGTCGGCTATAGAGCTGACATGCCTATTATAAACTCACTTATTGAAGATGTTCAAAACTTTAAAACTGACGAAAATTTTCAACGCTTACTCTCGGCAGCGACGGAGATCCGCAAAGGCTTCAACTTACCGAACCTGTGCGTAGAGGACGGCCGACAATAGACCGGGAAGATTCACTGAACTCATTGTTTTATAAGTGCCTTGACGTTGTTATCAATGAGTTGAAAGAACGCTTTACAAAAAATAGCGATATTTTGAGTGCGGCATCTTCTGTTGAAAAGCTGGAATTTAAATCATTGCAACCACTTTCAAAACTTTTCGCACTGCCGGAAGAATGGGAGATTCGATCAGCAAAATCATTCTTCGAAAGACAAAAAATTGAAACTAAAAGTGAAAATATGTCTATTTTGCAAACTTTCAGTGATTTTAAAATCGCTTTTCCAAATGTGTATACTATGTTAGAAGCAGTTGAGACAATTTGCTGCAGCACATCTGTGAATGAAGCTTCCTTTTCTTCGTTGTCGCGAATTGGAACAATTAATCGAATGTCAATGACCAATGAGCGCTTACGCAACCTTTCTTTTTTAGCTTTTGAGTCGGATGAATTACAAAGAGTTGAAAAGAACTTAATATTGAGAAGATTTGATGAATCAAAAAATCGAAGAGTGCAACTTTTTTAATAAAACCTAATGATCTCTTATTTTAAATTATATGTTATATTAAACTTAACCTTCCTATACTCGCACGTTTGACTCTCGGACCGACAAATGAAATGTTATTGATCAGTTTCAATAGATAATATTTTATGATTTTTGTATTTTTATATACTATAATTAATATTACATTTAAAAATAAGAAAATAAAAGATATAATTATCTTTAGTAGCTATTGATGGAACAATTAATGATGGTCGATTGGTCTGAGAGACCAACGCGCGAGTATAGGAAGGTTAAATAAAAATAAGTTAAATTAATGAAAAATTATGATTTTTTTATGCATCAACACTTTATTTTAAGTTTTTTTACTGCAGAAAAAAAAATCTTGATGCTTGTGCATGCCCAGACTTTAGGTTCTAGATACGGGGCTGGTTTGAACCACGGCTTTAAATTCCTTTTTCGGATATGGCAATGTGGAGCATATCCTTTGGTTCAAATTTATGCTTGAACTTTAATTCCACATTGGAATTACATTCAGAAACGTCATTTGAGTAAAATCGATCGAGTGCCTGGAAATGCACTTGAGATTTACTGAGCGGGAAATAACTTTCATCGTCCAAGACGTAAGATTTTTTGCAGTAATTTCGAAGCATCCATCGGCATTGTGATTTTATGGTGGATATTTGCTCAATGGTGTACTCTGGTGATCTGATTTTTTTTCGACACTTTATTTGAAGTTTTTTCAATGTTTTGCAGATATAAATTTGATCGCATTTCATTTCAGCAGCTGCATCACGCTGACTTATTTTATCCGCATTGTTGAATTTACGTTCAAGCTTAGAAAGAGCCTTTTTATTCATTATTGTTGGAATTCCTCCACTTCCACATTTTCTTTTCACTTCCATATTCTTCAGAATTCTATATAAAGTAGATTTTGGAACATTTTAATGAAAACTGTACCTAGTTCTCAAAAACAAAAATTAAGCACATAACTTAGGTATCCATGGTAACAACAAAAACCAGCGCATACTAATTCGATGTGATAGATTTCAAGTTATAGTAGTTTAAAAAAAATTCTAATTTTTTTGTCATCACCCGTTAAAGAGACCCTTTCGCTTATGTGAAGTTTTATCTGTTCACTTTATTTAAATCAAAATTCACCTTAGTTTTATTGGCTTATTAACAAATCTTAATCTGGATATACACACTAGGGCGGGTCGACCCCTATGCAAGAAAAAAAATTTGATTTGTTACCGACTTTTTTGAAAGATCCTATTGAGAGGATTTCAGACCAGAAAAAATTTTTTTTTTTAAGTGGTCTACATTAACAACCAGAATGGTCTTTTTGTTATAACTCGGTTATTTGATGTCCGATTTTGAAAAAAAGTATATTTTTAGAAAGATCTTAAAAATGCTAACAATTCGTAGTCAAAAGTTATTGACCTTTGAGGTCATCTTCAATAAAATAATTCAGTTTTTAACTCTTTTTGCACTACGACCCCCAAAACTTTGCCCATTTTATATTTTGTAATTAAAGTTCATAAAAAATCAATAGGTCCGTGTGAAGAAATTTTTTAATTCCACTCATAGGAAAAAAAGTTACACGCGCTTAAAATTTAATTTTTGAGCTCAAAAAAATCGGGAAAGAAAACTTATCACCGATAATATGTCTACATATGAACGCAAGAACTTTGACTCCTCAAGGTTGCAATTTTTCACTTACCACGTATGCTTCGGGACGTCCGATCACGTTGACTGCACGATTAAAGAGAGTGACTGACTATGTTGGCGCGGCACTTGTTGTCTCCCTCTCGCAGCTATCGTCTGAGCCATGCTGCGTGTGTGTGTGTGTGTGTGAGTGTGTTCACTAGCGTTTCACCATGTG
This sequence comes from Coremacera marginata, assembly GCA_914767935.1. Taxonomy (NCBI): domain Eukaryota; kingdom Metazoa; phylum Arthropoda; class Insecta; order Diptera; family Sciomyzidae; genus Coremacera; species Coremacera marginata. Next base: position 110,991,177 of record OU612045.1, read on the forward strand.
GTGTATATCCAGATTTATGTATATACTGCGTTTGTATATAAGTGTTATCCCAGTAAACAATAAAAAGTAAAAGCTAGTCTTAAAGTAAAATTAATTCATTTTTTCAATGATTCAAGTAAAAAAATTTCAATGATGAAATTTTCAATTAATTCAAGTAAAAGCAAGTCTGTCTTAAAGTAAAATTAATTCATTTTTTTTTTCAAATTCTATTTTAGTATAATTAATGGTAAAGATAATTTAACAAAAAAAAAAAAAAATAACTTCAATGTTATTTTAAATAATTGTAGAATATTAAATAATTTGGTTGGTTTAAACTTAATAATTTATGGTATACTTCAAAATTTTATTAGTATAAATTTTTGTTGTTATAACCTTCAATTTGCGATCGTTCATAGCCAATCGTTTATCAAGCCATTGTTTGGTTTCCACTGTATTTTTTTTTTTCAGCAATGCTTTATCAAAACTCGAAATTCATTTTTTTTTTTAATTTTTTTTCTTCAATAACAATAGTTGCACACAAAATGCTATAACTCACGAATCAATTGTCAGATTGTTGTCAAATTTTTATACGTATCGTTTGAAAGTTGGTACTAAATAAAAATCATATGAAAAAAAATCAAGTAACGCCATCTATGTGTCATCCTATGGACTTTTTGAACGTACTGTTTATATAAAAATATATATAGAAAAAAAACTAGATGCAGGCCTTTTCAGGCGGTAACCAAGCTATATATATAGAAAAAACTGGATACAGCCCTTTTCAGGCAGTAGTCCAACACTACAACTAGCAATTAAGAAGTTTTATTTTCCCACCTATCCACCCAAATTCCCAGTACAAATGTCAGGTCAGAGCACGGATACCCTGCAGTGAACTCGGAACGCGGAAAACCCAGGACCAATCAGGAGACAACCGGAAAAACAAGTGGAAGTGAGAAATTAATAAATACCAACCAGTGGTAACTATTATAATAATAAAAATTGTTGAACTTATAGCAATAACACTTTGTAAAAAAGCATATATGTGGTAACTAATAAGTGAAATTTACATCGTAATAATATTTTAAAATTTGGGGAAATATAATAAATTAAAAGAATAACATTTGAATGATACTATAAATATTAGTCCTTTTTATTTAACAAATAAACAGTTTTGAAAGAAGCCTGGCTATCCGGCGAGATATACCCAGGCAGAAAAGTTCGTTACATAATCCTAGTCGCATTTAAACATTTAGCCCTACGAACTCAAAAGTAAAAAGTTGATATGAAAATGGATAATAATTCACCTAGAAGGCGGAGGGAGCTTTTAACATTTTTTTTAGTTAGAATAAGTCCAAATAAGACTTCCCACCTGACACAAAAAGTTTTTTCAATTGAATTAATTTTTCCTGTTCGGCCTTCACCTCTCTGCAGACAATGGCAAACAGAGTGAAATGACAAAGAGTGAATTTTTTTAAGAAAAACACATTTTTTATTGAATTCCGAGGTATATATTTATATGGTCTGTTTTTTTAATTTAAATAATCATTTTTAATCACTGCCACTTGATAAAACTCCATCGTATGGATCATGAAAATTGATGTCACCACTCTCTTCATCGGTTTCATCAGTGTTTTCACCGTTGTTTTCATTTGTTGGCACCAATGGTGCTACATACAATCAAATTATTAGCCATTTTGCAACTTCTTTTTAGGTAATTTTCTCTTACTTGAAGTTATTGGAACAGAAGTTTTTAAAAACCTATTGAAAATATTCTCGAGCATTTTTCCCCACGTTTTTGAGGGTTAAATGTAGTGCAAAATATTGAAAAAGCCAACCAATCGCGATTAGAACTCAAAAACGTTGCCCCAATTCTATGTGATCTTGTCCAACGTAACTTGAATGCATGAATAAATTGATTTATTATTTCTGCGAAGCCTTTCTCATATTTCTTCGCAGGACAAATTCGTCGCTTTATTTCATCTCTCAAATATTGAAACTTATCGTTGAATTAAGAAGCCCAGAGTTTTTCATTAAATCATACAACTTTAGACGAGTTATAAAAAATGTACTAGAAGCAGTTCCTAGAAAAACAAGAGCACATTTGATTTTTGTATTAAACATGAAAGCACACAAATTATAGAGAACTGGACCTACCAGCTTTATGCCGACTCCAAACGGCTTATGTTCTCAAGAAGGTTTTCATGGCAGTTTTTACTCTCTGAGGTTTGCCATTGTCTGCAGAGAGGTGACGGCCGAACAGAAAAATAAATTCAATTGAAAAACTTTCTTTTAGATAATTTAAAGAGGTTTTTGGCCAATGCTTTAATATTGCAATTTTTATTTAAAACAAAAATTCAATTTTATCTCCCAACGTTTCGTCAATTTTTTGTTGACATCTTCAGGGGAATTTTTAATTAATTCTAGAAAACACAATCATTTTTGATTTTAACAAACATTTAAACAATTGGAAATTTAAATTAACATGATATTTCTTCGACCTCTAAATTGATAATTGGTTGTTTTTCGGGCTCAAGGCCAATTTATTAATATAAAACAATATATTTGTTTGTTTTTATTAACATATTTATTTTGTCCAATATTTCGAACTCCGCCGGAGTTCATCATCAGGGACACTGTTTAAGCAAAAATTTGTACATTAAAATTTTTAACATTCTTGGACGCGAAAATAAAAAACTTACATATTAAACATTAAACAGAAAGCTTAACATTTCTGGTAGACGTTACAGAAATACAAACAAGCAGGTATTGCCTTAAATTAAATTAAATTAAAATTTATTAAATAGATTTTTTTTGCACCCGCGCTTTCGTCGGTTCATTGTCTACTGATTTTTATGTTGTTTGTTTTTTAATCAAGTGTCGGTAGCTTTGAGCGCATCTATCTGTGTCCGTTTTGAAATTTATTCTTTGTTTTGGTGGTATATTAATAATATGTAGCATTTCCAGCGTATATCTTCTCGCGTAGTTCGTCTCTTGTTGTAAAATTTGTACATTGTCAAAGTCTGAACAGTGGTCAAGTGTTGCACAGTGGGCCGCTAATGCTGTTTTTTGTTCCAATGGTTTGGTGCGTGATTTATGTTCTGATTTATGCGCAGATATTCTTGTCCGTAATTTCGTCTTTGTAGTTCCCACATATACTTTGTTGCATATTCCAGCGCTGTCTCCTTTGCATGTTATTTTATATATTAGATTAGATTTGTCATTTTTGTTCATTCTACTCTTTGTATTACTGTATAATTGTCCAAAATTATTATTTGTGCGTGTGGCGATTTTATATTTGTTCTTGTCATAACAATTAGATCCAATGAGTCTCTCTGATAGTCCTGGTACATACGTCATCGATTTATAGATTGTTGGAGATTCATCTGTGCGCGTCTTGTTGCTTTGTTGTTTGTGCTTTATTATTGAATCCATCGTCGTTTTTTTGGGAAATCCATTTTTAATAAGAATATTTCTTATCTTTACAATATTTCTCTTATGGAATTCTTTGTCGCTAATCGTCAGTACCTTTCTTATGAAATTATTCGCCGTGTTCATTATAGTTCTTTTTGGATGTTTGGATGTATAATTAATAAGACGTCCGAAAGCTGTAGGTTTTTGATACCAGTCAAGTTTTAATTTGTTGTCTCTATTTGTAACCAAGGTGTCTAAGTACGGTAGTTCTCCTTCTATCTCTTCTTCTTTTGTGAATTTTATATTCTTATGGAATTTGTTGAATACATTTAATGTTTCTTTTATTTTGTCCGCTTTTATAATTTCAAATAAGTCATCTATATATTTAGTCATCAATCTTGGTTTTTCGTTTAGTTTTTCCAGGCAGGTGTCTAAAAGTTCTTCCATAATTATGTCTGCAATTGCTGGCGATAAAGGTGACCCCATTGGCATTCCTCTTAATTGTCCGTAAACTTTTTCGTCGTATTTAAAATATCTGTTGTCCTTGATGCAACATTTTAAAATGTCCATAAATAATTTTCTTTTAATATTGATGTGATTTTTAATTAAGTCCCATTTTTTCTCAATTACGTCTATGGCAAAGTCAACCAGAATGCTCGAAAATAGTGCAACCACGTCAAACGATATTATTCTTTCGTCGTCATATATATATGTGTCATTGACTCTATCTTTAAATTCTACCGCGTCTTTTACATTATATTTAGATTGTTTTGTCAGGTTTTTTAAATGATTTGAGAGATTTTTGCATAGTCCATATGCAGGTGAGTTAATCGATGAGCAAATAGGTCTTAGTGGTATATTTTCTCCGTGTATTTTTGGAAGTCCATAAATCCTCGGTGCTGTAGAAGTTTTCGTCAATAGTTTATTTTTCTCTTGAATATTTATTATGTTGTTTTTAATTCATTTTTCGATGAACTCGTTGTTTTTTTGCTGAAGCGTCGAAGTAGGATCTCGTTCCAATATTTTGTATGTTGATGTGTCTCGTAGCATTTGTCTCATTTTCATTGCATAGTCCGATTTGTTAGCAACAGATACGTTTCCCTTGTCCGCATTAACAATTAATACATTTTTATTTTTATGTAAAAATTGCTTCGTTTCGTCCACTGTGTCAAGTATAAACCGATCTCTTTTGTTTATTCTTATTTTCCTTACGTGGTTGACCACAAAAAAACAACGAGTTCATCGAGTTCAAAAATGTCCTTAATAAATAATATAGAGAAGCTTTTTCTTCAAAATGTCCTTAATAAATAATATAGAGAAGCTTTTTCTTCTTTGCTCCAACGAATGGAGTCCAAGTAATTTAAAATGAATATCATAAGTAGGCATGTCTTGATAAGTATAAATATTACGCAAAGCGAATCTTGAAAACCTTTTTGAACTCTTTCGACTCTGTGAACATCTACAGCATAAGATGGGTTCCAAATAACGCAGGAATATTCCAGAATGGATCTGACCAGGCTCGAAAAAATAGATTTTACTGTGTACGGGTCAGAGAATTCCTTGAAGTTTCTTTTTACAAAACCCAGTTGCGAGTTTGCTCTTGAGATGACATAATCTCTATGAGTTTTGAATGAAAGATTGGGATCAAAGTAAATGCCAAGATCCTTAACTGCGGTTGACCTCTGAAAAAAACTGTTGGTATCATATGCATAATCGTACATGATGAAAACATTTTTGCGACAAAAAGTTAATATATAACATTTCGAGAAATTCAACTTTAGACCATTAACCTTACAATACGAAAAAGGACGTTAATATCTGATTGAAATTTCAAGCAATCAGAGGAATTTTTAATAATAGAAAACAATTTCAGGTCATCAACGTACATCAAACTTTTGCAGAATTTAAAACTTTTAGGTATATCGTTTATATAAAGGATGAACAGAAGTGGCCCTAGATGACTTCCCTGTGGAATTCCTGAAGTAGCTTGGACCATGCTAGAGTAACAATTATCAATTGTTACAATTAATTTTCTATTTACAAGGTAAGAGTTCATCCATTGTAAAAAGTTGGAGTGAAATCCTAGCTTGCTTAATTTTTGAATCAGTAATTTGTGGTCCAAGCTATCAAAAGCTTGCAAAACAAAGCAAAACAAAGAATAAATTTCAAAACGGACACAGATAGATGCGCTCAAAGCTACCGACACTTGATTAAAAAACAAACGACAACATAAAAATCAGTAGACAATGAAACGAAGAAAGCGCGGGTGCAAAAAAAGTTCTATTTAATGAATTTTAATTTAATTTTGTTTTGAATTTTGTTTGTATTTCTGTAACGTCTACCATAAATGTGAAGTGTTAAGCTTTCCGTTTAATGTTTAATATGTAAGTTTTTTATTTTCGCATTCAAGAATGTTAAAAATTTTAATGTAAAAATTTTTGCTTAAACAGTGTCCCTGATGATAAAGTCCGGCGGAGTTCGAAATATTGGACAAAATAAATATGTTAATAAAAACAAACAAATATTTTGTTTTATATTAATAAATTGACCTTGAGCCCGAAAAACAACAAAATAATTTAAATTAACTTACTTTATATCATTATATAAACACAAACATTTTTTTAAAAATAAACATTAAACGGTAAAAATGAACACAACAAACTATACCTCTTAAGCATCTACTTATCCAGTGCAACTGCATAGTTATTGTTTATATTGTCAGTATCTACTTTAAAGTTAACAGCTCTGTCCCCTTTTTGGTGTATTCGTAAACTTTCCAGTGCCAATCTGTGAGGACGAAAGTCGCTACCCTCGTTTTCGCCTAACATCTTTAGTCACTGTTCATTTTGCGTTAATATTTTGCATGTGACTTCTAAATCCTTGCATCAATTTTTCTTAATCCCTGTGAATTATTATTCTATAATAATATTATTTCATTATTATTTAAAGGCACTGGCTTGCACACCACACTTTCCCATCTTTTATTTATTAGTTAGTCATATGAAATTACAGTTAGTAGCATGTTAATCAAATTAGTCGCATAAACATCATTTACTTTTCATCAAACATTAATCCCACCATTAAACTAAAGCTTAATGTAAACATCAACTTAATAACCTCATGTCACCCGGTTAACATCACTAGGCCGTGGTGAAAAATAAATGCAGGCAAAAAGACGAACAGCTGAGACAAAAAAACCCACCACGAGTCTGCTGTGCTGCTAAGCTAAGGTAACTTAGACAAAGATGAGAAAATTAAAATTTCTTCTTGCGGCGGCAGCCAACTCGGTAAGTCATAATAAATTTCTTAGCTCCTGAAATCTTTCATAGCATTGTGCCGTAGTGACCAGTGCTATACTTGAGGAAATTTTTTTAAGTCTTTTCATAGCGTTATGCCGTAGTGACTAGCGCTATATTTTCTAAGTCTTTTTCGACGTTGCATCGCAGTGCTCAGCTTGATATTTTTCTAAGTCTTTTCATAGCATTGTGCCGTAGTGACCAGTGCTATACTCGCGTATATTTTCTAAGTCTTTTCGACGTTGCTTCGCAGTGCTCAGCTAGATATTTTTTCTAAGTCTTTTCATAGCATTGTGCTGTAGTGACCAGTGCTATACCCGCGTATATTTTCTAAGTCTTTTCGACGTCGCATCGCAGTGCTCAGCTAGATAATTTTCTAAGTCTTTTCATAGCATTGTGCCGTAGTGACCAGTGCTATACTCGCATATATTTTTCTAAGTCTTTTTCGACGTTGCATCGCAGTGCTCAGCTTAATATTTTGTAAGTCTTTTCGACGTTGCATCGCAGTGCTCAGCTTGAGATTTTTCTAAGTCTTTTTATAGCACTGTGCCGTAGTGACCAGTGCTATACTCGCATATATTTTCTAAGTCTTTCCGACGTTGCATCGCAGTGCCCCACTTGATATTTTCTAAGTCTTTTCGACGTTGAAGTGAGAATTGATACTAACAAAGCGTCTCTTTTACATGCCGACTGGACGTTCGCAGTACGTCGGGAAAAGAAACGAGGACAACGCAGGACAGTGGACACCATATAATAAGTTTATCTTTTCTTTTCCATTTGTTTAAATTAATAATACAGGGTCATGAAGACCATAAAATTAGTGTAAGTGTAAATTAAGGAAAAAACTGAAATAAAATCAATGAACAGAAATAACGGAAAGTGTAATTAATTCACACTTGGTATACGTATAATAAAATTTTGTAGACGAACCCTGGACACCGGCGAGTGATACCTCGGCCTAAGAAGGTTCGTTACAACGGCGCCCGAGCAGGGGCTACGTGTCTAACAAAAAAGAAAAAACAAAAAAAAAAAAATTTTATAAGGTCATACGCCGCGTACGGAAACTAAAAATTCAATTAGTGACTAAATAAACTCAGTGACTAACTTTTTGTCTAGGACAAAAATGTCCAACTAATCAATAAAGACATTCGCCGCGCACGGAATATTTTAGATGTAAAAATTAAATAGTGCTCGGAATAAAAAAAAAAAAGATGAAAAGAAATCTATCCATATTAACTTAAAGAATAGAAATTGATTCGTCCGTCGCGATAGGGGTAATCAATCGAAGTGAATAAAAAAAAAAAAAATTAAATATTTTTGCTGTTACAAGAAAACAGTTACAAGAATTTTTTTTTAGAAGAAGAAAAAAAAACAAGAGATTTTTTTTAAGGAGGCAGAGAAAAATAAAAAAAAAACCACCGCTAATAAATTAACAATTTTGTGAAATCGTATCCAATCTCGATAGTTGACAATTTCAGTGATCGCAATCGAAACTTTTGGCAACACGATGTTGACCACAACATGGGTGTATTCTTTGAAGAAGGAGGACCTTGTGACCTACGCACTTGAATTTAACTTCGATCCCACAGGAACAGTAGATGAGCTCCGAAAGCGCTTGAGTGGTTTCATCAACAACAAGGAGTACAAAGACGAACAAGGGCAAAGGCTGTTGGACCTGCAAACCAAGCACCGCCGCGCAGTGTCACCAGCACCACCGGCTGTGGATCCTATAGAGAAATTCACACCCCCAACTATCGCAATGCTCGGCATCCCAGTCACCGTATATGCCACCCCATTACCGACACTTCAGATGTCTGGACCAACCCACCTAACTACAGCCGTACGGTCAGAAGACCCCTATCTAGCAGTAATAGAACGGATTCGAAAGTGGTCAGTGAAATTTGACGGGAAAAGAGACCCACTAGCTTTCATAGAGAGAGTGGAAGAATTGGCCGAGGTCTACCAGATCAACAAGACCTATCTACCTCGCACGATGCCAGAGCTCCTAACCGACCGCGCTCTCACACGGTACCGCAACAACAATGAACACTGGACTAACTGGGTATTATTTAAACATGCATTTTTAAAATTTTTCTTACCTCCTAGATACTTGGAACGAATCGACGACGAGATAAGAACCAGATTTCAAAAGCCACGAGAGCCCTTCAAAAATTTTGTGCTAGACCTCCAAAAGCTGATGCGCCACGCCGGCTACAGCGAGGAGCAGAAACTCGAGCGAATCTTTAGAAATGCGCATCCGGACTACCAATGGTACATCCGACGAAAGGTCTTTTCGACACTAGAGGAACTGGTCAACATGGCAGATGATCTAGAAACTATACAGACCCACGAGCCCGACCGCATGCAGAAAGGTAACATGCGAACAGAACATCACCGTATGTTGCAACAACGAGGCCGACGCGATGACGCACCAGCCATTCCTCCTCCGGTGGATGGACCGAGAGGTCAAGGAATGGAGATCAATCCACGGGTGGCATGTCGAAATTGCGGTGAAGAGTGACACTTGCGACAAACATGTAGAAACCCCCAGAGGCTGTTCTGCTGGGTGTGTGGACGTCGTAATACTATGACAATTCAGTGCTGTAGAAGACCGTCGGGAAACGCCGGCGAGGATCGTCCGGACCGAGGAGGGGCGAATCCTCCAGGAGAAAATCCTCGATCAACCCAGTAAAACAACTACACCATAACAACAATCACATTTCCGCCTCTGTTACCATCGACACATTACCAGCCCTAGCCACGATAGACACTGGAGCCACGCGCAGATTTCTTAGGCAACTCTTTGTCGATAAGATACAGCACGGTTGCAGGCTCATACCAGCCGATGCGGTAGTCACGCTCGCCGATGGATCAGTGAAACTCTTGCTCCACGCCGTAGAAGTTAATATTCAATTGGGTAACATCGACCGCAAATTCACGTTTTTAGTTATGCCAGACGCTACGGACGAGGTCATCCTCGGGATGGACTTTCTTGCAGAAACGAGATCAACCTTCAGCTGTGGCGGCGAAACCATAACATTGGGTAAGTCAACTCTCACCAATGTATTCCCACATCGTTGTAGGCAAATCGCAGGTTGCAACTCTGAGGAGACCGAACAGGTCTCAAATTTCTTGAAGGAGGAGCTCCAAAAGTTCGAAAACTTGCGGGGAGTAACGAACATCACCGAGCACCGGATCGTTATGGTCGACGAGAGACCATTAAAACAACGATATTTCCCCAGAAACCCGGCCATGCAGGCCATCATCGATGAAGAAGTTAACAAGCTGTTGGACAAAGGGTGCATCGAGCCATCGCACAGCCCGCACAGCGCACCTATTGTCCTGGTTAAGAAGAAAACGGGTGCTTGGCGGCTGTGTGTGGACTATCGAGCTCTTAACAGTCAGTCGGTTCCCGACGCCTACCCACTACCACGCATCACCCACATCTTAGATAGGCTACGCGACGCCAAGTACATCAGTAGCCTCGACCTTAAAGATGGCTACTGGCAAATTCCGATGGAGGCTAAAAGTGGAAAATACACAGCCTTTACTGTGCCCGGACGAGGATTGTTTCAGTGGCGAGTCATGCCGTTTGGCCTTCACTCCGCTCCCGCGACGTTTCAGCGTGCCCTCGACCGAGTTATAGGACCTGATCTTGAGCCTTTCGCTTTCGCCTATTTAGATGACATAGTGGTCACAGGTGGTCACTTTCGACGAACACATGAATAATCTCAAAGAGGTCTTTCACCGGCTTCAAGCGGCAAATCTTCGAATAAACGCGGAAAAATGCGAGTTCTTTAAAAGGAAAATAAAGTACTTAGGGCACGTAGTCAGCTCCGAAGGAATTCATACCGACCCGGATAAAATTGCCGCTATACGAGATCTCGAACCTCCTCAAAATGTCCGAGGAGTGCGACGCTTTCTCGGCATAGCCTCCTGGTACCGGCGGTTTATCCCTGACTTCGCAGCTGTCGTACAACCGTTGACCTCTCTTCTGAAAAAAGGCAAGCACTGGAAATGGGACGAATCGCAACAAAAGGCTTTCCAAGATCTTAAGGATAAACTAACGGAAGCTCCAGTTTTTACATGTCCTGACTTCGAGCAGACATTTATTCTTCAGACAGATGCTAGCGACGTGGGCCTTGGGGCGGTTCTGACACAAAACATCGAGGGCTCCGAACGGGTAATAGCCTACGCAAGCCGACATTTAAACGACGCAGAGAAAAACTATTCGCCCACAGAAAAGGAGTGCTTGGCAATCATATGGGGAATTCGTAAAATGCGGCCCTACCTAGAAGGTTACAAATTCGTTGTAATCACTGACCACTTATCGCTTAAATGGCTTAATTCTATTGAGAGTCCTTCTGGACGGATCGCTAGATGGGCGCTGGAACTCCAGCAATTTAACTTCACTGTACAATACCGTAAGGGTAAACACAACGTGGTAGCGGACGCACTGTCACGGCAACCAAATGAAACTCTCCAACGGATTACTTTGAATACAAACAATTTGCCAGAGTACGCGTGGCTAAGGAAGAAGTTTGAGGAAGTGACCCAGGATCCAAGCAAGTACCCGGACTTCATCATCATTGATGGTCAATTATTTCGACACCTCCCACGAAATGCGAGCGACGAAGACTGCGCTCCCTGGAAACTGTGCGTAGCCAAATCCCAGCGAGACCGCGTTTTACATGAAAATCACGATAGTCCTAGTGCTGGCCATCTAGGGATCCGGAAGACCATCGCTCGAATCGCAAATCGATATTATTGGCCTGGAAAGTTCCGGGACATTAGTCGTTACGTCCAAAAATGCCAGTCCTGTCAACAGTACAAAGCTAGCCAGCAGCCACCGGCCGGAGAAATGTTAACCAGAATCCCTGACGAGCCATGGTCCATCTTGTGTGCCGACTTCGTTGGTCCACTACCTCGCTCCAAACATGGGAATAGTATATTGCTGGTATTTTTCGACAAATTTTCGAAGTGGACGGAGATAGTGCCATTGCCAAAAGCTACATCAGAGGGTGTTTACTGAAGGCATTTCGAGAGAGGATTCTAGCGCGCTACGGAGTACCGAGAATTCTCATCACCGACAACAGGACTCAGTTCAAAAGCAGGTCTTTCCAGCGGTATTTGAAAGAAATTGGAGTTCAACAACAGCTGACGGCGCCGTATACTCCTCAGGAGAATCCGACAGAGCGAGCGAACCGGACAGTCAAGACTATGATCGCCCAATTTGCAAACGACCAGCATAAGGTATGGGACGAAAAATTACCGGAGATCTCACTTGCAATCAACACCAGCGTATCAGAAACCACGGGTTACAGTCCAGCATTTTTAACACAAGGCCGAGAGCCACGTCTCCCACGAGCACTCTACGACGAAGCAGTTTGCGGTACAGGAACCCGAGAGAAAGAACCATCTGACCGAGCCACGCAGCTACAGGAGGTTTTCACAATTGTACGCCATAACCTGACAAAAGCATCTAAGGATCAGGCTCGCCACTACAATCTACGCCGGAGGCATTGGAAACCCACAATCGGGCAGAAGGTTATGATTCGTCAACACCCATTATCGAAAGCAATCAATGACTTCAACGCGAAGCTTGCCCCAAAATACGACGGGCCGTTTATTGTCACCGGGTTCACGTCAGGAGTTATTGCACGAGTTAAAAAGGACGGGAAGACGACCGAACGAACAGTCCATTTAAGCGAACTTAAACCGTTCTACTCTTAACATTTTTTATTTTTTTATTATAATCTTATAATTCAGCCAGACATTACTAGTTATACTAATAACAGCTTTATTCTTTTTTTTCTCTCGCTCTTCTTTTTTCTTTTTCTCTTCTCTTCCCTTCCAAGAGAACTCGGAGAAATTCTTAAAAACAAAAGACAAATTCTTCCAACGGATGCTGAGCATCACCGAGCAAACCCGGCACACGCAATTATTGGACTCAAATTTCCTGGAGGTCCCTTCAGAGACGGGACGCATACGGGTATTTACCCCGGGAGTCAGTCCAGGGCATCATCGGCCCCACCCATCTGATGAAACCAACCATCTGAAAAAAAGATGGGGACACGCGACAGTAGCACCAGTAGTAGTCACAGCGATACGAGCAACAGTAGCAGCAACAGTGGTCGCTCCACCAGTAGTAGCGAAAATTTCTACCAAGCAAACCACGGCCCACGCCGTGCGAGAAAGAACCCCCGACTGACGCTCGACAGCGCGCCGCAGAGGGCGAGCCCGAGTCCCAACAAAGCCGAAGTGGAAGATATCCTACAAAATCTTCGACAACACCCGCAGCGAAGAGCCAACAGAGGTTCGTTCATAAGAACGATAGAGGGGAAGCGGATACGATTTTCTTGGAATGGCGGAGGGAGGATCTGGACGAACTATCTTCCTCCCCATCCGAAGTAGAGAGGAAATGTGAGGGCGAAAGTCGCTACCCTCGTTTTCGCCAAACATCTTTAGTCACTGTTCATTTTGCGTTAATATTTTGCATGTGACTTCTAAATCCTTGCATCAATTTTTCTTAATCCCTGTGAATTATTATTCTATAATAATATTATTTCATTATTATTTAAAGGCACTGGCTTGCACACCACACTTTCCCATCTTTTATTTATTAGTTAGTCATATGAAATTACAGTTAGTAGCATGTTAATCAAATTAGTCGCATAAACATCATTTACTTTTCATCAAACATTAATCCCACCATTAAACTAAAGCTTAATGTAAACATCAACTTAATAACCTCATGTCACCCGTTTAACATCACTAGGCCGTGGTGAAAAATAAATGCAGGCAAAAAGACGAACAGCTGAGACAAAAAAACCCACCACGAGTCTGCTGTGCTGCTAAGCTAAGTTAACTTAGACAAAGATGAGAAAATTAAAATTTCTTCTTGCGGCGGCAGCCAACTCGGTAAGTCATAATAAATTTCTTGCTCCTGAAATCTTTCATAGCATTGTGCCGTAGTGACCAGTGCTATACTTGAGGAAATTTTTCTAAGTCTTTTCATAGCGTTATGCCGTAGTGACTAGCGCTATATTTTCTAAGTCTTTTCGACGTTGCATCGCAGTGCTCAGCTTGATATTTTCTAAGTCTTTTCATAGTATTGTGCCGTAGTGACCAGTGCTATACTCGCGTATATTTTTCTAAGTCTTTTTCGACGTTGCATCGCAGTACTTGTCAGCTTGATATTTTCTAAGTCTTTTCATAGCATTGTGCCGTAGTGGCCAGTGCTATACTCGCGTATATTTTCTAAGTCTTTTCGACGTTGCTTCGCAGTGCTCAGCTAGATATTTTTTCTAAGTCTTTTCATAGCATTGTGCCGTAGTGACCAGTGCTATACTCGCGTATATTTTCTAAGTCTTTTCGACGTTGCTTCGCAGTGCTCAGCTAGATATTTTTTCTAAGTCTTTTTATAGCACTGTGCCGTAGTGACCAGTGCTATACTCGCGTATATTTTCTAAGTCTTTTCGACGTTGAAGTGAGAATTGATACTAACAAAGCGTCTCTTTTACATGCCGACTGGACGTTCGCAGTACGTCGGGAAAAGAAACGAGGACTACGCAGGACAGTGGACACCATATAATAAGTTTATCTTTTCTTTTCCATTTGTTTAAATTAATAATACAGGGTCATGAAGACCATAAAATTGGTGTAAGTGTAAATTAAGGAAAAAACTGAAATAAAATCAATGAACTGAAATAACGGAAAGTGTAATTAATTCACACTTGGTATAATAAAATTTTGTAGACGAACCCTGGACACCGGCGAGTGATACCTCGGCCTAAGAAGGTTCGTTACAAATCTTTTGTTTGTGTGTTTTCTACGTCTAATATTTTAATAGCATCAATAGCAGCTGTTTGGCTGTCGTCAATATATGTTGTGCTAACGCTGTTGTTGTTTTTTTGTTTCATATGTCCAGCTTGTGTTCCGTCATTCTTTTTTTTTTTTTGTAGGGCTTTTTTTGTTGTTCAAAATATAACAATATTTTATAAAATAAATTATAAAGTTATAAAATATAACAATTCAAAATAACAAAATATACATATTGTTTTTACAATTTTCGTGCTCTGTGCCTTTGGATTGTATTTCATATACGACATTGCTCTTTTCTTCGTTCTCTATTCTTGTTTTTGTTTTCGTGAATATTCGGTTTAAAGTCGCGTTGGATCTGTATGCAAATATTAGGTGTGTTTCCGTACTCTACACTGTGTAAGATTTGTGTAAGTTCAAACTTAGAGAGTAAAAATGACATGTGAGAATAGTTGCAAAAGTACGGAAACAGCTTCTAGTAAGTTTCAAGCACAAAACAGCTGATTTTGACTGCAGACATGTCAAACGTAAATTGCGCCAATTAAAATTATCGTAAATTTGTTTGTGAAGTTGATGCTTGTTCTTCTTGATGCTTGTGCTTACTTTACTCGGAGTCTTGAGTTCTAGCACTCTCTGTGCACTTTGTGTGCTCGAGAGAGCGGTTTTATGCTTGTTGTTCTTCTCCCATTTTAAGCACAGAAAGTACGGAAACAGAAAATAGTGTCCCACAAGTAACACAGTGTGAGTACGGAAACACACCTATTGTGTTGTCCGTTCTTATTATTGTCCGTATGTGTGTGTTACTTGTAAGTTTTGGTATGTATGTGATGGCGTGGTACTTTTTGTTAACTTGTTGAGTGTTGCCAGATTGAGTTTTGTGTTCTGTTGTTTGCGGGTTTTGTTTGTTTTTTAAAATTCTTGAATTGATAGATTTGAATTTTGAAATGTAAAAACTGAAAGGCTCAACCAAGAGCTCGGGGTGGCGCCCATCTTGGTAGCAGGTCATGTTCGGTATATCGATATGAAACAAGCCTGCGAAGGTATAGCAATTGACCTTAAAACTTGTTAGTACGGGGACAGTCTTTACTCGTCAGATGGGGTAGACCCTATCTATCCACCGCATGGAGATCTTAATTCGGCTGGAACTATGGTTGTGAAGTGTTGGCATGCGTGCATAAAAGTGTCAACTTTTCGTCTTTCCGAAGTGTTGCTTGTCAAGTGTTTGACTCGCACCCTCAAACTGGCACGGCAGTCACTGAGGGAAGTGTTGACATGGTTGTAAAACTAAGGGTTCTCATACTGAGCACGGCAGTCCCTGAGAACAATGGCCAATACTCTTCTTTTCAGGATGTTGAAATCCGAACGGCCAGAGTAAGAGTGGCAATTGCAAAGGTCCTCCAGAGTAGGTATCGGTCATGCGCAATAATTTCCAGCTGTGTCGGCAACTGCAAATTGTTAGACTGGCCTTTAAGTGCTCATTGAGCACAGTCATGTATAAGAATGTACTTTTTCGTAATTGCATTTGTGTATTCTTGGTCTTTTTGCGGGGATGTTGTGGATCCTCATCTGACGGGATCGAGTTGCCCAGATGACTGTCGTGGGCTGGCCCTTCGGAGAGTCTCGTACTGGTTGTGGTTGTGTGAATGCTACACAGGTCTAGATTGACCGGCGGGGTCGCGCAATGGTACGACCGAGCTGGCATATCCGTCTTAAATATGCAAAAGATTGGGTAGGTCTCGTCTCCACCAGTAGATGGATTGCTACTGGTACTGCTATTACGGGCAGTATGTAATTTATTACATAATGCTCCTAATCAGCAGGGCACTGGGTGATGCTTTGTGTTTGTGAAGCAGCTTCCATGTTCGTGTTGCCACACCGGATGCCCCATGTGTTTTACTGTTTTTACTTTAAAACATAAACGGGTCCGTGTTGTGGTACAACACAAAGTTCATGGTTGTTTGTTTCATGAACTATTACCCTAGGTTTTGGATAACCCAAGTTGCTTAAGCCATACGGCAGGTGCACTTGATAATCTCAAAATCGTCTGCCTCCCTTGTACGAACAAACCCGAAAGCAAGCATAGCATACATCTTTCAATTTATTTCATAGGATTGATGACAAAAAACATTTATTGTTAATCCAAAATAATCATTAATCGATTATAACTCGGGCTTTATTTATATAATTCATTTTCAATTAAAAAAAAAAAAAAAAAAAAAAAAAACTGCCAGTGTAATTGTGAATATTTTTAATTAAAAAAAGCACAAAATTTCAACTGTAGAAAGGACTACTAAGCCTTTGCTTCGTGGTCGGAGGCACTGACCTTATGCTACAGCGCATACTTGTTTAGGTTTATTTTACCATGCCTACACAGTTAAAAAAGTTGATGCGTTTTTCGGTACAAGACTTGCATCGTATTTTATTTTGCATTTGCGACGATATTTTCCAGAAGTCCAAGTCTTAAAGAATTCACATACGAATCATGAACGATTTTTCTTCATCTTTGACGAAACATGCAGATTCGGCCATACATTTCATTGACGAAAATCCCATATAAAATGCCCACGAACGCAATACAGAAATGTTGAGATTTTTCGTGCATGAATATATTACTGAATCGTTGTGGAAGTTTCGTCAACAAACAAGACAGAAATATGAAAAAAATTGTTTTTTAATTTTATATATTTTTTGATTTTATTTTATTTGTTTTTTCAAGCCAGATTATTTCCGATGTGTATTCTTTGATATATCAGTCTTGCAGTCAATTAATACGCTACGTTCTTAACCTTTAAGTAGGGACGTGAAGTTTTTTTCGCACAAACAAGGACGTGGGGTCTCACAGGCCCCTCCACTTTATTGCTTAGTTTTTCAGTAAGCACTTATCAATCTTTAAAAAAAAACTAAACTAAAAATTAAAAAGTACTAAAATTAAAAGAATATCAAAGTAAATCAAAGAAATCAAAGTAAATGCCAAGATCCTTAACTGCGGTTGACCTCTGAAAAAAACTGTTGGTATCATATGCATAATCGTGCATGATGAAAACATTTTTGCGACAAAAAGTTAATATATAACATTTCGAGAAATTCAACTTTAGACCATTAACCTTACAATACGAAAAAGGACGTTAATATCTGATTGAAATTTCAAGCAATCAGAGGAATTTTTAATAATAGAAAACAATTTCAGATCATCAGCGTACATCAAACTTTTGCAGAATTTAAAACTTTTAGGTATATCGTTTATATAAAAGATGAACAGAAGTGGCCCTAGATGACTTCCCTGTGGAATTCCTGAAGTAGCTTGGACCATGCTAGGGTAACAATTATCAATTGTTACAATTATTTTTCTATTTACAAGGTAAGAGTTCATCCATTGTAAAAAGTTGGAGTGAAATCCTAGCTTGCTTAATTTTTGAATAAGTAATTTGTGGTCCAAGCTATCAAAAGCTTGCAAAACAAAGCAAAACAAAGAATAAATTTCAAAACGGACACAGATAGATGCGCTCAAAGCTACCGACACTTGATTAAAAAACAAACGACAACATAAAAATCAGTAGACAATGAAACGAAGAAAGCGCGGGTGCAAAAAAAGTTCTATTAAATGAATTTTAATTTAAGGCAATACCTGCTTGTTTGTATTTCTGTAACGTCTACCATAAATGTGAAGTGTTAAGCTTTCCGTTTAATGTTTAATATGTAAGTTTTTTATTTTCGCATTCAAGAATGTTAAAAATTTTAATGTAAAAATTTTTGCTTAAACAGTGTCCCTGATGATAAAGTCCGGCGGAGTTCGAAATATTGGACAAAATAAATATGTTAATAAAAGCAAACAAATATTTTGTTTTATTTTAATAAATTGACCTTGAGCCCGAAAAACAACAAAATAATTTAAATTAACTTACTTTATATCATTATATAAACACAAACATTTTTTTAAAAATAAACATTAAACGGTAAAAATGAACACAACAAACTATACCTCTTAAGCATCTACTTATCCAGTGCAACTGCATAGTTATTGTTTATATTGTCAGTATCTACTTTAAAGTTAACAGCTCTGTCCCCTTTTTGGTGTATTCGTAAACTTTCCAGTGCCAATCTGTGAGGACGAAAGTCGCTACCCTCGTTTTCGCCTAACATCTTTAGTCACTTTTCATTTTGCGTTAATATTTTGCATGTGACTTCTAAATCCTTGCATCAATTTTTCTTAATCCCTGTGAATTATTATTCTATAATAATATTATTTCATTATTATTTAAAGGCACTGGCTTGCACACCACACTTTCCCATCTTTTATTTATTAGTTAGTCATATGAAATTACAGTTAGTAG
Source organism: Coremacera marginata (assembly GCA_914767935.1). Taxonomy (NCBI): domain Eukaryota; kingdom Metazoa; phylum Arthropoda; class Insecta; order Diptera; family Sciomyzidae; genus Coremacera; species Coremacera marginata. Next base: position 111,010,015 of record OU612045.1, read on the forward strand.
CATGTTAATCAAATTAGTCGCATAAACATCATTTACTTTTCATCAAACATTAATCCCACCATTAAACTAAAGCTTAATGTAAACATCAACTTAATAACCTCATGTCACCCGGTTAACATCACTAGGCCGTGGTGAAAAATAAATGCAGGCAAAAAGACGAACAGCTGAGACAAAAAAACCCACCACGAGTCTGCTGTGCTGCTAAGCTAAGGTAACTTAGACAGAGATGAGAAAATTAAAATTTCTTCTTGCGGCGGCAGCCAACTCGGTAAGTCATAATAAATTTCTTAGCTCCTGAAATCTTTCATAGCATTGTGCCGTAGTGACCAGTGCTATACTTGAGGAAATTTTTTTAAGTCTTTTCATAGCGTTATGCCGTAGTGACTAGCGCTATATTTTCTAAGTCTTTTTCGACGTTGCATCGCAGTGCTCAGCTTGATATTTTTCTAAGTCTTTTCATAGCATTGTGCCGTAGTGACCAGTGCTATATTCGCGTATATTTTTCTAAGTTTTTTTTTCGACGTTGCTTCGCAGTGCTCAACTTGATATTTTTCTAAGTCTTTTCATAGCATTGTGCCGTAGTGACCAGTGCTATATTCGCGTATAATTTCTAAGTCTTTTCGACGTTGCTTCGCAGTGCTCAACTTGATATTTTTCTAAGTCTTTTCATAGCATTGTGCCGTAGTGACCAGTGCTATACTCGCGTATATTTTTTAAGTCTTCGACGTTGCATCGCAGTGCTCTGCTTGGTATTTTTCGAAGTCTTTTCATAGCATTGTGCCGTAGTGACCAGTGCTATACTCGCGTATATTTTTTAAGTCTTCGACGTTGCATCGCAGTGCTCTGCTTGGTATTTTTCTAAGTCTTTTCATAGCATTGTGCCGTAGTGACCAGTGCTATACTCGCGTATATTTTTCTAAGTCTTTTTCGACGTTGCATCGCAGTACTTGTCAGCTTGATATTTTCTAAGTCTTTTCATAGCATTGTGCCGTAGTGACCAGTGCTATACTCGCGTATATTTTTTAAGTCTTCGACGTTGCATCGCAGTGCTCTGCTTGGTATTTTTCGAAGTCTTTTCATAGCATTGTGCCGTAGTGACCAGTGCTATATTCGCGTATATTTTTCTCTAAGTCTTTTTCGACGTCGCATCGCAGTGCTCAGCTTGGTATTTTTCGAAGTCTTTTCATAGCATTGTGACCAGTGCTATATTCGCGTATATTTTTCTAAGTCTTTTTCGACGTTGCATCGCAGTGCTCAGCTAGATATTTTTTCTAAGTCTTTTCATAGCATTGTGCTGTAGTGACCAGTGCTATACCCGCGTATATTTTCTAAGTCTTTTCGACGTCGCATCGCAGTGCTCAGCTAGATATTTTTCTAAGTCTTTTCATAGCATTGTGCCGTAGTGACCAGTGCTATACTCCCGTATATTTTCTAAGTCTTTTCGACGTTGCTTCGCAGTGCTCAGCTAGATATTTTTCTAAGTCTTTTCATAGCATTGTGCCGTAGTGACCAGTGCTATACTCGCATATATTTTTCTACGTCTTTTTCGACGTTGCATCGCAGTGCTCAGCTTAATATTTTGTAAGTCTTTTCGACGTTGCATCGCAGTGCTCAGCTTGAGATTTTTCTAAGTCTTTTTATAGCACTGTGCCGTAGTGACCAGTGCTATACTCGCGTATATTTTCTAAGTCTTTCCGACGTTGCATCGCAGTGCCCCACTTGATATTTTCTAAGTCTTTTCGACGTTGAAGTGAGAATTGATACTAACAAAGCGTCTCTTTTACATGCCGACTGGACGTTCGCAGTACGTCGGGAAAAGAAACGAGGACTACGCAGGACAGTGGACACCATATAATAAGTTTATCTTTTCTTTTCCATTTGTTTAAATTAATAATACAGGGTCATGAAGACCATAAAATTGGTGTTAGTGTAAATTAAGGAAAAAACTGAAATAAAATCAATGAACTGAAATAACGGAAAGTGTAATTAATTCACACTTGGTATAATAAAATTTTGTAGACGAACCCTGGACACCGGCGAGTGATACCTCGGCCTAAGAAGATTCGTTACAAATCTTTTGTTTGTGTGTTTTCTACGTCTAATATTTTAATAGCATCAATAGCAGCTGTTTGGCTGTCGTCAATATATGTTGTGCTAACGCTGTTGTTGTTTTTTGTTTCGTATGTCCTGCTTGTGTTCTGTCATTCTTTTTTTTTTGTAGGGCTTTTTTTGTTGTTCAAAATATAACAATATTTTATAAAATAAATTATAAAGTTATAAAATATAACAATTCAAAATAACAAAATATTCATATTTTTTTTACAATTTTCGTGCTCTGTGCCTTTGGATTGTATTTCATATACGACATTGCTCTTTTCTTCGTTCTCTATTCTTGTTTTTGTTTTCGTGAATATTCGGTTTAAAGTCGCGTTGGATCTGTATGCAAATATTAGGTGTGTTTCTGTACTCTACATTGTGTAAGATTTGTGTAAGTTCAAACTTAGAGAGTAAAAATGACATGTGAGAATAGTTGCAAAAGTACGGAAACAGCTTCTAGTAAGTTTCAAGCACAAAACAGCTGATTTTGACTGCAGACATGTCAAACGTAAATTGCGCCAATTAAAATTATCGTAAATTTGTTTGTGAAGTTGATGCTTGTTCTTCTTGATGCTTGTGCTTACTTTACTCGGAGTCTTGAGTTCTAGCACTCTCTGTGCACTTTGTGTGCTCGAGAGAGCGGTTTTATGCTTGTTCTTCTCCCATTTTAAGCACAGAAAGTACGGAAACAGAAAATAGTGTCCCACAAGTAACACAGTGTGAGTACGGAAACACACCTATTGTGTTGTCCGTTCTCATTATTGTCCGTATGTGTGTGTTACTTGTAAGTTTTGGTATGTATGTGATGGCGTGGTACTTTTTGTTAACTTGTTGAGTGTTGCCAGATTGAGTTTTGTGTTCTGTTGTTTGCGGGTTTTGTTTGTTTTTTAAAATTCTTGAATTGATAGATTTGAGTTTTGAAATGTAAAAACTGAAAGGCTCAACCAAGAGCTCGGGGTGGCGCCCATCTTGGTAGCAGGTCATGTTCGGTATATCGATATGAAACAAGCCTGCGAAGGTATAGCAATTGACCTTAAAACTTGTTAGTACGGGGACAGTCTTTACTCGTCAGATGGGGTAGACCCTATCTATCCACCGCATGGAGACCTTAATTCGGCTGGAACTATGGTTGTGAAGTGTTGGCATGCGTGCATAAAAGTGTCAACTTTTCGGCTTTCCGAAGTGTTGCTTGTCAAGACTTTGACTCGCACCCTCAAACTGGCACGGCAGTCACTGAGGGAAGTGTTGACATGGTTGTAAAACTAAGGGTTCTCATACTGAGCACGGCAGTCCCTGAGAACAATGGCCAATACTCTTCTTTTCAGGATGTTGAAATCCGAACGGCCAGAGTAAGAGTGGCAATTGCAAAGGTCCTCCAGAGTAGGCATCGGTCATGCGCAATAATTTCCAGCTGAGTCGGCAACTGCAAATTGTTAGACTGGCCTTTAAGTGCTCATTGAGAACAGTCATGTATAAGAATGTACTTTTCGTAATTGCATTTCTGTATTCTTGGTCTTTTTGCGGGGATGTTGTGGATCCTCATCTGACGGGATCGAGTTGCCCAGATGACTGTCGTGGGCTGGCCCTTCGGAGAGTCTCGTACTGGTTGTGGTTGTGTGAATGCTACACAGGTCTAGATTGACCGGCGGGGTTGCGCAGTGGTACGACCGAGCTGGCATATCCGTCTTAATATGCAAGAGATTGAGTAGGTCTCGTCTCCACCAGTAGATGGATTGCTACTGGTACTGCTATTACGGGCAGTATGTAATTTATTACATAATGCTCCTAATCAGCAGGGCACTGGGTGATGCTTTGTGTTTGTGAAGCAGCTTCCATGTTCGTGTTGCCACACCGGATGCCCCATGTGTTTTACTTGTTTAAAACATAAACGGGTCCGTGTTGTGGTACAACACAAAGTTCATGGTTGTCTGTTTCATGAACTATTACCCTAGGTTTTGGATAACCCAAGTTGCTTAAGCCTTACGGCAGGTGCACTTGATAATCTCAAAATCGTCTGCCTCCCTTGTACGAACAAACCCGAAAGCAAGCATAGCATACATCTTTCAATTTATTTCATAGGATTGATGACAAAAAACATTTATTGTTAATCCAAAATAATCATTAATCGATTATAACTCGGGCTTTATTTATATAATTCATTTTCAATTAAAAAAAAAAAAAAAAAAACAAAAACTGCCAGTGTAATTGTGAATATTTTTAATTAAAAAAAGCACAAAATTTCAACTGTAGAAAGGACTACTAAGCCTTTGCTTCGTGGTCGGAGGCACTGACCTTATGCTACAGCGCATACTTGTTTAGGTTTATTTTACCATGCCTACACAGTTAAAAAAGTTGATGCGTTTTTCGGTACAAGACTTGCATCGTATTTTATTTTGCATTTGCGACGATATTTTCCAGAAGTCCAAGTCTTAAAGAATTCACAAACGAATCATGAACGATTTTTCTTCATCTTTGACGAAACATGCAGATTCGGCCATACATTTCATTGACGAAAATCCCATATAAAATGCCCACGAACGCAATACAGAAATGTTGAGATTTTTCGTGCATGAATATATTACTGAATCGTTGTGGAAGTTTCGTCAACAAACAAGACAGAAATATGAAAAAAATTGTTTTTTAATTTTATATATTTTTTGATTTTATTTTATTTGTTTTTTCAAGCCAGATTATTTCCGATGTGTATTCTTTGATATATCAGTCTTGCAGTCAATTAATACGCTACGTTCTTAACCTTTAAGTAGGGACGTGAAGTTTTTTTCGCACAAACAAGGACGTGGGGTCTCACAGGCCCCTCCACTTTATTGCTTAGTTTTTCAGTAAGCACTTATCAATCTTTAAAAAAAAACTAAACTAAAAATTAAAAAGTACTAAAATTAAAAGAATATCAAAGTAAATCAAAGAAATCAAAGTAAATGCCAAGATCCTTAACTGCGGTTGACCTCTGAAAAAAACTGTTGGTATCATATGCATAATCGTGCATGATGAAAACATTTTTGCGACAAAAAGTTAATATATAACATTTCGAGAAATTCAACTTTAGACCATTAACCTTACAATACGAAAAAGGACGTTAATATCTGATTGAAATTTCAAGCAATCAGAGGAATTTTTAATAATAGAAAACAATTTCAGGTCATCAGCGTACATCAAACTTTTGCAGAATTTAAAACTTTTAGGTATATCGTTTATATAAAGGATGAACAGAAGTGGCCCTAGATGACTTCCCTGTGGAATTCCTGAAGTAGCTTGGACCATGCTAGGGTAACAATTATCAATTGTTACAATTATTTTTCTATTTACAAGGTAAGAGTTCATCCATTGTAAAAAGTTGGAGTGAAATCCTAGCTTGCTTAATTTTTGAATCAGTAATTTGTGGTCCAAGCTATCAAAAGCTTGCAAAACAAAGAATAAATTTCAAAACGGACACAGATAGATGCGCTCAAAGCTACCGACACTTGATTAAAAAACAAACGACAACATAAAAATCAGTAGACAATGAAAAGAAGAAAGCGCGGGTGCAAAAAAAGTTCTATTAAATGAATTTTAATTTAATTTAATTTAAGGCAATACCTGCTTGTTTGTATTTCTGTAACGTCTACCATAAATGTGAAGTGTTAAGCTTTCCGTTTAATGTTTAATATGTAAGTTTTTTATTTTCGCATTCAAGAATGTTAAAAATTTTAATGTAAAAATTTTTGCTTAAACAGTGTCCCTGATGATAAAGTCCGGCGGAGTTTGATATATTGGACAAAATAAATATGTTAATAAAAACAAACAAATATTTTGTTTTATTTTAATAAATTGACCTGGAGCCCGAAAAACAACAAAATAATTTAAATTAACTTACTTTATATCATTATATAAACACAAACATTTTTTTAAAAATAAACATTAAACGGTAAAAATGAGCACAACAAACTATACCTCTTAAGCATCTACTTATCCAGTGCAACTGCATAGTTATTGTTTATATTGTCAGTATCTACTTTAAAGTTAACAGCTCTGTCCCCTTTTTGGTGTATTCGTAAACTTTCCAGTGCCAATCTGTGAGGACGAAAGTCGCTACCCTCGTTTTCGCCTAACATCTTTAGTCACTGTTCATTTTGCGTTAATATTTTGCATGTGACTTCTAAATCCTTGTATCAATTTTTCTTAATCCCTGTGAATTATTATTCTATAATAATATTATTTCATTATTATTTAAAGGCACTGGCTTGCACACCACACTTTCCCATCTTTTATTTATAAGTTAGTCATATGAAATTACAGTTAGTAGCATGTTAATCAAATTAGTCGCATAAACATCATTTACTTTTCATCAAACATTAATCCCACCATTAAACTAAAGCTTAATGTAAACGTCAACTTAATAACCTTATGTCACCCGGTTAACATCACTAGGCCGTGGTGAAAAATAAATGCAGGCAAAAAGACGAACAGCTGAGACAAAAAAACCCACCACGTGTCTGCTGTGCTGCTAAGCTAAGGTAACTTAGACAAAGATGAGAAAATTAAAATTTCTTCTTGCGGCGGCAGCCAACTCGGTAAGTCATAATAAATTTCTTAGCTCCTGAAATCTTTCATAGCATTGTGCCGTAGTGACCAGTGCTATATTCGCGTATATTTTTCTAAGTCTTTTTCGACGTTGCATCGCAGTGCTCAGCTTGATATTTTTCTAAGTCTTTTCATAGCATTGTGCCGTAGTGACCAGTGCTATATTCGCGTATATTTTTCTAAGTTTTTTTTTCGACGTTGCTTCGCAGTGCTCAACTTGATATTTTTCTAAGTCTTTTCATAGCATTGTGCCGTAGTGACCAGTGCTATATTCGCGTATAATTTCTAAGTCTTTTCGACGTTGCTTCGCAGTGCTCAACTTGATATTTTTCTAAGTCTTTTCATAGCATTGTGCCGTAGTGACCAGTGCTATATTCGCGTATATTTTTCTAAGTCTTTTTCGACGTTGCTTCGCAGTGCTCAACTTGATATTTTTCTAAGTCTTTTCATAGCATTGTGCCGTAGTGACCAGTGCTATATTCGCGTATATTTTTCTAAGTTTTTTTTTCGACGTTGCTTCGCAGGGCTCAACTTGATATTTTTCTAAGTCTTTTCATAGCATTGTGCCGTAGTGACCAGTGCTATATTCGCGTATAATTTCTAAGTCTTTTCGACGTTGCTTCGCAGTGCTCAACTTGATATTTTTCTAAGTCTTTTCATAGCATTGTGCCGTAGTGACCAGTGCTATATTCGCGTATATTTTTCTAAGTTTTTTTTTTCGACGTTGCTTCGCAGGGCTCAACTTGATATTTTTCTAAGTCTTTTCATAGCATTGTGCCGTAGTGACCAGTGCTATATTCGCGTATATTTTTCTAAGTTTTTTTTTCGACGTTGCTTCGCAGGGCTCAACTTGATATTTTTCTAAGTCTTTTCATAGCATTGTGCCGTAGTGACCAGTGCTATATTCGCGTATAATTTCTAAGTCTTTTCGACGTTGCTTCGCAGTGCTCAACTTGATATTTTTCTAAGTCTTTTCATAGCATTGTGCCGTAGTGACCAGTGATATATTCGCGTATAATTTCTAAGTCTTTCCGACGTTGCATCGCAGTGCCCCACTTGATATTTTCTAAGTCTTTTCGACGTTGAAGTGAGAATTGATACTAACAAAGCGTCTCTTTTACATGCCGACTGGACGTTCGCAGTACGTCGGGAAAAGAAACGAGGACTACGCAGGACAGTGGACACCATATAATAAGTTTATCTTTTCTTTTCCATTTGTTTAAATTAATAATACAGGGTCATGAAGACCATAAAATTGGTGTAAGTGTAAATTAAGGAAAAAACTGAAATAAAATCAATGAACTGAAATAACGGAAAGTGTAATTAATTCACACTTGGTATAATAAAATTTTGTAGACGAACCCTGGACACCGGCGAGTGATACCTCGGCCTAAGAAGGTTCGTTACAAATCTTTTGTTTGTGTGTTTTCTACGTCTAATATTTTAATAGCATCAATAGCAGCTGTTTGGCTGTCGTCAATATATGTTGTGCTAACGCTGTTGTTGTTTTTTGTTTCGTATGTCCAGCTTGTGTTCTGTCATTCTTTTTTTTTTTGTAGGGCTTTTTTTGTTGTTCAAAATATAACAATATTTTATAAAATAAATTATAAAGTTATAAAATATAACAATTCAAAATAACAAAATATACATATTTTTTTTACAATTTTCGTGCTCTGTGCCTTTGGATGGTATTTCATATACGACATTGCTCTTTTCTTCGTTCTCTATTCTTGTTTTTGTTTTCGTGAATATTCGGTTTAAAGTCGCGTTGGATCTGTATGCAAATATTAGGTGTGTTTCCGTACTCTACATTGTGTAAGATTTGTGTAAGTTCAAACTTAGAGAGTAAAAATGACATGTGAGAATAGTTGCAAAAGTACGGAAACAGCTTCTAGTAAGTTTCAAGCACAAAACAGCTGATTTTGACTGCAGACATGTCAAACGTAAATTGCGCCAATTAAAATTATCGTAAATTTGTTTGTGAAGTTGATGCTTATTCTTCTTGATGCTTGCGCTTACTTTACTCGGAGTCTTGAGTTCTAGCACTCTCTGTGCACTTTGTGTGCTCGAGAGAGCGGTTTTATGCTTGTTGTTCTTCTCCCATTTTAAGCACAGAAAGTACGGAAACAGAAAATAGTGTCCCACAAGTAACACAGTGTGAGTACGGAAACACACCTATTGTGTTGTCCGTTCTCATTATTGTCCGTATGTGTGTGTTACTTGTAAGTTTTGGTATGTATGTGATGGCGTGGTACTTTTTGTTAACTTGTTGAGTGTTGCCAGATTGAGTTTTGTGTTCTGTTGTTTGCGGGTTTTGTTTGTTTTTTAAAATTCTTGAATTGATAGATTTGAGTTTTGAAATGTAAAAACTGAAAGGCTCAACCAAGAGCTCGGGGTGGCGCCCATCTTGGTAGCAGGTCATGTTCGGTATATCGATATGAAACAAGCCTGCGAAGGTATAGCAATTGACCTTAAAACTTGTTAGTACGGGGACAGTCTTTACTCGTCAGATGGGGTAGACCCTATCTATCCACCGCATGGAGACCTTAATTCGGCTGGAACTATGGTTGTGAAGTGTTGGCATGCGTGCATAAAAGTGTCAACTTTTCGGCTTTCCGAAGTGTTGCTTGTCAAGAGTTTGACTCGCACCCTCAAACTGGCACGGCAGTCACTGAGGGAAGTGTTGACATGGTTGTAAAACTAAGGGTTCTCATACTGAGCACGGCAGTCCCTGAGAACAATGGCCAATACTCTTCTTTTCAGGATGTTGAAATCCGAACGGCCAGAGTAAGAGTGGCAATTGCAAAGGTCCTCCAGAGTAGGCATCGGTCATGCGAAATAATTTCCAGCTGAGTCGGCAACTGCAAATTGTTAGACTGGCCTTTAAGTGCTCATTGAGCACAGTCATGTATAAGAATGTACTTTTTCGTAATTGCATTTGTGTATTCTTGGTCTTTTTGCGGGGATGTTGTGGATCCTCATCTGACGGGATCGAGTTGCCCAGATGACTGTCGTGGGCTGGCCCTTCGGAGAGTCTCGTACTGGTTGTGGTTGTGTGAATGCTACACAGGTCTAGATTGACCGGCGGGGTTGCGCAGTGGTACGACCGAGCTGGCATATCCGTCTTAATATGCAAGAGATTGGGTAGGTCTCGTCTCCACCAGTAGATGGATTGCTACTGGTACTGCTATTACGGGCAGTATGTAATTTATTACATAATGCTCCTAATCAGCAGGGCACTGGGTGATGCTTTGTGTTTGTGAAGCAGCTTCCATGTTCATGTTGCCACACCGGATGCCCCATGTGTTTTACTTGTTTAAAACATAAACGGGTCCGTGTTGTGGTACAACACAAAGTTCATGGTTGTCTGTTTCATGAACTATTACCCTAGGTTTTGGATAACCCAAGTTGCTTAAGCCTTACGGCAGGTGCACTTGATAATCTCAAAATCGTCTGCCTCCCTTGTACGAACAAACCCGAAAGCAAGCATAGCATACATCTTTCAATTTATTTCATAGGATTGATGACAAAAAACATTTATTGTTAATCCAAAATAATCATTAATCGATTATAACTCGGGCTTTATTTTATATAATTCATTTTCAATTAAAAAAAAAAAAAAAAAAAACAAAAACTGCCAGTGTAATTGTGAATATTTTTAATTAAAAAAAGCACAAAATTTCAACTGTAGAAAGGACTACTAAGCCTTTGCTTCGTGGTCGGAGGCACTGACCTTATGCTACAGCGCATACTTGTTTAGGTTTATTTTACCATGCCTACACAGTTAAAAAAGTTGATGCGTTTTTCGGTACAAGACTTGCATCGTATTTTATTTTGCATTTGCGACGATATTTTCCAGAAGTCCAAGTCTTAAAGAATTCACATACGAATCATGAACGATTTTTCTTCATCTTTGACGAAACATGCAGATTCGGCCATACATTTCATTGACGAAAATCCCATATAAAATGCCCACGAACGCAATACAGAAATGTTGAGATTTTTCGTGCATGAATATATTACGGAATCGTTGTGGAAGTTTCGTCAACAAACAAGACAGAAATATGAAAAAAATTGTTTTTTAATTTTATATATTTTTTGATTTTATTTTATTTGTTTTTTCAAGCCAGATTATTTCCGATGTGTATTCTTTGATATATCAGTCTTGCAGTCAATTAATACGCTACGTTCTTAACCTTTAAGTAGGGACGTGAAGGTTTTTTCGCACAAACAAGGACGTGGGGTCTCACAGGCCCCTCCACTTTATTGCTTAGTTTTTCAGTAAGCACTTATCAATCTTTAAAAAAAAACTAAACTAAAAATTAAAAAGTACTAAAATTAAAAGAATATCAAAGTAAATCAAAGAAATCAAAGTAAATGCCAAGATCCTTAACTGCGGTTGACCTCTGAAAAAAACTGTTGGTATCATATGCATAATCGTGCATGATGAAAACATTTTTGCGACAAAAAGTTAATATATAACATTTCGAGAAATTCAACTTTAGACCATTAACCTTACAATACGAAAAAGGACGTTAATATCTGATTGAAATTTCAAGCAATCAGAGGAATTTTTAATAATAGAAAACAATTTCAGGTCATCAGCGTACATCAAACTTTTGCAGAATTTAAAACTTTTAGGTATATCGTTTATATAAAGGATGAACAGAAGTGGCCCTAGATGACTTCCCTGTGGAATTCCTGAAGTTGCTTGGACCATGCTAGGGTAACAATTATCAATTGTTACAATTATTTTTCTATTTACAAGGTAAGAGTTCATCCATTGTAAAAAGTTGGAGTGAAATCCTAGCTTGCTTAATTTTTGAATCAGTAATTTGTGGTCCAAGCTATCAAAAGCTTGCAAAACAAAGCAAAACAAAGAATAAATTTCAAAACGGACACAGATAGATGCGCTCAAAGCTACCGACACTTGATTAAAAAACAAACGACAACATAAAAATCAGTAGACAATGAAAAGAAGAAAGCGCGGGTGCAAAAAAAGTTCTATTAAATGAATTTTAATTTAATTTAATTTAAGGCAATACCTGCTTGTTTGTATTTCTGTAACGTCTACCATAAATGTGAAGTGTTAAGCTTTCCGTTTAATGTTTAATATGTAAGTTTTTTATTTTCGCATTCAAGAATGTTAAAAATTTTAATGTAAAAATTTTTGCTTAAACAGTGTCCCTGATGATAAAGTCCGGCGGAGTTTGAAATATTGGACAAAATAAATATGTTAATAAAAACAAACAATTATTTTGTTTTATATTAATAAATTGACCTTGAGCCCGAAAAACAACAAAATAATTTAAATTAACTTACTTTATATCATTATATAAACACAAACATTTTTTTAAAAATAAACATTAAACGGTAAAAATGAACACAACAAACTATACCTCTTAAGCATCTACTTATCCAGTGCAACTGCATAGTTATTGTTTATATTGTCAGTATCTACTTTAAAGTTAACAGCTCTGTCCCCTTTTTGGTGTATTCGTAAACTTTCCAGTGCGAATCTGTGAGGACGAAAGTCGCTACCCTCGTTTTCGCCTAACATCTTTAGTCACTGTTCATTTTGCGTTAATATTTTGCATGTGACTTCTAAATCCTTGCATCAATTTTTCTTAATCCCTGTGAATTATTATTCTATAATAATATTATTTCATTATTATTTAAAGGCACTGGCTTGCACACCACACTTTCCCATCTTTTATTTATAAGTTAGTCATATGAAATTACAGTTAGTAGCATGTTAATCAAATTAGTCGCATAAACATCACTTACTTTTCATCAAACATTAATCCCACTTTAAACTAAAGCTTAATGTAAACGTCAACTTAATAACCTCATGTCACCCGGTTAACATCACTAGGCCGTGGTGAAAAATAAATGCAGGCAAAAAGACGAACAGCTGAGACAAAAAAACCCACCACGAGTCTGCTGTGCTGCTAAGCTAAGGTAACTTAGACAAAGATGAGAAAATTAAAATTTCTTCTTGCGGCGGCAGCCAACTCGGTAAGTCATAATAAATTTCTTAGCTCCTGAAATCTTTCATAGCATTGTGCCGTAGTGACCAGTGCTATACTTGAGGAAATTTTTCTAAGTCTTTTCATAGCGTTATGCCGTAGTGACTAGCGCTATATTTTCTAAGTCTTTTTCGACGTTGCATCGCAGTGCTCAGCTTGATATTTTTCTAAGTCTTTTCATAGCATTGTGCCGTAGTGACCAGTGCTATATTCGCGTATATTTTTCTAAGTCTTTTTCGACGTTGCATCGTAGTGCTCAGCTTGATATTTTTCTAAGTCTTTTCATAGCATTGTGCCGTAGTAACCAGTGCTATATTCGCGTATATTTTTCTAAGTTTTTTTTTCGACGTTGCTTCGCAGGGCTCAACTTGATATTTTTCTAAGTCTTTTCATAGCATTGTGCCGTAGTGACCAGTGCTATATTCGCGTATAATTTCTAAGTCTTTTCGACGTTGCTTCGCAGTGCTCAACTTGATATTTTTCTAAGTCTTTTCATAGCATTGTGCCGTAGTGACCAGTGCTATACTCGCGTATATTTTTCTAAGTCTTTTTCGACGTTGCATCGCAGTACTTGTCAGCTTGATATTTTCTAAGTCTTTTCATAGCATTGTGCCGTAGTGACCAGTGCTATACTCGCGTATATTTTCTAAGTCTTTTCGACGTTGCATCGCAGTGCTCTGCTTGGTATTTTTCGAAGTCTTTTCATAGCATTGTGCCGTAGTGACCAGTGCTATATTCGCGTATAATTTCTAAGTCTTTCCGACGTTGCATCGCAGTGCCCCACTTGATATTTTCTAAGTCTTTTCGACGTTGAAGTGAGAATTGATACTAACAAAGCGTCTCTTTTACATGCCGACTGGACGTTCGCAGTACGTCGGGAAAAGAAACGAGGACTACGCAGGACAGTGGACACCATATAATAAGTTTATCTTTTCTTTTCCATTTGTTTAAATTAATAATACAGGGTCATGAAGACCATAAAATTGGTGTAAGTGTAAATTAAGGAAAAAACTGAAATAAAATCAATGAACTGAAATAACGGAAAGTGTAATTAATTCACACTTGGTATAATAAAATTTTGTAGACGAACCCTGGACACCGGCGAGTGATACCTCGGCCTAAGAAGGTTCGTTACAAATCTTTTGTTTGTGTGTTTTCTACGTCTAATATTTTAATAGCATCAATAGCAGCTGTTTGGCTGTCGTCAATATATGTTGTGCTAACGCTGTTGTTGTTTTTTGTTTCGTATGTCCAGCTTGTGTTCTGTCATTCTTTTTTTTTTGTAGGGCTTTTTTTGTTGTTCAAAATATAACAATATTTTATAAAAAAAATTATAAAGTTATAAAATATAACAATTCAAAATAACAAAATATACATATTTTTTTTACAATTTTCGTGCTCTGTGCCTTTGGATGGTATTTCATATACGACATTGCTCTTTTCTTCGTTCTCTATTCTTGTTTTTGTTTTCGTGAATATTCGGTTTAAAGTCGCGTTGGATCTGTATGCAAATATTAGGTGTGTTTCCGTACTCTACATTGTGTAAGATTTGTGTAAGTTCAAACTTAGAGAGTAAAAATGACATGTGAGAATAGTTGCAAAAGTACGGAAACAGCTTCTAGTAAGTTTCAAGCACAAAACAGCTGATTTTGACTGCAGACATGTCAAACGTAAATTGCGCCAATTAAAATTATCGTAAATTTGTTTGTGAAGTTGATGCTTGTTCTTCTTGATGCTTGCGCTTACTTTACTCGGAGTCTTGAGTTCTAGCACTCTCTGTGCACTTTGTGTGCTCGAGAGAGCGGTTTTATGCTTGTTGTTCTTCTCCCATTTTAAGCACAGAAAGTACGGAAACAGAAAATAGTGTCCCACAAGTAACACAGTGTGAGTACGGAAACACACCTATTGTGTTGTCCGTTCTCATTATTGTCCGTATGTGTGTGTTACTTGTAAGTTTTGGTATGTATGTGATGGCGTGGTACTTTTTGTTAACTTGTTGAGTGTTGCCAGATTGAGTTTTGTGTTCTGTTGTTTGCGGGTTTTGTTTGTTTTTTAAAATTCTTGAATTGATAGATTTGAATTTTGAAATGTAAAAACTGAAAGGCTCAACCAAGAGCTCGGGGTGGCGCCCATCTTGGTAGCAGGTCATGTTCGGTATATCGATATGAAACAAGCCTGCGAAGGTATAGCAATTGACCTTAAAACTTGTTAGTACGGGAACAGTCTTTACTCGTCAGATGGGGTAGACCCTATCTATCCACCGCATGGAGATCTTAATTCGGCTGGAACTATGGTTGTGAAGTGTTGGCATGCGTGCATAAAAGTGTCAACTTTTCGTCTTTCCGAAGTGTTGCTTGTCAAGTGTTTGACTCGCACCCTCAAACTGGCACGGCAGTCACTGAGGGAAGTGTTGACATGGTTGTAAAACTAAGGGTTCTCATACTGAGCACGGCAGTCCCTGAGAACAATGGCCAATACTCTTCTTTTCAGGATGTTGAAATCCGAACGGCCAGAGTAAGAGTGGCAATTGCAAAGGTCCTCCAGAGTAGGCATCGGTCATGCGCAATAATTTCCAGCTGAGTCGGCAACTGCAAATTGTTAGACTGGCCTTTAAGTGCTCATTGAGCACAGTCATGTATAAGAATGTACTTTTTCGTAATTGCATTTGTGTATTCTTGGTCTTTTTGCGGGGATGTTGTGGATCCTCATCTGACGGGATCGAGTTGCCCAGATGACTGTCGTGGGCTGGCCCTTCGGAGAGTCTCGTACTGGTTGTGGTTGTGTGAATGCTACACAGGTCTAGATTGACCGGCGGGGTTGCGCAATGGTACGACCGAGCTGGCATATCCGTCTTAAATATGCAAAAGATTGGGTAGGTCTCGTCTCCACCAGTAGATGGATTGCTACTGGTACTGCTATTACGGGCAGTATGTAATTTATTACATAATGCTCCTAATCAGCAGGGCACTGGGTGATGCTTTGTGTTTGTGAAGCAGCTTCCATGTTCGTGTTGCCACACCGGATGCCCCATGTGTTTTACTGTTTTTACTTTAAAACATAAACGGGTCCGTGTTGTGGTACAACACAAAGTTCATGGTTGTCTGTTTCATGAACTATTACCCTAGGTTTTGGATAACCCAAGTTGCTTAAGCCTTACGGCAGGTGCACTTGATAATCTCAAAATCGTCTGCCTCCCTTGTACGAACAAACCCGAAAGCAAGCATAGCATACATCTTTCAATTTATTTCATAGGATTGATGACAAAAAACATTTATTGTTAATCCAAAATAATCATTAATCGATTATAACTCGGGCTTTATTTATATAATTCATTTTCAATTAAAAAAAAAAAAAAAAAAAACAAAAACTGCCAGTGTAATTGTGAATATTTTTAATTAAAAAAAGCACAAAATTTCAACTGTAGAAAGGACTACTAAGCCTTTGCTTCGTGGTCGGAGGCACTGACCTTATGCTACAGCGCATACTTGTTTAGGTTTATTTTACCATGCCTACACAGTTAAAAAAGTTGATGCGTTTTTCGGTACAAGACTTGCATCGTATTTTATTTTGCATTTGCGACGATATTTTCCAGAAGTCCAAGTCTTAAAGAATTCACATACGAATCATGAACGATTTTTCTTCATCTTTGACGAAACATGCAGATTCGGCCATACATTTCATTGACGAAAATCCCATATAAAATGCCCACGAACGCAATACAGAAATGTTGAGATTTTTCGTGCATGAATATATTACTGAATCGTTGTGGAAGTTTCGTCAACAAACAAGACAGAAATATGAAAAAAATTGTTTTTTAATTTTATATATTTTTTGATTTTATTTTATTTGTTTTTTCAAGCCAGATTATTTCCGATGTGTATTCTTTGATATATCAGTCTTGCAGTCAATTAATACGCTACGTTCTTAACCTTTAAGTAGGGACGTGAAGTTTTTTTCGCACAAACAAGGACGTGGGGTCTCAAAGGCCCCTCCACTTTATTGCTTAGTTTTTCAGTAAGCACTTATCAATCTTTAAAAAAAAACTAAACTAAAAATTAAAAAGTACTAAAATTAAAAGAATATCAAAGTAAATCAAAGAAATCAAAGTAAATGCCAAGATCCTTAACTACGGTTGACCTCTGAAAAAAACTGTTGGTATCATATGCATAATCGTGCATGATGAAAACATTTTTGCGACAAAAAGTTAATATATAACATTTCGAGAAATTCAACTTTAGACCATTAACCTTACAATACGAAAAAGGACGTTAATATCTGATTGAAATTTCAAGCAATCAGAGGAATTTTTAATAATAGAAAACAATTTCAGGTCATCAGCGTACATCAAACTTTTGCAGAATTTAAAACTTTTAGGTATATCGTTTATATAAAGGATGAACAGAAGTGGCCCTAGATGACTTCCCTGTGGAATTCCTGAAGTAGCTTGGACCATGCTAGGGTAACAATTATCAATTGTTACAATTATTTTTCTATTTACAAGGTAAGAGTTCATCCATTGTAAAAAGTTGGAGTGAAATCCTAGCTTGCTTAATTTTTGAATCAGTAATTTGTGGTCCAAGCTATCAAAAGCTTGCAAAACAAAGAATAAATTTCAAAACGGACACAGATAGATGCGCTCAAAGCTACCGACACTTGATTAAAAAACAAACGACAACATAAAAATCAGTAGACAATGAAACGAAGAAAGCGCGGGTGCAAAAAAAGTTCTATTAAATGAATTTTAATTTAATTTAATTTAAGGCAATACCTGCTTGTTTGTATTTCTGTAACGTCTACCATAAATGTGAAGTGTTAAGCTTTCCGTTTAATGTTTAATATGTAAGTTTTTTATTTTCGCATTCAAGAATGTTAAAAATTTTAATGTAAAAATTTTTGCTTAAACAGTGTCCCTGATGATAAAGTCCGGCGGAGTTTGATATATTGGACAAAATAAATATGTTAATAAAAACAAACAAATATTTTGTTTTATTTTAATAAATTGACCTGGAGCCCGAAAAACAACAAAATAATTTAAATTAACTTACTTTATATCATTATATAAACACAAACATTTTTTTAAAAATAAACATTAAACGGTAAAAATGAACACAACAAACTATACCTCTTAAGCATCTACTTATCCAGTGCAACTGCATAGTTATTGTTTATATTGTCAGTATCTACTTTAAAGTTAACAGCTCTGTCCCCTTTTTGGTGTATTCGTAAACTTTCCAGTGCCAATCTGTGAGGACGAATGTCGCTACCCTCGTTTTCGCCTAACATCTTTAGTCACTGTTCATTTTGCGTTAATATTTTGCATGTGACTTCTAAATCCTTGCATCAATTTTTCTTAATCCCTGTGAATTATTATTCTATAATAATATTATTTCATTATTATTTAAAGGCACTGGCTTGCACACCACACTTTCCCATCTTTTATTTATTAGTTAGTCATATGAAATTACAGTTAGTAGCATGTTAATCAAATTAGTCGCATAAACATCATTTACTTTTCATCAAACATTAATCCCACCATTAAACTAAAGCTTAATGTAAACATCAACTTAATAACCTCATGTCACCCGGTTAACATCACTAGGCCGTGGTGAAAAATAAATGCAGGCAAAAAGACGAACAGCTGAGACAAAAAAACCCACCACGAGTCTGCTGTGCTGCTAAGCTAAGGTAACTTAGACAAAGATGAGAAAATTAAAATTTCTTCTTGCGGCGGCAGCCAACTCGGTAAGTCATAATAAATTTCTTAGCTCCTGAAATCTTTCATAGCATTGTGCCGTAGTGACCAGTGCTATACTTGAGGAAATTTTTTTAAGTCTTTTCATAGCGTTATGCCGTAGTGACTAGCGCTATATTTTCTAAGTCTTTTTCGACGTTGCATCGCAGTGCTCAGCTTGATATTTTTCTAAGTCTTTTCATAGCATTGTGCCGTAGTGACCAGTGCTATATTCGCGTATATTTTTCTAAGTCTTTTTCGACGTTGCATCGCAGTGCTCAGCTTGATATTTTTCTAAGTCTTTTCATAGCATTGTGCCGTAGTGACCAGTGCTATATTCGCGTATATTTTTCTAAGTTTTTTTTTCGACGTTGCTTCGCAGTGCTCAACTTGATATTTTTCTAAGTCTTTTCATAGCATTGTGCCGTAGTGACCAGTGCTATATTCGCGTATAATTTCTAAGTCTTTTCGACGTTGCTTCGCAGTGCTCAACTTGATATTTTTCTAAGTCTTTTCATAGCATTGTGCCGTAGTGACCAGTGCTATACTCGCGTATATTTTTCTAAGTCTTTTTCGACGTTGCATCGCAGTACTTGTCAGCTTGATATTTTCTAAGTCTTTTCATAGCATTGTGCCGTAGTGACCAGTGCTATACTCGCGTATATTTTTTAAGTCTTCGACGTTGCATCGCAGTGCTCTGCTTGGTATTTTTCGAAGTCTTTTCATAGCATTGTGCCGTAGTGACCAGTGCTATATTCGCGTATTTTTCTCTAAGTCTTTTTCGACGTCGCATCGCAGTGCTCAGCTTGGTATTTTCCGAAGTCTTTTCATAGCATTGTGACCAGTGCTATATTCGCGTATATTTTTCTAAGTCTTTTTCGACGTTGCATCGCAGTGCTCAGCTAGATATTTTTTCTAAGTCTTTTCATAGCATTGTGCTGTAGTGACCAGTGCTATACCCGCGTATATTTTCTAAGTCTTTTCGACGTCGCATCGCAGTGCTCAGCTAGATATTTTTCTAAGTCTTTTCATAGCATTGTGCCGTAGTGACCAGTGCTATACTCCCGTATATTTTCTAAGTCTTTTCGACGTTGCTTCGCAGTGCTCAGCTAGATATTTTTCTAAGTCTTTTCATAGCATTGTGCCGTAGTGACCAGTGCTATACTCGCATATATTTTTCTACGTCTTTTTCGACGTTGCATCGCAGTGCTCAGCTTAATATTTTGTAAGTCTTTTCGACGTTGCATCGCAGTGCTCAGCTTGAGATTTTTCTAAGTATTTTTATAGCACTGTGCCGTAGTGACCAGTGCTATACTCGCGTATATTTTCTAAGTCTTTCCGACGTTGCATCGCAGTGCCCCACTTGATATTTTCTAAGTCTTTTCGACGTTGAAGTGAGAATTGATACTAACAAAGCGTCTCTTTTACATGCCGACTGGACGTTCGCAGTACGTCGGGAAAAGAAACGAGGACTACGCAGGACAGTGGACACCATATAATAAGTTTATCTTTTCTTTTCCATTTGTTTAAATTAATAATACAGGGTCATGAAGACCATAAAATTGGTGTTAGTGTAAATTAAGGAAAAAACTGAAATAAAATCAATGAACTGAAATAACGGAAAGTGTAATTAATTCACACTTGGTATAATAAAATTTTGTAGACGAACCCTGGACACCGGCGAGTGATACCTCGGCCTAAGAAGGTTCGTTACAAATCTTTTGTTTGTGTGTTTTCTACGTCTAATATTTTAATAGCATCAATAGCAGCTGTTTGGCTGTCGTCAATATATGTTGTGCTAACGCTGTTGTTGTTTTTTGTTTCGTATGTCCTGCTTGTGTTCTGTCATTCTTTTTTTTTTGTAGGGCTTTTTTTGTTGTTCAAAATATAACAATATTTTATAAAATAAATTATAAAGTTATAAAATATAACAATTCAAAATAACAAAATATTCATATTTTTTTTACAATTTTCGTGCTCTGTGCCTTTGGATTGTATTTCATATACGACATTGCTCTTTTCTTCGTTCTCTATTCTTGTTTTTGTTTTCGTGAATATTCGGTTTAAAGTCGCGTTGGATCTGTATGCAAATATTAGGTGTGTTTCTGTACTCTACATTGTGTAAGATTTGTGTAAGTTCAAACTTAGAGAGTAAAAATGACATGTGAGAATAGTTGCAAAAGTACGGAAACAGCTTCTAGTAAGTTTCAAGCACAAAACAGCTGATTTTGACTGCAGACATGTCAAACGTAAATTGCGCCAATTAAAATTATCGTAAATTTGTTTGTGAAGTTGATGCTTGTTCTTCTTGATGCTTGTGCTTACTTTACTCGGAGTCTTGAGTTCTAGCACTCTCTGTGCACTTTGTGTGCTCGAGAGAGCGGTTTTATGCTTGTTGTTCTTCTCCCATTTTAAGCACAGAAAGTACGGAAACAGAAAATAGTGTCCCACAAGTAACACAGTGTGAGTACGGAAACACACCTATTGTGTTGTCCGTTCTCATTATTGTCCGTATGTGTGTGTTACTTGTAAGTTTTGGTATGTATATGATGGCGTGGTACTTTTTGTTAACTTGTTGAGTGTTGCCAGATTGAGTTTTGTGTTCTGTTGTTTGCGGGTTTTGTTTGTTTTTTAAAATTCTTGAATTGATAGATTTGAGTTTTGAAATGTAAAAACTGAAAGGCTCAACCAAGAGCTCGGGGTGGCGCCCATCTTGGTAGCAGGTCATGTTCGGTATATCGATATGAAACAAGCCTGCGAAGGTATAGCAATTGACCTTAAAACTTGTTAGTACGGGGACAGTCTTTACTCGTCAGATGGGGTAGACCCTATCTATCCACCGCATGGAGACCTTAATTCGGCTGGAACTATGGTTGTGAAGTGTTGGCATGCGTGCATAAAAGTGTCAACTTTTCGGCTTTCCGAAGTGTTGCTTGTCAAGAGTTTGACTCGCACCCTCAAACTGGCACGGCAGTCACTGAGGGAAGTGTTGACATGGTTGTAAAACTAAGGGTTCTCATACTGAGCACGGCAGTCCCTGAGAACAATGGCCAATACTCTTCTTTTCAGGATGTTGAAATCCGAACGGCCAGAGTAAGAGTGGCAATTGCAAAGGTCCTCCAGAGTAGGCATCGGTCATGCGCAATAATTTCCAGCTGAGTCGGCAACTGCAAATTGTTAGACTGGCCTTTAAGTGCTCATTGAGAACAGTCATGTATAAGAATGTACTTTTCGTAATTGCATTTCTGTATTCTTGGTCTTTTTGCGGGGATGTTGTGGATCCTCATCTGACGGGATCGAGTTGCCCAGATGACTGTCGTGGGCTGGCCCTTCGGAGAGTCTCGTACTGGTTGTGGTTGTGTGAATGCTACACAGGTCTAGATTGACCGGCGGGGTTGCGCAGTGGTACGACCGAGCTGGCATATCCGTCTTAATATGCAAGAGATTGAGTAGGTCTCGTCTCCACCAGTAGATGGATTGCTACTGGTACTGCTATTACGGGCAGTATGTAATTTATTACATAATGCTCCTAATCAGCAGGGCACTGGGTGATGCTTTGTGTTTGTGAAGCAGCTTCCATGTTCGTGTTGCCACACCGGATGCCCCATGTGTTTTACTTGTTTAAAACATAAACGGGTCCGTGTTGTGGTACAACACAAAGTTCATGGTTGTCTGTTTCATGAACTATTACCCTAGGTTTTGGATAACCCAAGTTGCTTAAGCCTTACGGCAGGTGCACTTGATAATCTCAAAATCGTCTGCCTCCCTTGTACGAACAAACCCGAAAGCAAGCATAGCATACATCTTTCAATTTATTTCATAGGATTGATGACAAAAAACATTTATTGTTAATCCAAAATAATCATTAATCGATTATAACTCGGGCTTTATTTATATAATTCATTTTCAATTAAAAAAAAAAAAAAAAAAAAACAAAAACTGCCAGTGTAATTGTGAATATTTTTAATTAAAAAAAGCACAAAATTTCAACTGTAGAAAGGACTACTAAGCCTTTGCTTCGTGGTCGGAGGCACTGACCTTATGCTACAGCGCATACTTGTTTAGGTTTATTTTACCATGCCTACACAGTTAAAAAAGTTGATGCGTTTTTCGGTACAAGACTTGCATCGTATTTTATTTTGCATTTGCGACGATATTTTCCAGAAGTCCAAGTCTTAAAGAATTCACATACGAATCATGAACGATTTTTCTTCATCTTTGACGAAACATGCAGATTCGGCCATACATTTCATTGACGAAAATCCCATATAAAATGCCCACGAACGCAATACAGAAATGTTGAGATTTTTCGTGCATGAATATATTACTGAATCGTTGTGGAAGTTTCGTCAACAAACAAGACAGAAATATGAAAAAAATTGTTTTTTAATTTTATATATTTTTTGATTTTATTTTATTTGTTTTTTCAAGCCAGATTATTTCCGATGTGTATTCTTTGATATATCAGTCTTGCAGTCAATTAATACGCTACGTTCTTAACCTTTAAGTAGGGACGTGAAGTTTTTTTCGCACAAACAAGGACGTGGGGTCTCAAAGGCCCCTCCACTTTATTGCTTAGTTTTTCAGTAAGCACTTATCAATCTTTAAAAAAAAACTAAACTAAAAATTAAAAAGTACTAAAATTAAAAGAATATCAAAGTAAATCAAAGAAATCAAAGTAAATGCCAAGATCCTTAACTACGGTTGACCTCTGAAAAAAACTGTTGGTATCATATGCATAATCGTGCATGATGAAAACATTTTTGCGACAAAAAGTTAATATATAACATTTCGAGAAATTCAACTTTAGACCATTAACCTTACAATACGAAAAAGGACGTTAATATCTGATTGAAATTTCAAGCAATCAGAGGAATTTTTAATAATAGAAAACAATTTCAGGTCATCAGCGTACATCAAACTTTTGCAGAATTTAAAACTTTTAGGTATATCGTTTATATAAAGGATGAACAGAAGTGGCCCTAGATGACTTCCCTGTGGAATTCCTGAAGTAGCTTGGACCATGCTAGGGTAACAATTATCAATTGTTACAATTATTTTTCTATTTACAAGGTAAGAGTTCATCCATTGTAAAAAGTTGGAGTGAAATCCTAGCTTGCTTAATTTTTGAATCAGTAATTTGTGGTCCAAGCTATCAAAAGCTTGCAAAACAAAGCAAAACAAAGAATAAATTTCAAAACGGACACAGATAGATGCGCTCAAAGCTACCGACACTTGATTAAAAAACAAACGACAACATAAACATCAGTAGACAATGAAACGAAGAAAGCGCGGGTGCAAAAAAAGTTCTATTAAATGAATTATAATTTAATTTAATTTAAGGCAATACCTGCTTGTTTGTATTTCTGTAACGTCTACCATAAATGTGAAGTGTTAAGCTTTCCGTTTAATGTTTAATATGTAAGTTTTTTATTTTCGCATTCAAGAATGTTAAAAATTTTAATGTAAAAATTTTTGCTTAAACAGTGTCCCTGATGATAAAGTCCGGCGGAGTTTGAAATATTGGACAAAATAAATATGTTAATAAAAACAAACAAATATTTTGTTTTATTTTAATAAATTGACCTTGAGCCCGAAAAACAACAAAATAATTTAAATTAACTTACTTTATATCATTATATAAACACAAACATTTTTTTAAAAATAAACATTAAACGGTAAAAATGAACACAACAAACTATACCTCTTAAGCATCTACTTATCCAGTGCAACTGCATAGTTATTGTTTATATTGTCAGTATCTACTTTAAAGTTAACAGCTCTGTCCCCTTTTTGGTGTATTCGTAAACTTTCCAGTGCCAATCTGTGAGGACGAATGTCGCTACCCTCGTTTTCGCCTAACATCTTTAGTCACTGTTCATTTTGCGTTAATATTTTGCATGTGACTTCTAAATCCTTGCATCAATTTTTCTTAATCCCTGTGAATTATTATTCTATAATAATATTATTTCATTATTATTTAAAGGCACTGGCTTGCACACCACACTTTCCCATCTTTTATTTATTAGTTAGTCATATGAAATTACAGTTAGTAGCATGTTAATCAAATTAGTCGCATAAACATCATTTACTTTTCATCAAACATTAATCCCACCATTAAACTAAAGCTTAATGTAAACATCAACTTAATAACCTCATGTCACCCGGTTAACATCACTAGGCCGTGGTGAAAAATAAATGCAGGCAAAAAGACGAACAGCTGAGACAAAAAAACCCACCACGAGTCTGCTGTGCTGCTAAGCTAAGGTAACTTAGACAAAGATGAGAAAATTAAAATTTCTTCTTGCGGCGGCAGCCAACTCGGTAAGTCATAATAAATTTCTTAGCTCCTGAAATCTTTCATAGCATTGTGCCGTAGTGACCAGTGCTATACTTGAGGAAATTTTTTTAAGTCTTTTCATAGCGTTATGCCGTAGTGACTAGCGCTATATTTTCTAAGTCTTTTTCGACGTTGCATCGCAGTGCTCAGCTTGATATTTTTCTAAGTCTTTTCATAGCATTGTGCCGTAGTGACCAGTGCTATATTCGCGTATATTTTTCTAAGTCTTTTTCGACGTTGCATCGCAGTGCTCAGCTTGATATTTTTCTAAGTCTTTTCATAGCATTGTGCCGTAGTGACCAGTGCTATATTCGCGTATATTTTTCTAAGTTTTTTTTTCGACGTTGCTTCGCAGTGCTCAACTTGATATTTTTCTAAGTCTTTTCATAGCATTGTGCCGTAGTGACCAGTGCTATATTCGCGTATAATTTCTAAGTCTTTTCGACGTTGCTTCGCAGTGCTCAACTTGATATTTTTCTAAGTCTTTTCATAGCATTGTGCCGTAGTGACCAGTGCTATACTCGCGTATATTTTTCTAAGTCTTTTTCGACGTTGCATCGCAGTACTTGTCAGCTTGATATTTTCTAAGTCTTTTCATAGCATTGTGCCGTAGTGACCAGTGCTATACTCGCGTATATTTTTTAAGTCTTCGACGTTGCATCGCAGTGCTCTGCTTGGTATTTTTCGAAGTCTTTTCATAGCATTGTGCCGTAGTGACCAGTGCTATATTCGCGTATATTTTTCTCTAAGTCTTTTTCGACGTCGCATCGCAGTGCTCAGCTTGGTATTTTTCGAAGTCTTTTCATAGCATTGTGACCAGTGCTATATTCGCGTATATTTTTCTAAGTCTTTTTCGACGTTGCATCGCAGTGCTCAGCTAGATATTTTTTCTAAGTCTTTTCATAGCATTGTGCTGTAGTGACCAGTGCTATACCCGCGTATATTTTCTAAGTCTTTTCGACTTCGCATCGCAGTGCTCAGCTAGATATTTTTCTAAGTCTTTTCATAGCATTGTGCCGTAGTGACCAGTGCTATACTCCCGTATATTTTCTAAGTCTTTTCGACGTTGCTTCGCAGTGCTCAGCTAGATATTTTTCTAAGTCTTTTCATAGCATTGTGCCGTAGTGACCAGTGCTATACTCGCATATATTTTTCTACGTCTTTTTCGACGTTGCATCGCAGTGCTCAGCTTAATATTTTGTAAGTCTTTTCGACGTTGCATCGCAGTGCTCAGCTTGAGATTTTTCTAAGTATTTTTATAGCACTGTGCCGTAGTGACCAGTGCTATACTCGCGTATATTTTCTAAGTCTTTCCGACGTTGCATCGCAGTGCCCCACTTGATATTTTTCTAAGTCTTTTCATAGCATTGTGCCGTAGTGACCAGTGCTATACTCCCGTATATTTTCTAAGTCTTTTCGACGTTGCTTCGCAGTGCTCAGCTAGATATTTTTCTAAGTCTTTTCATAGCATTGTGCCGTAGTGACCAGTGCTATACTCGCGTATATTTTCTAAGTCTTTTCGACGTTGCATCGCAGTGCTCTGCTTGGTATTTTTCGAAGTCTTTTCATAGCATTGTGCCGTAGTGACCAGTGCTATACTCGCGTATATTTTCTAAGTCTTTCCGACGTTGCATCGCAGTGCCCCACTTGATATTTTCTAAGTCTTTTCGACGTTGAAGTGAGAATTGATACTAACAAAGCGTCTCTTTTACATGCCGACTGGACGTTCGCAGTACGTCGGGAAAAGAAACGAGGACTACGCAGGACAGTGGACACCATATAATAAGTTTATCTTTTCTTTTCCATTTGTTTAAATTAATAATACAGGGTCATGAAGACCATAAAATTGGTGTTAGTGTAAATTAAGGAAAAAACTGAAATAAAATCAATGAACTGAAATAACGGAAAGTGTAATTAATTCACACTTGGTATAATAAAATTTTGTAGACGAACCCTGGACACCGGCGAGTGATACCTCGGCCTAAGAAGGTTCGTTACAAATCTTTTGTTTGTGTGTTTTCTACGTCTAATATTTTAATAGCATCAATAGCAGCTGTTTGGCTGTCGTCAATATATGTTGTGCTAACGCTGTTGTTGTTTTTTGTTTCGTATGTCCTGCTTGTGTTCTGTCATTCTTTTTTTTTTGTAGGGCTTTTTTTGTTGTTCAAAATATAACAATATTTTATAAAATAAATTATAAAGTTATAAAATATAACAATTCAAAATAACAAAATATTCAAATTTTTTTTACAATTTTCGTGCTCTGTGCCTTTGGATTGTATTTCATATACGACATTGCTCTTTTCTTCGTTCTCTATTCTTGTTTTTGTTTTCGTGAATATTCGGTTTAAAGTCGCGTTGGATCTGTATGCAAATATTAGGTGTGTTTCTGTACTCTACATTGTGTAAGATTTGTGTAAGTTCAAACTTAGAGAGTAAAAATGACATGTGAGAATAGTTGCAAAAGTACGGAAACAGCTTCTAGTAAGTTTCAAGCACAAAACAGCTGATTTTGACTGCAGACATGTCAAACGTAAATTGCGCCAATTAAAATTATCGTAAATTTGTTTGTGAAGTTGATGCTTGTTCTTCTTGATGCTTGTGCTTACTTTACTCGGAGTCTTGAGTTCTAGCACTCTCTGTGCACTTTGTGTGCTCGAGAGAGCGGTTTTATGCTTGTTGTTCTTCTCCCATTTTAAGCACAGAAAGTACGGAAACAGAAAATAGTGTCCCACAAGTAACACAGTGTGAGTACGGAAACACACCTATTGTGTTGTCCGTTCTCATTATTGTCCGTATGTGTGTGTTACTTGTAAGTTTTGGTATGTATGTGATGGCGTGGTACTTTTTGTTAACTTGTTGAGTGTTGCCAGATTGAGTTTTGTGTTCTGTTGTTTGCGGGTTTTGTTTGTTTTTTAAAATTCTTGAATTGATAGATTTGAGTTTTGAAATGTAAAAACTGAAAGGCTCAACCAAGAGCTCGGGGTGGCGCCCATCTTGGTAGCAGGTCATGTTCGGTATATCGATATGAAACAAGCCTGCGAAGGTATAGCAATTGACCTTAAAACTTGTTAGTACGGGGACAGTCTTTACTCGTCAGATGGGGTAGACCCTATCTATCCACCGCATGGAGACCTTAATTCGGCTGGAACTATGGTTGTGAAGTGTTGGCATGCGTGCATAAAAGTGTCAACTTTTCGGCTTTCCGAAGTGTTGCTTGTCAAGAGTTTGACTCGCACCCTCAAACTGGCACGGCAGTCACTGAGGGAAGTGTTGACATGGTTGTAAAACTAAGGGTTCTCATACTGAGCACGGCAGTCCCTGAGAACAATGGCCAATACTCTTCTTTTCAGGATGTTGAAATCCGAACGGCCAGAGTAAGAGTGGCAATTGCAAAGGTCCTCCAGAGTAGGCATCGGTCATGCGCAATAATTTCCAGCTGAGTCGGCAACTGCAAATTGTTAGACTGGCCTTTAAGTGCTCATTGAGAACAGTCATGTATAAGAATGTACTTTTCGTAATTGCATTTCTGTATACTTGGTCTTTTTGCGGGGATGTTGTGGATCCTCATCTGACGGGATCGAGTTGCCCAGATGACTGTCGTGGGCTGGCCCTTCGGAGAGTCTCGTACTGGTTGTGGTTGTGTGAATGCTACACAGGTCTAGATTGACCGGCGGGGTTGCGCAGTGGTACGACCGAGCTGGCATATCCGTCTTAATATGCAAGAGATTGAGTAGGTCTCGTCTCCACCAGTAGATGGATTGCTACTGGTACTGCTATTACGGGCAGTATGTAATTTATTACATAATGCTCCTAATCAGCAGGGCACTGGGTGATGCTTTGTGTTTGTGAAGCAGCTTCCATGTTCGTGTTGCCACACCGGATGCCCCATGTGTTTTACTTGTTTAAAACATAAACGGGTCCGTGTTGTGGTACAACACAAAGTTCATGGTTGTCTGTTTCATGAACTATTACCCTAGGTTTTGGATAACCCAAGTTGCTTAAGCCTTACGGCAGGTGCACTTGATAATCTCAAAATCGTCTGCCTCCCTTGTACGAACAAACCCGAAAGCAAGCATAGCATACATCTTTCAATTTATTTCATAGGATTGATGACAAAAAACATTTATTGTTAATCCAAAATAATCATTAATCGATTATAACTCGGGCTTTATTTATATAATTCATTTTCAATTAAAAAAAAAAAAAAAAAAAAACAAAAACTGCCAGTGTAATTGTGAATATTTTTAATTAAAAAAAGCACAAAATTTCAACTGTAGAAAGGACTACTAAGCCTTTGCTTCGTGGTCGGAGGCACTGACCTTATGTTACAGCGCATACTTGTTTAGGTTTATTTTACCATGCCTACACAGTTAAAAAAGTTGATGCGTTTTTCGGTACAAGACTTGCATCGTATTTTATTTTGCATTTGCGACGATATTTTCCAGAAGTCCAAGTCTTAAAGAATTCACATACGAATCATGAACGATTTTTCTTCATCTTTGACGAAACATGCAGATTCGGCCATACATTTCATTGACGAAAATCCCATATAAAATGCCCACGAACGCAATACAGAAATGTTGAGATTTTTCGTGCATGAATATATTACTGAATCGTTGTGGAAGTTTCGTCAACAAACAAGACAGAAATATGAAAAAAATTGTTTTTTAATTTTATATATTTTTTGATTTTATTTTATTTGTTTTTTCAAGCCAGATTATTTCCGATGTGTATTCTTTGATATATCAGTCTTGCAGTCAATTAATACGCTACGTTCTTAACCTTTAAGTAGGGACGTGAAGTTTTTTTCGCACAAACAAGGACGTGGGGTCTCACAGGCCCCTCCACTTTATTGCTTAGTTTTTCAGTAAGCACTTATCAATCTTTAAAAAAAAACTAAACTAAAAATTAAAAAGTACTAAAATTAAAAGAATATCAAAGTAAATCAAAGAAATCAAAGTAAATGCCAAGATCCTTAACTGCGGTTGACCTCTGAAAAAAACTGTTGGTATAACATTTCGAGAAATTCAACTTTAGACCATTAACCTTACAATACGAAAAAGGACGTTAATATCTGATTGAAATTTCAAGCAATCAGAGGAATTTTTAATAATAGAAAACAATTTCAGGTCATCAGCGTACATCAAACTTTTGCAGAATTTAAAACTTTTAGGTATATCGTTTATATAAAGGATGAACAGAAGTGGCCCTAGATGACTTCCCTGTGGAATTCCTGAAGTAGCTTGGACCATGCTAGGGTAACAATTATCAATTGTTACAATTATTTTTCTATTTACAAGGTAAGAGTTCATCCATTGTAAAAAGTTGGAGTGAAATCCTAGCTTGCTTAATTTTTGAATCAGTAATTTGTGGTCCAAGCTATCAAAAGCTTGCAAAACAAAGAATAAATTTCAAAACGGACACAGATAGATGCGCTCAAAGCTACCGACACTTGATTAAAAAACAAACGACAACATAAAAATCAGTAGACAATGAAACGAAGAAAGCGCGGGTGCAAAAAAAGTTCTATTAAATGAATTTTAATTTAATTTAATTTAAGGCAATACCTGCTTGTTTGTATTTCTGTAACGTCTACCATAAATGTGAAGTGTTAAGCTTTCCGTTTAATGTTTAATATGTAAGTTTTTTATTTTCGCATTCAAGAATGTTAAAAATTTTAATGTAAAAATTTTTGCTTAAACAGTGTCCCTGATGATAAAGTCCGGCGGAGTTTGATATATTGGACAAAATAAATATGTTAATAAAAACAAACAAATATTTTGTTTTATTTTAATAAATTGACCTGGAGCCCGAAAAACAACAAAATAATTTAAATTAACTTACTTTATATCATTATATAAACACAAACATTTTTTTAAAAATAAACATTAAACGGTAAAAATGAGCACAACAAACTATACCTCTTAAGCATCTACTTATCCAGTGCAACTGCATAGTTATTGTTTATATTGTCAGTATCTACTTTAAAGTTAACAGCTCTGTCCCCTTTTTGGTGTATTCGTAAACTTTCCAGTGCCAATCTGTGAGGACGAAAGTCGCTACCCTCGTTTTCGCCTAACATCTTTAGTCACTGTTCATTTTGCGTTAATATTTTGCATGTGACTTCTAAATCCTTGTATCAATTTTTCTTAATCCCTGTGAATTATTATTCTATAATAATATTATTTCATTATTATTTAAAGGCACTGGCTTGCACACCACACTTTCCCATCTTTTATTTATAAGTTAGTCATATGAAATTACAGTTAGTAGCATGTTAATCAAATTAGTCGCATAAACATCATTTACTTTTCATCAAACATTAATCCCACCATTAAACTAAAGCTTAATGTAAACGTCAACTTAATAACCTCATGTCACCCGGTTAACATCACTAGGCCGTGGTGAAAAATAAATGCAGGCAAAAAGACGAACAGCTGAGACAAAAAAACCCACCACGTGTCTGCTGTGCTGCTAAGCTAAGGTAACTTAGACAAAGATGAGAAAATTAAAATTTCTTCTTGCGGCGGCAGCCAACTCGGTAAGTCATAATAAATTTCTTAGCTCCTGAAATCTTTCATAGCATTGTGCCGTAGTGACCAGTGCTATATTCGCGTATATTTTTCTAAGTCTTTTTCGACGTTGCATCGCAGTGCTCAGCTTGATATTTTTCTAAGTCTTTTCATAGCATTGTGCCGTAGTGACCAGTGCTATATTCGCGTATATTTTTCTAAGTTTTTTTTTCGACGTTGCTTCGCAGTGCTCAACTTGATATTTTTCTAAGTCTTTTCATAGCATTGTGCCGTAGTGACCAGTGCTATATTCGCGTATAATTTCTAAGTCTTTTCGACGTTGCTTCGCAGTGCTCAACTTGATATTTTTCTAAGTCTTTTCATAGCATTGTGCCGTAGTGACCAGTGCTATATTCGCGTATATTTTTCTAAGTCTTTTTCGACGTTGCTTCGCAGTGCTCAACTTGATATTTTTCTAAGTCTTTTCATAGCATTGTGCCGTAGTGACCAGTGCTATATTCGCGTATATTTTTCTAAGTTTTTTTTTCGACGTTGCTTCGCAGGGCTCAACTTGATATTTTTCTAAGTCTTTTCATAGCATTGTGCCGTAGTGACCAGTGCTATATTCGCGTATAATTTCTAAGTCTTTTCGACGTTGCTTCGCAGTGCTCAACTTGATATTTTTCTAAGTCTTTTCATAGCATTGTGCCGTAGTGACCAGTGCTATATTCGCGTATATTTTTCTAAGTTTTTTTTTCGACGTTGCTTCGCAGGGCTCAACTTGATATTTTTCTAAGTCTTTTCATAGCATTGTGCCGTAGTGACCAGTGCTATATTCGCGTA
The DNA here is from genome assembly GCA_914767935.1 of Coremacera marginata. Classification (NCBI taxonomy): domain Eukaryota; kingdom Metazoa; phylum Arthropoda; class Insecta; order Diptera; family Sciomyzidae; genus Coremacera; species Coremacera marginata. The sequence goes on from OU612045.1 coordinate 111,042,148, forward strand.
TATTTTTCTAAGTTTTTTTTTCGACGTTGCTTCGCAGGGCTCAACTTGATATTTTTCTAAGTCTTTTCATAGCATTGTGCCGTAGTGACCAGTGCTATATTCGCGTATAATTTCTAAGTCTTTTCGACGTTGCTTCGCAGTGCTCAACTTGATATTTTTCTAAGTCTTTTCATAGCATTGTGCCGTAGTGACCAGTGATATATTCGCGTATAATTTCTAAGTCTTTCCGACGTTGCATCGCAGTGCCCCACTTGATATTTTCTAAGTCTTTTCGACGTTGAAGTGAGAATTGATACTAACAAAGCGTCTCTTTTACATGCCGACTGGACGTTCGCAGTACGTCGGGAAAAGAAACGAGGACTACGCAGGACAGTGGACACCATATAATAAGTTTATCTTTTCTTTTCCATTTGTTTAAATTAATAATACAGGGTCATGAAGACCATAAAATTGGTGTAAGTGTAAATTAAGGAAAAAACTGAAATAAAATCAATGAACTGAAATAACGGAAAGTGTAATTAATTCACACTTGGTATAATAAAATTTTGTAGACGAACCCTGGACACCGGCGAGTGATACCTCGGCCTAAGAAGGTTCGTTACAAATCTTTTGTTTGTGTGTTTTCTACGTCTAATATTTTAATAGCATCAATAGCAGCTGTTTGGCTGTCGTCAATATATGTTGTGCTAACGCTGTTGTTGTTTTTTGTTTCGTATGTCCAGCTTGTGTTCTGTCATTCTTTTTTTTTTTGTAGGGCTTTTTTTGTTGTTCAAAATATAACAATATTTTATAAAATAAATTATAAAGTTATAAAATATAACAATTCAAAATAACAAAATATACATATTTTTTTTACAATTTTCGTGCTCTGTGCCTTTGGATGGTATTTCATATACGACATTGCTCTTTTCTTCGTTCTCTATTCTTGTTTTTGTTTTCGTGAATATTCGGTTTAAAGTCGCGTTGGATCTGTATGCAAATATTAGGTGTGTTTCCGTACTCTACATTGTGTAAGATTTGTGTAAGTTCAAACTTAGAGAGTAAAAATGACATGTGAGAATAGTTGCAAAAGTACGGAAACAGCTTCTAGTAAGTTTCAAGCACAAAACAGCTGATTTTGACTGCAGACATGTCAAACGTAAATTGCGCCAATTAAAATTATCGTAAATTTGTTTGTGAAGTTGATGCTTATTCTTCTTGATGCTTGCGCTTACTTTACTCGGAGTCTTGAGTTCTAGCACTCTCTGTGCACTTTGTGTGCTCGAGAGAGCGGTTTTATGCTTGTTGTTCTTCTCCCATTTTAAGCACAGAAAGTACGGAAACAGAAAATAGTGTCCCACAAGTAACACAGTGTGAGTACGGAAACACACCTATTGTGTTGTCCGTTCTCATTATTGTCCGTATGTGTGTGTTACTTGTAAGTTTTGGTATGTATGTGATGGCGTGGTACTTTTTGTTAACTTGTTGAGTGTTGCCAGATTGAGTTTTGTGTTCTGTTGTTTGCGGGTTTTGTTTGTTTTTTAAAATTCTTGAATTGATAGATTTGAGTTTTGAAATGTAAAAACTGAAAGGCTCAACCAAGAGCTCGGGGTGGCGCCCATCTTGGTAGCAGGTCATGTTCGGTATATCGATATGAAACAAGCCTGCGAAGGTATAGCAATTGACCTTAAAACTTGTTAGTACGGGGACAGTCTTTACTCGTCAGATGGGGTAGACCCTATCTATCCACCGCATGGAGACCTTAATTCGGCTGGAACTATGGTTGTGAAGTGTTGGCATGCGTGCATAAAAGTGTCAACTTTTCGGCTTTCCGAAGTGTTGCTTGTCAAGAGTTTGACTCGCACCCTCAAACTGGCACGGCAGTCACTGAGGGAAGTGTTGACATGGTTGTAAAACTAAGGGTTCTCATACTGAGCACGGCAGTCCCTGAGAACAATGGCCAATACTCTTCTTTTCAGGATGTTGAAATCCGAACGGCCAGAGTAAGAGTGGCAATTGCAAAGGTCCTCCAGAGTAGGCATCGGTCATGCGAAATAATTTCCAGCTGAGTCGGCAACTGCAAATTGTTAGACTGGCCTTTAAGTGCTCATTGAGCACAGTCATGTATAAGAATGTACTTTTTCGTAATTGCATTTGTGTATTCTTGGTCTTTTTGCGGGGATGTTGTGGATCCTCATCTGACGGGATCGAGTTGCCCAGATGACTGTCGTGGGCTGGCCCTTCGGAGAGTCTCGTACTGGTTGTGGTTGTGTGAATGCTACACAGGTCTAGATTGACCGGCGGGGTTGCGCAGTGGTACGACCGAGCTGGCATATCCGTCTTAATATGCAAGAGATTGGGTAGGTCTCGTCTCCACCAGTAGATGGATTGCTACTGGTACTGCTATTACGGGCAGTATGTAATTTATTACATAATGCTCCTAATCAGCAGGGCACTGGGTGATGCTTTGTGTTTGTGAAGCAGCTTCCATGTTCGTGTTGCCACACCGGATGCCCCATGTGTTTTACTTGTTTAAAACATAAACGGGTCCGTGTTGTGGTACAACACAAAGTTCATGGTTGTCTGTTTCATGAACTATTACCCTAGGTTTTGGATAACCCAAGTTGCTTAAGCCTTACGGCAGGTGCACTTGATAATCTCAAAATCGTCTGCCTCCCTTGTACGAACAAACCCGAAAGCAAGCATAGCATACATCTTTCAATTTATTTCATAGGATTGATGACAAAAAACATTTATTGTTAATCCAAAATAATCATTAATCGATTATAACTCGGGCTTTATTTTATATAATTCATTTTCAATTAAAAAAAAAAAAAAAAAAAACAAAAACTGCCAGTGTAATTGTGAATATTTTTAATTAAAAAAAGCACAAAATTTCAACTGTAGAAAGGACTACTAAGCCTTTGCTTCGTGGTCGGAGGCACTGACCTTATGCTACAGCGCATACTTGTTTAGGTTTATTTTACCATGCCTACACAGTTAAAAAAGTTGATGCGTTTTTCGGTACAAGACTTGCATCGTATTTTATTTTGCATTTGCGACGATATTTTCCAGAAGTCCAAGTCTTAAAGAATTCACATACGAATCATGAACGATTTTTCTTCATCTTTGACGAAACATGCAGATTCGGCCATACATTTCATTGACGAAAATCCCATATAAAATGCCCACGAACGCAATACAGAAATGTTGAGATTTTTCGTGCATGAATATATTACGGAATCGTTGTGGAAGTTTCGTCAACAAACAAGACAGAAATATGAAAAAAATTGTTTTTTAATTTTATATATTTTTTGATTTTATTTTATTTGTTTTTTCAAGCCAGATTATTTCCGATGTGTATTCTTTGATATATCAGTCTTGCAGTCAATTAATACGCTACGTTCTTAACCTTTAAGTAGGGACGTGAAGTTTTTTTCGCACAAACAAGGACGTGGGGTCTCACAGGCCCCTCCACTTTATTGCTTAGTTTTTCAGTAAGCACTTATCAATCTTTAAAAAAAAACTAAACTAAAAATTAAAAAGTACTAAAATTAAAAGAATATCAAAGTAAATCAAAGAAATCAAAGTAAATGCCAAGATCCTTAACTGCGGTTGACCTCTGAAAAAAACTGTTGGTATCATATGCATAATCGTGCATGATGAAAACATTTTTGCGACAAAAAGTTAATATATAACATTTCGAGAAATTCAACTTTAGACCATTAACCTTACAATACGAAAAAGGACGTTAATATCTGATTGAAATTTCAAGCAATCAGAGGAATTTTTAATAATAGAAAACAATTTCAGGTCATCAGCGTACATCAAACTTTTGCAGAATTTAAAACTTTTAGGTATATCGTTTATATAAAGGATGAACAGAAGTGGCCCTAGATGACTTCCCTGTGGAATTCCTGAAGTAGCTTGGACCATGCTAGGGTAACAATTATCAATTGTTACAATTATTTTTCTATTTACAAGGTAAGAGTTCATCCATTGTAAAAAGTTGGAGTGAAATCCTAGCTTGCTTAATTTTTGAATCAGTAATTTGTGGTCCAAGCTATCAAAAGCTTGCAAAACAAAGCAAAACAAAGAATAAATTTCAAAACGGACACAGATAGATGCGCTCAAAGCTACCGACACTTGATTAAAAAACAAACGACAACATAAAAATCAGTAGACAATGAAAAGAAGAAAGCGCGGGTGCAAAAAAAGTTCTATTAAATGAATTTTAATTTAATTTAATTTAAGGCAATACCTGCTTGTTTGTATTTCTGTAACGTCTACCATAAATGTGAAGTGTTAAGCTTTCCGTTTAATGTTTAATATGTAAGTTTTTTATTTTCGCATTCAAGAATGTTAAAAATTTTAATGTAAAAATTTTTGCTTAAACAGTGTCCCTGATGATAAAGTCCGGCGGAGTTTGAAATATTGGACAAAATAAATATGTTAATAAAAACAAACAATTATTTTGTTTTATATTAATAAATTGACCTTGAGCCCGAAAAACAACAAAATAATTTAAATTAACTTACTTTATATCATTATATAAACACAAACATTTTTTTAAAAATAAACATTAAACGGTAAAAATGAACACAACAAACTATACCTCTTAAGCATCTACTTATCCAGTGCAACTGCATAGTTATTGTTTATATTGTCAGTATCTACTTTAAAGTTAACAGCTCTGTCCCCTTTTTGGTGTATTCGTAAACTTTCCAGTGCGAATCTGTGAGGACGAAAGTCGCTACCCTCGTTTTCGCCTAACATCTTTAGTCACTGTTCATTTTGCGTTAATATTTTGCATGTGACTTCTAAATCCTTGCATCAATTTTTCTTAATCCCTGTGAATTATTATTCTATAATAATATTATTTCATTATTATTTAAAGGCACTGGCTTGCACACCACACTTTCCCATCTTTTATTTATAAGTTAGTCATATGAAATTACAGTTAGTAGCATGTTAATCAAATTAGTCGCATAAACATCACATACTTTTCATCAAACATTAATCCCACCATTAAACTAAAGCTTAATGTAAACGTCAACTTAATAACCTCATGTCACCCGGTTAACATCACTAGGCCGTGGTGAAAAATAAATGCAGGCAAAAAGACGAACAGCTGAGACAAAAAAACCCACCACGAGTCTGCTGTGCTGCTAAGCTAAGGTAACTTAGACAAAGATGAGAAAATTAAAATTTCTTCTTGCGGCGGCAGCCAACTCGGTAAGTCATAATAAATTTCTTAGCTCCTGAAATCTTTCATAGCATTGTGCCGTAGTGACCAGTGCTATACTTGAGGAAATTTTTCTAAGTCTTTTCATAGCGTTATGCCGTAGTGACTAGCGCTATATTTTCTAAGTCTTTTTCGACGTTGCATCGCAGTGCTCAGCTTGATATTTTTCTAAGTCTTTTCATAGCATTGTGCCGTAGTGACCAGTCTATATTCGCGTATATTTTTCTAAGTCTTTTTCGACGTTGCATCGTAGTGCTCAGCTTGATATTTTTCTAAGTCTTTTCATAGCATTGTGCCGTAGTAACCAGTGCTATATTCGCGTATATTTTTCTAAGTTTTTTTTTCGACGTTGCTTCGCAGGGCTCAACTTGATATTTTTCTAAGTCTTTTCATAGCATTGTGCCGTAGTGACCAGTGCTATATTCGCGTATAATTTCTAAGTCTTTTCGACGTTGCTTCGCAGTGCTCAACTTGATATTTTTCTAAGTCTTTTCATAGCATTGTGCCGTAGTGACCAGTGCTATACTCGCGTATATTTTTCTAAGTCTTTTTCGACGTTGCATCGCAGTACTTGTCAGCTTGATATTTTCTAAGTCTTTTCATAGCATTGTGCCGTAGTGACCAGTGCTATACTCGCGTATATTTTCTAAGTCTTTTCGACGTTGCATCGCAGTGCTCTGCTTGGTATTTTTCGAAGTCTTTTCATAGCATTGTGCCGTAGTGACCAGTGCTATACTCGCGTATATTTTCTAAGTCTTTCCGACGTTGCATCGCAGTGCCCCACTTGATATTTTCTAAGTCTTTTCGACGTTGAAGTGAGAATTGATACTAACAAAGCGTCTCTTTTACATGCCGACTGGACGTTCGCAGTACGTCGGGAAAAGAAACGAGGACTACGCAGGACAGTGGACACCATATAATAAGTTTATCTTTTCTTTTCCATTTGTTTAAATTAATAATACAGGGTCATGAAGACCATAAAATTGGTGTTAGTGTAAATTAAGGAAAAAACTGAAATAAAATCAATGAACTGAAATAACGGAAAGTGTAATTAATTCACACTTGGTATAATAAAATTTTGTAGACGAACCCTGGACACCGGCGAGTGATACCTCGGCCTAAGAAGGTTCGTTACAAATCTTTTGTTTGTGTGTTTTCTACGTCTAATATTTTAATAGCATCAATAGCAGCTGTTTGGCTGTCGTCAATATATGTTGTGCTAACGCTGTTGTTGTTTTTTGTTTCGTATGTCCTGCTTGTGTTCTGTCATTCTTTTTTTTTTGTAGGGCTTTTTTTGTTGTTCAAAATATAACAATATTTTATAAAATAAATTATAAAGTTATAAAATATAACAATTCAAAATAACAAAATATTCAAATTTTTTTTACAATTTTCGTGCTCTGTGCCTTTGGATTGTATTTCATATACGACATTGCTCTTTTCTTCGTTCTCTATTCTTGTTTTTGTTTTCGTGAATATTCGGTTTAAAGTCGCGTTGGATCTGTATGCAAATATTAGGTGTGTTTCTGTACTCTACATTGTGTAAGATTTGTGTAAGTTCAAACTTAGAGAGTAAAAATGACATGTGAGAATAGTTGCAAAAGTACGGAAACAGCTTCTAGTAAGTTTCAAGCACAAAACAGCTGATTTTGACTGCAGACATGTCAAACGTAAATTGCGCCAATTAAAATTATCGTAAATTTGTTTGTGAAGTTGATGCTTGTTCTTCTTGATGCTTGTGCTTACTTTACTCGGAGTCTTGAGTTCTAGCACTCTCTGTGCACTTTGTGTGCTCGAGAGAGCGGTTTTATGCTTGTTGTTCTTCTCCCATTTTAAGCACAGAAAGTACGGAAACAGAAAATAGTGTCCCACAAGTAACACAGTGTGAGTACGGAAACACACCTATTGTGTTGTCCGTTCTCATTATTGTCCGTATGTGTGTGTTACTTGTAAGTTTTGGTATGTATGTGATGGCGTGGTACTTTTTGTTAACTTGTTGAGTGTTGCCAGATTGAGTTTTGTGTTTTGTTGTTTGCGGGTTTTGTTTGTTTTTTAAAATTCTTGAATTGATAGATTTGAGTTTTGAAATGTAAAAACTGAAAGGCTCAACCAAGAGCTCGGGGTGGCGCCCATCTTGGTAGCAGGTCATGTTCGGTATATCGATATGAAACAAGCCTGCGAAGGTATAGCAATTGACCTTAAAACTTGTTAGTACGGGGACAGTCTTTACTCGTCAGATGGGGTAGACCCTATCTATCCACCGCATGGAGACCTTAATTCGGCTGGAACTATGGTTGTGAAGTGTTGGCATGCGTGCATAAAGTGTCAACTTTTCGGCTTTCCGAAGTGTTGCTTGTCAAGAGTTTGACTCGCACCCTCAAACTGGCACGGCAGTCACTGAGGGAAGTGTTGACATGGTTGTAAAACTAAGGGTTCTCATACTGAGCACGGCAGTCCCTGAGAACAATGGCCAATACTCTTCTTTTCAGGATGTTGAAATCCGAACGGCCAGAGTAAGAGTGGCAATTGCAAAGGTCCTCCAGAGTAGGCATCGGTCATGCGCAATAATTTCCAGCTGAGTCGGCAACTGCAAATTGTTAGACTGGCCTTTAAGTGCTCATTGAGAACAGTCATGTATAAGAATGTACTTTTCGTAATTGCATTTCTGTATTCTTGGTCTTTTTGCGGGGATGTTGTGGATCCTCATCTGACGGGATCGAGTTGCCCAGATGACTGTCGTGGGCTGGCCCTTCGGAGAGTCTCGTACTGGTTGTGGTTGTGTGAATGCTACACAGGTCTAGATTGACCGGCGGGGTTGCGCAGTGGTACGACCGAGCTGGCATATCCGTCTTAATATGCAAGAGATTGGGTAGGTCTCGTCTCCACCAGTAGATGGATTGCTACTGGTACTGCTATTACGGGCAGTATGTAATTTATTACATAATGCTCCTAATCAGCAGGGCACTGGGTGATGCTTTGTGTTTGTGAAGCAGCTTCCATGTTCGTGTTGCCACACCGGATGCCCCATGTGTTTTACTTGTTTAAAACATAAACGGGTCCGTGTTGTGGTACAACACAAAGTTCATGGTTGTCTGTTTCATGAACTATTACCCTAGGTTTTGGATAACCCAAGTTGCTTAAGCCTTACGGCAGGTGCACTTGATAATCTCAAAATCGTCTGCCTCCCTTGTACGAACAAACCCGAAAGCAAGCATAGCATACATCTTTCAATTTATTTCATAGGATTGATGACAAAAAACATTTATTGTTAATCCAAAATAATCATTAATCGATTATAACTCGGGCTTTATTTATATAATTCATTTTCAATTAAAAAAAAAAAAAAAAAAAAACAAAAACTGCCAGTGTAATTGTGAATATTTTTAATTAAAAAAAGCACAAAATTTCAACTGTAGAAAGGACTACTAAGCCTTTGCTTCGTGGTCGGAGGCACTGACCTTATGTTACAGCGCATACTTGTTTAGGTTTATTTTACCATGCCTACACAGTTAAAAAAGTTGATGCGTTTTTCGGTACAAGACTTGCATCGTATTTTATTTTGCATTTGCGACGATATTTTCCAGAAGTCCAAGTCTTAAAGAATTCACATACGAATCATGAACGATTTTTCTTCATCTTTGACGAAACATGCAGATTCGGCCATACATTTCATTGACGAAAATCCCATATAAAATGCCCACGAACGCAATACAGAAATGTTGAGATTTTTCGTGCATGAATATATTACTGAATCGTTGTGGAAGTTTCGTCAACAAACAAGACAGAAATATGAAAAAAATTGTTTTTTAATTTTATATATTTTTTGATTTTATTTTATTTGTTTTTTCAAGCCAGATTATTTCCGATGTGTATTCTTTGATATATCAGTCTTGCAGTCAATTAATACGCTACGTTCTTAACCTTTAAGTAGGGACGTGAAGGTTTTTTCGCACAAACAAGGACGTGGGGTCTCACAGGCCCCTCCACTTTATTGCTTAGTTTTTCAGTAAGCACTTATCAATCTTTAAAAAAAAACTAAACTAAAAATTAAAAAGTACTAAAATTAAAAGAATATCAAAGTAAATCAAAGAAATCAAAGTAAATGCCAAGATCCTTAACTGCGGTTGACCTCTGAAAAAAACTGTTGGTATCATATGCATAATCGTGCATGATGAAAACATTTTTGCGACAAAAAGTTAATATATAAAATTTCGAGAAATTCAACTTTAGACCATTAACCTTACAATACGAAAAAGGACGTTAATATCTGATTGAAATTTCAAGCAATCAGAGGAATTTTTAATAATAGAAAACAATTTCAGGTCATCAGCGTACATCAAACTTTTGCAGAATTTAAAACTTTTAGGTATATCGTTTATATAAAGGATGAACAGAAGTGGCCCTAGATGACTTCCCTGTGGAATTCCTGAAGTAGCTTGGACCATGCTAGGGTAACAATTATCAATTGTTACAATTATTTTTCTATTTACAAGGTAAGAGTTCATCCATTGTAAAAAGTTGGAGTGAAATCCTAGCTTGCTTAATTTTTGAATCAGTAATTTGTGGTCCAAGCTATCAAAAGCTTGCAAAACAAAGCAAAACAAAGAATAAATTTCAAAACGGACACAGATAGATGCGCTCAAAGCTACCGACACTTGATTAAAAAACAAACGACAACATAAAAATCAGTAGACAATGAAACGAAGAAAGCGCGGGTGCAAAAAAAGTTCTATTAAATGAATTTTAATTTAATTTAATTTAAGGCAATACCTGCTTGTTTGTATTTCTGTAACGTCTACCATAAATGTGAAGTGTTAAGCTTTCCGTTTAATGTTTAATATGTAAGTTTTTTATTTTCGCATTCAAGAATGTTAAAAATTTTAATGTAAAAATTTTTGCTTAAACAGTGTCCCTGATGATAAAGTCCGGCGGAGTTTGAAATATTGGACAAAATAAATATGTTAATAAAAACAAACAAATATTTTGTTTTATTTTAATAAATTGACCTGGAGCCCGAAAAACAACAAAATAATTTAAATTAACTTACTTTATATAATTATATAAACACAAACATTTTTTTAAAAATAAACATTAAACGGTAAAAATGAGCACAACAAACTATACCTCTTAAGCATCTACTTATCCAGTGCAACTGCATAGTTATTGTTTATATTGTCAGTATCTACTTTAAAGTTAACAGCTCTGTCCCCTTTTTGGTGTATTCGTAAACTTTCCAGTGCCAATCTGTGAGGACGAAAGTCGCTACCCTCGTTTTCGCCTAACATCTTTAGTCACTGTTCATTTTGCGTTAATATTTTGCATGTGACTTCTAAATCCTTGTATCAATTTTTCTTAATCCCTGTGAATTATTATTCTATAATAATATTATTTCATTATTATTTAAAGGCACTGGCTTGCACACCACACTTTCCCATCTTTTATTTATATGTTAGTCATATGAAATTACAGTTAGTAGCATGTTAATCAAATTAGTCGCATAAACATCATTTACTTTTCATCAAACATTAATCCCACCATTAAACTAAAGCTTAATGTAAACGTCAACTTAATAACCTCATGTCACCCGGTTAACATCACTAGGCCGTGGTGAAAAATAAATGCAGGCAAAAAGACGAACAGCTGAGACAAAAAAACCCACCACGTGTCTGCTGTGCTGCTAAGCTAAGGTAACTTAGACAAAGATGAGAAAATTAAAATTTCTTCTTGCGGCGGCAGCCAACTCGGTAAGTCATAATAAATTTCTTAGCTCCTGAAATCTTTCATAGCATTGTGCCGTAGTGACCAGTGCTATATTCGCGTATATTTTTCTAAGTCTTTTTCGACGTTGCATCGCAGTGCTCAGCTTGATATTTTTCTAAGTCTTTTCATAGCATTGTGCCGTAGTGACCAGTGCTATATTCGCGTATATTTTTCTAAGTTTTTTTTTCGACGTTGCTTCGCAGGGCTCAACTTGATATTTTTCTAAGTCTTTTCATAGCATTGTGCCGTAGTGACCAGTGCTATATTCGCGTATAATTTCTAAGTCTTTTCGACGTTGCTTCGCAGTGCTCAACTTGATATTTTTCTAAGTCTTTTCATAGCATTGTGCCGTAGTGACCAGTGCTATATTCGCGTATATTTTTCTAAGTCTTTTTCGACGTTGCTTCGCAGTGCTCAACTTGATATTTTTCTAAGTCTTTTCATAGCATTGTGCCGTAGTGACCAGTGCTATATTCGCGTATATTTTTCTAAGTTTTTTTTTCGACGTTGCTTCGCAGGGCTCAACTTGACATTTTTCTAAGTCTTTTCATAGCATTGTGCCGTAGTGACCAGTGCTATATTCGCGTATAATTTCTAAGTCTTTTCGACGTTGCTTCGCAGTGCTCAACTTGATATTTTTCTAAGTCTTTTCATAGCATTGTGCCGTAGTGACCAGTGCTATATTCGCGTATAATTTCTAAGTCTTTCCGACGTTGCATCGCAGTGCCCCACTTGATATTTTCTAAGTCTTTTCGACGTTGAAGTGAGAATTGATACTAACAAAGCGTCTCTTTTACATGCCGACTGGACGTTCGCAGTACGTCGGGAAAAGAAACGAGGACTACGCAGGACAGTGGACACCATATAATAAGTTTATCTTTTCTTTTCCATTTGTTTAAATTAATAATACAGGGTCATGAAGACCATAAAATTGGTGTAAGTGTAAATTAAGGAAAAAACTGAAATAAAATCAATGAACTGAAATAACGGAAAGTGTAATTAATTCACACTTGGTATAATAAAATTTTGTAGACGAACCCTGGACACCGGCGAGTGATACCTCGGCCTAAGAAGGTTCGTTACAAATCTTTTGTTTGTGTGTTTTCTACGTCTAATATTTTAATAGCATCAATAGCAGCTGTTTGGCTGTCGTCAATATATGTTGTGCTAACGCTGTTGTTGTTTTTTGTTTCGTATGTCCAGCTTGTGTTCTGTCATTCTTTTTTTTTTGTAGGGCTTTTTTTGTTGTTCAAAATATAACAATATTTTATAAAATAAATTATAAAGTTATAAAATATAACAATTCAAAATAACAAAATATACATATTTTTTTTACAATTTTCGTGCTCTGTGCCTTTGGATGGTATTTCATATACGACATTGCTCTTTTCTTCGTTCTCTATTCTTGTTTTTGTTTTCGTGAATATTCGGTTTAAAGTCGCGTTGGATCTGTATGCAAATATTAGGTGTGTTTCCGTACTCTACATTGTGTAAGATTTGTGTAAGTTCAAACTTAGAGAGTAAAAATGACATGTGAGAATAGTTGCAAAAGTACGGAAACAGCTTCTAGTAAGTTTCAAGCACAAAACAGCTGATTTTGACTGCAGACATGTCAAACGTAAATTGCGCCAATTAAAATTATCGTAAATTTGTTTGTGAAGTTGATGCTTATTCTTCTTGATGCTTGCGCTTACTTTACTCGGAGTCTTGAGTTCTAGCACTCTCTGTGCACTTTGTGTGCTCGAGAGAGCGGTTTTATGCTTGTTGTTCTTCTCCCATTTTAAGCACAGAAAGTACGGAAACAGAAAATAGTGTCCCACAAGTAACACAGTGTGAGTACGGAAACACACCTATTGTGTTGTCCGTTCTCATTATTGTCCGTATGTGTGTGTTACTTGTAAGTTTTGGTATGTATGTGATGGCGTGGTACTTTTTGTTAACTTGTTGCCAGATTGAGTTTTGTGTTCTGTTGTTTGCGGGTTTTGTTTGTTTTTTAAAATTCTTGAATTGATAGATTTGAGTTTTGAAATGTAAAAACTGAAAGGCTCAACCAAGAGCTCGGGGTGGCGCCCATCTTGGTAGCAGGTCATGTTCGGTATATCGATATGAAACAAGCCTGCGAAGGTATAGCAATTGACCTTAAAACTTGTTAGTACGGGGACAGTCTTTACTCGTCAGATGGGGTAGACCCTATCTATCCACCGCATGGAGACCTTAATTCGGCTGGAACTATGGTTGTGAAGTGTTGGCATGCGTGCATAAAAGTGTCAACTTTTCGGCTTTCCGAAGTGTTGCTTGTCAAGAGTTTGACTCGCACCCTCAAACTGGCACGGCAGTCACTGAGGGAAGTGTTGACATGGTTGTAAAACTAAGGGTTCTCATACTGAGCACGGCAGTCCCTGAGAACAATGGCCAATACTCTTCTTTTCAGGATGTTGAAATCCGAACGGCCAGAGTAAGAGTGGCAATTGCAAAGGTCCTCCAGAGTAGGCATCGGTCATGCGAAATAATTTCCAGCTGAGTCGGCAACTGCAAATTGTTAGACTGGCCTTTAAGTGCTCATTGAGCACAGTCATGTATAAGAATGTACTTTTTCGTAATTGCATTTGTGTATTCTTGGTCTTTTTGCGGGGATGTTGTGGATCCTCATCTGACGGGATCGAGTTGCCCAGATGACTGTCGTGGGCTGGCCCTTCGGAGAGTCTCGTACTGGTTGTGGTTGTGTGAATGCTACACAGGTCTAGATTGACCGGCGGGGTTGCGCAGTGGTACGACCGAGCTGGCATATCCGTCTTAATATGCAAGAGATTGGGTAGGTCTCGTCTCCACCAGTAGATGGATTGCTACTGGTACTGCTATTACGGGCAGTATGTAATTTATTACATAATGCTCCTAATCAGCAGGGCACTGGGTGATGCTTTGTGTTTGTGAAGCAGCTTCCATGTTCGTGTTGCCACACCGGATGCCCCATGTGTTTTACTTGTTTAAAACATAAACGGGTCCGTGTTGTGGTACAACACAAAGTTCATGGTTGTCTGTTTCATGAACTATTACCCTAGGTTTTGGATAACCCAAGTTGCTTAAGCCTTACGGCAGGTGCACTTGATAATCTCAAAATCGTCTGCCTCCCTTGTACGAACAAACCCGAAAGCAAGCATAGCATACATCTTTCAATTTATTTCATAGGATTGATGACAAAAAACATTTATTGTTAATCCAAAATAATCATTAATCGATTATAACTCGGGCTTTATTTATATAATTCATTTTCAATTAAAAAAAAAAAAAAAAAAAACAAAAACTGCCAGTGTAATTGTGAATATTTTTAATTAAAAAAAGCACAAAATTTCAACTGTAGAAAGGACTACTAAGCCTTTGCTTCGTGGTCGGAGGCACTGACCTTATGCTACAGCGCATACTTGTTTAGGTTTATTTTACCATGCCTACACAGTTAAAAAAGTTGATGCGTTTTTCGGTACAAGACTTGCATCGTATTTTATTTTGCATTTGCGACGATATTTTCCAGAAGTCCAAGTCTTAAAGAATTCACATACGAATCATGAACGATTTTTCTTCATCTTTGACGAAACATGCAGATTCGGCCATACATTTCATTGACGAAAATCCCATATAAAATGCCCACGAACGCAATACAGAAATGTTGAGATTTTTCGTGCATGAATATATTACGGAATCGTTGTGGAAGTTTCGTCAACAAACAAGACAGAAATATGAAAAAAATTGTTTTTTAATTTTATATATTTTTTTGATTTTATTTTATTTGTTTTTTCAAGCCAGATTATTTCCGATGTGTATTCTTTGATATATCAGTCTTGCAGTCAATTAATACGCTACGTTCTTAACCTTTAAGTAGGGACGTGAAGTTTTTTTCGCACAAACAAGGACGTGGGGTCTCACAGGCCCCTCCACTTTATTGCTTAGTTTTTCAGTAAGCACTTATCAATCTTTAAAAAAAAACTAAACTAAAAATTAAAAAGTACTAAAATTAAAAGAATATCAAAGTAAATCAAAGAAATCAAAGTAAATGCCAAGATCCTTAACTGCGGTTGACCTCTGAAAAAAACTGTTGGTATCATATGCATAATCGTGCATGATGAAAACATTTTTGCGACAAAAAGTTAATATATAACATTTCGAGAAATTCAACTTTAGACCATTAACCTTACAATACGAAAAAGGACGTTAATATCTGATTGAAATTTCAAGCAATCAGAGGAATTTTTAATAATAGAAAACAATTTCAGGTCATCAGCGTACATCAAACTTTTGCAGAATTTAAAACTTTTAGGTATATCGTTTATATAAAGGATGAACAGAAGTGGCCCTAGATGACTTCCCTGTGGAATTCCTGAAGTAGCTTGGACCATGCTAGGGTAACAATTATCAATTGTTACAATTATTTTTCTATTTACAAGGTAAGAGTTCATCCATTGTAAAAAGTTGGAGTGAAATCCTAGCTTGCTTAATTTTTGAATCAGTAATTTGTGGTCCAAGCTATCAAAAGCTTGCAAAACAAAGCAAAACAAAGAATAAATTTCAAAACGGACACAGATAGATGCGCTCAAAGCTACCGACACTTGATTAAAAAACAAACGACAACATAAAAATCAGTAGACAATGAAAAGAAGAAAGCGCGGGTGCAAAAAAAGTTCTATTAAATGAATTTTAATTTAATTTAATTTAAGGCAATACCTGCTTGTTTGTATTTCTGTAACGTCTACCATAAATGTGAAGTGTTAAGCTTTCCGTTTAATGTTTAATATGTAAGTTTTTTATTTTCGCATTCAAGAATGTTAAAAATTTTAATGTAAAAATTTTTGCTTAAACAGTGTCCCTGATGATAAAGTCCGGCGGAGTTTGAAATATTGGACAAAATAAATATGTTAATAAAAACAAACAATTATTTTGTTTTATATTAATAAATTGACCTTGAGCCCGAAAAACAACAAAATAATTTAAATTAACTTACTTTATATCATTATATAAACACAAACATTTTTTTAAAAATAAACATTAAACGGTAAAAATGAACACAACAAACTATACCTCTTAAGCATCTACTTATCCAGTGCAACTGCATAGTTATTGTTTATATTGTCAGTATCTACTTTAAAGTTAACAGCTCTGTCCCCTTTTTGGTGTATTCGTAAACTTTCCAGTGCCAATCTGTGAGGACGAAAGTCGCTACCCTCGTTTTCGCCTAACATCTTTAGTCACTGTTCATTTTGCGTTAATATTTTGCATGTGACTTCTAAATCCTTGCATCAATTTTTCTTAATCCCTGTGAATTATTATTCTATAATAATATTATTTCATTATTATTTAAAGGCACTGGCTTGCACACCACACTTTCCCATCTCTTATTTATAAGTTAGTCATATGAAATTACAGTTAGTAGCATGTTAATCAAATTAGTCGCATAAACATCATTTACTTTTCATCAAACATTAATCCCACCATTAAACTAAAGCTTAATGTAAACGTCAACTTAATAACCTCATGTCACCCGGTTAACATCACTAGGCCGTGGTGAAAAATAAATGCAGGCAAAAAGACGAACAGCTGAGACAAAAAAACCCACCACGAGTCTGCTGTGCTGCTAAGCTAAGGTAACTTAGACAAAGATGAGAAAATTAAAATTTCTTCTTGCGGCGGCAGCCAACTCGGTAAGTCATAATAAATTTCTTAGCTCCTAAAATCTTTCATAGCATTGTGCCGTAGTGACCAGTGCTATACTTGAGGAAATTTTTCTAAGTCTTTTCATAGCGTTATGCCGTAGTGACTAGCGCTATATTTTCTAAGTCTTTTTCGACGTTGCATCGCAGTGCTCAGCTTGATATTTTTCTAAGTCTTTTCATAGCATTGTGCCGTAGTGACCAGTGCTATATTCGCGTATATTTTTCTAAGTCTTTTTCGACGTTGCATCGTAGTGCTCAGCTTGATATTTTTCTAAGTCTTTTCATAGCATTGTGCCGTAGTAACCAGTGCTATATTCGCGTATATTTTTCTAAGTTTTTTTTTCGACGTTGCTTCGCAGGGCTCAACTTGATATTTTTCTAAGTCTTTTCATAGCATTGTGCCGTAGTGACCAGTGCTATATTCGCGTATAATTTCTAAGTCTTTTCGACGTTGCTTCGCAGTGCTCAACTTGATATTTTTCTAAGTCTTTTCATAGCATTGTGCCGTAGTGACCAGTGCTATACTCGCGTATATTTTTCTAAGTCTTTTTCGACGTTGCATCGCAGTACTTGTCAGCTTGATATTTTCTAAGTCTTTTCATAGCATTGTGCCGTAGTGACCAGTGCTATACTCGCGTATATTTTCTAAGTCTTTTCGACGTTGCATCGCAGTGCTCTGCTTGGTATTTTTCGAAGTCTTTTCATAGCATTGTGCCGTAGTGACCAGTGCTATATTCGCGTATAATTTCTAAGTCTTTCCGACGTTGCATCGCAGTGCCCCACTTGATATTTTCTAAGTCTTTTCGACGTTGAAGTGAGAATTGATACTAACAAAGCGTCTCTTTTACATGCCGACTGGACGTTCGCAGTACGTCGGGAAAAGAAACGAGGACTACGCAGGACAGTGGACACCATATAATAAGTTTATCTTTTCTTTTCCATTTGTTTAAATTAATAATACAGGGTCATGAAGACCATAAAATTGGTGTAAGTGTAAATTAAGGAAAAAACTGAAATAAAATCAATGAACTGAAATAACGGAAAGTGTAATTAATTCACACTTGGTATAATAAAATTTTGTAGACGAACCCTGGACACCGGCGAGTGATACCTCGGCCTAAGAAGGTTCGTTACAAATCTTTTGTTTGTGTGTTTTCTACGTCTAATATTTTAATAGCATCAATAGCAGCTGTTTGGCTGTCGTCAATATATGTTGTGCTAACGCTGTTGTTGTTTTTTGTTTCGTATGTCCAGCTTGTGTTCTGTCATTCTTTTTTTTTTGTAGGGCTTTTTTTGTTGTTCAAAATATAACAATATTTTATAAAATAAATTATAAAGTTATAAAATATAACAATTCAAAATAACAAAATATACATATTTTTTTTACAATTTTCGTGCTCTGTGCCTTTGGATGGTATTTCATATACGACATTGCTCTTTTCTTCGTTCTCTATTCTTGTTTTTGTTTTCGTGAATATTCGGTTTAAAGTCGCGTTGGATCTGTATGCAAATATTAGGTGTGTTTCCGTACTCTACATTGTGTAAGATTTGTGTAAGTTCAAACTTAGAGAGTAAAAATGACATGTGAGAATAGTTGCAAAAGTACGGAAACAGCTTCTAGTAAGTTTCAAGCACAAAACAGCTGATTTTGACTGCAGACATGTCAAACGTAAATTGCGCCAATTAAAATTATCGTAAATTTGTTTGTGAAGTTGATGCTTGTTCTTCTTGATGCTTGTGCTTACTTTACTCGGAGTCTTGAGTTCTAGCACTCTCTGTGCACTTTGTGTGCTCGAGAGAGCGGTTTTATGCTTGTTGTTCTTCTCCCATTTTAAGCACAGAAAGTACGGAAACAGAAAATAGTGTCCCACAAGTAACACAGTGTGAGTACGGAAACACACCTATTGTGTTGTCCGTTCTCATTATTGTCCGTATGTGTGTGTTACTTGTAAGTTTTGGTATGTATGTGATGGCGTGGTACTTTTTGTTAACTTGTTGAGTGTTGCCACATTGAGTTTTGTGTTCTGTTGTTTGCGGGTTTTGTTTGTTTTTTAAAATTCTTGAATTGATAGATTTGAGTTTTGAAATGTAAAAACTGAAAGGCTCAACCAAGAGCTCGGGGTGGCGCCCATCTTGGTAGCAGGTCATGTTCGGTATATCGATATGAAACAAGCCTGCGAAGGTATAGCAATTGACCTTAAAACTTGTTAGTACGGGGACAGTCTTTACTCGTCAGATGGGGTAGACCCTATCTATCCACCGCATGGAGACCTTAATTCGGCTGGAACTATGGTTGTGAAGTGTTGGCATGCGTGCATAAAAGTGTCAACTTTTCGGCTTTCCGAAGTGTTGCTTGTCAAGAGTTTGACTCGCACCCTCAAACTGGCACGGCAGTCACTGAGGGAAGTGTTGACATGGTTGTAAAACTAAGGGTTCTCATACTGAGCACGGCAGTCCCTGAGAACAATGGCCAATACTCTTCTTTCCAGGATGTTGAAATCCGAACGGCCAGAGTAAGAGTGGCAATTGCAAAGGTCCTCCAGAGTAGGCATCGGTCATGCGCAATAATTTCCAGCTGAGTCGGCAACTGCAAATTGTTAGACTGGCCTTTAAGTGCTCATTGAGCACAGTCATGTATAAGAATGTACTTTTTCGTAATTGCATTTGTGTATTCTTGGTCTTTTTGCGGGGATGTTGTGGATCCTCATCTGACGGGATCGAGTTGCCCAGATGACTGTCGTGGGCTGGCCCTTCGGAGAGTCTCGTACTGGTTGTGGTTGTGTGAATGCTACACAGGTCTAGATTGACCGGCGGGGTTGCGCAGTGGTACGACCGAGCTGGCATATCCGTCTTAATATGCAAGAGATTGGGTAGGTCTCGTCTCCACCAGTAGATGGATTGCTACTGGTACTGCTATTACGGGCAGTATGTAATTTATTACATAATGCTCCTAATCAGCAGGGCACTGGGTGATGCTTTGTGTTTGTGAAGCAGCTTCCATGTTCGTGTTGCCACACCGGATGCCCCATGTGTTTTACTTGTTTAAAACATAAACGGGTCCGTGTTGTGGTACAACACAAAGTTCATGGTTGTCTGTTTCATGAACTATTACCCTAGGTTTTGGATAACCCAAGTTGCTTAAGCCTTACGGCAGGTGCACTTGATAATCTCAAAATCGTCTGCCTCCCTTGTACGAACAAACCCGAAAGCAAGCATAGCATACATCTTTCAATTTATTTCATAGGATTGATGACAAAAAACATTTATTGTTAATCCAAAATAATCATTAATCGATTATAACTCGGGCTTTATTTATATAATTCATTTTCAATTAAAAAAAAAAAAAAAAAAAACAAAAACTGCCAGTGTAATTGTGAATATTTTTAATTAAAAAAAGCACAAAATTTCAACTGTAGAAAGGACTACTAAGCCTTTGCTTCGTGGTCGGAGGCACTGACCTTATGCTACAGCGCATACTTGTTTAGGTTTATTTTACCATGCCTACACAGTTAAAAAAGTTGATGCGTTTTTCGGTACAAGACTTGCATCGTATTTTATTTTGCATTTGCGACGATATTTTCCAGAAGTCCAAGTCTTAAAGAATTCACATACGAATCATGAACGATTTTTCTTCATCTTTGACGAAACATGCAGATTCGGCCATACATTTCATTGACGAAAATCCCATATAAAATGCCCACGAACGCAATACAGAAATGTTGAGATTTTTCGTGCATGAATATATTACGGAATCGTTGTGGAAGTTTCGTCAACAAACAAGACAGAAATATGAAAAAAATTGTTTTTTAATTTTATATATTTTTTTGATTTTATTTTATTTGTTTTTTCAAGCCAGATTATTTCCGATGTGTATTCTTTGATATATCAGTCTTGCAGTCAATTAATACGCTACGTTCTTAACCTTTAAGTAGGGACGTGAAGTTTTTTTCGCACAAACAAGGACGTGGGGTCTCACAGGCCCCTCCACTTTATTGCTTAGTTTTTCAGTAAGCACTTATCAATCTTTAAAAAAAAACTAAACTAAAAATTAAAAAGTACTAAAATTAAAAGAATATCAAAGTAAATCAAAGAAATCAAAGTAAATGCCAAGATCCTTAACTGCGGTTGACCTCTGAAAAAAACTGTTGGTATCATATGCATAATCGTGCATGATGAAAACATTTTTGCGACAAAAAGTTAATATATAACATTTCGAGAAATTCAACTTTAGACCATTAACCTTACAATACGAAAAAGGACGTTAATATCTGATTGAAATTTCAAGCAATCAGAGGAATTTTTAATAATAGAAAACAATTTCAGGTCATCAGCGTACATCAAACTTTTGCAGAATTTAAAACTTTTAGGTATATCGTTTATATAAAGGATGAACAGAAGTGGCCCTAGATGACTTCCCTGTGGAATTCCTGAAGTAGCTTGGACCATGCTAGGGTAACAATTATCAATTGTTACAATTATTTTTCTATTTACAAGGTAAGAGTTCATCCATTGTAAAAAGTTGGAGTGAAATCCTAGCTTGCTTAATTTTTGAATCAGTAATTTGTGGTCCAAGCTATCAAAAGCTTGCAAAACAAAGCAAAACAAAGAATAAATTTCAAAACGGACACAGATAGATGCGCTCAAAGCTACCGACACTTGATTAAAAAACAAACGACAACATAAAAATCAGTAGACAATGAAAAGAAGAAAGCGCGGGTGCAAAAAAAGTTCTATTAAATGAATTTTAATTTAATTTAATTTAAGGCAATACCTGCTTGTTTGTATTTCTGTAACGTCTACCATAAATGTGAAGTGTTAAGCTTTCCGTTTAATGTTTAATATGTAAGTTTTTTATTTTCGCATTCAAGAATGTTAAAAATTTTAATGTAAAAATTTTTGCTTAAACAGTGTCCCTGATGATAAAGTCCGGCGGAGTTTGAAATATTGGACAAAATAAATATGTTAATAAAAACAAACAATTATTTTGTTTTATATTAATAAATTGACCTTGAGCCCGAAAAACAACAAAATAATTTAAATTAACTTACTTTATATCATTATATAAACACAAACATTTTTTTAAAAATAAACATTAAACGGTAAAAATGAACACAACAAACTATACCTCTTAAGCATCTACTTATCCAGTGCAACTGCATAGTTATTGTTTATATTGTCAGTATCTACTTTAAAGTTAACAGCTCTGTCCCCTTTTTGGTGTATTCGTAAACTTTCCAGTGCCAATCTGTGAGGACGAAAGTCGCTACCCTCGTTTTCGCCTAACATCTTTAGTCACTGTTCATTTTGCGTTAATATTTTGCATGTGACTTCTAAATCCTTGCATCAATTTTTCTTAATCCCTGTGAATTATTATTCTATAATAATATTATTTCATTATTATTTAAAGGCACTGGCTTGCACACCACACTTTCCCATCTCTTATTTATAAGTTAGTCATATGAAATTACAGTTAGTAGCATGTTAATCAAATTAGTCGCATAAACATCACTTACTTTTCATCAAACATTAATCCCACCATTAAACTAAAGCTTAATGTAAACGTCAACTTAATAACCTCATGTCACCCGGTTAACATCACTAGGCCGTGGTGAAAAATAAATGCAGGCAAAAAGACGAACAGCTGAGACAAAAAAACCCACCACGAGTCTGCTGTGCTGCTAAGCTAAGGTAACTTAGACAAAGATGAGAAAATTAAAATTTCTTCTTGCGGCGGCAGCCAACTCGGTAAGTCATAATAAATTTCTTAGCTCCTAAAATCTTTCATAGCATTGTGCCGTAGTGACCAGTGCTATACTTGAGGAAATTTTTCTAAGTCTTTTCATAGCGTTATGCCGTAGTGACTAGCGCTATATTTTCTAAGTCTTTTTCGACGTTGCATCGCAGTGCTCAGCTTGATATTTTTCTAAGTCTTTTCATAGCATTGTGCCGTAGTGACCAGTGCTATATTCGCGTATATTTTTCTAAGTCTTTTTCGACGTTGCATCGTAGTGCTCAGCTTGATATTTTTCTAAGTCTTTTCATAGCATTGTGCCGTAGTAACCAGTGCTATATTCGCGTATATTTTTCTAAGTTTTTTTTTTCGACGTTGCTTCGCAGGGCTCAACTTGATATTTTTCTAAGTCTTTTCATAGCATTGTGCCGTAGTGACCAGTGCTATATTCGCGTATAATTTCTAAGTCTTTTCGACGTTGCTTCGCAGTGCTCAACTTGATATTTTTCTAAGTCTTTTCATAGCATTGTGCCGTAGTGACCAGTGCTATACTCGCGTATATTTTTCTAAGTCTTTTTCGACGTTGCATCGCAGTACTTGTCAGCTTGATATTTTCTAAGTCTTTTCATAGCATTGTGCCGTAGTGACCAGTGCTATACTCGCGTATATTTTCTAAGTCTTTTCGACGTTGCATCGCAGTGCTCTGCTTGGTATTTTTCGAAGTCTTTTCATAGCATTGTGCCGTAGTGACCAGTGCTATATTCGCGTATAATTTCTAAGTCTTTCCGACGTTGCATCGCAGTGCCCCACTTGATATTTTCTAAGTCTTTTCGACGTTGAAGTGAGAATTGATACTAACAAAGCGTCTCTTTTACATGCCGACTGGACGTTCGCAGTACGTCGGGAAAAGAAACGAGGACTACGCAGGACAGTGGACACCATATAATAAGTTTATCTTTTCTTTTCCATTTGTTTAAATTAATAATACAGGGTCATGAAGACCATAAAATTGGTGTAAGTGTAAATTAAGGAAAAAACTGAAATAAAATCAATGAACTGAAATAACGGAAAGTGTAATTAATTCACACTTGGTATAATAAAATTTTGTAGACGAACCCTGGACACCGGCGAGTGATACCTCGGCCTAAGAAGGTTCGTTACAAATCTTTTGTTTGTGTGTTTTCTACGTCTAATATTTTAATAGCATCAATAGCAGCTGTTTGGCTGTCGTCAATATATGTTGTGCTAACGCTGTTGTTGTTTTTTGTTTCGTATGTCCAGCTTGTGTTCTGTCATTCTTTTTTTTTTGTAGGGCTTTTTTTGTTGTTCAAAATATAACAATATTTTATAAAATAAATTATAAAGTTATAAAATATAACAATTCAAAATAACAAAATATACATATTTTTTTTACAATTTTCGTGCTCTGTGCCTTTGGATGGTATTTCATATACGACATTGCTCTTTTCTTCGTTCTCTATTCTTGTTTTTGTTTTCGTGAATATTCGGTTTAAAGTCGCGTTGGATCTGTATGCAAATATTAGGTGTGTTTCCGTACTCTACATTGTGTAAGATTTGTGTAAGTTCAAACTTAGAGAGTAAAAATGACATGTGAGAATAGTTGCAAAAGTACGGAAACAGCTTCTAGTAAGTTTCAAGCACAAAACAGCTGATTTTGACTGCAGACATGTCAAGCGTAAATTGCGCCAATTAAAATTATCGTAAATTTGTTTGTGAAGTTGATGCTTGTTCTTCTTGATGCTTGCGCTTACTTTACTCGGAGTCTTGAGTTCTAGCACTCTCTGTGCACTTTGTGTGCTCGAGAGAGCGGTTTTATGCTTGTTGTTCTTCTCCCATTTTAAGCACAGAAAGTACGGAAACAGAAAATAGTGTCCCACAAGTAACACAGTGTGAGTACGGAAACACACCTATTGTGTTGTCCGTTCTCATTATTGTCCGTATGTGTGTGTTACTTGTAAGTTTTGGTATGTATGTGATGGCGTGGTACTTTTTGTTAACTTGTTGAGTGTTGCCAGATTGAGTTTTGTGTTCTGTTGTTTGCGGGTTTTGTTTGTTTTTTAAAATTCTTGAATTGATAGATTTGAGTTTTGAAATGTAAAAACTGAAAGGCTCAACCAAGAGCTCGGGGTGGCGCCCATCTTGGTAGCAGGTCATGTTCGGTATATCGATATGAAACAAGCCTGCGAAGGTATAGCAATTGACCTTAAAACTTGTTAGTACTGGGACAGTCTTTACTCGTCAGATGGGGTAGACCCTATCTATCCACCGCATGGAGACCTTAATTCGGCTGGAACTATGGTTGTGAAGTGTTGGCATGCGTGCATAAAAGTGTCAACTTTTCGGCGTTCCGAAGTGTTGCTTGTCAAGAGTTTGACTCGCACCCTCAAACTGGCACGGCAGTCACTGAGGGAAGTGTTGACATGGTTGTAAAACTAAGGGTTCTCATACTGAGCACGGCAGTCCCTGAGAACAATGGCCAATACTCTTCTTTTCAGGATGTTGAAATCCGAACGGCCAGAGTAAGAGTGGCAATTGCAAAGGTCCTCCAGAGTAGGCATCGGTCATGCGCAATAATTTCCAGCTGAGTCGGCAACTGCAAATTGTTAGACTGGCCTTTAAGTGCTCATTGAGCACAGTCATGTATAAGAATGTACTTTTTCGTAATTGCATTTGTGTATTCTTGGTCTTTTTGCGGGGATGTTGTGGATCCTCATCTGACGGGATCGAGTTGCCCAGATGACTGTCGTGGGCTGGCCCTTCGGAGAGTCTCGTACTGGTTGTGGTTGTGTGAATGCTACACAGGTCTAGATTGACCGGCGGGGTTGCGCAGTGGTACGACCGAGCTGGCATATCCGTCTTAATATGCAAGAGATTGGGTAGGTCTCGTCTCCACCAGTAGATGGATTGCTACTGGTACTGCTATTACGGGCAGTATGTAATTTATTACATAATGCTCCTAATCAGCAGGGCACTGGGTGATGCTTTGTGTTTGTGAAGCAGCTTCCATGTTCGTGTTGCCACACCGGATGCCCCATGTGTTTTACTTGTTTAAAACATAAACGGGTCCGTGTTGTGGTACAACACAAAGTTCATGGTTGTCTGTTTCATGAACTATTACCCTAGGTTTTGGATAACCCAAGTTGCTTAAGCCTTACGGCAGGTGCACTTGATAATCTCAAAATCGTCTGCCTCCCTTGTACGAACAAACCCGAAAGCAAGCATAGCATACATCTTTCAATTTATTTCATAGGATTGATGACAAAAAACATTTATTGTTAATCCAAAATAATCATTAATCGATTATAACTCGGGCTTTATTTATATAATTCATTTTCAATTAAAAAAAAAAAAAAAAAAAACAAAAACTGCCAGTGTAATTGTGAATATTTTTAATTAAAAAAAGCACAAAATTTCAACTGTAGAAAGGACTACTAAGCCTTTGCTTCGTGGTCGGAGGCACTGACCTTATGCTACAGCGCATACTTGTTTAGGTTTATTTTACCATGCCTACACAGTTAAAAAAGTTGATGCGTTTTTCGGTACAAGACTTGCATCGTATTTTATTTTGCATTTGCGACGATATTTTCCAGAAGTCCAAGTCTTAAAGAATTCACATACGAATCATGAACGATTTTTCTTCATCTTTGACGAAACATGCAGATTCGGCCATACATTTCATTGACGAAAATCCCATATAAAATGCCCACGAACGCAATACAGAAATGTTGAGATTTTTCGTGCATGAATATATTACTGAATCGTTGTGGAAGTTTCGTCAACAAACAAGACAGAAATATGAAAAAAATTGTTTTTTAATTTTATATATTTTTTGATTTTATTTTATTTGTTTTTTCAAGCCAGATTATTTCCGATGTGTATTCTTTGATATATCAGTCTTGCAGTCAATTAATAAGCTACGTTCTTAACCTTTAAGTAGGGACGTGAAGTTTTTTTCGCACAAACAAGGACGTGGGGTCTCAAAGGCCCCTCCACTTTATTGCTTAGTTTTTCAGTAAGCACTTATCAATCTTTAAAAAAAAACTAAACTAAAAATTAAAAAGTACTAAAATTAAAAGAATATCAAAGTAAATCAAAGAAATCAAAGTAAATGCCAAGATCCTTAACTGCGGTTGACCTCTGAAAAAAACTGTTGGTATCATATGCATAATCGTGCATGATGAAAACATTTTTGCGACAAAAAGTTAATATATAACATTTCGAGAAATTCAACTTTAGACCATTAACCTTACAATACGAAAAAGGACGTTAATATCTGATTGAAATTTCAAGCAATCAGAGGAATTTTTAATAATAGAAAACAATTTCAGGTCATCAGCGTACATCAAACTTTTGCAGAATTTAAAACTTTTAGGTATATCGTTTATATAAAGGATGAACAGAAGTGGCCCTAGATGACTTCCCTGTGGAATTCCTGAAGTAGCTTGGACCATGCTAGGGTAACAATTATCAATTGTTACAATTATTTTTCTATTTACAAGGTAAAAGTTCATCCATTGTAAAAAGTTGGAGTGAAATCCTAGCTTGCTTAATTTTTGAATCAGTAATTTGTGGTCCAAGCTATCAAAAGCTTGCAAAACAAAGCAAAACAAAGAATAAATTTCAAAACGGACACAGATAGATGCGCTCAAAGCTACCGACACTTGATTAAAAAACAAACGACAACATAAACATCAGTAGACAATGAAACGAAGAAAGCGCGGGTGCAAAAAAAGTTCTATTAAATGAATTATAATTTAATTTAATTTAAGGCAATACCTGCTTGTTTGTATTTCTGTAACGTCTACCATAAATGTGAAGTGTTAAGCTTTCCGTTTAATGTTTAATATGTAAGTTTTTTATTTTCGCATTCAAGAATGTTAAAAATTTTAATGTAAAAATTTTTGCTTAAACAGTGTCCCTGATGATAAAGTCCGGCGGAGTTTGAAATATTGGACAAAATAAATATGTTAATAAAAACAAACAAATATTTTGTTTTATTTTAATAAATAGACCTTGAGCCCGAAAAACAACAAAATAATTTAAATTAACTTACTTTATATCATTATATAAACACAAACATTTTTTTAAAAATAAACATTAAACGGTAAAAATGAACACAACAAACTATACCTCTTAAGCATCTACTTATCCAGTGCAACTGCATAGTTATTGTTTATATTGTCAGTATCTACTTTAAAGTTAACAGCTCTGTCCCCTTTTTGGTGTATTCGTAAACTTTCCAGTGCCAATCTGTGAGGACGAAAGTCACTACCCTCGTTTTCGCCTAACATCTTTAGTCACTGTTCATTTTGCGTTAATATTTTGCATGTGACTTCTAAATCCTTGCATCAATTTTTCTTAATCCCTGTGAATTATTATTCTATAATAATATTATTTCATTATTATTTAAAGGCACTGGCTTGCACACCACACTTTCCCATCTTTTATTTATAAGTTAGTCATATGAAATTACAGTTAGTAGCATGTTAATGAAATTAGTCGCATAAACATCATTTACTTTTCATCAAACATTAATCCCACCATTAAACTAAAGCTTAATGTAAACGTCAACTTAATAACCTCATGTCACCCGGTTAACATCACTAGGCCGTGGTGAAAAATAAATGCAGGCAAAAAGACGAACAGCTGAGACAAAAAAACCCACCACGAGTCTGCTGTGCTGCTAAGCTAAGGTAACTTAGACAAAGATGAGAAAATTAAAATTTCTTCTTGCGGCGGCAGCCAACTCGGTAAGTCATAATAAATTTCTTAGCTCCTGAAATCTTTCATAGCATTGTGCCGTAGTGACTAGTGCTATACTTGAGGAAATTTTTCTAAGTCTTTTCATAGCGTTATGCCGTAGTGACTAGCGCTATATTTTCTAAGTCTTTTTCGACGTTGCATCGCAGTGCTCAGCTTGATATTTTTCTAAGTCTTTTCATAGCATTGTGCCGTAGTGACCAGTGCTATATTCGCGTATATTTTTCTAAGTCTTTTTCGACGTTGCATCGTAGTGCTCAGCTTGATATTTTTCTAAGTCTTTTCATAGCATTGTGCCGTAGTGACCAGTGCTATATTCGCGTATATTTTTCTAAGTTTTTTTTTCGACGTTGCTTCGCAGGGCTCAACTTGATATTTTTCTAAGTCTTTTCATAGCATTGTGCCGTAGTGACCAGTGCTATATTCGCGTATAATTTCTAAGTCTTTTCGACGTTGCTTCGCAGTGCTCAACTTGATATTTTTCTAAGTCTTTTCATAGCATTGTGCCGTAGTGACCAGTGCTATACTCGCGTATATTTTTCTAAGTCTTTTTCGACGTTGCATCGCAGTACTTGTCAGCTTGATATTTTCTAAGTCTTTTCATAGCATTGTGCCGTAGTGACCAGTGCTATACTCGCGTATATTTTCTAAGTCTTTTCGACGTTGCATCGCAGTGCTCTGCTTGGTATTTTTCGAAGTCTTTTCATAGCATTGTGCCGTAGTGACCAGTGCTATATTCGCGTATAATTTCTAAGTCTTTCCGACGTTGCATCGCAGTGCCCCACTTGATATTTTCTAAGTCTTTTCGACGTTGAAGTGAGAATTGATACTAACAAAGCGTCTCTTTTACATGCCGACTGGACGTTCGCAGTACGTCGGGAAAAGAAACGAGGACTACGCAGGACAGTGGACACCATATAATAAGTTTATCTTTTCTTTTCCATTTGTTTAAATTAATAATACAGGGTCATGAAGACCATAAAATTGGTGTAAGTGTAAATTAAGGAAAAAACTGAAATAAAATCAATGAACTGAAATAACGGAAAGTGTAATTAATTCACACTTGGTATAATAAAATTTTGTAGACGAACCCTGGACACCGGCGAGTGATACCTCGGCCTAAGAAGGTTCGTTACAAATCTTTTGTTTGTGTGTTTTCTACGTCTAATATTTTAATAGCATCAATAGCAGCTGTTTGGCTGTCGTCAATATATGTTGTGCTAACGCTGTTGTTGTTTTTTGTTTCGTATGTCCAGCTTGTGTTCTGTCATTCTTTTTTTTTTGTAGGGCTTTTTTTGTTGTTCAAAATATAACAATATTTTATAAAATAAATTATAAAGTTATAAAATATAACAATTCAAAATAACAAAATATACATATTTTTTTTACAATTTTCGTGCTATGTGCCTTTGGATGGTATTTCATATACGACATTGCTCTTTTCTTCGTTCTCTATTCTTGTTTTTGTTTTCGTGAATATTCGGTTTAAAGTCGCGTTGGATCTGTATGCAAATATTAGGTGTGTTTCCGTACTCTACATTGTGTAAGATTTGTGTAAGTTCAAACTTAGAGAGTAAAAATGACATGTGAGAATAGTTGCAAAAGTACGGAAACAGCTTCTAGCAAGTTTCAAGCACAAAACAGCTGATTTTGACTGCAGACATGTCAAACGTAAATTGCGCCAATTAAAATTATCGTAAATTTGTTTGTGAAGTTGATGCTTGTTCTTCTTGATGCTTGTGCTTACTTTACTCGGAGTCTTGAGTTCTAGCACTCTCTGTGCACTTTGTGTGCTCGAGAGAGCGGTTTTATGCTTGTTGTTCTTCTCCCATTTTAAGCACAGAAAGTACGGAAACAGAAAATAGTGTCCCACAAGTAACACAGTGTGAGTACGGAAACACACCTATTGTGTTGTCCGTTCTCATTATTGTCCGTATGTGTGTGTTACTTGTAAGTTTTGGTATGTATGTGATGGCGTGGTACTTTTTGTTAACTTGTTGAGTGTTGCCAGATTGAGTTTTGTGTTCTGTTGTTTGCGGGTTTTGTTTGTTTTTTAAAATTCTTGAATTGATAGATTTGAGTTTTGAAATGTAAAAACTGAAAGGCTCAACCAAGAGCTCGGGGTGGCGCCCATCTTGGTAGCAGGTCATGTTCGGTATATCGATATGAAACAAGCCTGCGAAGGTATAGCAATTGACCTTAAAACTTGTTAGTACGGGGACAGTCTTTACTCGTCAGATGGAGTAGACCCTATCTATCCACCGCATGGAGACCTTAATTCGGCTGGAACTATGGTTGTGAAGTGTTGGCATGCGTGCATAAAAGTGTCAACTTTTCGGCTTTCCGAAGTGTTGCTTGTCAAGAGTTTGACTCGCACCCTCAAACTGGCACGGCAGTCACTGAGGGAAGTGTTGACATGGTTGTAAAACTAAGGGTTCTCATACTGAGCATGGCAGTCCCTGAGAACAATGGCCAATACTCTTCTTTTCAGGATGTTGAAATCCGAACGGCCAGAGTAAGAGTGGCAATTGCAAAAGTCCTCCAGAGTAGGCATCGGTCATGCGCAATAATTTCCAGCTGAGTCGGCAACTGCAAATTGTTAGACTGGCCTTTAAGTGCTCATTGAGCACAGTCATGTATAAGAATGTACTTTTTCGTAATTGCATTTGTGTATTCTTGGTCTTTTTGCGGGGATGTTGTGGATCCTCATCTGACGGGATCGAGTTGCCCAGATGACTGTCGTGGGCTGGCCCTTCGGAGAGTCTCGTACTGGTTGTGGTTGTGTGAATGCTACACAGGTCTAGATTGACCGGCGGGGTTGCGCAGTGGTACGACCGAGCTGGCATATCCGTCTTAATATGCAAGAGATTGGGTAGGTCTCGTCTCCACCAGTAGATGGATTGCTACTGGTACTGCTATTACGGGCAGTATGTAATTTATTACATAATGCTCCTAATCAGCAGGGCACTGGGTGATGCTTTGTGTTTGTGAAGCAGCTTCCATGTTCGTGTTGCCACACCGGATGCCCCATGTGTTTTACTTGTTTAAAACATAAACGGGTCCGTGTTGTGGTACAACACAAAGTTCATGGTTGTCTGTTTCATGAACTATTACCCTAGGTTTTGGATAACCCAAGTTGCTTAAGCCTTACGGCAGGTGCACTTGATAATCTCAAAATCGTCTGCCTCCCTTGTACGAACAAACCCGAAAGCAAGCATAGCATACATCTTTCAATTTATTTCATAGGATTGATGACAAAAAACATTTATTGTTAATCCAAAATAATCATTAATCGATTATAACTCGGGCTTTATTTATATAATTCATTTTCAATTAAAAAAAAAAAAAAAAAAACAAAAACTGCCAGTGTAATTGTGAATATTTTTAATTAAAAAAAGCACAAAATTTCAACTGTAGAAAGGACTACTAAGCCTTTGCTTCGTGGTCGGAGGCACTGACCTTATGCTACAGCGCATACTTGTTTAGGTTTATTTTACCATGCCTACACAGTTAAAAAAGTTGATGCGTTTTTCGGTACAAGACTTGCATCGTATTTTATTTTGCATTTGCGACGATATTTTCCAGAAGTCCAAGTCTTAAAGAATTCACATACGAATCATGAACGATTTTTCTTCATCTTTGACGAAACATGCAGATTCGGCCATACATTTCATTGACGAAAATCCCATATAAAATGCCCACGAACGCAATACAGAAATGTTGAGATTTTTCGTGCATGAATATATTACTGAATCGTTGTGGAAGTTTCGTCAACAAACAAGACAGAAATATGAAAAAAATTGTTTTTTAATTTTATATATTTTTTGATTTTATTTTATTTGTTTTTTCAAGCCAGATTATTTCCGATGTGTATTCTTTGATATATCAGTCTTGCAGTCAATTAATACGCTACGTTCTTAACCTTTAAGTAGGGACGTGAAGTTTTTTTCGCACAAACAAGGACGTGGGGTCTCAAAGGCCCCTCCACTTTATTGCTTAGTTTTTCAGTAAGCACTTATCAATCTTTAAAAAAAAACTAAACTAAAAATTAAAAAGTACTAAAATTAAAAGAATATCAAAGTAAATCAAAGAAATCAAAGTAAATGCCAAGATCCTTAACTGCGGTTGACCTCTGAAAAAAACTGTTGGTATCATATGCATAATCGTGCATGATGAAAACATTTTTGCGACAAAAAGTTAATATATAACATTTCGAGAAATTCAACTTTAGACCATTAACCTTACAATACAAAAAAGGACGTTAATATCTGATTGAAATTTCAAGCAATCAGAGGAATTTTTAATAATAGAAAACAATTTCAGGTCATCAGCGTACATCAAACTTTTGCAGAATTTAAAACTTTTAGGTATATCGTTTATATAAAGGATGAACAGAAGTGGCCCTAGATGACTTCCCTGTGGAATTCCTGAAGTAGCTTGTACCATGCTAGGGTAACAATTATCAATTGTTACAATTATTTTTCTATTTACAAGGTAAGAGTTCATCCATTGTAAAAAGTTGGAGTGAAATCCTAGCTTGCTTAATTTTTGAATCAGTAATTTGTGGTCCAAGCTATCAAAAGCTTGCAAAACAAAGCAAAACAAAGAATAAATTTCAAAACGGACACAGATAGATGCGCTCAAAGCTACCGACACTTGATTAAAAAACAAACGACAACATAAACATCAGTAGACAATGAAACGAAGAAAGCGCGGGTGCAAAAAAAGTTCTATTAAATGAATTATAATTTAATTTAATTTAAGGCAATACCTGCTTGTTTGTATTTCTGTAACGTCTACCATAAATGTGAAGTGTTAAGCTTTCCGTTTAATGTTTAATATGTAAGTTTTTTATTTTCGCATTCAAGAATGTTAAAAATTTTAATGTAAAAATTTTTGCTTAAACAGTGTCCCTGATGATAAAGTCCGGCGGAGTTTGAAATATTGGACAAAATAAATATGTTAATAAAAACAAACAAATATTTTGTTTTATTTTAATAAATTGACCTTGAGCCCGAAAAACAACAAAATAATTTAAATTAACTTACTTTATATCATTATATAAACACAAACATTTTTTTAAAAATAAACATTAAACGGTAAAAATGAACACAACAAACTATACCTCTTAAGCATCTACTTATCCAGTGCAACTGCATAGTTATTGTTTATATTGTCAGTATCTACTTTAAAGTTAACAGCTCTGTCCCCTTTTTGGTGTATTCGTAAACTTTCCAGTGCCAATCTGTGAGGACGAAAGTCGCTACCCTCGTTTTCGCCTAACATCTTTAGTCACTGTTCATTTTGCGTTAATATTTTGCATGTGACTTCTAAATCCTTGCATCAATTTTTCTTAATCCCTGTGAATTATTATTCTATAATAATATTATTTCATTATTATTTAAAGGCACTGGCTTGCACACCACACTTTCCCATCTTTTATTTATAAGTTAGTCATATGAAATTACAGTTAGTAGCATGTTAATCAAATTAGTCGCATAAACATCATTTACTTTTCATCAAACATTAATCCCACCATTAAACTAAAGCTTAATGTAAACGTCAACTTAATAACCTCATGTCACCCGGTTAACATCACTAGGCCGTGGTGAAAAATAAATGCAGGCAAAAAGACGAACAGCTGAGACAAAAAAACCCACCACGAGTCTGCTGTGCTGCTAAGCTAAGGTAACTTAGACAAAGATGAGAAAATTAAAATTTCTTCTTGCGGCGGCAGCCAACTCGGTAAGTCATAATAAATTTCTTAGCTCCTGAAATCTTTCATAGCATTGTGCCGTAGTGACCAGTGCTATACTTGAGGAAATTTTTCTAAGTCTTTTCATAGCG
The DNA here is from genome assembly GCA_914767935.1 of Coremacera marginata. Lineage (NCBI taxonomy): Eukaryota > Metazoa > Arthropoda > Insecta > Diptera > Sciomyzidae > Coremacera > Coremacera marginata. The sequence goes on from OU612045.1 coordinate 111,076,190, forward strand.
TTATGCCGTAGTGACTAGCGCTATATTTTCTAAGTCTTTTCGACGTTGCATCGCAGTGCTCAGCTTGATATTTTTCTAAGTCTTTTCATAGCATTGTGCCGTAGTGACCAGTGCTATATTCGCGTATATTTTTCTAAGTCTTTTTCGACGTTGCATCGTAGTGCTCAGCTTGATATTTTTCTAAGTCTTTTCATAGCATTGTGCCGTAGTGACCAGTGCTATATTCGCGTATATTTTTCTAAGTTTTTTTTTTCGACGTTGCTTCGCAGGGCTCAACTTGATATTTTTCTAAGTCTTTTCATAGCATTGTGCCGTAGTGACCAGTGCTATATTCGCGTATAATTTCTAAGTCTTTTCGACGTTGCTTCGCAGTGCTCAACTTGATATTTTTCTAAGTCTTTTCATAGCATTGTGCCGTAGTGACCAGTGCTATACTCGCGTATATTTTTCTAAGTCTTTTTCGACGTTGCATCGCTGTACTTGTCAGCTTGATATTTTCTAAGTCTTTTCATAGCATTGTGCCGTAGTGACCAGTGCTATACTCGCGTATATTTTCTAAGTCTTTTCGACGTTGCATCGCAGTGCTCTGCTTGGTATTTTTCGAAGTCTTTTCATAGCATTGTGCCGTAGTGACCAGTGCTATATTCGCGTATAATTTCTAAGTCTTTCCGACGTTGCATCGCAGTGCCCCACTTGATATTTTCTAAGTCTTTTCGACGTTACTAACAAAGCGTCTCTTTTACATGCCGACTGGACGTTCGCAGTACGTCGGGAAAAGAAACGAGGACTACGCAGGACAGTGGACACCATATAATAAGTTTATCTTTTCTTTTCCATTTGTTTAAATTAATAATACAGGGTCATGAAGACCATAAAATTGGTGTAAGTGTAAATTAAGGAAAAAACTGAAATAAAATCAATGAACTGAAATAACGGAAAGTGTAATTAATTCACACTTGGTATAATAAAATTTTGTAGACGAACCCTGGACACCGGCGAGTGATACCTCGGCCTAAGAAGGTTCGTTACAAATCTTTTGTTTGTGTGTTTTCTACGTCTAATATTTTAATAGCATCAATAGCAGCTGTTTGGCTGTCGTCAATATATGTTGTGCTAACGCTGTTGTTGTTTTTTGTTTCGTATGTCCAGCTTGTGTTCTGTCATTCTTTTTTTTTTTGTAGGGCTTTTTTTGTTGTTCAAAATATAACAATATTTTATAAAATAAATTATAAAGTTATAAAATATAACAATTCAAAATAACAAAATATACATATTTTTTTTACAATTTTCGTGCTATGTGCCTTTGGATGGTATTTCATATACGACATTGCTCTTTTCTTCGTTCTCTATTCTTGTTTTTGTTTTCGTGAATATTCGGTTTAAAGTCGCGTTGGATCTGTATGCAAATATTAGGTGTGTTTCCGTACTCTACATTGTGTAAGATTTGTGTAAGTTCAAACTTAGAGAGTAAAAATGACATGTGAGAATAGTTGCAAAAGTACGGAAACAGCTTCTAGTAAGTTTCAAGCACAAAACAGCTGATTTTGACTGCAGACATGTCAAACGTAAATTGCGCCAATTAAAATTATCGTAAATTTGTTTGTGAAGTTGATGCTTGTTCTTCTTGATGCTTGTGCTTACTTTACTCGGAGTCTTGAGTTCTAGCACTCTCTGTGCACTTTGTGTGCTCGAGAGAGCGGTTTTATGCTTGTTGTTCTTCTCCCATTTTAAGCACAGAAAGTACGGAAACAGAAAATAGTGTCCCACAAGTAACACAGTGTGAGTACGGAAACACACCTATTGTGTTGTCCGTTCTCATTATTGTCCGTATGTGTGTGTTACTTGTAAGTTTTGGTATGTATGTGATGGCGTGGTACTTTTTGTTAACTTGTTGAGTGTTGCCACATTGAGTTTTGTGTTCTGTTGTTTGCGGGTTTTGTTTGTTTTTTAAAATTCTTGAATTGATAGATTTGAGTTTTGAAATGTAAAAACTGAAAGGCTCAACCAAGAGCTCGGGGTGGCGCCCATCTTGGTAGCAGGTCATGTTCGGTATATCGATATGAAACAAGCCTGCGAAGGTATAGCAATTGACCTTAAAACTTGTTAGTACGGGGACAGTCTTTACTCGTCAGATGGGGTAGACCCTATCTATCCACCGCATGGAGACCTTAATTCGGCTGGAACTATGGTTGTGAAGTGTTGGCATGCGTGCATAAAAGTGTCAACTTTTCGGCTTTCCGAAGTGTTGCTTGTCAAGAGTTTGACTCGCACCCTCAAACTGGCACGGCAGTCACTGAGGGAAGTGTTGACATGGTTGTAAAACTAAGGGTTCTCATACTGAGCACGGCAGTCCCTGAGAACAATGGCCAATACTCTTCTTTCCAGGATGTTGAAATCCGAACGGCCAGAGTAAGAGTGGCAATTGCAAAGGTCCTCCAGAGTAGGCATCGGTCATGCGCAATAATTTCCAGCTGAGTCGGCAACTGCAAATTGTTAGACTGGCCTTTAAGTGCTCATTGAGCACAGTCATGTATAAGAATGTACTTTTTCGTAATTGCATTTGTGTATTCTTGGTCTTTTTGCGGGGATGTTGTGGATCCTCATCTGACGGGATCGAGTTGCCCAGATGACTGTCGTGGGCTGGCCCTTCGGAGAGTCTCGTACTGGTTGTGGTTGTGTGAATGCTACACAGGTCTAGATTGACCGGCGGGGTTGCGCAGTGGTACGACCGAGCTGGCATATCCGTCTTAATATGCAAGAGATTGGGTAGGTCTCGTCTCCACCAGTAGATGGATTGCTACTGGTACTGCTATTACGGGCAGTATGTAATTTATTACATAATGCTCCTAATCAGCAGGGCACTGGGTGATGCTTTGTGTTTGTGAAGCAGCTTCCATGTTCGTGTTGCCACACCGGATGCCCCATGTGTTTAACTTGTTTAAAACATAAACGGGTCCGTGTTGTGGTACAACACAAAGTTCATGGTTGTCTGTTTCATGAACTATTACCCTAGGTTTTGGATAACCCAAGTTGCTTAAGCCTTACGGCAGGTGCACTTGATAATCTCAAAATCGTCTGCCTCCCTTGTACGAACAAACCCGAAAGCAAGCATAGCATACATCTTTCAATTTATTTCATAGGATTGATGACAAAAAACATTTATTGTTAATCCAAAATAATCATTAATCGATTATAACTCGGGCTTTATTTATATAATTCATTTTCAATTAAAAAAAAAAAAAAAAAAACAAAAACTGCCAGTGTAATTGTGAATATTTTTAATTAAAAAAAGCACAAAATTTCAACTGTAGAAAGGACTACTAAGCCTTTGCTTCGTGGTCGGAGGCACTGACCTTATGCTACAGCGCATACTTGTTTAGGTTTATTTTACCATGCCTACACAGTTAAAAAAGTTGATGCGTTTTTCGGTACAAGACTTGCATCGTATTTTATTTTGCATTTGCGACGATATTTTCCAGAAGTCCAAGTCTTAAAGAATTCACAAACGAATCATGAACGATTTTTCTTCATCTTTGACGAAACATGCAGATTCGGCCATACATTTCATTGACGAAAATCCCATATAAAATGCCCACGAACGCAATACAGAAATGTTGAGATTTTTCGTGCATGAATATATTACTGAATCGTTGTGGAAGTTTCGTCAACAAACAAGACAGAAATATGAAAAAAATTGTTTTTTAATTTTATATATTTTTTGATTTTATTTTATTTGTTTTTTCAAGCCAGATTATTTCCGATGTGTATTCTTTGATATATCAGTCTTGCAGTCAATTAATACGCTACGTTCTTAACCTTTAAGTAGGGACGTGAAGTTTTTTTCGCACAAACAAGGACGTGGGGTCTCACAGGCCCCTCCACTTTATTGCTTAGTTTTTCAGTAAGCACTTATCAATCTTTAAAAAAAAACTAAACTAAAAATTAAAAAGTACTAAAATTAAAAGAATATCAAAGTAAATCAAAGAAATCAAAGTAAATGCCAAGATCCTTAACTGCGGTTGACCTCTGAAAAAAACTGTTGGTATCATATGCATAATCGTGCATGATGAAAACATTTTTGCGACAAAAAGTTAATATATAACATTTCGAGAAATTCAACTTTAGACCATTAACCTTACAATACGAAAAAGGACGTTAATATCTGATTGAAATTTCAAGCAATCAGAGGAATTTTTAATAATAGAAAACAATTTCAGGTCATCAGCGTACATCAAACTTTTGCAGAATTTAAAACTTTTAGGTATATCGTTTATATAAAGGATGAACAGAAGTGGCCCTAGATGACTTCCCTGTGGAATTCCTGAAGTAGCTTGGACCATGCTAGGGTAACAATTATCAATTGTTACAATTATTTTTCTATTTACAAGGTAAGAGTTCATCCATTGTAAAAAGTTGGAGTGAAATCCTAGCTTGCTTAATTTTTGAATCAGTAATTTGTGGTCCAAGCTATCAAAAGCTTGCAAAACAAAGCAAAACAAAGAATAAATTTCAAAACGGACACAGATAGATGCGCTCAAAGCAAAGACACTTGATTAAAAAACAAACGACAACATAAAAATCAGTAGACAATGAAACGAAGAAAGCGCGGGTGCAAAAAAAGTTCTATTAAATGAATTTTAATTTAATTTAATTTAAGGCAATACCTGCTTGTTTGTATTTCTGTAACGTCTACCATAAATGTGAAGTGTTAAGCTTTCCGTTTAATGTTTAATATGTAAGTTTTTTAATTTCGCATTCAAGAATGTTAAAAATTTTAATGTAAAAATTTTTGCTTAAACAGTGTCCCTGATGATAAAGTCCGGCGGAGTTTGAAATATTGGACAAAATAAATATGTTAATAAAAACAAACAAATATTTTGTTTTATATTAATAAATTGACCTTGAGCCCGAAAAACAACATAATAATTTAAATTAACTTACTTTATATCATTATATAAACACAAACATTTTTTTAAAAATAAACATTAAACGGTAAAAATGAACACAACAAACTATACCTCTTAAGCATCTACTTATCCAGTGCAACTGCATAGTTATTGTTTATATTGTCAGTATCTACTTTAAAGTTAACAGCTCTGTCCCCTTTTTGGTGTATTCGTAAACTTTCCAGTGCCAATCTGTGAGGACGAAAGTCGCTACCCTCGTTTTCGCCTAACATCTTTAGTCACTGTTCATTTTGCGTTAATATTTTGCATGTGACTTCTAAATCCTTGCATCAATTTTTCTTAATCCCTGTGAATTATTATTCTATAATAATATTATTTCATTATTATTTAAAGGCACTGGCTTGCACACCACACTTTCCCATCTTTTATTTATAAGTTAGTCATATGAAATTACAGTTAGTAGCATGTTAATCAAATTAGTCGCATAAACATCATTTACTTTTCATCAAACATTAATCCCACCATTAAACTAAAGCTTAATGTAAACATCAACTTAATAACCTCATGTCACCCGGTTAACATCACTAGGCCGTGGTGAAAAATAAATGCAGGCAAAAAGACGAACAGCTGAGACAAAAAAACCCACCACGAGTCTGCTGTGCTGCTAAGCTAAGGTAACTTAGACAAAGATGAGAAAATTAAAATTTCTTCTTGCGGCGGCAGCCAACTCGGTAAGTCATAATAAATTTCTTAGCTCCTGAAATCTTTCATAGCATTGTGCCGTAGTGACTAGTGCTATACTTGAGGAAATTTTTCTAAGTCTTTTCATAGCGTTATGCCGTAGTGACTAGCGCTATATTTTCTAAGTCTTTTTCGACGTTGCATCGCAGTGCTCAGCTTGATATTTTTCTAAGTCTTTTCATAGCATTGTGCCGTAGTGACCAGTGCTATATTCGCGTATATTTTTCTAAGTCTTTTTCGACGTTGCATCGTAGTGCTCAGCTTGATATTTTTCTAAGTCTTTTCATAGCATTGTGCCGTAGTGACCAGTGCTATATTCGCGTATATTTTTCTAAGTTTTTTTTTCGACGTTGCTTCGCAGGGCTCAACTTGATATTTTTCTAAGTCTTTTCATAGCATTGTGCCGTAGTGACCAGTGCTATATTCGCGTATAATTTCTAAGTCTTTTCGACGTTGCTTCGCAGTGCTCAACTTGATATTTTTCTAAGTCTTTTCATAGCATTGTGCCGTAGTGACCAGTGCTATACTCGCGTATATTTTTCTAAGTCTTTTTCGACGTTGCATCGCAGTACTTGTCAGCTTGATATTTTCTAAGTCTTTTCATAGCATTGTGCCGTAGTGACCAGTGCTATACTCGCGTATATTTTCTAAGTCTTTTCGACGTTGCATCGCAGTGCTCTGCTTGGTATTTTTCGAAGTCTTTTCATAGCATTGTGCCGTAGTGACCAGTGCTATATTCGCGTATAATTTCTAAGTCTTTCCGACGTTGCATCGCAGTGCCCCACTTGATATTTTCTAAGTCTTTTCGACGTTGAAGTGAGAATTGATACTAACAAAGCGTCTCTTTTACATGCCGACTGGACGTTCGCAGTACGTCGGGAAAAGAAACGAGGACTACGCAGGACAGTGGACACCATATAATAAGTTTATCTTTTCTTTTCCGTTTGTTTAAATTAATAATACAGGGTCATGAAGACCATAAAATTGGTGTAAGTGTAAATTAAGGAAAAAACTGAAATAAAATCAATGAACTGAAATAACGGAAAGTGTAATTAATTCACACTTGGTATAATAAAATTTTGTAGACGAACCCTGGACACCGGCGAGTGATACCTCGGCCTAAGAAGGTTCGTTACAAATCTTTTGTTTGTGTGTTTTCTACGTCTAATATTTTAATAGCATCAATAGCAGCTGTTTGGCTGTCGTCAATATATGTTGTGCTAACGCTGTTGTTGTTTTTTTGTTTCGTATGTCCAGCTTGTGTTCTGTCATTCTTTTTTTTTTTTTGTAGGGCTTTTTTTGTTGTTCAAAATATAACAATATTTTATAAAATAAATTATAAAGTTATAAAATATAACAATTCAAAATAACAAAATATACATATTGTTTTTACAATTTTCGTGCTCTGTGCCTTTGGATTGTATTTCATATACGACATTGCTCTTTTCTTCGTTCTCTATTCTTGTTTTTATTTTCGTGAATATTCGGTTTAAAGTCGCGTTGGATCTGTATGCAAATATTAGGTGTGTTTCCGTACTCTACACTGTGTAAGATTTGTGTAAGTTCAAACTTAGAGAGTAAAAATGACATGTGAGAATAGTTGCAAAAGTACGGAAACAGCTTCTAGTAAGTTTCAAGCACAAAACAGCTGATTTTGACTGCAGACATGTCAAACGTAAATTGCGCCAATTAAAATTATCGTAAATTTGTTTGTGAAGTTGATGCTTGTTCTTCTTGATGCTTGTGCTTACTTTACTCGGAGTCTTGAGTTCTAGCACTCTCTGTGCACTTTGTGTGCTCGAGAGAGCGGTTTTATGCTTGTTGTTCTTCTCCCATTTTAAGCACAGAAAGTACGGAAACAGAAAATAGTGTCCCACAAGTAACACAGTGTGAGTACGGAAACACACCTATTGTGTTGTCCGTTCTCATTATTGTCCGTATGTGTGTGTTACTTGTAAGTTTTGGTATGTATGTGATGGCGTGGTACTTTTTGTTAACTTGTTGAGTGTTGCCAGATTGAGTTTTGTGTTCTGTTGTTTGCGGGTTTTGTTTGTTTTTTAAAATTCTTGAATTGATAGATTTGAATTTTGAAATGTAAAAACTGAAAGGCTCAACCAAGAGCTCGGGGTGGCGCCCATCTTGGTAGCAGGTCATGTTCGGTATATCGATATGAAACAAGCCTGCGAAGGTATAGCAATTGACCTTAAAACTTGTTAGTACGGGGACAGTCTTTACTCGTCAGATGGGGTAGACCCTATCTATCCACCGCATGGAGATCTTAATTCGGCTGGAACTATGGTTGTGAAGTGTTGGCATGCGTGCATAAAAGTGTCAACTTTTCGTCTTTCCGAAGTGTTGCTTGTCAAGTGTTTGACTCGCACCCTCAAACTGGCACGGCAGTCACTGAGGGAAGTGTTGACATGGTTGTAAAACTAAGGGTTCTCATACTGAGCACGGCAGTCCCTGAGAACAATGGCCAATACTCTTCTTTTCAGGATGTTGAAATCCGAACGGCCAGAGTAAGAGTGGCAATTGCAAAGGTCCTCCAGAGTAGGCATCGGTCATGCGCAATAATTTCCAGCTGAGTCGGCAACTGCAAATTGTTAGACTGGCCTTTAAGTGCTCATTGAGCACAGTCATGTATAAGAATGTACTTTTTCGTAATTGCATTTGTGTATTCTTGGTCTTTTTGCGGGGATGTTGTGGATCCTCATCTGACGGGATCGAGTTGCCCAGATGACTGTCGTGGGCTGGCCCTTCGGAGAGTCTCGTACTGGTTGTGGTTGTGTGAATGCTACACAGGTCTAGATTGACCGGCGGGGTCGCGCAATGGTACGACCGAGCTGGCATATCCGTCTTAAATATGCAAAAGATTGGGTAGGTCTCGTCTCCACCAGTAGATGGATTGCTACTGGTACTGCTATTACGGGCAGTATGTAATTTATTACATAATGCTCCTAATCAGCAGGGCACTGGGTGATGCTTTGTGTTTGTGAAGCAGCTTCCATGTTCGTGTTGCCACACCGGATGCCCCATGTGTTTTACTGTTTTTACTTTAAAACATAAACGGGTCCGTGTTGTGGTACAACACAAAGTTCATGGTTGTTTGTTTCATGAACTATTACCCTAGGTTTTGGATAACCCAAGTTGCTTAAGCCATACGGCAGGTGCACTTGATAATCTCAAAATCGTCTGCCTCCCTTGTACGAACAAACCCGAAAGCAAGCATAGCATACATCTTTCAATTTATTTCATAGGATTGATGACAAAAAAAATTTATTTTTAATCCAAAATAATCATTAATCGATTATAACTCGGGCTTTATTTATATAATTCATTTTCAATTAAAAAAAAAAAAAAAAAAAACAAAAACTGCCAGTGTAATTGTGAATATTTTTAATTAAAAAAAGCACAAAATTTCAACTGTAGAAAGGACTACTAAGCCTTTGCTTCGTGGTCGGAGGCACTGACCTTATGCTACAGCGCATACTTGTTTAGGTTTATTTTACCATGCCTACACAGTTAAAAAAGTTGATGCGTTTTTCGGTACAAGACTTGCATCGTATTTTATTTTGCATTTGCGACGATATTTTCCAGAAGTCCAAGTCTTAAAGAATTCACATACGAATCATGAACGATTTTTCTTCATCTTTGACGAAACATGCAGATTCGGCCATACATTTCATTGACGAAAATCCCATATAAAATGCCCACGAACGCAATACAGAAATGTTGAGATTTTTCGTGCATGAATATATTACTGAATCGTTGTGGAAGTTTCGTCAACAAACAAGACAGAAATATAAAAAAAATTGTTTTTTAATTTTATATATTTTTTGATTTTATTTTATTTGTTTTTTCAAGTCAGATTATTTCCGATGTGTATTCTTTGATATATCAGTCTTGCAGTCAATTAATACGCTACGTTCTTAACCTTTAAGTAGGGACGTGAAGTTTTTTTCGCACAAACAAGGACGTGGGGTCTCACAGGCCCCTCCACTTTATTGCTTAGTTTTTCAGTAAGCACTTATCAATCTTTAAAAAAAAACTAAACTAAAAATTAAAAAGTACTAAAATTAAAAGAATATCAAAGTAAATCAAAGAAATCAAAGTAAATGCCAAGATCCTTAACTGCGGTTGACCTCTGAAAAAAACTGTTGGTATCATATGCATAATCGTGCATGATGAAAACATTTTTGCGACAAAAAGTTAATATATAACATTTCGAGAAATTCAACTTTAGACCATTAACCTTACAATACGAAAAAGGACGTTAATATCTGATTGAAATTTCAAGCAATCAGAGGAATTTTTAATAATAGAAAACAATTTCAGGTCATCAGCGTACATCAAACTTTTGCAGAATTTAAAACTTTTAGGTATATCGTTTATATAAAGGATGAACAGAAGTGGCCCTAGATGACTTCCCTGTGGAATTCCTGAAGTAGCTTGGACCATGCTAGGGTAACAATTATCAATTGTTACAATTATTTTTCTATTTACAAGGTAAGAGTTCATCCATTGTAAAAAGTTGGAGTGAAATCCTAGCTTGCTTAATTTTTGAATAAGTAATTTGTGGTCCAAGCTATCAAAAGCTTGCAAAACAAAGCAAAACAAAGAATAAATTTCAAAACGGACACAGATAGATGCGCTCAAAGCTACCGACACTTGATTAAAAAACAAACGACAACATAAAAATCAGTAGACAATGAAACGAAGAAAGCGCGGGTGCAAAAAAAGTTCTATTAAATGAATTTTAATTTAATTTAATTTAAGGCAATACCTGCTTGTTTGTATTTCTGTAACGTCTACCATAAATGTGAAGTGTTAAGCTTTCCGTTTAATGTTTAATATGTAAGTTTTTTATTTTCGCATTCAAGAATGTTAAAAATTTTAATGTAAAAATTTTTGCTTAAACAGTGTCCCTGGTGATAAAGTCCGGCGGAGTTCGAAATATTGGACAAAATAAATATGTTAATAAAAGCAAACAAATATTTTGTTTTATTTTAATAAATTGACCTTGAGCCCGAAAAACAACAAAATAATTTAAATTAACTTACTTTATATCATTATATAAACACAAACATTTTTTTAAAAATAAACATTAAACGGTAAAAATGAACACAACAAACTATACCTCTTAAGCATCTACTTATCCAGTGCAACTGCATAGTTATTGTTTATATTGTCAGTATCTACTTTAAAGTTAACAGCTCTGTCCCCTTTTTGGTGTATTCGTAAACTTTCCAGTGCCAATCTGTGAGGACGAAAGTCGCTACCCTCGTTTTCGCCTAACATCTTTAGTCACTGTTCATTTTGCGTTAATATTTTGCATGTGACTTCTAAATCCTTGCATCAATTTTTCTTAATCCCTGTGAATTATTATTCTATAATAATATTATTTCATTATTATTTAAAGGCACTGGCTTGCACACCACACTTTCCCATCTTTTATTTATAAGTTAGTCATATGAAATTACAGTTAGTAGCATGTTAATCAAATTAGTCGCATAAACATCATTTACTTTTCATCAAACATTAATCCCACCATTAAACTAAAGCTTAATGTAAACATCAACTTAATAACCTCATGTCACCGGGTTAACATCACTATGCCGTGGTGAAAAATAAATGCAGGCAAAAAGACGAACAGCTGAGACAAAAAAACTCACCACGAGTCTGCTGTGCTGCTAAGCTAAGGTAACTTAGACAAAGATGAGAAAATTAAAATTTCTTCTTGCGGCGGCAGCCAACTCGGTAAGTCATAATAAATTTCTTAGCTCCTGAAATCTTTCATAGCATTGTGCCGTAGTGACCAGTGCTATACTTGAGGAAATTTTTCTAAGTCTTTTCATAGCGTTATGCCGTAGTGACTAGCGCTATATTTTCTAAGTCTTTTTCGACGTTGCATCGCAGTGCTCAGCTTGATATTTTTCTAAGTCTTTTCATAGCATTGTGCCGTAGTGACCAGTGCTATATTCGCGTATAATTTCTAAGTCTTTTCGACGTTGCTTCGCAGTGCTCAACTTGATATTTTTCTAAGTCTTTTCATAGCATTGTGCCGTAGTGACCAGTGCTATATTCGCGTATAATTTCTAAGTCTTTTCGACGTTGCTTCGCAGTGCTCAACTTGATATTTTTCTAAGTCTTTTCATAGCATTGTGCCGTAGTGACCAGTGCTATACTCGCGTATATTTTTCTAAGTCTTTTTCGACGTTGCATCGCAGTACTTGTCAGCTTGATATTTTCTAAGTCTTTTCATAGCATTGTGCCGTAGTGACCAGTGCTATACTCGCGTATATTTTCTAAGTCTTTTCGACGTTGCATCGCAGTGCTCTGCTTGGTATTTTTCGAAGTCTTTTCATAGCATTGTGCCGTAGTGACCAGTGCTATATTCGCGTATATTTTTCTCTAAGTCTTTTTCGACGTTGCATCGCAGTGCTCAGCTTGGTATTTTTCGAAGTCTTTTCATAGCATTGTGACCAGTGCTATATTCGCGTATATTTTTCTAAGTCTTTTTCGACGTTGCATCGCAGTGCTCAGCTAGATATTTTTTCTAAGTCTTTTCATAGCATTGTGCTGTAGTGACCAGTGCTATACCCGCGTATATTTTCTAAGTCTTTTCGACGTCGCATCGCAGTGCTCAACTTGATATTTTTCCAAGTCTTTTCATAGCATTGTGCCGTAGTGACCAGTGCTATACTCCCGTATATTTTCTAAGTCTTTTCGACGTTGCTTCGCAGTGCTCAGCTAGATATTTTTCTAAGTCTTTTCATAGCATTGTGCCGTAGTGACCAGTGCTATACTCGCATATATTTTTCTACGTCTTTTTCGACGTTGCATCGCAGTGCTCAGCTTAATATTTTGTAAGTCTTTTCGACGTTGCATCGCAGTGCTCAGCTTGAGATTTTTCTAAGTCTTTTTATAGCACTGTGCCGTAGTGACCAGTGCTATACTCGCGTATATTTTCTAAGTCTTTCCGACGTTGCATCGCAGTGCCCCACTTGATATTTTCTAAGTCTTTTCGACGTTGAAGTGAGAATTGATACTAACAAAGCGTCTCTTTTACATGCCGACTGGACGTTCGCAGTACGTCGGGAAAAGAAACGAGGACTACGCAGGACAGTGGACACCATATAATAAGTTTATCTTTTCTTTTCCATTTGTTTAAATTAATAATACAGGGTCATGAAGACCATAAAATTGGTGTAAGTGTAAATTAAGGAAAAAACTGAAATAAAATCAATGAACTGAAATAACGGAAAGTGTAATTAATTCACACTTGGTATAATAAAATTTTGTAGACGAACCCTGGACACCGGCGAGTGATACCTCGGCCTAAGAAGGTTCGTTACAAATCTTTTGTTTGTGTGTTTTCTACGTCTAATATTTTAATAGCATCAATAGCAGCTGTTTGGCTGTCGTCAATATATGTTGTGCTAACGCTGTTGTTGTTTTTTGTTTCGTATGTCCTGCTTGTGTTCTGTCATTCTTTTTTTTTTGTAGGGCTTTTTTTGTTGTTCAAAATATAACAATATATTATAAAATAAATTATAAAGTTATAAAATATAACAATTCAAAATAACAAAATATACATATTTTTTTTACAATTTTCGTGCTCTGTGCCTTTGGATTGTATTTCATATACGACATTGCTCTTTTCTTCGTTCTCTATTCTTGTTTTTGTTTTCGTGAATATTCGGTTTAAAGTCGCGTTGGATCTGTATGCAAATATTAGGTGTGTTTCTGTACTCTACATTGTGTAAGATTTGTGTAAGTTCAAACTTAGAGAGTAAAAATGACATGTGAGAATAGTTGCAAAAGTACGGAAACAGCTTCTAGTAAGTTTCAAGCACAAAACAGCTGATTTTGACTGCAGACATGTCAAACGTAAATTGCGCCAATTAAAATTATCGTAAATTTGTTTGTGAAGTTGATGCTTGTTCTTCTTGATGCTTGTGCTTACTTTACTCGGAATCTTGAGTTCTAGCACTCTCTGTGCACTTTGTGTGCTCGAGAGAGCGGTTTTATGCTTGTTGTTCTTCTCCCATTTTAAGCACAGAAAGTACGGAAACAGAAAATAGTGTCCCACAAGTAACACAGTGTGAGTACGGAAACACACCTATTGTGTTGTCCGTTCTCATTATTGTCCGTATGTGTGTGTTACTTGTAAGTTTTGGTATGTATGTGATGGCGTGGTACTTTTTCTTAACTTGTTGAGTGTTGGCAGATTGAGTTTTGTGTTCTGTTGTTTGCGGGTAGTGTTTGTTTTTTAAAATTCTTGAATTGATAGATTTGAATTTTGAAATGTAAAAACTGAAAGGCTCAACCAAGAGCTCGGGGTGGCGCCCATCTTGGTAGCAGGTCATGTTCGGTATATCGATATGAAACAAGCCTGCGAAGGTATAGCAATTGACCTTAAAACTTGTTAGTACGGGGACAGTCTTTACTCGTCAGATGGGGTAGACCCTATCTATCCACCGCATGGAGACCTTAATTCGGCTGGAACTATGGTTGTGAAGTGTTGGCATGCGTGCATAAAAGTGTCAACTTTTCGGCTTTCCGAAGTGTTGCTTGTCAAGAGTTTGACTCGCACCCTCAAACTGGCACGGCAGTCACTGAGGGAAGTGTTGACATGGTTGTAAAACTAAGGGTTCTCATACTGAGCATGGCAGTCCCTGAGAACAATGGCCAATACTCTTCTTTTCAGGATGTTGAAATCCGAACGGCCAGAGTAAGAGTGGCAATTGCAAAGGTCCTCCAGAGTAGGCATCGGTCATGCGCAATAATTTCCAGCTGAGTCGGCAACTGCAAATTGTTAGACTGGCCTTTAAGTGCTCATTGAGCACAGTCATGTATAAGAATGTACTTTTTCGTAATTGCATTTGTGTATTCTTGGTCTTTTTGCGGGGATGTTGTGGATCCTCATCTGACGGGATCGAGTTGCCCAGATGACTGTCGTGGGCTGGCCCTTCGGAGAGTCTCGTACTGGTTGTGGTTGTGTGAATGCTACACAGGTCTAGATTGACCGGCGGGGTTGCGCAGTGGTACGACCGAGCTGGCATATCCGTCTTAATATGCAAGAGATTGGGTAGGTCTCGTCTCCACCAGTAGATGGATTGCTACTGGTACTGCTATTACGGGCAGTATGTAATTTATTACATAATGCTCCTAATCAGCAGGGCACTGGGTGATGCTTTGTGTTTGTGAAGCAGCTTCCATGTTCGTGTTGCCACACCGGATGCCCCATGTGTTTTACTGTTTTTACTTTAAAACATAAACGGGTCCGTGTTGTGGTACAACACAAAGTTCATGGTTGTTTGTTTCATGAACTATTACCCTAGGTTTTGGATAACCCAAGTTGCTTAAGCCATACGGCAGGTGCACTTGATAATCTCAAAATCGTCTGCCTCCCTTGTACGAACAAACCCGAAAGCAAGCATAGCATACATCTTTCAATTTTGTTTCATAGGATTAATGACAAAAAACATTTATTGTTAATCCAAAATAATCATTAATCGATTATAACTCGGGCTTTATTTATATAATTCATTTTCAATTAAAAAAAAAAAAAAAAAAACAAAAACTGCCAGTGTAATTGTGAATATTTTTAATTAAAAAAAGCACAAAATTTCAACTGTAGAAAGGACTACTAAGCCTTTGCTTCGTGGTCGGAGGCACTGACCTTATGCTACAGCGCATACTTGTTTAGGTTTATTTTACCATGCCTACACAGTTAAAAAAGTTGATGCGTTTTTCGGTACAAGACTTGCATCGTATTTTATTTTGCATTTGCGACGATATTTTCCAGAAGTCCAAGTCTTAAAGAATTCACAAACGAATCATGAACGATTTTTCTTCATCTTTGACGAAACATGCAGATTCGGCCATACATTTCATTGACGAAAATCCCATATAAAATGCCCACGAACGCAATACAGAAATGTTGAGATTTTTCGTGCATGAATATATTACTGAATCGTTGTGGAAGTTTCGTCAACAAACAAGACAGAAATATGAAAAAAATTGTTTTTTAATTTTATATATTTTTTGATTTCATTTTATTTGTTTTTTCAAGCCAGATTATTTCCGATGTGTATTCTTTGATATATCAGTCTTGCAGTCAATTAATACGCTACGTTCTTAACCTTTAAGTAGGGACGTGAAGTTTTTTTCGCACAAACAAGGACGTGGGGTCTCACAGGCCCCTCCACTTTATTGCTTAGTTTTTCAGTAAGCACTTAACAATCTTTAAAAAAAAACTGCAAACCGTGGCTTAAGTACTAAAATTAAAAGAATATCAAAGTAAATCAAAGAAATCAAAGAAAATGCCAAGATCCTTAACTGCGGTTGACCTCTGAAAAAAACTGTTGGTATCATATGCATAATCGTGCATGATGAAAACATTTTTGCGACAAAAAGTTAATATATAACATTTCGAGAAATTCAACTTTAGACCATTAACCTTACAATACGAAAAAGGACGTTAATATCTGATTGAAATTTCAAGCAATCAGAGGAATTTTTAATAATAGAAAACAATTTCAGGTCATCAGCGTACATCAAACTTTTGCAGAATTTAAAACTTTTAGGTATATCGTTTATATAAAGGATGAACAGAAGTGGCCCTAGATGACTTCCCTGTGGAATTCCTGAAGTAGCTTGGACCATGCTAGGGTAACAATTATCAATTGTTACAATTATTTTTCTATTTACAAGGTAAGAGTTCATCCATTGTAAAAAGTTGGAGTGAAATCCTAGCTTGCTTAATTTTTGAATCAGTAATTTGTGGTCCAAGCTATCAAAAGCTTGCAAAACAAAGCAAAACAAAGAATAAATTTCAAAACGGACACAGATAGATGCGCTCAAAGCTACCGACACTTGATTAAAAAACAAACGACAACATAAAAATCAGTAGACAATGAAACGAAGAAAGCGCGGGTGCAAAAAAAGTTCTATTAAATGAATTTTAATTTAATTTAATTTAAGGCAATACCTGCTTGTTTGTATTTCTGTAACGTCTACCATAAATGTGAAGTGTTAAGCTTTCCGTTTAATGTTTAATATGTAAGTTTTTTATTTTCGCATTCAAGAATGTTAAAAATTTTAATGTAAAAATTTTTGCTTAAACAGTGTCCCTGATGATAAAGTCCGGCGGAGTTCGAAATATTGGACAAAATAAATATGTTAATAAAAACAAACAAATATTTTGTTTTATATTAATAAATTGACCTTGAGCCCGAAAAACAACAAATAATTTAAATTAACTTACTTTATATCATTATATAAACACAAAAATTTTTTTAAAAATAAACATTAAACGGTAAAAATGAACACAACAAACTATACCTCTTAAGCATCTACTTATCCAGTGCAACTGCATAGTTATTGTTTATATTGTCAGTATCTACTTTAAAGTTAACAGCTCTGTCCCCTTTTTGGTGTATTCGTAAACTTTCCAGTGCCAATCTGTGAGGACGAAAGTCGCTACCCTCGTTTTCGCCTAACATCTTTAGTCACTGTTCATTTTGCGTTAATATTTTGCATGTGACTTCTAAATCCTTGCATCAATTTTTCTTAATCCCTGTGAATTATTATTCTATAATAATATTATTTCATTATTATTTAAAGGCACTGGCTTGCACACCACACTTTCCCATCTTTTATTTATAAGTTAGTCATATGAAATTACAGTTAGTAGCATGTTAATCAAATTAGTCGCATAAACATCATTTACTTTTCATCAAACATTAATCCCACCATTAAACTAAAGCTTAATGTAAACATCAACTTAATAACCTCATGTCACCCGGTTAACATCACTAGGCCGTGGTGAAAAATAAATGCAGGCAAAAAGACGAACAGCTGAGACAAAAAAACCCACCACGAGTCTGCTGTGCTGCTAAGCTAAGGTAACTTAGACAAAGATGAGAAAATTAAAATTTCTTCTTGCGGCGGCAGCCAACTCGGTAAGTCATAATAAATTTCTTAGCTCCTGAAATCTTTCATAGCATTGTGCCGTAGTGACTAGTGCTATACTTGAGGAAATTTTTCTAAGTCTTTTCATAGCGTTATGCCGTAGTGACTAGCGCTATATTTTCTAAGTCTTTTTCGACGTTGCATCGCAGTGCTCAGCTTGATATTTTTCTAAGTCTTTTCATAGCATTGTGCCGTAGTGACCATTGCTATATTCGCGTATATTTTTCTAAGTCTTTTTCGACGTTGCATCGCAGTGCTCAGCTTGATATTTTTCTAAGTCTTTTCATAGCATTGTGCCGTAGTGACCAGTGCTATATTCGCGTATATTTTTCTAAGTTTTTTTTTCGACGTTGCTTCGCAGTGCTCAACTTGATATTTTTCTAAGTCTTTTCATAGCATTGTGCCGTAGTGACCAGTGCTATACTCGCGTATATTTTTCTAAGTCTTTTTCGACGTTGCATCGCAGTACTTGTCAGCTTGATATTTTCTAAGTCTTTTCATAGCATTGTGCCGTAGTGACCAGTGCTATACTCGAGTATATTTTCTAAGTCTTTTCGACGTTGCATCGCAGTACTTGTCAGCTTGATATTTTCTAAGTCTTTTCATAGCATTGTGCCGTAGTGACCAGTGCTATACTCGCGTATATTTTCTAAGTCTTTTCGACGTGACATCGCAGTGCTCTGCTTGGTATTTTTCGAAGTCTTTTCATAGCATTGTGCCGTAGTGACCAGTGCTATATTCGCGTATAATTTCTAAGTCTTTCCGACGTTGCATCGCAGTGCCCCACTTGATATTTTCTAAGTCTTTTCGGCGTTGAAGTGAGAATTGATACTAACAAAGCGTCTCTTTTACATGCCGACTGGACGTTCGCAGTACGTCGGGAAAAGAAACGAGGACTACGCAGGACAGTGGACACCATATAATAAGTTTATCTTTTCTTTTCCATTTGTTTAAATTAATAATACAGGGTCATGAAGACCACAAAATTGGTGTAAGTGTAAATTAAGGAAAAAACTGAAATAAAATCAATGAACTGAAATAACGGAAAGTGTAATTAATTCACACTTGGTATAATAAAATTTTGTAGACGAACCCTGGACACCGGCGAGTGATACCTCGGCCTAAGAAGATTCGTTACAAATCTTTTGTTTGTGTGTTTTCTACGTCTAATATTTTAATAGCATCAATAGCAGCTGTTTGGCTGTCGTCAATATATGTTGTGCTAACGCTGTTATTGTTTTTTGTTTCGTATGTCCTGCTTGTGTTCTGTCATTCTTTTTTTTTTTGTATTGCTTTTTTTGTTGTTCAAAATATAACAATATTTTATAAAATAAATTATAAAGTTATAAAATATAACAATTCAAAATAACAAAATATACATATTTTTTTTACAATTTTCGTGCTCTGTGCCTTTGGATTGTATTTCATATACGACATTGCTCTTTTCTTCGTTCTCTATTCTTGTTTTTGTTTTCGTGAATATTCGGTTTAAAGTCGCGTTGGATCTGTATGCAAATATTAGGTGTGTTTCTGTACTCTACATTGTGTAAGATTTGTGTAAGTTCAAACTTAGAGAGTAAAAATGACATGTGAGAATAGTTGCAAAAGTACGGAAACAGCTTCTAGTAAGTTTCAAGCACAAAACAGCTGATTTTGACTGCAGACATGTCAAACGTAAATTGCGCCAATTAAAATTATCGTAAATTTGTTTGTGAAGTTGATGCTTGTTCTTCTTGATGCTTGTGCTTACTTTACTCGGAATCTTGAGTTCTAGCACTCTCTGTGCACTTTGTGTGCTCGAGAGAGCGGTTTTATGCTTTTTGTTCTTCTCCCATTTTAAGCACAGAAAGTACGGAAACAGAAAATAGTGTCCCACAAGTAACACAGTGTGAGTACGGAAACACACCTATTGTGTTGTCCGTTCTCATTATTGTCCGTATGTGTGTGTTACTTGTAAGTTTTGGTATGTATGTGATGGCGTGGTACTTTTTCTTAACTTGTTGAGTGTTGCCAGATTGAGTTTTGTGTTTTGTTGTTTGCGGGTAGGGTTTGTTTTTTAAAATTCTTGAATTGATAGATTTGAATTTTGAAATGTAAAAACTGAAAGGCTCAACCAAGAGCTCGGGGTGGCGCCCATCTTGGTAGCAGGTCATGTTCGGTATATCGATATGAAACAAGCCTGCGAAGGTATAGCAATTGACCTTAAAACTTGTTAGTACGGGGACAGTCTTTACTCGTCAGATGGGGTAGACCCTATCTATCCACCGCATGGAGACCTTAATTCGGCTGGAACTATGGTTGTGAAGTGTTGGCATGCGTGCATAAAAGTGTCAACTTTTCGGCTTTCCGAAGTGTTGCTTGTCAAGAGTTTGACTCGCACCCTCAAACTGGCACGGCAGTCACTGAGGGAAGTGTTGACATGGTTGTAAAACTAAGGGTTCTCATACTGAGCATGGCAGTCCCTGAGGACAATGGCCAATACTCTTCTTTTCAGGATGTTGAAATCCGAACGGCCAGAGTAAGAGTGGCAATTGCAAAGGTCCTCCAGAGTAGGCATCGGTCATGCGCAATAATTTCCAGCTGAGTCGGCAACTGCAAATTGTTAGACTGGCCTTTAAGTGCTCATTGAGCACAGTCATGTATAAGAATGTACTTTTTCGTAATTGCATTTGTGTATTCTTGGTCTTTTTGCGGGGATGTTGTGGATCCTCATCTGACGGGATCGAGTTGCCCAGATGACTGTCGTGGGCTGGCCCTTCGGAGAGTCTCGTACTGGTTGTGGTTGTGTGAATGCTACACAGGTCTAGATTGACCGGCGGGGTTGCGCAGTGGTACGACCGAGCTGGCATATCCGTCTTAATATGCAAGAGATTGGGTAGGTCTCGTCTCCACCAGTAGATGGATTGCTACTGGTACTGCTATTACGGGCAGTATGTAATTTATTACATAATGCTCCTAATCAGCAGGGCACTGGGTGATGCTTTGTGTTTGTGAAGCAGCTTCCATGTTCGTGTTGCCACACCGGATGCCCCATGTGTTTTACTGTTTTTACTTTAAAACATAAACGGGTCCGTGTTGTGGTACAACACAAAGTTCATGGTTGTTTGTTTCATGAACTATTACCCTAGGTTTTGGATAACCCAAGTTGCTTAAGCCATACGGCAGGTGCACTTGATAATCTCAAAATCGTCTGCCTCCCTTGTACGAACAAACCCGAAAGCAAGCATAGCATACATCTTTCAATTTATTTCATAGGATTGATGACAAAAAACATTTATTGTTAATCCAAAATAATCATTAATCGATTATAACTCGGGCTTTATTTATATAATTCATTTTCAATTAAAAAAAAAAAAAAAAAAACAAAAACTGCCAGTGTAATTGTGAATATTTTTAATTAAAAAAAGCACAAAATTTCAACTGTAGAAAGGACTACTAAGCCTTTGCTTCGTGGTCGGAGGCACTGACCTTATGCTACAGCGCATACTTGTTTAGGTTTATTTTACCATGCCTACACAGTTAAAAAAGTTGATGCGTTTTTCGGTACAAGACTTGCATCGTATTTTATTTTGCATTTGCGACGATATTTTCCAGAAGTCCAAGTCTTAAAGAATTCACAAACGAATCATGAACGATTTTTCTTCATCTTTGACGAAACATGCAGATTCGGCCATACATTTCATTGACGAAAATCCCATATAAAATGCCCACGAACGCAATACAGAAATGTTGAGATTTTTCGTGCATGAATATATTACTGAATCGTTGTGGAAGTTTCGTCAACAAACAAGACAGAAATATGAAAAAAATTGTTTTTTAATTTTATATATTTTTTGATTTTATTTTATTTGTTTTTTCAAGCCAGATTATTTCCGATGTGTATTCTTTGATATATCAGTCTTGCAGTCAATTAATACGCTACGTTCTTAACCTTTAAGTAGGGACGTGAAGTTTTTTTCGCACAAACAAGGACGTGGGGTCTCACAGGCCCCTCCACTTTATTGCTTAGTTTTTCAGTAAGCACTTATCAATCTTTAAAAAAAAACTGCAAACTGTGGCTTAAGTACTAAAATTAAAAGAATATCAAAGTAAATCAAAGAAATCAAAGTAAATGCCAAGATCCTTAACTGCGGTTGACCTCTGAAAAAAACTGTTGGTATCATATGCATAATCGTGCATGATGAAAACATTTTTGCGACAAAAAGTTAATATATAACATTTCGAGAAATTCAACTTTAGACCATTAACCTTACAATACGAAAAAGGACGTTAATATCTGATTGAAATTTCAAGCAATCAGAGGAATTTTTAATAATAGAAAACAATTTCAGGTGATCAGCGTACATCAAACTTTTGCAGAATTTAAAACTTTTAGGTATATCGTTTATATAAAGGATGAACAGAAGTGGCCCTAGATGACTTCCCTGTGGAATTCCTGAAGTAGCTTGGACCATGCTAGGGTAACAATTATCAATTGTTACAATTATTTTTCTATTTACAAGGTAAGAGTTCATCCATTGTAAAAAGTTGGAGTGAAATCCTAGCTTGCTTAATTTTTGAATCAGTAATTTGTGGTCCAAGCTATCAAAAGCTTGCAAAACAAAGCAAAACAAAGAATAAATTTCAAAACGGACACAGATAGATGCGCTCAAAGCTACCGACACTTGATTAAAAAACAAACGACAACATAAAAATCAGTAGACAATGAAACGAAGAAAGCGCGGGTGCAAAAAAAGTTCTATTAAATGAATTTTAATTTAATTTAATTTAAGGCAATACCTGCTTGTTTGTATTTCTGTAACGTCTACCATAAATGTGAAGTGTTAAGCTTTCCGTTTAATGTTTAATATGTAAGTTTTTTATTTTCGCATTCAAGAATGTTAAAAATTTTAATGTAAAAATTTTTGCTTAAACAGTGTCCCTGATGATAAAGTCCGGCGGAGTTCGAAATATTGGACAAAATAAATATGTTAATAAAAACAAACAAATATTTTGTTTTATATTAATAAATTGACCTTGAGCCCGAAAAACAACAAAATAATTTAAATTAACTTACTTTATATCATTATATAAACACAAACATTTTTTTAAAAATAAACATTAAACGGTAAAAATGAACACAACAAACTATACCTCTTAAGCATCTACTTATCCAGTGCAACTGCATAGTTATTGTTTATATTGTCAGTATCTACTTTAAAGTTAACAGCTCTGTCCCCTTTTTGGTGTATTCGTAAACTTTCCAGTGCCAATCTGTGAGGACGAAAGTCGCTACCCTCGTTTTCGCCTAACATCTTTAGTCACTGTTCATTTTGCGTTAATATTTTGCATGTGACTTCTAAATCCTTGCATCAATTTTTCTTAATCCCTGTGAATTATTATTCTATAATAATATTATTTCATTATTATTTAAAGGCACTGGCTTGCACACCACACTTTCCCATCTTTTATTTATAAGTTAGTCATATGAAATTACAGTTAGTAGCATGTTAATCAAATTAGTCGCATAAACATCATTTACTTTTCATCAAACATTAATCCCACCATTAAACTAAAGCTTAATGTAAACATCAACTTAATAACTTCATGTCACCCGGTTAACATCACTAGGCCGTGGTGAAAAATAAATGCAGGCAAAAAGACGAACAGCTGAGACAAAAAAACCCACCACGAGTCTGCTGTGCTGCTAAGCTAAGGTAACTTAGACAAAGATGAGAAAATTAAAATTTCTTCTTGCGGCGGCAGCCAACTCGGTAAGTCATAATAAATTTCTTAGCTCCTGAAATCTTTCATAGCATTGTGCCGTAGTGACTAGTGCTATACTTGAAGAAATTTTTCTAAGTCTTTTCATAGCGTTATGCCGTAGTGACTAGCGCTATATTTTCTAAGTCTTTTTCGACGTTGCATCGCAGTGCTCAGCTTGATATTTTTCTAAGTCTTTTCATAGCATTGTGCCGTAGTGACCAGTGCTATATTCGCGTATATTTTTCTAAGTCTTTTTCGACGTTGCATCGCAGTGCTCAGCTTGATATTTTTCTAAGTCTTTTCATAGCATTGTGCCGTAGTGACCAGTGCTATATTCGCGTATATTTTTCTAAGTTTTTTTTTCGACGTTGCTTCGCAGTGCTCAACTTGATATTTTTCTAAGTCTTTTCATAGCATTGTGCCGTAGTGACCAGTGCTATACTCGCGTATATTTTTCTAAGTCTTTTTCGACGTTGCATCGCAGTACTTGTCAGCTTGATATTTTCTAAGTCTTTTCATAGCATTGTGCCGTAGTGACCAGTGCTATACTCGCGTATATTTTCTAAGTCTTTTCGACGTTGCATCGCAGTACTTGTCAGCTTGATATTTTCTAAGTCTTTTCATAGCATTGTGCCGTAGTGACCAGTGCTATACTCGCGTATATTTTCTAAGTCTTTTCGACGTTGCATCGCAGTGCTCTGCTTGGTATTTTTCGAAGTCTTTTCATAGCATTGTGCCGTAGTGACCAGTGCTATATTCGCGTATAATTTCTAAGTCTTTCCGACGTTGCATCGCAGTGCCCCACTTGATATTTTCTAAGTCTTTTCGACGTTGAAGTGAGAATTGATACTAACAAAGCGTCTCTTTTACATGCCGACTGGACGTTCGCAGTACGTCGGGAAAAGAAACGAGGACTACGCAGGACAGTGGACACCATATAATAAGTTTATCTTTTCTTTTCCATTTGTTTAAATTAATAATACAGGGTCATGATGACCATAAAATTGGTGTAAGTGTAAATTAAGGAAAAAACTGAAATAAAATCAATGAACTGAAATAACGGAAAGTGTAATTAATTCACACTTGGTATAATAAAATTTTGTAGACGAACCCTGGACACCGGCGAGTGATACCTCGGCCTAAGAAGATTCGTTACAAATCTTTTGTTTGTGTGTTTTCTACGTCTAATATTTTAATAGCATCAATAGCAGCTGTTTGGCTGTCGTCAATATATGTTATGCTAACGCTGTTGTTGTTTTTTGTTTCGTATGTCCTGCTTGTGTTCTGTCATTCTTTTTTTTTTTGTATTGCTTTTTTTGTTGTTCAAAATATAACAATATTTTATAAAATAAATTATAAAGTTATAAAATATAACAATTCAAA
The DNA here is from genome assembly GCA_914767935.1 of Coremacera marginata. Lineage (NCBI taxonomy): Eukaryota > Metazoa > Arthropoda > Insecta > Diptera > Sciomyzidae > Coremacera > Coremacera marginata. The sequence continues at coordinate 111,100,945 of OU612045.1, forward strand.
ATAACAAAATATACATATTTTTTTTACAATTTTCGTGCTCTGTGCCTTTGGATTGTATTTCATATACGACATTGCTCTTTTCTTCGTTCTCTATTCTTGTTTTTGTTTTCGTGAATATTCGGTTTAAAGTCGCGTTGGATCTGTATGCAAATATTAGGTGTGTTTCTGTACTCTACATTGTGTAAGATTTGTGTAAGTTCAAACTTAGAGAGTAAAAATGACATGTGAGAATAGTTGCAAAAGTACGGAAACAGCTTCTAGTAAGTTTCAAGCACAAAACAGCTGATTTTGACTGCAGACATGTCAAACGTAAATTGCGCCAATTAAAATTATCGTAAATTTGTTTGTGAAGTTGATGCTTGTTCTTCTTGATGCTTGTGCTTACTTTACTCGGAATCTTGAGTTCTAGCACTCTCTGTGCACTTTGTGTGCTCGAGAGAGCGGTTTTATGCTTTTTGTTCTTCTCCCATTTTAAGCACAGAAAGTACGGAAACAGAAAATAGTGTCCCACAAGTAACACAGTGTGAGTACGGAAACACACCTATTGTGTTGTCCGTTCTCATTATTGTCCGTATGTGTGTGTTACTTGTAAGTTTTGGTATGTATGTGATGGCGTGGTACTTTTTCTTAACTTGTTGAGTGTTGCCAGATTGAGTTTTGTGTTCTGTTGTTTGCGGGTAGTGTTTGTTTTTTAAAATTCTTGAATTGATAGATTTGAATTTTGAAATGTAAAAACTGAAAGGCTCAACCAAGAGCTCGGGGTGGCGCCCATCTTGGTAGCAGGTCATGTTCGGTATATCGATATGAAACAAGCCTGCGAAGGTATAGCAATTGACCTTAAAACTTGTTAGTACGGGGACAGTCTTTACTCGTCAGATGGGGTAGACCCTATCTATCCACCGCATGGAGACCTTAATTCGGCTGGAACTATGGTTGTGAAGTGTTGGCATGCGTGCATAAAAGTGTCAACTTTTCGGCTTTCCGAAGTGTTGCTTGTCAAGAGTTTGACTCGCACCCTCAAACTGGCACGGCAGTCACTGAGGGAAGTGTTGACATGGTTGTAAAACTAAGGGTTCTCATATTGAGCATGGCAGTCCCTGAGAACAATGGCCAATACTCTTCTTTTCAGGATGTTGAAATCCGAACGGCCAGAGTAAGAGTGGCAATTGCAAAGGTCCTCCAGAGTAGGCATCGGTCATGCGCAATAATTTCCAGCTGAGTCGGCAACTGCAAATTGTTAGACTGGCCTTTAAGTGCTCATTGAGCACAGTCATGTATAAGAATGTACTTTTTCGTAATTGCATTTGTGTATTCTTGGTCTTTTTGCGGGGATGTTGTGGATCCTCATCTGACGGGATCGAGTGGCCCAGATGACTGTCGTGGGCTGGCCCTTCGGAGAGTCTCGTACTGGTTGTGGTTGTGTGAATGCTACACAGGTCTAGATTGACCGGCGGGGTTGCGCAGTGGTACGACCGAGCTGGCATATCCGTCTTAATATGCAAGAGATTGGGTAGGTCTCGTCTCCACCAGTAGATGGATTGCTACTGGTACTGCTATTACGGGCAGTATGTAATTTATTACATAATGCTCCTAATCAGCAGGGCACTGGGTGATGCTTTGTGTTTGTGAAGCAGCTTCCATGTTCGTGTTGCCACACCGGATGCCCCATGTGTTTTACTGTTTTTACTTTAAAACATAAACGGGTCCGTGTTGTGGTACAACACAAAGTTCATGGTTGTTTGTTTCATGAACTATTACCCTAGGTTTTGGATAACCCAAGTTGCTTAAGCCATACGGCAGGTGCACTTGATAATCTCAAAATCGTCTGCCTCCCTTGTACGAACAAACCCGAAAGCAAGCATAGCATACATCTTTCAATTTATTTCATAGGATTGATGACAAAAAACATTTATTGTTAATCCAAAATAATCATTAATCGATTATAACTCGGGCTTTATTTATATAATTCATTTTCAATTAAAAAAAAAAAAAAAAAAACAAAAACTGCCAGTGTAATTGTGAATATTTTTAATTAAAAAAAGCACAAAATTTCAACTGTAGAAAGGACTACTAAGCCTTTGCTTCGTGGTCGGAGGCACTGACCTTATGCTACAGCGCATACTTGTTTAGGTTTATTTTACCATGCCTACACAGTTAAAAAAGTTGATGCGTTTTTCGGTACAAGACTTGCATCGTATTTTATTTTGCATTTGCGACGATATTTTCCAGAAGTCCAAGTCTTAAAGAATTCACAAACGAATCATGAACGATTTTTCTTCATCTTTGACGAAACATGCAGATTCGGCCATACATTTCATTGACGAAAATCCCATATAAAATGCCCACGAACGCAATACAGAAATGTTGAGATTTTTCGTGCATGAATATATTACTGAATCGTTGTGGAAGTTTCGTCAACAAACAAGACAGAAATATGAAAAAAATTGTTTTTTAATTTTATATATTTTTTGATTTTATTTTATTTGTTTTTTCAAGCCAGATTATTTCCGATGTGTATTCTTTGATATATCAGTCTTGCAGTCAATTAATACGCTACGTTCTTAACCTTTAAGTAGGGACGTGAAGTTTTTTTCGCACAAACAAGGACGTGGGGTCTCACAGGCCCCTCCACTTTATTGCTTAGTTTTTCAGTAAGCACTTATCAATCTTTAAAAAAAAACTGCAAACCGTGGCTTAAGTACTAAAATTAAAAGAATATCAAAGTAAATCAAAGTAAATGCCAAGATCCTTAACTGCGGTTGACCTCTGAAAAAAACTGTTGGTATCATATGCATAATCGTGCATGATGAAAACATTTTTGCGACAAAAAGTTAATATATAACATTTCGAGAAATTCAACTTTAGACCATTAACCTTACAATACGAAAAAGGACGTTAATATCTGATTGAAATTTCAAGCAATCAGAGGAATTTTTAATAATAGAAAACAATTTCAGGTCATCAGCGTACATCAAACTTTTGCAGAATTTAAAACTTTTAGGTATATCGTTTATATAAAGGATGAACAGAAGTGGCCCTAGATGACTTCCCTGTGGAATTCCTGAAGTAGCTTGGACCATGCTAGGGTAACAATTATCAATTGTTACAATTATTTTTCTATTTACAAGGTAAGAGTTCATCCATTGTAAAAAGTTGGAGTGAAATCCTAGCTTGCTTAATTTTTGAATCAGTAATTTGTGGTCCAAGCTATCAAAAGCTTGCAAAACAAAGCAAAACAAAGAATAAATTTCAAAACGGACACAGATAGATGCGCTCAAAGCTACCGACACTTGATTAAAAAACAAACGACAACATAAAAATCAGTAGACAATGAAACGAAGAAAGCGCGGGTGCAAAAAAAGTTCTATTAAATGAATTTTAATTTAATTTAATTTAAGGCAATACCTGCTTGTTTGTATTTCTGTAACGTCTACCATAAATGTGAAGTGTTAAGCTTTCCGTTTAATGTTTAATATGTAAGTTTTTTATTTTCGCATTCAAGAATGTTAAAAATTTTAATGTAAAAATTTTTGCTTAAACAGTGTCCCTGATGATAAAGTCCGGCGGAGTTTGAAATATTGGACAAAATAAATATGTTAATAAAAACAAACAAATATTTTGTTTTATATTAATAAATTGACCTTGAGCCCGAAAAACAACAAAATAATTTAAATTAACTTACTTTATATCATTATATAAACACAAACATTTTTTTAAAAATAAACATTAAACGGTAAAAATGAACACAACAAACTATACCTCTTAAGCATCTACTTATCCAGTGCAACTGCATAGTTATTGTTTATATTGTCAGTATCTACTTTAAAGTTAACAGCTCTGTCCCCTTTTTGGTGTATTCGTAAACTTTCCAGTGCCAATCTGTGAGGATGAAAGTCGCTACCCTCGTTTTCGCCTAACATCTTTAGTCACTGTTCATTTTGCGTTAATATTTTGCATGTGACTTCTAAATCCTTGCATCAATTTTTCTTAATCCCTGTGAATTATTATTCTATAATAATATTATTTCATTATTATTTAAAGGCACTGGCTTGCACACCACACTTTCCCATCTTTTATTTATAAGTTAGTCATATGAAATTACAGTTAGTAGCATGTTAATCAAATTAGTCGCATAAACATCATTTACTTTTCATCAAACATTAATCCCACCATTAAACTAAAGCTTAATGTAAACATCAACTTAATAACCTCATGTCACCCGGTTAACATCACTAGGCCGTGGTGAAAAATAAATGCAGGCAAAAAGACGAACAGCTGAGACAAAAAAAACCCACCACGAGTCTGCTGTGCTGCTAAGCTAAGGTAACTTAGACAAAGATGAGAAAATTAAAATTTCTTCTTGCGGCGGCAGCCAACTCGGTAAGTCATAATAAATTTCTTAGCTCCTGAAATCTTTCATAGCATTGTGCCGTAGTGACTAGTGCTATACTTGAGGAAATTTTTCTAAGTCTTTTCATAGCGTTATGCCGTAGTGACTAGCGCTATATTTTCTAAGTCTTTTTCGACGTTGCATCGCAGTGCTCAGCTTGATATTTTTCTAAGTCTTTTCATAGCATTGTGCCGTAGTGACCAGTGCTATATTCGCGTATATTTTTCTAAGTCTTTTTCGACGTTGCATCGCAGTGCTCAGCTTGATATTTTTCTAAGTCTTTTCATAGCATTGTGCCGTAGTGACCAGTGCTATATTCGCGTATATTTTTCTAAGTTTTTTTTTCGACGTTGCTTCGCAGTGCTCAACTTGATATTTTTCTAAGTCTTTTCATAGCATTGTGCCGTAGTGACCAGTGCTATACTCGCGTATATTTTTCTAAGTCTTTTTCGACGTTGCATCGCAGTACTTGTCAGCTTGATATTTTCTAAGTCTTTTCATAGCATTGTGCCGTAGTGACCAGTGCTATACTCGCGTATATTTTCTAAGTCTTTTCGACGTTGCATCGCAGTACTTGTCAGCTTGATATTTTCTAAGTCTTTTCATAGCATTGTGCCGTAGTGACCAGTGCTATACTCGCGTATATTTTCTAAGTCTTTTCGACGTTGCATCGCAGTGCTCTGCTTGGTATTTTTCGAAGTCTTTTCATAGCATTGTGCCGTAGTGACCAGTGCTATATTCGCGTATAATTTCTAAGTCTTTCCGACGTTGCATCGCAGTGCCCCACTTGATATTTTCTAAGTCTTTTCGACGTTGAAGTGAGAATTGATACTAACAAAGCGTCTCTTTTACATGCCGACTGGACGTTCGCAGTACGTCGGGAAAAGAAACGAGGACTACGCAGGACAGTGGACACCATATAATAAGTTTATCTTTTCTTTTCCATTTGTTTAAATTAATAATACAGGGCCATGAAGACCATAAAATTGGTGTAAGTGTAAATTAAGGAAAAAACTGAAATAAAATCAATGAACTGAAATAACGGAAAGTGTAATTAATTCACACTTGGTATAATAAAATTTTGTAGACGAACCCTGGACACCGGCGAGTGATACCTCGGCCTAAGAAGATTCGTTACAAATCTTTTGTTTGTGTGTTTTCTACGTCTAATATTTTAATAGCATCAATAGCAGCTGTTTGGCTGTCGTCAATATATGTTGTGCTAACGCTGTTGTTGTTTTTTGTTTCGTATGTCCTGCTTGTGTTCTGTCATTCTTTTTTTTTTGTAGGGCTTTTTTTGTTGTTCAAAATATAACAATATTTTATAAAATAAATTATAAAGTTATAAAATATAACAATTCAAAATAACAAAATATACATACTTTTTTTACAATTTTCGTGCTCTGTGCCTTTGGATTGTATTTCATATACGACATTGCTCTTTTCTTCGTTCTCTATTCTTGTTTTTGTTTTCGTGAATATTCGGTTTAAAGTCGCGTTGGATCTGTATGCAAATATTAGGTGTGTTTCCGTACTCTACATTGTGTAAGATTTGTGTAAGTTCAAACTTAGAGAGTAAAAATGACATGTGAGAATAGTTGCAAAAGTACGGAAACAGCTTCTAGTAAGTTTCAAGCACAAAACAGCTAATTTTGACTGCAGACATGTCAAACGTAAATTGCGCCAATTAAAATTATCGTAAATTTGTTTGTGAAGTTGATGCTTGTTCTTCTTGATGCTTGTGCTTACTTTACTCGGAGTCTTGAGTTCTAGCACTCTCTGTGCACTTTGTGTGCTCGAGAGAGCGGTTTTATGCTTGTTGTTCTTCTCCCATTTTAAGCACAGAAAGTACGGAAACAGAAAATAGTGTCCCACAAGTAACACAGTGTGAGTACGGAAACACACCTATTGTGTTGTCCGTTCTCATTATTGTCCGTATGTGTGTGTTACTTGTAAGTTTTGGTATGTATGTGATGGCGTGGTACTTTTTGTTAACTTGTTGAGTGTTGCCAGATTGAGTTTTGTGTTCTGTTGTTTGCGGGTTTTGTTTGTTTTTTAAAATTCTTGAATTGATAGATTTGAGTTTTGAAATGTAAAAACTGAAAGGCTCAACCAAGAGCTCGGGGTGGCGCCCATCTTGGTAGCAGGTCATGTTCGGTATATCGATATGAAACAAGCCTGCGAAGGTATAGCAATTGACCTTAAAACTTGTTAGTACGGGGACAGTCTTTACTCGTCAGATGGGGTAGACCCTATCTGTCCACCGCATGGAGACCTTAATTCGGCTGGAACTATGGTTGTGAAGTGTTGGCATGCGTGCATAAAAGTGTCAACTTTTCGGCTTTCCGAAGTGTTGCTTGTAAAGAGTTTGACTCGCACCCTCAAACTGGCACGGCAGTCACTGAGGGAAGTGTTGACATGGTTGTAAAACTAAGGGTTCTCATACTGAGCACGGCAGTCCCTGAGAACAATGGCCAATGCTCTTCTTTTCAGGATGTTGAAATCCGAACGGCCAGAGTAAGAGTGGAAATTGCAAAGGTCCTCCAGAGTAGGCATCGGTCATGCGCAATAATTTCCAGCTGAGTCGGCAACTGCAAATTGTTAGACTGGCCTTTAAGTGCTCATTGAGCACAGTCATGTATAAGAATGTACTTTTTCGTAATTGCATTTGTGTATTCTTGGTCTTTTTGCGGGGATGTTGTGGATCCTCATCTGACGGGATCGAGTTGCCCAGATGACTGTCGTGGGCTGGCCCTTCGGAGAGTCTCGTACTGGTTGTGGTTGTGTGAATGCTACACAGGTCTAGATTGACCGGCGGGGTCGCGCAATGGTACGACCGAGCTGGCATATCCGTCTTAAATATGCAAAAGATTGGGTAGGTCTCGTCTCCACCAGTAGATGGATTGCTACTGGTACTGCTATTACGGGCAGTATGTAATTTATTACATAATGCTCCTAATCAGCAGGGCACTGGGTGATGCTTTGTGTTTGTGAAGCAGCTTCCATGTTCGTGTTGCCACACCGGATGCCCCATGTGTTTTACTTGTTTAAAACATAAACGGGTCCGTGTTGTGGTACAACACAAAGTTCATGGTTGTTTGTTTCATGAACTATTACCCTAGGTTTTGGATAACCCAAGTTGCTTAAGCCATACGGCAGGTGCACTTGATAATCTCAATCGTCTGCCTCCCTTGTACGAACAAACCCGAAAGCAAGCATAGCATACATCTTTCAATTTATTTCATAGGATTGATGACAAAAAACATTTATTGTTAATCCAAAATAATCATTAATCGATTATAACTCGGGCTTTATTTATATAATTCATTTTCAATTAAAAAAAAAAAAAAAAAAAAAACAAAAACTGCCAGTGTAATTGTGAATATTTTTAATTAAAAAAAGCACAAAATTTCAACTGTAGAAAGGACTACTAAGCCTTTGCTTCGTGGTCGGAGGCACTGACCTTATGCTACAGCGCATACTTGTTTAGGTTTATTTTACCATGCCTACACAGTTAAAAAAGTTGATGCGTTTTTCGGTACAAGACTTGCATCGTATTTTATTTTGCATTTGCGACGATATTTTCCAGAAGTCCAAGTCTTAAAGAATTCACAAACGAATCATGAACGATTTTTCTTCATCTTTGACGAAACATGCAGATTCGGCCATACATTTCATTGACGAAAATCCCATATAAAATGCCCACGAACGCAATACAGAAATGTTGAGATTTTTCGTGCATGAATATATTACTGAATCGTTGTGGAAGTTTCGTCAACAAACAAGACAGAAATATGAAAAAAATTGTTTTTTAATTTTATATATTTTTTGATTTTATTTTATTTGTTTTTTCAAGCCAGATTATTTCCGATGTGTATTCTTTGATATATCAGTCTTGCAGTCAATTAATACGCTACGTTCTTAACCTTTAAGTAGGGACGTGAAGTTTTTTTCGCACAAACAAGGACGTGGGGTCTCACAGGCCCCTCCACTTTATTGCTTAGTTTTTCAGTAAGCACTTATCAATCTTTAAAAAAAAACTAAACTAAAAATTAAAAAGTACTAAAATTAAAAGAATATCAAAGTAAATCAAAGAAATCAAAGTAAATGCCAAGATCCTTAACTGCGGTTGACCTCTGAAAAAAACTGTTGGTATCATATGCATAATCGTGCATGATGAAAACATTTTTGCGACAAAAAGTTAATATATAACATTTCGAGAAATTCAACTTTAGACCATTAACCTTACAATACGAAAAAGGACGTTAATATCTGATTGAAATTTCAAGCAATCAGAGGAATTTTTAATAATAGAAAACAATTTCAGGTCATCAGCGTACATCAAACTTTTGCAGAATTTAAAACTTTTAGGTATATCGTTTATATAAAGGATGAACAGAAGTGGCCCTAGATGACTTCCCTGTGGAATTCCTGAAGTAGCTTGGACCATGCTAGGGTAACAATTATCAATTGTTACAATTATTTTTCTATTTACAAGGTAAGAGTTCATCCATTGTAAAAAGTTGGAGTGAAATCCTAGCTTGCTTAATTTTTGAATCAGTAATTTGTGGTCCAAGCTATCAAAAGCTTGCAAAACAAAGCAAAACAAAGAATAAATTTCAAAACGGACACAGATAGATGCGCTCAAAGCTACCGACACTTGATTAAAAAACAAACGACAACATAAAAATCAGTAGACAATGAAATGAAGAAAGCGCGGGTTCAAAAAAAGTTCTATTAAATGAATTTTAATTTAATTTAATTTAAGGCAATACCTGCTTGTTTGTATTTCTGTAACGTCTACCATGCAACTGCATAGTTATTGTTTATATTGTCAGTATCTACTTTAAAGTTAACAGCTCTGTCCCCTTTTTGGTGTATTCGTAAACTTTCCAGTGCCAATCTGTGAGGACGAAAGTCGCTACCCTCGTTTTCGCCTAACATCTTTAGTCACTGTTCATTTTGCGTTAATATTTTGCATGTGACTTCTAAATCCTTGCATCAATTTTTCTTAATCCCTGTGAATTATTATTCTATAATAATATTATTTCATTATTATTTAAAGGCACTGGCTTGCACACCACACTTTCCCATCTTTTATTTATAAGTTAGTCATATGAAATTACAGTTAGTAGCATGTTAATCAAATTAGTCGCATAAACATCATTTACTTTTCATCAAACATTAATCCCACCATTAAACTAAAGCTTAATGTAAACATCAACTTAATAACCTCATGTCACCCGGTTAACATCACTAGGCCGTGGTGAAAAATAAATGCAGGCAAAAAGACGAACAGCTGAGACAAAAAAACCCACCACGAGTCTGCTGTGCTGCTAAGCTAAGGTAACTTAGACAAAGATGAGAAAATTAAAATTTCTTCTTGCGGCGGCAGCCAACTCGGTAAGTCATAATAAATTTCTTAGCTCCTGAAATCTTTCATAGCATTGTGCCGTAGTGACTAGTGCTATACTTGAGGAAATTTTTCTAAGTCTTATCATAGCGTTATGCCGTAGTGACTAGCGCTATATTTTCTAAGTCTTTTTCGACGTTGCATCGCAGTGCTCAGCTTGATATTTTTCTAAGTCTTTTCATAGCATTGTGCCGTAGTGACCAGTGCTATATTCGCGTATATTTTTCTAAGTCTTTTTCGACGTTGCATCGCAGTGCTCAGCTTGATATTTTTCTAAGTCTTTTCATAGCATTGTGCCGTAGTGACCAGTGCTATATTCGCGTATATTTTTCTAAGTTTTTTTTTCGACGTTGCTTCGCAGTGCTCAACTTGATATTTTTCTAAGTCTTTTCATAGCATTGTGCCGTAGTGACCAGTGCTATACTCGCGTATATTTTTCTAAGTCTTTTTCGACGTTGCATCGCAGTACTTGTCAGCTTGATATTTTCTAAGTCTTTTCATAGCATTGTGCCGTAGTGACCAGTGCTATACTCGCGTATATTTTCTAAGTCTTTTCGACGTTGCATCGCAGTACTTGTCAGCTTGATATTTTCTAAGTCTTTTCATAGCATTGTGCCGTAGTGACCAGTGCTATACTCGCGTATATTTTCTAAGTCTTTTCGACGTTGCATCGCAGTGCTCTGCTTGGTATTTTTCGAAGTCTTTTCATAGCATTGTGCCGTAGTGACCAGTGCTATATTCGCGTATAATTTCTAAGTCTTTCCGACGTTGCATCGCAGTGCCCCACTTGATATTTTCTAAGTCTTTTCGACGTTGAAGTGAGAATTGATACTAACAAAGCGTCTCTTTTACATGCCGACTGGACGTTCGCAGTACGTCGGGAAAAGAAACGAGGACTACGCAGGACAGTGGACACCATATAATAAGTTTATCTTTTCTTTTCCATTTGTTTAAATTAATAATACAGGGTCATGATGACCATAAAATTGGTGTAAGTGTAAATTAAGGAAAAAACTGAAATAAAATCAATGAACTGAAATAACGGAAAGTGTAATTAATTCACACTTGGTATAATAAAATTTTGTAGACGAACCCTGGACACCGGCGAGTGATACCTCGGCCTAAGAAGATTCGTTACAAATCTTTTGTTTGTGTGTTTTCTACGTCTAATATTTTAATAGCATCAATAGCAGCTGTTTGGCTGTCGTCAATATATGTTATGCTAACGCTGTTGTTGTTTTTTGTTTCGTATGTCCTGCTTGTGTTCTGTCATTCTTTTTTTTTTTGTATTGCTTTTTTTGTTGTTCAAAATATAACAATATTTTATAAAATAAATTATAAAGTTATAAAATATAACAATTCAAAATAACAAAATATACATATTTTTTTTACAATTTTCGTGCTCTGTGCCTTTGGATTGTATTTCATATACGACATTGCTCTTTTCTTCGTTCTCTATTCTTGTTTTTGTTTTCGTGAATATTCGGTTTAAAGTCGCGTTGGATCTGTATGCAAATATTAGGTGTGTTTCTGTACTCTACATTGTGTAAGATTTGTGTAAGTTCAAACTTAGAGAGTAAAAATGACATGTGAGAATAGTTGCAAAAGTACGGAAACAGCTTCTAGTAAGTTTCAAGCACAAAACAGCTGATTTTGACTGCAGACATGTCAAACGTAAATTGCGCCAATTAAAATTATCGTAAATTTGTTTGTGAAGTTGATGCTTGTTCTTCTTGATGCTTGTGCTTACTTTACTCGGAATCTTGAGTTCTAGCACTCTCTGTGCACTTTGTGTGCTCGAGAGAGCGGTTTTATGCTTTTTGTTCTTCTCCCATTTTAAGCACAGAAAGTACGGAAACAGAAAATAGTGTCCCACAAGTAACACAGTGTGAGTACGGAAACACACCTATTGTGTTGTCCGTTCTCATTATTGTCCGTATGTGTGTGTTACTTGTAAGTTTTGGTATGTATGTGATGGCGTGGTACTTTTTCTTAACTTGTTGAGTGTTGCCAGATTGAGTTTTGTGTTCTGTTGTTTGCGGGTAGTGTTTGTTTTTTAAAATTCTTGAATTGATAGATTTGAATTTTGAAATGTAAAAACTGAAAGGCTCAACCAAGAGCTCGGGGTGGCGCCCATCTTGGTAGCAGGTCATGTTCGGTATATCGATATGAAACAAGCCTGCGAAGGTATAGCAATTGACCTTAAAACTTGTTAGTACGGGGACAGTCTTTACTCGTCAGATGGGGTAGACCCTATCTATCCACCGCATGGAGACCTTAATTCGGCTGGAACTATGGTTGTGAAGTGTTGGCATGCGTGCATAAAAGTGTCAACTTTTCGGCTTTCCGAAGTGTTGCTTGTCAAGAGTTTGACTCGCACCCTCAAACTGGCACGGCAGTCACTGAGGGAAGTGTTGACATGGTTGTAAAACTAAGGGTTCTCATATTGAGCATGGCAGTCCCTGAGAACAATGGCCAATACTCTTCTTTTCAGGATGTTGAAATCCGAACGGCCAGAGTAAGAGTGGCAATTGCAAAGGTCCTCCAGAGTAGGCATCGGTCATGCGCAATAATTTCCAGCTGAGTCGGCAACTGCAAATTGTTAGACTGGCCTTTAAGTGCTCATTGAGCACAGTCATGTATAAGAATGTACTTTTTCGTAATTGCATTTGTGTATTCTTGGTCTTTTTGCGGGGATGTTGTGGATCCTCATCTGACGGGATCGAGTGGCCCAGATGACTGTCGTGGGCTGGCCCTTCGGAGAGTCTCGTACTGGTTGTGGTTGTGTGAATGCTACACAGGTCTAGATTGACCGGCGGGGTTGCGCAGTGGTACGACCGAGCTGGCATATCCGTCTTAATATGCAAGAGATTGGGTAGGTCTCGTCTCCACCAGTAGATGGATTGCTACTGGTACTGCTATTACGGGCAGTATGTAATTTATTACATAATGCTCCTAATCAGCAGGGCACTGGGTGATGCTTTGTGTTTGTGAAGCAGCTTCCATGTTCGTGTTGCCACACCGGATGCCCCATGTGTTTTACTGTTTTTACTTTAAAACATAAACGGGTCCGTGTTGTGGTACAACACAAAGTTCATGGTTGTTTGTTTCATGAACTATTACCCTAGGTTTTGGATAACCCAAGTTGCTTAAGCCATACGGCAGGTGCACTTGATAATCTCAAAATCGTCTGCCTCCCTTGTACGAACAAACCCGAAAGCAAGCATAGCATACATCTTTCAATTTATTTCATAGGATTGATGACAAAAAACATTTATTGTTAATCCAAAATAATCATTAATCGATTATAACTCGGGCTTTATTTATATAATTCATTTTCAATTAAAAAAAAAAAAAAAAAACAAAAACTGCCAGTGTAATTGTGAATATTTTTAATTAAAAAAAGCACAAAATTTCAACTGTAGAAAGGACTACTAAGCCTTTGCTTCGTGGTCGGAGGCACTGACCTTATGCTACAGCGCATACTTGTTTAGGTTTATTTTACCATGCCTACACAGTTAAAAAAGTTGATGCGTTTTTCGGTACAAGACTTGCATCGTATTTTATTTTGCATTTGCAACGATATTTTCCAGAAGTCCAAGTCTTAAAGAATTCACAAACGAATCATGAACGATTTTTCTTCATCTTTGACGAAACATGCAGATTCGGCCATACATTTCATTGACGAAAATCCCATATAAAATGCCCACGAACGCAATACAGAAATGTTGAGATTTTTCGTGCATGAATATATTACTGAATCGTTGTGGAAGTTTCGTCAACAAACAAGACAGAAATATGAAAAAAATTGTTTTTTAATTTTATATATTTTTTGATTTTATTTTATTTGTTTTTTCAAGCCAGATTATTTCCGATGTGTATTCTTTGATATATCAGTCTTGCAGTCAATTAATACGCTACGTTCTTAACCTTTAAGTAGGGACGTGAAGTTTTTTTCGCACAAACAAGGACGTGGGGTCTCACAGGCCCCTCCACTTTATTGCTTAGTTTTTCAGTAAGCACTTATCAATCTTTAAAAAAAAACTGCAAACCGTGGCTTAAGTACTAAAATTAAAAGAATATCAAAGTAAATCAAAGTAAATGCCAAGATCCTTAACTGCGGTTGACCTCTGAAAAAAACTGTTGGTATCATATGCATAATCGTGCATGATGAAAACATTTTTGCGACAAAAAGTTAATATATAACATTTCGAGAAATTCAACTTTAGACCATTAACCTTACAATACGAAAAAGGACGTTAATATCTGATTGAAATTTCAAGCAATCAGAGGAATTTTTAATAATAGAAAACAATTTCAGGTCATCAGCGTACATCAAACTTTTGCAGAATTTAAAACTTTTAGGTATATCGTTTATATAAAGGATGAACAGAAGTGGCCCTAGATGACTTCCCTGTGGAATTCCTGAAGTAGCTTGGACCATGCTAGGGTAACAATTATCAATTGTTACAATTATTTTTCTATTTACAAGGTAAGAGTTCATCCATTGTAAAAAGTTGGAGTGAAATCCTAGCTTGCTTAATTTTTGAATCAGTAATTTGTGGTCCAAGCTATCAAAAGCTTGCAAAACAAAGCAAAACAAAGAATAAATTTCAAAACGGACACAGATAGATGCGCTCAAAGCTACCGACACTTGATTAAAAAACAAACGACAACATAAAAATCAGTAGACAATGAAACGAAGAAAGCGCGGGTGCAAAAAAAGTTCTATTAAATGAATTTTAATTTAATTTAATTTAAGGCAATACCTGCTTGTTTGTATTTCTGTAACGTCTACCATAAATGTGAAGTGTTAAGCTTTCCGTTTAATGTTTAATATGTAAGTTTTTTATTTTCGCATTCAAGAATGTTAAAAATTTTAATGTAAAATTTTTTGCTTAAACAGTGTCCCTGATGATAAAGTCCGGCGGAGTTTGAAATATTGGACAAAATAAATATGTTAATAAAAACAAACAAATATTTTGTTTTATATTAATAAATTGACCTTGAGCCCGAAAAACAACAAAATAATTTAAATTAACTTACTTTATATCATTATATAAACACAAACATTTTTTTAAAAATAAACATTAAACGGTAAAAATGAACACAACAAACTATACCTCTTAAGCATCTACTTATCCAGTGCAACTGCATAGTTATTGTTTATATTGTCAGTATCTACTTTAAAGTTAACAGCTCTGTCCCCTTTTTGGTGTATTCGTAAACTTTCCAGTGCCAATCTGTGAGGATGAAAGTCGCTACCCTCGTTTTCGCCTAACATCTTTAGTCACTGTTCATTTTGCGTTAATATTTTGCATGTGACTTCTAAATCCTTGCATCAATTTTTCTTAATCCCTGTGAATTATTATTCTATAATAATATTATTTCATTATTATTTAAAGGCACTGGCTTGCACACCACACTTTCCCATCTTTTATTTATAAGTTAGTCATATGAAATTACAGTTAGTAGCATGTTAATCAAATTAGTCGCATAAACATCATTTACTTTTCATCAAACATTAATCCCACCATTAAACTAAAGCTTAATGTAAACATCAACTTAATAACCTCATGTCACCCGGTTAACATCACTAGGCCGTGGTGAAAAATAAATGCAGGCAAAAAGACGAACAGCTGAGACAAAAAAACCCACCACGAGTCTGCTGTGCTGCTAAGCTAAGGTAACTTAGACAAAGATGAGAAAATTAAAATTTCTTCTTGCGGCGGCAGCCAACTCGGTAAGTCATAATAAATTTCTTAGCTCCTGAAATCTTTCATAGCATTGTGCCGTAGTGACTAGTGCTATACTTGAGGAAATTTTTCTAAGTCTTTTCATAGCGTTATGCCGTAGTGACTAGCGCTATATTTTCTAAGTCTTTTTCGACGTTGCATCGCAGTGCTCAGCTTGATATTTTTCTAAGTCTTTTCATAGCATTGTGCCGTAGTGACCAGTGCTATATTCGCGTATATTTTTCTAAGTCTTTTTCGACGTTGCATCGCAGTGCTCAGCTTGATATTTTTCTAAGTCTTTTCATAGCATTGTGCCGTAGTGACCAGTGCTATATTCGCGTATATTTTTCTAAGTTTTTTTTTCGACGTTGCTTCGCAGTGCTCAACTTGATATTTTTCTAAGTCTTTTCATAGCATTGTGCCGTAGTGACCAGTGCTATACTCGCGTATATTTTTCTAAGTCTTTTTCGACGTTGCATCGCAGTACTTGTCAGCTTGATATTTTCTAAGTCTTTTCATAGCATTGTGCCGTAGTGACCAGTGCTATACTCGCGTATATTTTCTAAGTCTTTTCGACGTTGCATCGCAGTACTTGTCAGCTTGATATTTTCTAAGTCTTTTCATAGCATTGTGCCGTAGTGACCAGTGCTATACTCGCGTATATTTTCTAAGTCTTTTCGACGTTGCATCGCAGTGCTCTGCTTGGTATTTTTCGAAGTCTTTTCATAGCATTGTGCCGTAGTGACCAGTGCTATATTCGCGTATAATTTCTAAGTCTTTCCGACGTTGCATCGCAGTGCCCCACTTGATATTTTCTAAGTCTTTTCGACGTTGAAGTGAGAATTGATACTAACAAAGCGTCTCTTTTACATGCCGACTGGACGTTCGCAGTACGTCGGGAAAAGAAACGAGGACTACGCAGGACAGTGGACACCATATAATAAGTTTATCTTTTCTTTTCCATTTGTTTAAATTAATAATACAGGGTCATGAAGACCATAAAATTGGTGTAAGTGTAAATTAAGGAAAAAACTGAAATAAAATCAATGAACTGAAATAACGGAAAGTGTAATTAATTCACACTTGGTATAATAAAATTTTGTAGACGAACCCTGGACACCGGCGAGTGATACCTCGGCCTAAGAAGATTCGTTACAAATCTTTTGTTTGTGTGTTTTCTACGTCTAATATTTTAATAGCATCAATAGCAGCTGTTTGGCTGTCGTCAATATATGTTGTGCTAACGCTGTTGTTGTTTTTTGTTTCGTATGTCCTGCTTGTGTTCTGTCATTCTTTTTTTTTTGTAGGGCTTTTTTTGTTGTTCAAAATATAACAATATTTTATAAAATAAATTATAAAGTTATAAAATATAACAATTCAAAATAACAAAATATACATACTTTTTTTACAATTTTCGTGCTCTGTGCCTTTGGATTGTATTTCATATACGACATTGCTCTTTTCTTCGTTCTCTATTCTTGTTTTTGTTTTCGTGAATATTCGGTTTAAAGTCGCGTTGGATCTGTATGCAAATATTAGGTGTGTTTCCGTACTCTACATTGTGTAAGATTTGTGTAAGTTCAAACTTAGAGAGTAAAAATGACATGTGAGAATAGTTGCAAAAGTACGGAAACAGCTTCTAGTAAGTTTCAAGCACAAAACAGCTAATTTTGACTGCAGACATGTCAAACGTAAATTGCGCCAATTAAAATTATCGTAAATTTGTTTGTGAAGTTGATGCTTGTTCTTCTTGATGCTTGTGCTTACTTTACTCGGAGTCTTGAGTTCTAGCACTCTCTGTGCACTTTGTGTGCTCGAGAGAGCGGTTTTATGCTTGTTGTTCTTCTCCCATTTTAAGCACAGAAAGTACGGAAACAGAAAATAGTGTCCCACAAGTAACACAGTGTGAGTACGGAAACACACCTATTGTGTTGTCCGTTCTCATTATTGTCCGTATGTGTGTGTTACTTGTAAGTTTTGGTATGTATGTGATGGCGTGGTACTTTTTGTTAACTTGTTGAGTGTTGCCAGATTGAGTTTTGTGTTCTGTTGTTTGCGGGTTTTGTTTGTTTTTTAAAATTCTTGAATTGATAGATTTGAGTTTTGAAATGTAAAAACTGAAAGGCTCAACCAAGAGCTCGGGGTGGCGCCCATCTTGGTAGCAGGTCATGTTCGGTATATCGATATGAAACAAGCCTGCGAAGGTATAGCAATTGACCTTAAAACTTGTTAGTACGGGGACAGTCTTTACTCGTCAGATGGGGTAGACCCTATCTGTCCACCGCATGGAGACCTTAATTCGGCTGGAACTATGGTTGTGAAGTGTTGGCATGCGTGCATAAAAGTGTCAACTTTTCGGCTTTCCGAAGTGTTGCTTGTAAAGAGTTTGACTCGCACCCTCAAACTGGCACGGCAGTCACTGAGGGAAGTGTTGACATGGTTGTAAAACTAAGGGTTCTCATACTGAGCACGGCAGTCCCTGAGAACAATGGCCAATGCTCTTCTTTTCAGGATGTTGAAATCCGAACGGCCAGAGTAAGAGTGGAAATTGCAAAGGTCCTCCAGAGTAGGCATCGGTCATGCGCAATAATTTCCAGCTGAGTCGGCAACTGCAAATTGTTAGACTGGCCTTTAAGTGCTCATTGAGCACAGTCATGTATAAGAATGTACTTTTTCGTAATTGCATTTGTGTATTCTTGGTCTTTTTGCGGGGATGTTGTGGATCCTCATCTGACGGGATCGAGTTGCCCAGATGACTGTCGTGGGCTGGCCCTTCGGAGAGTCTCGTACTGGTTGTGGTTGTGTGAATGCTACACAGGTCTAGATTGACCGGCGGGGTCGCGCAATGGTACGACCGAGCTGGCATATCCGTCTTAAATATGCAAAAGATTGGGTAGGTCTCGTCTCCACCAGTAGATGGATTGCTACTGGTACTGCTATTACGGGCAGTATGTAATTTATTACATAATGCTCCTAATCAGCAGGGCACTGGGTGATGCTTTGTGTTTGTGAAGCAGCTTCCATGTTCGTGTTGCCACACCGGATGCCCCATGTGTTTTACTTGTTTAAAACATAAACGGGTCCGTGTTGTGGTACAACACAAAGTTCATGGTTGTTTGTTTCATGAACTATTACCCTAGGTTTTGGATAACCCAAGTTGCTTAAGCCATACGGCAGGTGCACTTGATAATCTCAAAATCGTCTGCCTCCCTTGTACGAACAAACCCGAAAGCAAGCATAGCATACATCTTTCAATTTATTTCATAGGATTGATGACAAAAAACATTTATTGTTAATCCAAAATAATCATTAATCGATTATAACTCGGGCTTTATTTATATAATTCATTTTCAATTAAAAAAAAAAAAAAAAAAAAACAAAAACTGCCAGTGTAATTGTGAATATTTTTAATTAAAAAAAGCACAAAATTTCAACTGTAGAAAGGACTACTAAGCCTTTGCTTCGTGGTCGGAGGCACTGACCTTATGCTACAGCGCATACTTGTTTAGGTTTATTTTACCATGCCTACACAGTTAAAAAAGTTGATGCGTTTTTCGGTACAAGACTTGCATCGTATTTTATTTTGCATTTGCGACGATATTTTCCAGAAGTCCAAGTCTTAAAGAATTCACAAACGAATCATGAACGATTTTTCTTCATCTTTGACGAAACATGCAGATTCGGCCATACATTTCATTGACGAAAATCCCATATAAAATGCCCACGAACGCAATACAGAAATGTTGAGATTTTTCGTGCATGAATATATTACTGAATCGTTGTGGAAGTTTCGTCAACAAACAAGACAGAAATATGAAAAAAATTGTTTTTTAATTTTATATATTTTTTGATTTTATTTTATTTGTTTTTTCAAGCCAGATTATTTCCGATGTGTATTCTTTGATATATCAGTCTTGCAGTCAATTAATACGCTACGTTCTTAACCTTTAAGTAGGGACGTGAAGTTTTTTTCGCACAAACAAGGACGTGGGGTCTCACAGGCCCCTCCACTTTATTGCTTAGTTTTTCAGTAAGCACTTATCAATCTTTAAAAAAAAACTAAACTAAAAATTAAAAAGTACTAAAATTAAAAGAATATCAAAGTAAATCAAAGAAATCAAAGTAAATGCCAAGATCCTTAACTGCGGTTGACCTCTGAAAAAAACTGTTGGTATCATATGCATAATCGTGCATGATGAAAACATTTTTGCGACAAAAAGTTAATATATAACATTTCGAGAAATTCAACTTTAGACCATTAACCTTACAATACGAAAAAGGACGTTAATATCTGATTGAAATTTCAAGCAATCAGAGGAATTTTTAATAATAGAAAACAATTTCAGGTCATCAGCGTACATCAAACTTTTGCAGAATTTAAAACTTTTAGGTATATCGTTTATATAAAGGATGAACAGAAGTGGCCCTAGATGACTTCCCTGTGGAATTCCTGAAGTAGCTTGGACCATGCTAGGGTAACAATTATCAATTGTTACAATTATTTTTCTATTTACAAGGTAAGAGTTCATCCATTGTAAAAAGTTGGAGTGAAATCCTAGCTTGCTTAATTTTTGAATCAGTAATTTGTGGTCCAAGCTATCAAAAGCTTGCAAAACAAAGCAAAACAAAGAATAAATTTCAAAACGGACACAGATAGATGCGCTCAAAGCTACCGACACTTGATTAAAAAACAAACGACAACATAAAAATCAGTAGACAATGAAACGAAGAAAGCGCGGGTGCAAAAAAAGTTCTATTAAATGAATTTTAATTTAATTTAATTTAAGGCAATACCTGCTTGTTTGTATTTCTGTAACGTCTACCATAAATGTGAAGTGTTAAGCTTTCCGTTTAATGTTCAATATGTAAGTTTTTTATTTTCGCATTCAAGAATGTTAAAAATTTTAATGTAAAATTTTTTGCTTAAACAGTGTCCCTGATGATAAAGTCCGGCGGAGTTTGAAATATTGGACAAAATAAATATGTTAATAAAAACAAACAAATATTTTGTTTTATATTAATAAATTGACCTTGAGCCCGAAAAACAACAAAATAATTTAAATTAACTTACTTTATATCATTATATAAACACAAACATTTTTTTAAAAATAAACATTAAACGGTAAAAATGAACACAACAAACTATACCTCTTAAGCATCTACTTATCCAGTGCAACTGCATAGTTATTGTTTATATTGTCAGTATCTACTTTAAAGTTAACAGCTCTGTCCCCTTTTTGGTGTATTCGTAAACTTTCCAGTGCCAATCTGTGAGGATGAAAGTCGCTACCCTCGTTTTCGCCTAACATCTTTAGTCACTGTTCATTTTGCGTTAATATTTTGCATGTGACTTCTAAATCCTTGCATCAATTTTTCTTAATCCCTGTGAATTATTATTCTATAATAATATTATTTCATTATTATTTAAAGGCACTGGCTTGCACACCACACTTTCCCATCTTTTATTTATAAGTTAGTCATATGAAATTACAGTTAGTAGCATGTTAATCAAATTAGTCGCATAAACATCATTTACTTTTCATCAAACATTAATCCCACCATTAAACTAAAGCTTAATGTAAACATCAACTTAATAACCTCATGTCACCCGGTTAACATCACTAGGCCGTGGTGAAAAATAAATGCAGGCAAAAAGACGAACAGCTGAGACAAAAAAACCCACCACGAGTCTGCTGTGCTGCTAAGCTAAGGTAACTTAGACAAAGATGAGAAAATTAAAATTTCTTCTTGCGGCGGCAGCCAACTCGGTAAGTCATAATAAATTTCTTAGCTCCTGAAATCTTTCATAGCATTGTGCCGTAGTGACTAGTGCTATACTTGAGGAAATTTTTCTAAGTCTTTTCATAGCGTTATGCCGTAGTGACTAGCGCTATATTTTCTAAGTCTTTTTCGACGTTGCATCGCAGTGCTCAGCTTGATATTTTTCTAAGTCTTTTCATAGCATTGTGCCGTAGTGACCAGTGCTATATTCGCGTATATTTTTCTAAGTCTTTTTCGACGTTGCATCGCAGTGCTCAGCTTGATATTTTTCTAAGTCTTTTCATAGCATTGTGCCGTAGTGACCAGTGCTATATTCGCGTATATTTTTCTAAGTTTTTTTTTCGACGTTGCTTCGCAGTGCTCAACTTGATATTTTTCTAAGTCTTTTCATAGCATTGTGCCGTAGTGACCAGTGCTATACTCGCGTATATTTTTCTAAGTCTTTTTCGACGTTGCATCGCAGTACTTGTCAGCTTGATATTTTCTAAGTCTTTTCATAGCATTGTGCCGTAGTGACCAGTGCTATACTCGCGTATATTTTCTAAGTCTTTTCGACGTTGCATCGCAGTACTTGTCAGCTTGATATTTTCTAAGTCTTTTCATAGCATTGTGCCGTAGTGACCAGTGCTATACTCGCGTATATTTTCTAAGTCTTTTCGACGTTGCATCGCAGTGCTCTGCTTGGTATTTTTCGAAGTCTTTTCATAGCATTGTGCCGTAGTGACCAGTGCTATATTCGCGTATAATTTCTAAGTCTTTCCGACGTTGCATCGCAGTGCCCCACTTGATATTTTCTAAGTCTTTTCGACGTTGAAGTGAGAATTGATACTAACAAAGCGTCTCTTTTACATGCCGACTGGACGTTCGCAGTACGTCGGGAAAAGAAACGAGGACTACGCAGGACAGTGGACACCATATAATAAGTTTATCTTTTCTTTTCCATTTGTTTAAATTAATAATACAGGGTCATGAAGACCATAAAATTGGTGTAAGTGTAAATTAAGGAAAAAACTGAAATAAAATCAATGAACTGAAATAACGGAAAGTGTAATTAATTCACACTTGGTATAATAAAATTTTGTAGACGAACCCTGGACACCGGCGAGTGATACCTCGGCCTAAGAAGATTCGTTACAAATCTTTTGTTTGTGTGTTTTCTACGTCTAATATTTTAATAGCATCAATAGCAGCTGTTTGGCTGTCGTCAATATATGTTGTGCTAACGCTGTTGTTGTTTTTTGTTTCGTATGTCCTGCTTGTGTTCTGTCATTCTTTTTTTTTTGTAGGGCTTTTTTTGTTGTTCAAAATATAACAATATTTTATAAAATAAATTATAAAGTTATAAAATATAACAATTCAAAATAACAAAATATACATACTTTTTTTACAATTTTCGTGCTCTGTGCCTTTGGATTGTATTTCATATACGACATTGCTCTTTTCTTCGTTCTCTATTCTTGTTTTTGTTTTCGTGAATATTCGGTTTAAAGTCGCGTTGGATCTGTATGCAAATATTAGGTGTGTTTCCGTACTCTACATTGTGTAAGATTTGTGTAAGTTCAAACTTAGAGAGTAAAAATGACATGTGAGAATAGTTGCAAAAGTACGGAAACAGCTTCTAGTAAGTTTCAAGCACAAAACAGCTAATTTTGACTGCAGACATGTCAAACGTAAATTGCGCCAATTAAAATTATCGTAAATTTGTTTGTGAAGTTGATGCTTGTTCTTCTTGATGCTTGTGCTTACTTTACTCGGAGTCTTGAGTTCTAGCACTCTCTGTGCACTTTGTGTGCTCGAGAGAGCGGTTTTATGCTTGTTGTTCTTCTCCCATTTTAAGCACAGAAAGTACGGAAACAGAAAATAGTGTCCCACAAGTAACACAGTGTGAGTACGGAAACACACCTATTGTGTTGTCCGTTCTCATTATTGTCCGTATGTGTGTGTTACTTGTAAGTTTTGGTATGTATGTGATGGCGTGGTACTTTTTGTTAACTTGTTGAGTGTTGCCAGATTGAGTTTTGTGTTCTGTTGTTTGCGGGTTTTGTTTGTTTTTTAAAATTCTTGAATTGATAGATTTGAGTTTTGAAATGTAAAAACTGAAAGGCTCAACCAAGAGCTCGGGGTGGCGCCCATCTTGGTAGCAGGTCATGTTCGGTATATCGATATGAAACAAGCCTGCGAAGGTATAGCAATTGACCTTAAAACTTGTTAGTACGGGGACAGTCTTTACTCGTCAGATGGGGTAGACCCTATCTGTCCACCGCATGGAGACCTTAATTCGGCTGGAACTATGGTTGTGAAGTGTTGGCATGCGTGCATAAAAGTGTCAACTTTTCGGCTTTCCGAAGTGTTGCTTGTAAAGAGTTTGACTCGCACCCTCAAACTGGCACGGCAGTCACTGAGGGAAGTGTTGACATGGTTGTAAAACTAAGGGTTCTCATACTGAGCACGGCAGTCCCTGAGAACAATGGCCAATGCTCTTCTTTTCAGGATGTTGAAATCCGAACGGCCAGAGTAAGAGTGGAAATTGCAAAGGTCCTCCAGAGTAGGCATCGGTCATGCGCAATAATTTCCAGCTGAGTCGGCAACTGCAAATTGTTAGACTGGCCTTTAAGTGCTCATTGAGCACAGTCATGTATAAGAATGTACTTTTTCGTAATTGCATTTGTGTATTCTTGGTCTTTTTGCGGGGATGTTGTGGATCCTCATCTGACGGGATCGAGTTGCCCAGATGACTGTCGTGGGCTGGCCCTTCGGAGAGTCTCGTACTGGTTGTGGTTGTGTGAATGCTACACAGGTCTAGATTGACCGGCGGGGTCGCGCAATGGTACGACCGAGCTGGCATATCCGTCTTAAATATGCAAAAGATTGGGTAGGTCTCGTCTCCACCAGTAGATGGATTGCTACTGGTACTGCTATTACGGGCAGTATGTAATTTATTACATAATGCTCCTAATCAGCAGGGCACTGGGTGATGCTTTGTGTTTGTGAAGCAGCTTCCATGTTCGTGTTGCCACACCGGATGCCCCATGTGTTTTACTTGTTTAAAACATAAACGGGTCCGTGTTGTGGTACAACACAAAGTTCATGGTTGTTTGTTTCATGAACTATTACCCTAGGTTTTGGATAACCCAAGTTGCTTAAGCCATACGGCAGGTGCACTTGATAATCTCAAAATCGTCTGCCTCCCTTGTACGAACAAACCCGAAAGCAAGCATAGCATACATCTTTCAATTTATTTCATAGGATTGATGACAAAAAACATTTATTGTTAATCCAAAATAATCATTAATCGATTATAACTCGGGCTTTATTTATATAATTCATTTTCAATTAAAAAAAAAAAAAAAAAAAAACAAAAACTGCCAGTGTAATTGTGAATATTTTTAATTAAAAAAAGCACAAAATTTCAACTGTAGAAAGGACTACTAAGCCTTTGCTTCGTGGTCGGAGGCACTGACCTTATGCTACAGCGCATACTTGTTTAGGTTTATTTTACCATGCCTACACAGTTAAAAAAGTTGATGCGTTTTTCGGTACAAGACTTGCATCGTATTTTATTTTGCATTTGCGACGATATTTTCCAGAAGTCCAAGTCTTAAAGAATTCACAAACGAATCATGAACGATTTTTCTTCATCTTTGACGAAACATGCAGATTCGGCCATACATTTCATTGACGAAAATCCCATATAAAATGCCCACGAACGCAATACAGAAATGTTGAGATTTTTCGTGCATGAATATATTACTGAATCGTTGTGGAAGTTTCGTCAACAAACAAGACAGAAATATGAAAAAAATTGTTTTTTAATTTTATATATTTTTTGATTTTATTTTATTTGTTTTTTCAAGCCAGATTATTTCCGATGTGTATTCTTTGATATATCAGTCTTGCAGTCAATTAATACGCTACGTTCTTAACCTTTAAGTAGGGACGTGAAGTTTTTTTCGCACAAACAAGGACGTGGGGTCTCACAGGCCCCTCCACTTTATTGCTTAGTTTTTCAGTAAGCACTTATCAATCTTTAAAAAAAAACTAAACTAAAAATTAAAAAGTACTAAAATTAAAAGAATATCAAAGTAAATCAAAGAAATCAAAGTAAATGCCAAGATCCTTAACTGCGGTTGACCTCTGAAAAAAACTGTTGGTATCATATGCATAATCGTGCATGATGAAAACATTTTTGCGACAAAAAGTTAATATATAACATTTCGAGAAATTCAACTTTAGACCACTAACCTTACAATACGAAAAAGGACGTTAATATCTGATTGAAATTTCAAGCAATCAGAGGAATTTTTAATAATAGAAAACAATTTCAGGTCATCAGCGTACATCAAACTTTTGCAGAATTTAAAACTTTTAGGTATATCGTTTATATAAAGGATGAACAGAAGTGGCCCTAGATGACTTCCCTGTGGAATTCCTGAAGTAGCTTGGACCATGCTAGGGTAACAATTATCAATTGTTACAATTATTTTTCTATTTACAAGGTAAGAGTTCATCCATTGTAAAAAGTTGGAGTGAAATCCTAGCTTGCTTAATTTTTGAATCAGTAATTTGTGGTCCAAGCTATCAAAAGCTTGCAAAACAAAGCAAAACAAAGAATAAATTTCAAAACGGACACAGATAGATGCGCTCAAAGCTACCGACACTTGATTAAAAAACAAACGACAACATAAAAATCAGTAGACAATGAAATGAAGAAAGCGCGGGTTCAAAAAAAGTTCTATTAAATGAATTTTAATTTAATTTAATTTAAGGCAATACCTGCTTGTTTGTATTTCTGTAACGTCTACCATGCAACTGCATAGTTATTGTTTATATTGTCAGTATCTACTTTAAAGTTAACAGCTCTGTCCCCTTTTTGGTGTATTCGTAAACTTTCCAGTGCCAATCTGTGAGGACGAAAGTCGCTACCCTCGTTTTCGCCTAACATCTTTAGTCACTGTTCATTTTGCGTTAATATTTTGCATGTGACTTCTAAATCCTTGTATCAATTTTTCTTAATCCCTGTGAATTATTATTCTATAATAATATTATTTCATTATTATTTAAAGGCACTGGCTTGCACACCACACTTTCCCATCTTTTATTTATAAGTTAGTCATATGAAATTACAGTTAGTAGCATGTTAAACAAATTAGTCGCATAAACATCATTTACTTTTCATCAAACATTAATCCCACCATTAAACTAAAGCTTAATGTAAACGTCAACTTAATAACCTCATGTCACCCGGTTAACATCACTAGGCCGTGGTGAAAAATAAATGCAGGCAAAAAGACGAACAGCTGAGACAAAAAAACCCACCACGAGTCTGCTGTGCTGCTAAGCTAAGGTAACTTAGACAAAGATGAGAAAATTAAAATTTCTTCTTGCGGCGGCAGCCAACTCGGTAAGTCATAATAAATTTCTTAGCTCCTGAAATCTTTCATAGCATTGTGCCGTAGTGACCAGTGCTATACTTGAGGAAATTTTTCTAAGTCTTTTCATAGCGTTATGCCGTAGTGACTAGCGCTATATTTTCTAAGTCTTTTCGACGTTGCATCGCAGTGCTCAGCTTGATATTTTTCTAAGTCTTTTCATAGCATTGTGACGTAGTGACCAGTGCTATATTCGCGTATATTTTTCTAAGTCTTTTTCGACGTTGCATCGCAGTGCTCAGCTTGATATTTTTCTAAGTCTTTTCATAGCATTGTGCCGTAGTGACCAGTGCTATATTCGAGTATATTTTTCTAAGTTTTTTTTTCGACGTTGCTTCGCAGGGCTCAACTTGATATTTTTCTAAGTCTTTTCATAGCATTGTGCCGTAGTGACCAGTGCTATATTCGCGTATAATTTCTAAGTCTTTTCGACGTTGCTTCGCAGTGCTCAACTTGATATTTTTCTAAGTCTTTTCATAGCATTGTGCCGTAGTGACCAGTGCTATACTCGCGTATATTTTTCTAAGTCGTTTTCGACGTTGCATCGCAGTACTTGTCAGCTTGATATTTTCTAAGTCTTTTCATAGCATTGTGCCGTAGTGACCAGTGCTATACTCGCGTATATTTTCTAAGTCTTTCCGACGTTGCATCGCAGTGCCCCACTTGATATTTTCTAAGTCTTTTCGACGTTGAAGTGAGAATTGATACTAACAAAGCGTCTCTTTTACATGCCGACTGGACGTTCGCAGTACGTCGGGAAAAGAAACGAGGACTACGCAGGACAGTGGACACCATATAATAAGTTTATATTTTCTTTTCCATTTGTTTAAATTAATAATACAGGGTCATGAAGACCATAAAATTGGTGTAAGTGTAAATTAAGGAAAAAACTGAAATAAAATCAATGAACTGAAATAACGGAAAGTGTAATTAATTCACACTTGGTATAATAAAATTTTGTAGACGAACCCTGGATACCGGCGAGTGATACCTCGGCCTAAGAAGGTTCGTTACAAATCTTTTGTTTGTGTGTTTTCTACGTCTAATATTTTAATAGCATCAATAGCAGCTGTTTGGCTGTCGTCAATATATGTTGTGCTAACGCTGTTGTTGTTTTTTGTTTCGTATGTCCTGCTTGTGTTCTGTCATTCTTTTTTTTTTTGTAGGGCTTTTTTTGTTGTTCAAAATATAACAATATTTTATAAAATAAATTATAAAGTTATAAAATATAACAATTCAAAATAACAAAATATACATATTTTTTTTACAATTTTCGTGCTCTGTGCCTTTGGATTGTATTTCATATACGACATTGCTCTTTTCTTCGTTCTCTATTCTTGTTTTTGTTTTCGTGAATATTCGGTTTAAAGTCGCGTTGGATCTGTATGCAAATATTAGGTGTGTTTCTGTACTCTACATTGTGTAAGATTTGTGTAAGTTCAAACTTAGAGAGTAAAAATGACATGTGAGAATAGTTGCAAAAGTACGGAAACAGCTTCTAGTAAGTTTCAAGCACAAAACAGCTGATTTTGACTGCAGACATGTCAAACGTAAATTGCGCCAATTAAAATTATCGTAAATTTGTTTGTGAAGTTGATGCTTGTTCTTCTTGATGCTTGTGCTTACTTTACTCGGAATCTTGAGTTCTAGCACTCTCTGTGCACTTTGTGTGCTCGAGAGAGCGGTTTTATGCTTTTTGTTCTTCTCCCATTTTAAGCACAGAAAGTACGGAAACAGAAAATAGTGTCCCACAAGTAACACAGTGTGAGTACGGAAACACACCTATTGTGTTGTCCGTTCTCATTATTGTCCGTATGTGTGTGTTACTTGTAAGTTTTGGTATGTATGTGATGGCGTGGTACTTTTTCTTAACTTGTTGAGTGTTGCCAGATTGAGTTTTGTGTTCTGTTGTTTGCGGGTAGTGTTTGTTTTTTAAAATTCTTGAATTGATAGATTTGAATTTTGAAATGTAAAAACTGAAAGGCTCAACCAAGAGCTCGGGGTGGCGCCCATCTTGGTAGCAGGTCATGTTCGGTATATCGATATGAAACAAGCCTGCGAAGGTATAGCAATTGACCTTAAAACTTGTTAGTACGGGGACAGTCTTTACTCGTCAGATGGGGTAGACCCTATCTATCCACCGCATGGAGACCTTAATTCGGCTGGAACTATGGTTGTGAAGTGTTGGCATGCGTGCATAAAAGTGTCAACTTTTCGGCTTTCCGAAGTGTTGCTTGTCAAGAGTTTGACTCGCACCCTCAAACTGGCACGGCAGTCACTGAGGGAAGTGTTGACATGGTTGTAAAACTAAGGGTTCTCATACTGAGCATGGCAGTCCCTGAGAACAATGGCCAATACTCTTCTTTTCAGGATGTTGAAATCCGAACGGCCAGAGTAAGAGTGGCAATTGCAAAGGTCCTCCAGAGTAGGCATCGGTCATGCGCAATAATTTCCAGCTGAGTCGGCAACTGCAAATTGTTAGACTGGCCTTTAAGTGCTCATTGAGCACAGTCATGTATAAGAATGTACTTTTTCGTAATTGCATTTGTGTATTCTTGGTCTTTTTGCGGGGATGTTGTGGATCCTCATCTGACGGGATCGAGTGGCCCAGATGACTGTCGTGGGCTGGCCCTTCGGAGAGTCTCGTACTGGTTGTGGTTGTGTGAATGCTACACAGGTCTAGATTGACCGGCGGGGTTGCGCAGTGGTACGACCGAGCTGGCATATCCGTCTTAATATGCAAGAGATTGGGTAGGTCTCGTCTCCACCAGTAGATGGATTGCTACTGGTACTGCTATTACGGGCAGTATGTAATTTATTACATAATGCTCCTAATCAGCAG
Source organism: Coremacera marginata (assembly GCA_914767935.1). Taxonomy (NCBI): domain Eukaryota; kingdom Metazoa; phylum Arthropoda; class Insecta; order Diptera; family Sciomyzidae; genus Coremacera; species Coremacera marginata. Next base: position 111,130,535 of record OU612045.1, read on the forward strand.
GGCACTGGGTGATGCTTTGTGTTTGTGAAGCAGCTTCCATGTTCGTGTTGCCACACCGGATGCCCCATGTGTTTTACTGTTTTTACTTTAAAACATAAACGGGTCCGTGTTGTGGTACAACACAAAGTTCATGGTTGTTTGTTTCATGAACTATTACCCTAGGTTTTGGATAACCCAAGTTGCTTAAGCCATACGGCAGGTGCACTTGATAATCTCAAAATCGTCTGCCTCCCTTGTACGAACAAACCCGAAAGCAAGCATAGCATACATCTTTCAATTTATTTCATAGGATTGATGACAAAAAACATTTATTGTTAATCCAAAATAATCATTAATCGATTATAACTCGGGCTTTATTTATATAATTCATTTTCAATTAAAAAAAAAAAAAAAAAAACAAAAACTGCCAGTGTAATTGTGAATATTTTTAATTAAAAAAAGCACAAAATTTCAACTGTAGAAAGGACTACTAAGCCTTTGCTTCGTGGTCGGAGGCACTGACCTTATGCTACAGCGCATACTTGCTTAGGTTTATTTTACCATGCCTACACAGTTAAAAAAGTTGATGCGTTTTTCGGTACAAGACTTGCATCGTATTTTATTTTGCATTTGCGACGATATTTTCCAGAAGTCCAAGTCTTAAAGAATTCACAAACGAATCATGAACGATTTTTCTTCATCTTTGACGAAACATGCAGATTCGGCCATACATTTCATTGACGAAAATCCCATATAAAATGCCCACGAACGCAATACAGAAATGTTGAGATTTTTCGTGCATGAATATATTACTGAATCGTTGTGGAAGTTTCGTCAACAAACAAGACAGAAATATGAAAAAAATTGTTTTTTTAATTTTATATATTTTTTGATTTTATTTTATTTGTTTTTTCAAGCCAGATTATTTCCGATGTGTATTCTTTGATATATCAGTCTTGCAGTCAATTAATACGCTACGTTCTTAACCTTTAAGTAGGGACGTGAAGTTTTTTTCGCACAAACAAGGACGTGGGGTCTCACAGGCCCCTCCACTTTATTGCTTAGTTTTTCAGTAAGCACTTATCAATCTTTAAAAAAAAAACTGCAAACTGTGGCTTAAGTACTAAAATTAAAAGAATATCAAAGTAAATCAAAGAAATCAAAGTAAATGCCAAGATCCTTAACTGCGGTTGACCTCTGAAAAAAACTGTTGGTATCATATGCATAATCGTGCATGATGAAAACATTTTTGCGACAAAAAGTTAATATATAACATTTCGAGAAATTCAACTTTAGACCATTAACCTTACAATACGAAAAAGGACGTTAATATCTGATTGAAATTTCAAGCAATCAGAGGAATTTTTAATAATAGAAAACAATTTCAGGTGATCAGCGTACATCAAACTTTTGCAGAATTTAAAACTTTTAGGTATATCGTTTATATAAAGGATGAACAGAAGTGGCCCTAGATGACTTCCCTGTGGAATTCCTGAAGTAGCTTGGACCATGCTAGGGTAACAATTATCAATTGTTACAATTATTTTTCTATTTACAAGGTAAGAGTTCATCCATTGTAAAAAGTTGGAGTGAAATCCTAGCTTGCTTAATTTTTGAATCAGTAATTTGTGGTCCAAGCTATCAAAAGCTTGCAAAACAAAGCAAAACAAAGAATAAATTTCAAAACGGACACAGATAGATGCGCTCAAAGCTACCGACACTTGATTAAAAAACAAACGACAACATAAAAATCAGTAGACAATGAAATGAAGAAAGCGCGGGTTCAAAAAAAGTTCTATTAAATGAATTTTGATTTCATTTAATTTAAGGCAATACCTGCTTGTTTGTATTTCTGTAACGTCTACCATGCAACTGCATAGTTATTGTTTATATTGTCAGTATCTACTTTAAAGTTAACAGCTCTGTCCCCTTTTTGGTGTATTCGTAAACTTTCCAGTGCCAATCTGTGAGGACGAAAGTCGCTACCCTCGTTTTCGCCTAACATCTTTAGTCACTGTTCATTTTGCGTTAATATTTTGCATGTGACTTCTAAATCCTTGTATCAATTTTTCTTAATCCCTGTGAATTATTATTCTATAATAATATTATTTCATTATTATTTAAAGGCACTGGCTTGCACACCACACTTTCCCATCTTTTATTTATAAGTTAGTCATATGAAATTACAGTTAGTAGCATGTTAATCAAATTAGTCGCATAAACATCATTTACTTTTCATCAAACATTAATCCCACCATTAAACTAAAGCTTAATGTAAACATCAACTTAATAACCTCATGTCACCCGGTTAACATCACTAGGCCGTGGTGAAAAATAAATGCAGGCAAAAAGACGAACAGCTGAGACAAAAAAACCCACCACGAGTCTGCTGTGCTGCTAAGCTGAGGTAACTTAGACAAAGATGAGAAAATTAAAATTTCTTCTTGCGGCGGCAGCCAACTCGGTAAGTCATAATAAATTTCTTAGCTCCTGAAATCTTTCATAGCATTGTGCCGTAGTGACCAGTGCTATACTTGAGGAAATTTTTCTAAGTCTTTTCATAGCGTTATGCCGTAGTGACTAGCGCTATATTTTCTAAGTCTTTTCGACGTTGCATCGCAGTGCTCAGCTTGATATTTTTCTAAGTCTTTTCATAGCATTGTGACGTAGTGACCAGTGCTATATTCGCGTATATTTTTCTAAGTCTTTTTCGACGTTGCATCGCAGTGCTCAGCTTGATATTTTTCTAAGTCTTTTCATAGCATTGTGCCGTAGTGACCAGTGCTATATTCGCGTATATTTTTCTAAGTTTTTTTTTCGACGTTGCTTCGCAGGGCTCAACTTGATATTTTTCTAAGTCTTTTCATAGCATTGTGCCGTAGTGACCAGTGCTATATTCGCGTATAATTTCTAAGTCTTTTCGACGTTGCTTCGCAGTGCTCAACTTGATATTTTTCTAAGTCTTTTCATAGCATTGTGCCGTAGTGACCAGTGCTATACTCGCGTATATTTTTCTAAGTCTTTTTCGACGTTGCATCGCAGTACTTGTCAGCTTGATATTTTCTAAGTCTTTTCATAGCATTGTGCCGTAGTGACCAGTGCTATACTCGCGTATATTTTCTAAGTCTTTTCGACGTTGCATCGCAGTGCTCTGCTTGGTATTTTTCGAAGTCTTTTCATAGCATTGTGCCGTAGTGACCAGTGCTATATTCGCGTATAATTTCTAAGTCTTTCCGACGTTGCATCGCAGTGCCCCACTTGATATTTTCTAAGTCTTTTCGACGTTGAAGTGAGAATTGATACTAACAAAGCGTCTCTTTTACATGCCGACTGGACGTTCGCAGTACGTCGGGAAAAGAAACGAGGACTACGCAGGACAGTGGACACCATATAATAAGTTTATATTTTCTTTTCCATTTGTTTAAATTAATAATACAGGGTCATGAAGACCATAAAATTGGTGTAAGTGTAAATTAAGGAAAAAACTGAAATAAAATCAATGAACTGAAATAACGGAAAGTGTAATTAATTCACACTTGGTATAATAAAATTTTGTAGACGAACCCTGGATACCGGCGAGTGATACCTCGGCCTAAGAAGGTTCGTTACAAATCTTTTGTTTGTGTGTTTTCTACGTCTAATATTTTAATAGCATCAATAGCAGCTGTTTGGCTGTCGTCAATATATGTTGTGCTAACGCTGTTGTTGTTTTTTGTTTCGTATGTCCTGCTTGTGTTCTGTCATTCTTTTTTTTTTTGTAGGGCTTTTTTTGTTGTTCAAAATATAACAATATTTTATAAAATAAATTATAAAGTTATAAAATATAACAATTCAAAATAACAAAATATACATATTTTTTTTACAATTTTCGTGCTCTGTGCCTTTGGATTGTATTTCATATACGACATTGCTCTTTTCTTCGTTCTCTATTCTTGTTTTTGTTTTCGTGAATATTCGGTTTAAAGTCGCGTTGGATCTGTATGCAAATATTAGGTGTGTTTCTGTACTCTACATTGTGTAAGATTTGTGTAAGTTCAAACTTAGAGAGTAAAAATGACATGTGAGAATAGTTGCAAAAGTACGGAAACAGCTTCTAGTAAGTTTCAAGCACAAAACAGCTGATTTTGACTGCAGACATGTCAAACGTAAATTGCGCCAATTAAAATTATCGTAAATTTGTTTGTGAAGTTGATGCTTGTTCTTCTTGATGCTTGTGCTTACTTTACTCGGAATCTTGAGTTCTAGCACTCTCTGTGCACTTTGTGTGCTCGAGAGAGCGGTTTTATGCTTTTTGTTCTTCTCCCATTTTAAGCACAGAAAGTACGGAAACAGAAAATAGTGTCCCACAAGTAACACAGTGTGAGTACGGAAACACACCTATTGTGTTGTCCGTTCTCATTATTGTCCGTATGTGTGTGTTACTTGTAAGTTTTGGTATGTATGTGATGGCGTGGTACTTTTTCTTAACTTGTTGAGTGTTGCCAGATTGAGTTTTGTGTTCTGTTGTTTGCGGGTAGTGTTTGTTTTTTAAAATTCTTGAATTGATAGATTTGAATTTTGAAATGTAAAAACTGAAAGGCTCAACCAAGAGCTCGGGGTGGCGCCCATCTTGGTAGCAGGTCATGTTCGGTATATCGATATGAAACAAGCCTGCGAAGGTATAGCAATTGACCTTAAAACTTGTTAGTACGGGGACAGTCTTTACTCGTCAGATGGGGTAGACCCTATCTATCCACCGCATGGAGACCTTAATTCGGCTGGAACTATGGTTGTGAAGTGTTGGCATGCGTGCATAAAAGTGTCAACTTTTCGGCTTTCCGAAGTGTTGCTTGTCAAGAGTTTGACTCGCACCCTCAAACTGGCACGGCAGTCACTGAGGGAAGTGTTGACATGGTTGTAAAACTAAGGGTTCTCATACTGAGCATGGCAGTCCCTGAGAACAATGGCCAATACTCTTCTTTTCAGGATGTTGAAATCCGAACGGCCAGAGTAAGAGTGGCAATTGCAAAGTCCTCCAGAGTAGGCATCGGTCATGCGCAATAATTTCCAGCTGAGTCGGCAACTGCAAATTGTTAGACTGGCCTTTAAGTGCTCATTGAGCACAGTCATGTATAAGAATGTACTTTTTCGTAATTGCATTTGTGTATTCTTGGTCTTTTTGCGGGGATGTTGTGGATCCTCATCTGACGGGATCGAGTGGCCCAGATGACTGTCGTGGGCTGGCCCTTCGGAGAGTCTCGTACTGGTTGTGGTTGTGTGAATGCTACACAGGTCTAGATTGACCGGCGGGGTTGCGCAGTGGTACGACCGAGCTGGCATATCCGTCTTAATATGCAAGAGATTGGGTAGGTCTCGTCTCCACCAGTAGATGGATTGCTACTGGTACTGCTATTACGGGCAGTATGTAATTTATTACATAATGCTCCTAATCAGCAGGGCACTGGGTGATGCTTTGTGTTTGTGAAGCAGCTTCCATGTTCGTGTTGCCACACCGGATGCCCCATGTGTTTTACTGTTTTTACTTTAAAACATAAACGGGTCCGTGTTGTGGTACAACACAAAGTTCATGGTTGTTTGTTTCATGAACTATTACCCTAGGTTTTGGATAACCCAAGTTGCTTAAGCCATACGGCAGGTGCACTTGATAATCTCAAAATCGTCTGCCTCCCTTGTACGAACAAACCCGAAAGCAAGCATAGCATACATCTTTCAATTTATTTCATAGGATTGATGACAAAAAACATTTATTGTTAATCCAAAATAATCATTAATGGATTATAACTCGGGCTTTATTTATATAATTCATTTTCAATTAAAAAAAAAAAAAAAAAACAAAAACTGCCAGTGTAATTGTGAATATTTTTAATTAAAAAAAGCACAAAATTTCAACTGTAGAAAGGACTACTAAGCCTTTGCTTCGTGGTCGGAGGCACTGACCTTATGCTACAGCGCATACTTGTTTAGGTTTATTTTACCATGCCTACACAGTTAAAAAAGTTGATGCGTTTTTCGGTACAAGACTTGCATCGTATTTTATTTTGCATTTGCGACGATATTTTCCAGAAGTCCAAGTCTTAAAGAATTCACATACGAATCATGAACGATTGTTCTTCATCTTTGACGAAACATGCAGATTCGGCCATACATTTCATTGACGAAAATCCCATATAAAATGCCCACGAACGCAATACAGAAATGTTGAGATTTTTCGTGCATGAATATATTACTGAATCGTTGTGGAAGTTTCGTCAACAAACAAGACAGAAATATGAAAAAAATTGTTTTTTAATTTTATATATTTTTTGATTTTATTTTATTTGTTTTTTCAAGCCAGATTATTTCCGATGTGTATTCTTTGATATATCAGTCTTGCAGTCAATTAATACGCTACGTTCTTAACCTTTAAGTAGGGACGTGAAGTTTTTTTCGCACAAACAAGGACGTGGGGTCTCACAGGCCCCTCCACTTTATTGCTTAGTTTTTCAGTAAGCACTTATCAATCTTTAAAAAAAAACTGCAAACCGTGGCTTAAGTACTAAAATTAAAAGAATATCAAAGTAAATCAAAGAAATCAAAGTAAATGCCAAGATCCTTAACTGCGGTTGACCTCTGAAAAAAACTGTTGGTATCATATGCATAATCGTGCATGATGAAAACATTTTTGCGACAAAAAGTTAATATATAACATTTCGAGAAATTCAACTTTAGACCATTAACCTTACAATACGAAAAAGGACGTTAATATCTGATTGAAATTTCAAGCAATCAGAGGAATTTTTAATAATAGAAAACAATTTCAGGTCATCAGCGTACATCAAACTTTTGCAGAATTTAAAACATTTAGGTATATCGTTTATATAAAGGATGAACAGAAGTGGCCCTAGATGACTTCCCTGTGGAATTCCTGAAGTAGCTTGGACCATGCTAGGGTAACAATTATCAATTGTTACAATTATTTTTCTATTTACAAGGTAAGAGTTCATCCATTGTAAAAAGTTGGAGTGAAATCCTAGCTTGCTTAATTTTTGAATCAGTAATTTGTGGTCCAAGCTATCAAAAGCTTGCAAAACAAAGCAAAACAAAGAATAAATTTCAAAACGGACACAGATAGATGCGCTCAAAGCTACCGACACTTGATTAAAAAACAAACGACAACATAAAAATCAGTAGACAATGAAAGCGCGGGTTCAAAAAAAGTTCTATTAAATGAATTTTAATTTAATTTAATTTAAGGCAATACCTGCTTGTTTGTATTTCTGTAACGTCTACCATGCAACTGCATAGTTATTGTTTATATTGTCAGTATCTACTTTAAAGTTAACAGCTCTGTCCCCTTTTTGGTGTATTCGTAAACTTTCCAGTGCCAATCTGTGAGGACGAAAGTCGCTACCCTCGTTTTCGCCTAACATCTTTAGTCACTGTTCATTTTGCGTTAATATTTTGCATGTGACTTCTAAATCCTTGTATCAATTTTTCTTAATCCCTGTGAATTATTATTCTATAATAATATTATTTCATTATTATTTAAAGGCACTGGCTTGCACACCACACTTTCCCATCTTTTATTTATAAGTTAGTCATATGAAATTACAGTTAGTAGCATGTTAATCAAATTAGTCGCATAAACATCATTTACTTTTCATCAAACATTAATCCCACCATTAAACTAAAGCTTAATGTAAACGTCAACTTAATAACCTCATGTCACCCGGTTAACATCACTAGGCCGTGGTGAAAAATAAATGCAGGCAAAAAGACGAACAGCTGAGACAAAAAAACCCACCACGAGTCTGCTGTGCTGCTAAGCTAAGGTAACTTAGACAAAGATGAGAAAATTAAAATTTCTTCTTGCGGCGGCAGCCAACTCGGTAAGTCATAATAAATTTCTTAGCTCCTGAAATCTTTCATAGCATTGTGCCGTAGTGACCAGTGCTATACTTGAGGAAATTTTTCTAAGTCTTTTCATAGCGTTATGCCGTAGTGACTAGCGCTATATTTTCTAAGTCTTTTCGACGTTGCATCGCAGTGCTCAGCTTGATATTTTTCTAAGTCTTTTCCTAGCATTGTGACGTAGTGACCAGTGCTATATTCGCGTATATTTTTCTAAGTCTTTTTCGACGTTGCATCGCAGTGCTCAGCTTGATATTTTTCTAAGTCTTTTCATAGCATTGTGCCGTAGTGACCAGTGCTATATTCGCGTATATTTTTCTAAGTTTTTTTTTCGACGTTGCTTCGCAGGGCTCAACTTGATATTTTTCTAAGTCTTTTCATAGCATTGTGCCGTAGTGACCAGTGCTATATTCGCGTATAATTTCTAAGTCTTTTCGACGTTGCTTCGCAGTGCTCAACTTGATATTTTTCTAAGTCTTTTCATAGCATTGTGCCGTAGTGACCAGTGCTATACTCGCGTATATTTTCTAAGTCTTTTCGACGTTGCATCGCAGTGCTCTGCTTGGTATTTTTCGAAGTCTTTTCATAGCATTGTGCCGTAGTGACCAGTGCTATATTCGCGTATAATTTCTAAGTCTTTCCGACGTTGCATCGCAGTGCCCCACTTGATATTTTCTAAGTCTTTTCGACGTTGAAGTGAGAATTGATACTAACAAAGCGTCTCTTTTACATGCCGACTGGACGTTCGCAGTACGTCGGGAAAAGAAACGAGGACTACGCAGGACAGTGGACACCATATAATAAGTTTATATTTTCTTTTCCATTTGTTTAAATTAATAATACAGGGTCATGAAGACCATAAAATTGGTGTAAGTGTAAATTAAGGAAAAAACTGAAATAAAATCAATGAACAGAAATAACGGAAAGTGTAATTAATTCACACTTGGTATAATAAAATTTTGTAGACGAACCCTGGATACCGGCGAGTGATACCTCGGCCTAAGAAGGTTCGTTACAAATCTTTTGTTTGTGTGTTTTCTACGTCTAATATTTTAATAGCATCAATAGCAGCTGTTTGGCTGTCGTCAATATATGTTGTGCTAACGCTGTTGTTGTTTTTTGTTTCGTATGTCCTGCTTGTGTTCTGTCATTCTTTTTTTTTTTGTAGGGCTTTTTTTGTTGTTCAAAATATAACAATATTTTATAAAATAAATTATAAAGTTATAAAATATAACAATTCAAAATAACAAAATATACATATTTTTTTTACAATTTTCGTGCTCTGTGCCTTTGGATTGTATTTCATATACGACATTGCTCTTTTCTTCGTTCTCTATTCTTGTTTTTGTTTTCGTGAATATTCGGTTTAAAGTCGCGTTGGATCTGTATGCAAATATTAGGTGTGTTTCTGTACTCTACATTGTGTAAGATTTGTGTAAGTTCAAACTTAGAGAGTAAAAATGACATGTGAGAATAGTTGCAAAAGTACGGAAACAGCTTCTAGTAAGTTTCAAGCACAAAACAGCTGATTTTGACTGCAGACATGTCAAACGTAAATTGCGCCAATTAAAATTATCGTAAATTTGTTTGTGAAGTTGATGCTTGTTCTTCTTGATGCTTGTGCTTACTTTACTCGGAATCTTGAGTTCTAGCACTCTCTGTGCACTTTGTGTGCTCGAGAGAGCGGTTTTATGCTTGTTGTTCTTCTCCCATTTTAAGCACAGAAAGTACGGAAACAGAAAATAGTGTCCCACAAGTAACACAGTGTGAGTACGGAAACACACCTATTGTGTTGTCCGTTCTCATTATTGTCCGTATGTGTGTGTTACTTGTAAGTTTTGGTATGTATGTGATGGCGTGGTACTTTTTGTTAACTTGTTGAGTGTTGCCAGATTGAGTTTTGTGTTCTGTTGTTTGCGGGTTTTGTTTGTTTTTTAAAATTCTTGAATTGATAGATTTGAGTTTTGAAATGTAAAAACTGAAAGGCTCAACCAAGAGCTCGGGGTGGCGCCCATCTTGGTAGCAGGTCATGTTCGGTATATCGATATGAAACAAGCCTGCGAAGGTATAGCAATTGACCTTAAAACTTGTTAGTACGGGGACAGTCTTTACTCGTCAGATGGGGTAGACCCTATCTATCCACCGCATGGAGACCTTAATTCGGCTGGAACTATGGTTGTGAAGTGTTGGCATGCGTGCATAAAAGTGTCAACTTTTCGGCTTTCCGAAGTGTTGCTTGTCAAGAGTTTGACTCGCACCCTCAAACTGGCACGGCAGTCACTGAGGGAAGTGTTGACATGGTTGTAAAACTAAGGGTTCTCATACTGAGCATGGCAGTCCCTGAGAACAATGGCCAATACTCTTCTTTTCAGGATGTTGAAATCCGAACGGCCAGAGTAAGAGTGGCAATTGCAAAGGTCCTCCAGAGTAGGCATCGGTCATGCGCAATAATTTCCAGCTGAGTCGGCAACTGCAAATTGTTAGACTGGCCTTTAAGTGCTCATTGAGCACAGTCATGTATAAGAATGTACTTTTTCGTAATTGCATTTGTGTATTCTTGGTCTTTTTGCGGGGATGTTGTGGATCCTCATCTGACGGGATCGAGTTGCCCAGATGACTGTCGTGGGCTGGCCCTTCGGAGAGTCTCGTACTGGTTGTGGTTGTGTGAATGCTACACAGGTCTAGATTGACCGGCGGGGTTGCGCAGTGGTACGACCGAGCTGGCATATCCGTCTTAATATGCAAGAGATTGGGTAGGTCTCGTCTCCACCAGTAGATGGATTGCTACTGGTACTGCTATTACGGGCAGTATGTAATTTATTACATAATGCTCCTAATCAGCAGGGCACTGGGTGATGCTTTGTGTTTGTGAAGCAGCTTCCATGTTCGTGTTGCCACACCGGATGCCCCATGTGTTTTACTGTTTTTACTTTAAAACATAAACGGGTCCGTGTTGTGGTACAACACAAAGTTCATGGTTGTTTGTTTCATGAACTATTACCCTAGGTTTTGGATAACCCAAGTTGCTTAAGCCATACGGCAGGTGCACTTGATAATCTCAAAATCGTCTGCCTCCCTTGTACGAACAAACCCGAAAGCAAGCATAGCATACATCTTTCAATTTATTTCATAGGATTGATGACAAAAAACATTTATTGTTAATCCAAAATAATCATTAATCGATTATAACTCGGGCTTTATTTATATAATTCATTTTCAATTAAAAAAAAAAAAAAAAAAAAACAAAAACTGCCAGTGTAATTGTGAATATTTTTAATTAAAAAAAGCACAAAATTTCAACTGTAGAAAGGACTACTAAGCCTTTGCTTCGTGGTCGGAGGCACTGACCATATGCTACAGCGCATACTTGTTTAGGTTTATTTTACCATGCCTACACAGTTAAAAAAGTTGATGCGTTTTTCGGTACAAGACTTGCATCGTATTTTATTTTGCATTTGCGACGATATTTTCCAGAAGTCCAAGTCTTAAAGAATTCACAAACGAATCATGAACGATTTTTCTTCATCTTTGACGAAACATGCAGATTCGGCCATACATTTCATTGACGAAAATCCCATATAAAATGCCCACGAACGCAATACAGAAATGTTGAGATTTTTCGTGCATGAATATATTACTGAATCGTTGTGGAAGTTTCGTCAACAAACAAGACAGAAATATGAAAAAAATTGTTTTTTTAATTTTATATATTTTTTGATTTTATTTTATTTGTTTTTTCAAGCCAGATTATTTCCGATGTGTATTCTTTGATATATCAGTCTTGCAGTCAATTAATACGCTACGTTCTTAACCTTTAAGTAGGGACGTGAAGTTTTTTTCGCACAAACAAGGACGTGGGGTCTCACAGGCCCCTCCACTTTATTGCTTAGTTTTTCAGTAAGCACTTATCAATCTTTAAAAAAAAACTGCAAACCGTGGCTTAAGTACTAAAATTAAAAGAATATCAAAGTAAATCAAAGAAATCAAAGTAAATGCCAAGATCCTTAACTGCGGTTGACCTCTGAAAAAAACTGTTGGTATCATATGCATAATCGTGCATGATGAAAACATTTTTGCGACAAAAAGTTAATATATAACATTTCGAGAAATTCAACTTTAGACCATTAACCTTACAATACGAAAAAGGACGTTAATATCTGATTGAAATTTCAAGCAATCAGAGGAATTTTTAATAATAGAAAACAATTTCAGGTCATCAGCGTACATCAAACTTTTGCAGAATTTAAAACTTTTAGGTATATCGTTTATATAAAGGATGAACAGAAGTGGCCCTAGATGACTTCCCTGTGGAATTCCTGAAGTAGCTTGGACCATGCTAGGGTAACAATTATCAATTGTTACAATTATTTTTCTATTTACAAGGTAAGAGTTCATCCATTGTAAAAAGTTGGAGTGAAATCCTAGCTTGCTTAATTTTTGAATCAGTAATTTGTGGTCCAAGCTATCAAAAGCTTGCAAAACAAAGCAAAACAAAGAATAAATTTCAAAACGGACACAGATAGATGCGCTCAAAGCTACCGACACTTGATTAAAAAACAAACGACAACATAAAAATCAGTAGACAATGAAACGAAGAAAGCGCGGGTGCAAAAAAAGTTCTATTAAATGAATTTTAATTTAATTTAATTTAAGGCAATACCTGCTTGTTTGTATTTCTGTAACGTCTACCATAAATGTGAAGTGTTAAGCTTTCCGTTTAATGTTTAATATGTAAGTTTTTTATTTTCGCATTCAAGAATGTTAAAAATTTTAATGTAAAAATTTTTGCTTAAACAGTGTCCCTGATGATAAAGTCCGGCGGAGTTCGAAATATTGGACAAAATAAATATGTTAATAAAAACAAACAAATATTTTGTTTTATATTAATAAATTGAACTTGAGCCCGAAAAACAACAAAATAATTTAAATTAACTTACTTTATATCATTATATAAACACAAACATTTTTTTAAAAATAAACATTAAACGGTAAAAATGAACACAACAAACTATACCTCTTAAGCATCTACTTATCCAGTGCAACTGCATAGTTATTGTTTATATTGTCAGTATCTACTTTAAAGTTAACAGCTCTGTCCCCTTTTTGGTGTATTCGTAAACTTTCCAGTGCCAATCTGTGAGGACGAAAGTCGCTACCCTCGTTTTCGCCTAACATCTTTAGTCACTGTTCATTTTGCGTTAATATTTTGCATGTGACTTCTAAATCCTTGCATCAATTTTTCTTAATCCCTGTGAATTATTATTCTATAATAATATTATTTCATTATTATTTAAAGGCACTGGCTTGCACACCACACTTTCCCATCTTTTATTTATAAGTTATTCATATGAAATTACAGTTAGTAGCATGTTAATCAAATTAGTCGCATAAACATCATTTACTTTTCATCAAACATTAATCCCACCATTAAACTAAAGCTTAATGTAAACATCAACTTAATAACCTCATGTCACCCGGTTAACATCACTAGGCCGTGGTGAAAAATAAATGCAGGCAAAAAGACGAACAGCTGAGACAAAAAAACCCACCACGAGTCTGCTGTGCTGCTAAGCTAAGGTAACTTAGACAAAGATGAGAAAATTAAAATTTCTTCTTGCGGCGGCAGCCAACTCGGTAAGTCATAATAAATTTCTTAGCTCCTGAAATCTTTCATAGCATTGTGCCGTAGTGACCAGTGCTATACTTGAGGAAATTTTTCTAAGACTTTTCATAGCGTTATGCCGTAGTGACTAGCGCTATATTTTCTAAGTCTTTTCGACGTTGCATCGCAGTGCTCAGCTTGATATTTTTCTAAGTCTTTTCATAGCATTGTGCCGTAGTGACCAGTGCTATATTCGCGTATATTTTTCTAAGTTTTTTTTTCGACGTTGCTTCGCAGTGCTCAACTTGATATTTTTCTAAGTCTTTTCATAGCATTGTGCCGTAGTGACCAGTGCTATATTCGCGTATAATTTCTAAGTCTTTTCGACGTTGCTTCGCAGTGCTCAACTTGATATTTTTCTAAGTCTTTTCATAGCATTGTGCCGTAGTGACCAGTGCTATACTCGCGTATATTTTTCTAAGTCTTTTTCGACGTTGCATCGCAGTACTTGTCAGCTTGATATTTTCTAAGTCTTTTCATAGCATTGTGCCGTAGTGACCAGTGCTATATTCGCGTATATTTTTCTAAGTCTTTTTCGACGTTGCATCGCAGTGCTCAGCTTGATATTTTTCTAAGTCTTTTCATAGCATTGTGCCGTAGTGACCAGTGCTATATTCGCGTATATTTTTCTAAGTTTTTTTTTCGACGTTGCTTCGCAGTGCTCAACTTGATATTTTTCTAAGTCTTTTCATAGCATTGTGCCGTAGTGACCAGTGCTATATTCGCGTATATTTTCTAAGTCTTTTCGACGTTGCTTCGCAGTGCTCAACTTGATATTTTTCTAAGTCTTTTCATAGCATTGTGCCGTAGTGACCAGTGCTATACTCGCGTATATTTTTCTAAGTCTTTTTCGACGTTGCATCGCAGTACTTGTCAGCTTGATATTTTCTAAGTCTTTTCATAGCATTGTGCCGTAGTGACCAGTGCTATACTCGAGTATATTTTCTAAGTCTTTTCGACGTTGCATCGCAGTGCTCTGCTTGGTATTTTTCTAAGTCTTTTCATAGCATTGTGCCGTAGTGACCAGTGCTATACTCGCGTATATTTTCTAAGTCTTTTCGACGTTGCATCGCAGTGCTCTGCTTGGTATTTTTCGAAGTCTTTTCATTGCATTGTGCCGTAGTGACCAGTGCTATATTCGCGTATAATTTCTAAGTCTTTCCGACGTTGCATCGCAGTGCCCCACTTGATATTTTCTAAGTCTTTTCGACGTTGAAGTGAGAATTGATACTAACAAAGCGTCTCTTTTACATGCCGACTGGACGTTCGCAGTACGTCGGGAAAAGAAACGAGGACTACGCAGGACAGTGGACACCATATAATAAGTTTATCTTTTCTTTTCCATTTGTTTAAATTAATAATACAGGGTCATGAAGACCATAAAATTGGTGTAAGTGTAAATTAAGGAAAAAACTGAAATAAAATCAATGAACTGAAATAACGGAAAGTGTAATTAATTCACACTTGGTATAATAAAATTTTGTAGACGAACCCTGGACACCGGCGAGTGATACCTCGGCCTAAGAAGGTTCGTTACAAATCTTTTGTTTGTGTGTTTTCTACGTCTAATATTTTAATAGCATCAATAGCAGCTGTTTGGCTGTCGTCAATATATGTTGTGCTAACGCTGTTGTTGTTTTTTGTTTCGTATGTCCAGCTTGTGTTCTGTCATTCTTTTTTTTTTGTAGGGCTTTTTTTGTTGTTCAAAATATAACAATATTTTATAAAATAAATTATAAAGTTATAAAATATAACAATTCAAAATAACAAAATATACATATTTTTTTACAATTTTCGTGCTCTGTGCCTTTGGATGGTATTTCATATACGACATTGCTCTTTTCTTCGTTCTCTATTCTTGTTTTTGTTTTCGTGAATATTCGGTTTAAAGTCGCGTTGGATCTGTATGCAAATATTAGGTGTGTTTCCGTACTCTACATTGTGTAAGATTTGTGTAAGTTGAAACTTAGAGAGTAAAAATGACATGTGAGAATAGTTGCAAAAGTACGGAAACAGCTTCTAGTAAGTTTCAAGCACAAAACAGCTGATTTTGACTGCAGACATGTCAAACGTAAATTGCGCCAATTAAAATTATCGTAAATTTGTTTGTGAAGTTGATGCTTGTTCTTCTTGATGCTTGTGCTTACTTTACTCGGAGTCTTGAGTTCTAGCACTCTCTGTGCACTTTGTGTGCTTGAGAGAGCGGTTTTATGCTTGTTGTTCTTCTCCCATTTTAAGCACAGAAAGTACGGAAACAGAAAATAGTGTCCCACAAGTAACATAGTGTGAGTACGGAAACACACCTATTGTGTTGTCCGTTCTCATTATTGTCCGTATGTGTGTGTTACTTGTAAGTTTTGGTATGTATGTGATGGCGTGGTACTTTTTCTTAACTTGTTGAGTGTTGCCAGATTGAGTTTTGTGTTCTGTTGTTTGCGGGTTTTGTTTGTTTTTTAAAATTCTTGAATTGATAGATTTGAGTTTTGAAATGTAAAAACTGAAAGGCTCAACAAAGAGCTCGGGGTGGCGCCCATCTTGGTAGCAGGTCATGTTCGGTATATCGATATGAAACAAGCCTGCGAAGGTATAGCAATTGACCTTAAAACTTGTTAGTACGGGGACAGTCTTTACTCGTCAGATGGGGTAGACCCTATCTATCCACCGCATGGAGACCTTAATTCGGCTGGAACTATGGTTGTGAAGTGTTGGCATGCGTGCATAAAAGTGTCAACTTTTCGGCTTTCCGAAGTGTTGCTTGTCAAGAGTTTGACTCGCACCCTCAAACTGGCACGGCAGTCACTGAGGGAAGTGTTGACATGGTTGTAAAACTAAGGGTTCTCATACTGAGCACGGCAGTCCCTGAGAACAATGGCCAATACTCTTCTTTTCAGGATGTTGAAATCCGAACGGCCAGAGTAAGAGTGGCAATTGCAAAGGTCCTCCAGAGTAGGCATCGGTCATGCGCAATAATTTCCAGCTGAGTCGGCAACTGCAAATGGTTAGACTGGCCTTTAAGTGCTCATTGAGCACAGTCATGTATAAGAATGTACTTTTTCGTAATTGCATTTGTGTATTCTTGGTCTTTTTGCGGGGATGTTGTGGATCCTCATCTGACGGGATCGAGTTGCCCAGATGACTGTCGTGGGCTGGCCCTTCGGAGAGTCTCGTACTGGTTGTGGTTGTGTGAATGCTACACAGGTCTAGATTGACCGGCGGGGTTGCGCAGTGGTACGACCGAGCTGGCATATCCGTCTTAATATGCAAGAGATTGGGTAGGTCTCGTCTCCACCAGTAGATGGATTGCTACTGGTACTGCTATTACGGGCAGTATGTAATTTATTACATAATGCTCCTAATCAGCAGGGCACTGGGTGATGCTTTGTGTTTGTGAAGCAGCTTCCATGTTCGTGTTGCCACACCGGATGCCCCATGTGTTTTACTGTTTTTACTTTAAAACATAAACGGGTCCGTGTTGTGGTACAACACAAAGTTCATGGTTGTCTGTTTCATGAACTATTACCCTAGGTTTTGGATAACCCAAGTTGCTTAAGCCTTACGGCAGGTGCACTTGATAATCTCAAAATCGTCTGCCTCCCTTGTACGAACAAACCCGAAAGCAAGCATAGCATACATCTTTCAATTTATTTCATAGGATTGATGACAAAAAACATTTATTGTTAATCCAAAATAATCATTAATCGATTATAACTCGGGCTTTATTTATATAATTCATTTTCAATTAAAAAAAAAAAAAAAAAAAAAACAAAAACTGCCAGTGTAATTGTGAATATTTTTAATTAAAAAAAGCACAAAATTTCAACTGTAGAAAGGACTACTAAGCCTTTGCTTCGTGGTCGGAGGCACTGACCTTATGTTACAGCGCATACTTGTTTAGGTTTATTTTACCATGCCTACACAGTTAAAAAAGTTGATGCGTTTTTCGGTACAAGACTTGCATCGTATTTTATTTTGCATTTGCGACGATATTTTCCAGAAGTCCAAGTCTTAAAGAATTCACATACGAATCATGAACGATTGTTCTTCATCTTTGACGAAACATGCAGATTCGGCCATACATTTCATTGACGAAAATCCCATATAAAATGCCCACGAACGCAATACAGAAATGTTGAGATTTTTCGTGCATGAATATATTACTGAATCGTTGTGGAAGTTTCGTCAACAAACAAGACAGAAATATGAAAAAAATTGTTTTTTAATTTTATATATTTTTTGATTTTATTTTATTTGTTTTTTCAAGCCAGATTATTTCCGATGTGTATTCTTTGATATATCAGTCTTGCAGTCAATTAATACGCTACGTTCTTAACCTTTAAGTAGGGACGTGAAGTTTTTTTCGCACAAACAAGGACGTGGGGTCTCACAGGCCCCTCCACTTTATTGCTTAGTTTTTCAGTAAGCACTTATCAATCTTTAAAAAAAAACTGCAAACCGTGGCTTAAGTACTAAAATTAAAAGAATATCAAAGTAAATCAAAGAAATCAAAGTAAATGCCAAGATCCTTAACTGCGGTTGACCTCTGAAAAAAACTGTTGGTATCATATGCATAATCGTGCATGATGAAAACATTTTTGCGACAAAAAGTTAATATATAACATTTCGAGAAATTCAACTTTAGACCATTAACCTTACAATACGAAAAAGGACGTTAATATCTGATTGAAATTTCAAGCAATCAGAGGAATTTTTAATAATAGAAAACAATTTCAGGTCATCAGCGTACATCAAACTTTTGCAGAATTTAAAACTTTTAGGTATATCGTTTATATAAAGGATGAACAGAAGTGGCCCTAGATGACTTCCCTGTGGAATTCCTGAAGTAGCTTGGACCATGCTAGGGTAACAATTATCAATTGTTACAATTATTTTTCTATTTACAAGGTAAGAGTTCATCCATTGTAAAAAGTTGGAGTGAAATCCTAGCTTGCTTAATTTTTGAATCAGTAATTTGTGGTCCAAGCTATCAAAAGCTTGCAAAACAAAGCAAAACAAAGAATAAATTTCAAAACGGACACAGATAGATGCGCTCAAAGCTACCGACACTTGATTAAAAAACAAACGACAACATAAAAATCAGTAGACAATGAAACGAAGAAAGCGCGGGTGCAAAAAAAGTTCTATTAAATGAATTTTAATTTAATTTAATTTAAGGCAATACCTGCTTGTTTGTATTTCTGTAACGTCTACCATAAATGTGAAGTGTTAAGCTTTCCGTTTAATGTTTAATATGTAAGTTTTTTATTTTCGCATTCAAGAATGTTAAAAATTTTAATGTAAAAATTTTTGCTTAAACAGTGTCCCTGATGATAAAGTCCGGCGGAGTTTGAAATATTGGACAAAATAAATATGTTAATAAAAACAAACAAATATTTTGTTTTATATTAATAAATTGACCTTGAGCCCGAAAAACAACAAAATAATTTAAATTAACTTACTTTATATCATTATATAAACACAAACATTTTTTTAAAAATAAACATTAAACGGTAAAAATGAACACAACAAACTATACCTCTTAAGCATCTACTTATCCAGTGCAACTGCATAGTTATTGTTTATATTGTCAGTATCTACTTTAAAGTTAACAGCTCTGTCCCCTTTTTGGTGTATTCGTAAACTTTCCAGTGCCAATCTGTGAGGACGAAAGTCGCTACCCTCGTTTTCGCCTAACATCTTTAGTCACTGTTCATTTTGCGTTAATATTTTGCATGTGACTTCTAAGTCCTTGCATCAATTTTTCTTAATCCCTGTGAATTATTATTCTATAATAATATTATTTCATTATTATTTAAAGGCACTGGCTTGCACACCACACTTTCCCATCTTTTATTTATAAGTTATTCATATGAAATTACAGTTAGTAGCATGTTAATCAAATTAGTCGCATAAACATCATTTACTTTTCATCAAACATTAATCCCACCATTAAACTAAAGCTTAATGTAAACATCAACTTAATAACCTCATGTCACCCGGTTAACATCACTAGGCCGTGGTGAAAAATAAATGCAGGCAAAAAGACGAACAGCTGAGACAAAAAAACCCACCACGAGTCTGCTGTGCTGCTAAGCTAAGGTAACTTAGACAAAGATGAGAAAATTAAAATTTCTTCTTGCGGCGGCAGCCAACTCGGTAAGTCATAATAAATTTCTTAGCTCCTGAAATCTTTCATAGCATTGTGCCGTAGTGACCAGTGCTATACTTGAGAAAATTTTTCTAAGTCTTTTCATAGCGTTATGCCGTAGTGACTAGCGCTATATTTTCTAAGTCTTTTCGACGTTGCATCGCAGTGCTCAGCTTGATATTTTTCTAAGTCTTTTCATAGCATTGTGCCGTAGTGACCAGTGCTATATTCGCGTATATTTTTCTAAGTTTTTTTTTCGACGTTGCTTCGCAGTGCTCAACTTGATATTTTTCTAAGTCTTTTCATAGCATTGTGCCGTAGTGACCAGTGCTATATTCGCGTATAATTTCTAAGTCTTTTCGACGTTGCTTCGCAGTGCTCAACTTGATATTTTTCTAAGTCTTTTCATAGCATTGTGCCGTAGTGACCAGTGCTATACTCGCGTATATTTTTCTAAGTCTTTTTCGACGTTGCATCGCAGTACTTGTCAGCTTGATATTTTCTAAGTCTTTTCATAGCATTGTGCCGTAGTGACCAGTGCTATATTCGCGTATATTTTTCTAAGTCTTTTTCGACGTTGCATCGCAGTGCTCAGCTTGATATTTTTCTAAGTCTTTTCATAGCATTGTGCCGTAGTGACCTGTGCTATATTCGCGTATATTTTTCTAAGTTTTTTTTTCGACGTTGCTTCGCAGTGCTCAACTTGATATTTTTCTAAGTCTTTTCATAGCATTGTGCCGTAGTGACCAGTGCTATATTCGCGTATATTTTCTAAGTCTTTTCGACGTTGCTTCGCAGTGCTCAACTTGATATTTTTCTAAGTCTTTTCATAGCATTGTGCCGTAGTGACCAGTGCTATACTCGCGTATATTTTTCTAAGTCTTTTTCGACGTTGCATCGCAGTACTTGTCAGCTTGATATTTTCTAAGTCTTTTCATAGCATTGTGCCGTAGTGACCAGTGCTATATTCGCGTATAATTTCTAAGTCTTTTCGACGTTGCTTCGCAGTGCTCAACTTGATATTTTTCTAAGTCTTTTCATAGCATTGTGCCGTAGTGACCAGTGCTATACTCGCGTATATTTTCTAAGTCTATCCGACGTTGCATCGCAGTGCCCCACTTGATATTTTCTAAGTCTTTTCGACGTTGAAGTGAGAATTGATACTAACAAAGCGTCTCTTTTACATGCCGACTGTACGTTCGCAGTACGTCGGGAAAAGAAACGAGGACTACGCAGGACAGTGGACACCATATAATAAGTTTATCTTTTCTTTTCCATTTGTTTAAATTAATAATACAGGGTCATGAAGACCATAAAATTGGTGTAAGTGTAAATTAAGGAAAAAACTGAAATAAAATCAATGAACTGAAATAACGGAAAGTGTAATTAATTCACACTTGGTATAATAAAATTTTGTAGACGAACCCTGGACACCGGCGAGTGATACCTCGGCCTAAGAAGGTTCGTTACAAATCTTTTGTTTGTGTGTTTTCTACGTCTAATATTTTAATAGCATCAATAGCAGCTGTTTGGCTGTCGTCAATATATGTTGTGCTAACGCTGTTGTTGTTTTTTGTTTCGTATGTCCAGCTTATGTTCTGTCATTCTTTTTTTTTTTGTAGGGCTTTTTTTGTTGTTCAAAATATAACAATATTTTATAAAATAAATTATAAAGTTATAAAATATAACAATTCAAAATAACAAAATATACATATTTTTTTTACAATTTTCGTGCTCTGTGCCTTTGGATTGTATTTCATATACGACATTGCTCTTTTCTTCGTTCTCTATTCTTGTTTTTGTTTTCGTGAATATTCGGTTTAAAGTCGCGTTGGATCTGTATGCAAATATTAGGTGTGTTTCCGTACTCTACATTGTGTAAGATTTGTGTAAGTTCAAACTTAGAGAGTAAAAATGACATGTGAGAATAGTTGCAAAAGTACGGAAACAGCTTCTAGTAAGTTTCAAGCACAAAACAGCTGATTTTGGCTGCAGACATGTCAAACGTAAATTGCGCCAATTAAAATTATCGTAAATTTGTTTGTGAAGTTGATGCTTGTTCTTCTTGATGCTTGTGCTTACTTTACTCGGAGTCTTGAGTTCTAGCACTCTCTGTGCACTTTGTGTGCTCGAGAGAGCGGTTTTATGCTTGTTGTTCTTCTCCCATTTTAAGCACAGAAAGTACGGAAACAGAAAATAGTGTCCCACAAGTAACACAGTGTGAGTACGGAAACACACCTATTGTGTTGTCCGTTCTCATTATTGTCCGTATGTGTGTGTTACTTGTAAGTTTTGGTATGTATGTGATGGCGTGGTACTTTTTGTTAACTTGTTGAGTGTTGCCAGATTGAGTTTTGTGTTCTGTTGTTTGCGGGTTTTGTTTGTTTTTTAAAATTCTTGAATTGATAGATTTGAGTTTTGAAATGTAAAAACTGAAAGGCTCAACCAAGAGCTCGGGGTGGCGCCCATCTTGGTAGCAGGTCATGTTCGGTATATCGATATGAAACAAGCCTGCTAAGGTATAGCAATTGACCTTAAAACTTGTTAGTACGGGGACAGTCTTTACTCGTCAGATGGGGTAGACCCTATCTATCCACCGCATGGAGACCTTAATTCGGCTGGAACTATGGTTGTGAAGTGTTGGCATGCGTGCATAAAAGTGTCAACTTTTCGGCTTTCCGAAGTGTTGCTTGTCAAGAGTTTGACTCGCACCCTCAAACTGGCACGGCAGTCACTGAGGGAAGTGTTGACATGGTTGTAAAACTGAGGGTTCTCATACTGAGCACGGCAGTCCCTGAGAACAATGGCCAATACTCTTCTTTTCAGGATGTTGAAATCCGAACGGCCAGAGTAAGAGTGGCAATTGCAAAGGTCCTCCAGAGTAGGCATCGGTCATGCGCAATAATTTCCAGCTGAGTCGGCAACTGCAAATTGTTAGACTGGCCTTTAAGTGCTCATTGAGCACAGTCATGTATAAGAATGTACTTTTTCGTAATTGCATTTGTGTATTCTTGGTCTTTTTGCGGGGATGTTGTGGATCCTCATCTGACGGGATCGAGTTGCCCAGATGACTGTCGTGGGCTGGCCCTTCGGAGAGT
The DNA here is from genome assembly GCA_914767935.1 of Coremacera marginata. Lineage (NCBI taxonomy): Eukaryota > Metazoa > Arthropoda > Insecta > Diptera > Sciomyzidae > Coremacera > Coremacera marginata. The sequence goes on from OU612045.1 coordinate 111,153,309, forward strand.
CTCGTACTGGTTGTGGTTGTGTGAATGCTACACAGGTCTAGATTGACCGGCGGGGTCGCGCAATGGTACGACCGAGCTGGCATATCCGTCTTAAATATGCAAAAGATTGGGTAGGTCTCGTCTCCACCAGTAGATGGATTGCTACTGGTACTGCTATTACGGGCAGTATGTAATTTATTACATAATGCTCCTAATCAGCAGGGCACTGGGTGATGCTTTGTGTTTGTGAAGCAGCTTCCATGTTCGTGTTGCCACACCGGATGCCCCATGTGTTTTACTTGTTTAAAACATAAACGGGTCCGTGTTGTGGTACAACACAAAGTTCATGGTTGTCTGTTTCATGAACTATTACCCTAGGTTTTGGATAACCCAAGTTGCTTAAGCCATACGGCAGGTGCACTTGATAATCTCAAAATCGTCTGCCTCCCTTGTACGAACAAACCCGAAAGCAAGCATAGCATACATCTTTCAATTTATTTCATAGGATTGATGACAAAAAACATTTATTGTTAATCCAAAATAATCATTAATCGATTATAACTCTGGCTTTATTTATATAATTCATTTTCAATTAAAAAAAAAAAAAAAAAAACAAAAACTGCCAGTGTAATTGTGAATAATTTTAATTAAAAAAAGCACAAAATTTCAACTGTAGAAAGGACTACTAAGCCTTTGCTTCGTGGTCGGAGGCACTGACCTTATGCTACAGCGCATACTTGTTTAGGTTTATTTTACCATGCCTACACAGTTAAAAAAGTTGATGCGTTTTTCGGTACAAGACTTGCATCGTATTTTATTTTGCATTTGCGACGATATTTTCGAGAAGTCCAAGTCTTAAAGAATTCACAAACGAATCATGAACGATTTTTCTTCATCTTTGACGAAACATGCAGATTCGGCCATACATTTCATTGACGAAAATCCCATATAAAATGCCCACGAACGCAATACAGAAATGTTGAGATTTTTCGTGCATGAATATATTACTGAATCGTTGTGAAAGTTTCGTCAACAAACAAGACAGAAATATGAAAAAAATTGTTTTTTAATTTTATATATTTTTTGATTTTATTTTATTTGTTTTTTCAAGCCAGATTATTTCCGATGTGTATTCTTTGATATATCAGTCTTGCAGTCAATTAATACGCTACGTTCTTAACCTTTAAGTAGGGACGTGAAGTTTTTTTCGCACAAACAAGGACGTGGGGTCTCACAGGCCCCTCCACTTTATTGCTTAGTTTTTCAGTAAGCACTTATCAATCTTTAAAAAAAAACTGCAAACCGTGGCTTAAGTACTAAAATTAAAAGAATATCAAAGTAAATCAAAGAAATCAAAGTAAATGCCAAGATCCTTAACTGCGGTTGACCTCTGAAAAAAACTGTTGGTATCATATGCATAATCGTGCATGATGAAAACATTTTTGCGACAAAAAGTTAATATATAACATTTCGAGAAATTCAACTTTAGACCATTAACCTTACAATACGAAAAAGGACGTTAATATCTGATTGAAATTTCAAGCAATCAGAGGAATTTTTAATAATAGAAAACAATTTCAGGTCATCAGCGTACATCAAACTTTTGCAGAATTTAAAACTTTTAGGTATATCGTTTATATAAAGGATGAACAGAAGTGGCCCTAGATGACTTCCCTGTGGAATTCCTGAAGTAGCTTGGACCATGCTAGGGTAACAATTATCAATTGTTACAATTATTTTTCTATTTACAAGGTAAGAGTTCATCCATTGTAAAAAGTTGGAGTGAAATCCTAGCTTGCTTAATTTTTGAATCAGTAATTTGTGGTCCAAGCTATCAAAAGCTTGGAAAACAAAGCAAAACAAAGAATAAATTTCAAAACGGACACAGATAGATGCGCTCAAAGCTACCGACACTTGATTAAAAAACAAACGACAACATAAAAATCAGTAGACAATGAAACGAAGAAAGCGCGGGTGCAAAAAAAGTTCTATTAAATGAATTTTAATTTAATTTAATTTAAGGCAATACCTGCTTGTTTGTATTTCTGTAACGTCTACCATAAATGTGAAGTGTTAAGCTTTCCGTTTAATGTTTAATATGTAAGTTTTTTATTTTCGCATTCAAGAATGTTAAAAATTTTAATGTAAAAATTTTTGCTTAAACAGTGTCCCTGATGATAAAGTCCGGCGGAGTTCGAAATATTGGACAAAATAAATAAAATATTTTGTTTTATATTAATAAATTGAACTTGAGCCCGAAAAACAACAAAATAATTTAAATTAACTTACTTTATATCATTATATAAACACAAACATTTTTTTAAAAATAAACATTAAACGGTAAAAATGAACACAACAAACTATACCTCTTAAGCATCTACTTATCCAGTGCAACTGCATAGTTATTGTTTATATTGTCAGTATCTACTTTAAAGTTAACAGCTCTGTCCCCTTTTTGGTGTATTCGTAAACTTTCCAGTGCCAATCTGTGAGGACGAAAGTCGCTACCCTCGTTTTCGCCTAACATCTTTAGTCACTGTTCATTTTGCGTTAATATTTTGCATGTGACTTCTAAATCCTTGTATCAATTTTTCTTAATCCCTGTGAATTATTATTCTATAATAATATTATTTCATTATTATTTAAAGGCACTGGCTTGCACACCACACTTTCCCATCTTTTATTTATAAGTTAGTCATATGAAATTACAGTTAGTAGCATGTTAATCAAATTAGTCGCATAAACATCATTTACTTTTCATCAAACATTAATCCCACCATTAAACTAAAGCTTAATGTAAACGTCAACTTAATAACCTCATGTCACCCGGTTAACATCACTAGGCCGTGGTGAAAAATAAATGCATGCAAAAAGACGAACAGCTGAGACAAAAAAACCCACCACGAGTCTGCTGTGCTGCTAAGCTAAGGTAACTTAGACAAAGATGAGAAAATTAAAATTTCTTCTTGCGGCGGCAGCCAACTCGGTAAGTCATAATAAATTTCTTAGCTCCTGAAATCTTCCATAGCATTGTGCCTTAGTGACCAGTGCTATACTTGAGGAAATTTTTCTAAGTCTTTTCATAGCGTTATGCCGTAGTGACTAGCGCTATATTTTCTAAGTCTTTTCGACGTTGCATCGCAGTGCTCAGCTTGATATTTTTCTAAGTCTTTTCATAGCATTGTGCCGTAGTGACCAGTGCTATATTCGCGTATATTTTTCTAAGTCTTTTTCGACGTTGCATCGCAGTGCTCAGCTTGATATTTTTCTAAGTCTTTTCATAGCATTGTGCCGTAGTGACCAGTGCTATATTCGCGTATATTTTTCTAAGTTTTTTTTTCGACGTTGCTTCGCAGGGCTCAACTTGATATTTTTCTAAGTCTTTTCATAGCATTGTGCCGTAGTGACCAGTGCTATATTCGCGTATAATTTCTAAGTCTTTTCGACGTTGCTTCGCAGTGCTCAACTTGATATTTTTCTAAGTCTTTTCATAGCATTGTGCCGTAGTGACCAGTGCTATACTCGCGTATATTTTTCTAAGTCTTTTTCGACGTTGCATCGCAGTACTTGTCAGCTTGATATTTTCTAAGTCTTTTCATAGCATTGTGCCGTAGTGACCAGTGCTATACTCGCGTATATTTTCTAAGTCTTTTCGACGTTGCTTCGCAGTGCTCTGCTTGGTATTTTTCGAAGTCTTTTCATAGCATTGTGCCGTAGTGACCAGTGCTATATTCGCGTATAATTTCTAAGTCTTTCCGACGTTGCATCGCAGTGCCCCACTTGATATTTTCTAAGTCTTTTCGACGTTGAAGTGAGAATTGATACTAACAAAGCGTCTCTTTTACATGCCGACTGGACGTTCGCAGTACGTCGGGAAAAGAAACGAGGACTACGCAGGACAGTGGACACCATATAATAAGTTTATCTTTTCTTTTCCATTTGTTTAAATTAATAATACAGGGTCATGAAGACCATAAAATTGGTGTAAGTGTAAATTACGGAAAAAACTGAAATAAAATCAATGAACTGAAATAACGGAAAGTGTAATTAATTCACACTTGGTATAATAAAATTTTGTAGACGAACCCTGGACACCGGCGAGTGATACCTCGGCCTAAGAAGGTTCGTTACAAATCTTTTGTTTGTGTGTTTTCTACGTCTAATATTTTAATAGCATCAATAGCAGCTGTTTGGCTGTCGTCAATATATGTTGTGCTAACGCTGTTGTTGTTTTTTTGTTTCGTATGTCCAGCTTGTGTTCTGTCATTCTTTTTTTTTTTGTAGGGCTTTTTTTGTTGTTCAAAATATAACAATATATTATAAAATAAATTATAAAGTTATAAAATATAACAATTCAAAATAACAAAATATACATATTTTTTTTACAATTTTCGTGCTCTGTGCCTTTGGATGGTATTTCATATACGACATTGCTCTTTTCTTCGTTCCCTATTCTTGTTTTTGTTTTCGTGAATATTCGGTTTAAAGTCGCGTTGGATCTGTATGCAAATATTAGGTGTGTTTCCGTACTCTACATTGTGTAAGATTTGTGTAAGTTCAAACTTAGAGAGTAAAAATGACATGTGAGAATAGTTGCAAAAGTACGGAAACAGCTTCTAGTAAGTTTCAAGCACAAAACAGCTGATTTTGACTGCAGACATGTCAAATGTAAATTGCGCCAATTAAAATTATCGTAAATTTGTTTGTGAAGTTGATGCTTGTTCTTCTTGATGCTTGTGCTTACTTTACTCGGAGTCTTGAGTTCTAGCACTCTCTGTGCACTTTGTGTGCTCGAGAGAGCGGTTTTATGCTTGTTGTTCTTCTCCCATTTTAAGCACAGAAAGTACGGAAACAGAAAATAGTGTCCCACAAGTAACACAGTGTGAGTACGGAAACACACCTATTGTGTTGTCCGTTCTCATTATTGTCCGTATGTGTGTGTTACTTGTAAGTTTTGGTATGTATGTGATGGCGTGGTACTTTTTGTTAACTTGTTGAGTGTTGCCAGATTGAGTTTTGTGTTCTGTTGTTTGCGGGTTTTGTTTGTTTTTTAAAATTGTTGAATTGATAGATTTGAGTTTTGAAATGTAAAAACTGAAAGGCTCAACCAAGAGCTCGGGGTGGCGCCCATCTTGGTAGCAGGTCATGTTCGGTATATCGATATGAAACAAGCCTGCGAAGGTATAGCAATTGACCTTAAAACTTGTTAGTACGGGGACAGTCTTTACTCGTCAGATGGGGTAGACCCTATCTATCCACCGCATGGAGACCTTAATTCGGCTGGAACTATGGTTGTGAAGTGTTGGCATGCGTGCATAAAAGTGTCAACTTTTCGGCTTTCCGAAGTGTTGCTTGTCAAGAGTTTGACTCGCACCCTCAAACTGGCACGGCAGTCACTGAGGGAAGTGTTGACATGGTTGTAAAACTGAGGGTTCTCATACTGAGCACGGCAGTCCCTGAGAACAATGGCCAATACTCTTCTTTTCAGGATGTTGAAATCCGAACGGCCAGAGTAAGAGTGGCAATTGCAAAGGTCCTCCAGAGTAGGCATCGGTCATGCGCAATAATTTCCAGCTGTGTCGGCAACTGCAAATTGTTAGACTGGCCTTTAAGTGCTCATTGAGCACAGTCATGTATAAGAATGTACTTTTTCGTAATTGCATTTGTGTATTCTTGGTCTTTTTGCGGGGATGTTGTGGATCCTCATCTGACGGGATCGAGTTGCCCAGATGACTGTCGTGGGCTGGCCCTTCGGAGAGTCTCGTACTGGTTGTGGTTGTGTGAATGCTACACAGGTCTAGATTGACCGGCGGGGTTGCGCAGTGGTACGACCGAGCTGGCATGTCCGTCTTAATATGCAAGAGATTGGGTAGGTCTCGTCTCCACCAGTAGATGGATTGCTACTGGTACTGCTATTACGGGCAGTATGTAATTTATTACATAATGCTCCTAATCAGCAGGGCACTGGGTGATGCTTTGTGTTTGTGAAGCAGCTTCCATGTTCGTGTTGCCACACCGGATGCCCCATGTGTTTTACTTGTTTAAAACATAAACGGGTCCGTGTTGTGGTACAACACAAAGTTCATGGTTGTCTGTTTCATGAACTATTACCCTAGGTTTTGGATAACCCAAGTTGCTTAAGCCTTACGGCAGGTGCACTTGATAATCTCAAAATCGTCTGCCTCCCTTGTACGAACAAACCCGAAAGCAAGCATAGCATACATCTTTCAATTTATTTCATAGGATTGATGACAAAAAATATTTATTGTTAATCCAAAATAATCATTAATCGATTATAACTCGGGCTTTATTTATATAATTCATTTTCAATTAAAAAAAAAAAAAAAAAAAACAAAAACTGCCAGTGTAATTGTGAATATTTTTAATTAAAAAAAGCACAAAATTTCAACTGTAGAAAGGACTACTAAGCCTTTGCTTCGTGGTCGGAGGCACTGACCTTATGCTACAGCGCATACTTGTTTAGGTTTATTTTACCATGCCTACACAGTTAAAAAAGTTGATGCGTTTTTCGGTACAAGACTTGCATCGTATTTTATTTTGCATTTGCGACGATATTTTCCAGAAGTCCAAGTCTTAAAGAATTCACATACGAATCATGAACGATTTTTCTTCATCTTTGACGAAACATGCAGATTCGGCCATACATTTCATTGACGAAAATCCCATATAAAATGCCCACGAACGCAATACAGAAATGTTGAGATTTTTCGTGCATGAATATATTACTGAATCGTTGTGGAAGTTTCGTCAACAAACAAGACAGAAATATGAAAAAAATTGTTTTTTAATTTTATATATTTTTTGATTTTATTTTATTTGTTTTTTCAAGCCAGATTATTTCCGATGTGTATTCTTTGATATATCAGTCTTGCAGTCAATTAATACGCTACGTTCTTAACCTTTAAGTAGGGACGTGAAGTTTTTTTCGCACAAACAAGGACGTGGGGTCTCACAGGCCCCTCCACTTTATTGCTTAGTTTTTCAGTAAGCACTTATCAATCTTTAAAAAAAAACTAAACTAAAAATTAAAAAGTACTAAAATTAAAAGAATATCAAAGAAATCAAAGTAAATGCCAAGATCCTTAACTGCGGTTGACCTCTGAAAAAAACTGTTGGTATCATATGCATAATCGTGCATGATGAAAACATTTTTGCGACAAAAAGTTAATATATAACATTTCGAGAAATTCAACTTTAGACCCTTAACCTTACAATACGAAAAAGGAAAGGAGTCGCTACCCTCGTTTTCGCCTAACATCTTTAGTCACTGTTCATTTTGCGTTAATATTTTGCATGTGACTTCTAAATCCTTGCATCAATTTTTCTTAATCCCTGTGAATTATTATTCTATAATAATATTATTTCATTATTATTTAAAGGCACTGGCTTGCACACCACACTTTCCCATCTTTTATTTATAAGTTATTCATATGAAATTACAGTTAGTAGCATGTTAATCAAATTAGTCGCATAAACATCATTTACTTTTCATCAAACATTAATCCCACCATTAAACTAAAGCTTAATGTAATCACTAGGCCGTGGTGAAAAATAAATGCAGGCAAAAAGACGAACAGCTGAGACAAAAAAACCCACCACGAGTCTGCTGTGCTGCTAAGCTAAGGTAACTTAGACAAAGATGAGAAAATTAAAATTTCTTCTTGCGGCGGCAGCCAACTCGGTAAGTCATAATAAATTTCTTAGCTCCTGAAATCTTTCATAGCATTGTGCCGTAGTGACCAGTGCTATACTTGAGGAAATTTTTCTAAGTCTTTTCATAGCGTTATGCCGTAGTGACTAGCGCTATATTTTCTAAGTCTTTTCGACGTTGCATCGCAGTGCTCAGCTTGATATTTTTCTAAGTCTTTTCATAGCATTGTGCCGTAGTGACCAGTGGTATATTCGCGTATATTTTTCTAAGTTTTTTTTCGACGTTGCTTCGCAGTGCTCAACTTGATATTTTTCTAAGTCTTTTCATAGCATTGTGCCGTAGTGACCAGTGCTATATTCGCGTATATTTTTCTACGTCTTTTTCGACGTTGCATCGCAGTACTTGTCAGCTTGATATTTTCTAAGTGTTTTCATAGCATTGTGCCGTAGTGACCAGTGCTATACTCGCGTATATTTTCTAAGTCTTTTCGACGTTGCATCGCAGTGCTCTGCTTGGTATTTTTCGAAGTCTTTTCATAGCATTGTGACGTAGTGACCAGTGCTATATTCGCGTATATTTTTCTCTAAGTCTTTTTCGACGTCGCATCGCAGTGCTCAGCTTGATATTTTTCTAAGTCTTTTCATAGCATTGTGCCGTAGTGACCAGTGCTATACTCGCGTATATTTTTCTAAGTCTTTTTCGACGTTGCATCGCAGTACTTGTCAGCTTGATATTTTCTAAGTCTTTTCATAGCATTGTGCCGTAGTGACCAGTGCTATATTCGCGTATATTTTTCTAAGTCTTTTTCGACGTTGCATCGCAGTACTTGTCAGCTTGATATTTTCTAAGTGTTTTCATAGCATTGTGCCGTAGTGACCAGTGCTATACTCGCGTATATTTTCTAAGTCTTTTCGACGTTGCATCGCAGTGCTCTGCTTGGTATTTTTCGAAGTCTTTTCATAGCATTGTGACGTAGTGACCAGTGCTATATTCGCGTATATTTTTCTCTAAGTCTTTTTCGACGTCGCATCGCAGTGCTCAGCTTGATATTTTTCTAAGTCTTTTCATAGCATTGTGCCGTAGTGACCAGTGCTATACTCGCGTATATTTTTCTAAGTCTTTTTCGACGTTGCATCGCAGTACTTGTCAGCTTGATATTTTCTAAGTCTTTTCATAGCATTGTGCCGTAGTGACCAGTGCTATACTCGCGTATATTTTCTAAGTCTTTTCGACGTTGCATCGCAGTGCTCTGCTTGGTATTTTTCGAAGTCTTTTCATAGCATTGTGACGTAGTGACCAGTGCTATATTCGCGTATATTTTTCTCTAAGTCTTTTTCGACGTCGCATCGCAGTGCTCAGCTTGATATTTTTCTAAGTCTTTTCATAGCATTGTGCCGTAGTGACCAGTGCTATACTCGCGTATATTTTTCTAAGTCTTTTTCGACGTTGCATCGCAGTACTTGTCAGCTTGATATTTTCTAAGTCTTTTCATAGTATTGTGCCGTAGTGACCAGTGCTATACTCGCGTATATTTTCTAAGTCTTTTCGACGTTGCATCGCAGTGCTCAGCTTGATATTTTTCTAAGTCTTTTCATAGCATTGTGCCGTAGTGACCAGTGCTATATTCGCGTATATTTTTCTAAGTCTTTTTCGACGTTGCATCGCAGTGCTCAGCTTGATATTTTTCTAAGTCTTTTCATAGCATTGTGCCGTAGTGACCAGTGCTATACTCGCGTATATTTTTCTAAGTCTTTTTCGACGTTGCATCGCCGTACTTGTCAGCTTGATATTTTCTAAGTCTTTTCATAGCATTGTGCCGTAGTGACCAGTGCTATATTCGCGTATATTTTTCTAAGTCTTTTTCGAGGTTGCATCGCAGTGCTCAGCTTGATATTTTTATTATATTATTATATTATTATTATATTATTATATTATATTTTTTCTAAGTCTTTTCATAGTATTGTGCCGTAGTGACCAGTGCTATACTCGCGTATATATTTCTAAGTCTTTTTCGACGTTGCATCGCAGTACTTGTCAGCTTGATATTTTCTAAGTCTTTTCATAGCATTGTGCTGTAGTGACCAGTGCTATACTCGCGTATATTTTCTAAGTCTTTTCGACGTTGCTTCGCAGTGCTCAGCTAGATACTTTTTCTAAGTCTTTTCATAGCATTGTGCTGTAGTGACCAGTGCTATACCCGCGTATATTTTCTAAGTCTTTTCGACGTCGCATCGCAGTGCTCAGCTAGATATTTTTCTAAGTCTTTTCATAGCATTGTGCCGTAGTGACCAGTGCTATACTCGCGTATATTTTCTAAGTCTTTCCGACGTTGCATCGCAGTGCCCCACTTGATATTTTCTAAGTCTTTTCGACGTTGAAGTGAGAATTGATACTAACAAAGCGTCTCTTTTACATGCCGACTGGACGTTCGCAGTACGTCGGGAAAAGAAACGAGGACTACGCAGGACAGTGGACACCATATAATAAGTTTATCTTTTCTTTTCCATTTGTTTAAATTAATAATACAGGGTCATGAAGACCATAAAATTAGTGTAAGTGTAAATTAAGGAAAAAACTGAAATAAAATCAATGAACAGAAATAACGGAAAATGTAATTAATTCACACTTGGTATAATAAAATTTTGTAGACGAACCCTGGACACCGGCGAGTGATACCTCGGCCTAAGAAGGTTCGTTACAATGGCGCCCGAGCAGGGACTACGTGTCTAACAAAAAAGAAAAAACAAAAAAAAAACAAAAAAAAATTACAATGTCTTACGCCGCGTACTGGAAATAAATCTTAGATAAAAGTGATTCAATAACCCAGGACTAAGAGACTTTTGTATAACAAAAAAAATTTTATAAGGTCATACGCCGCGTACGGAAACTAAAAATTCAATTAGTTACTAAATAAACTCAGTGACTAACTTTTTGTCTAGGACAAAAATGTCCAACTAATCAATAAAGACATTCGCCGCGCACGGAATATTTTAGATGTAAAAATTAAACAGAGCTCGGAATAAAAAAAAAAAAGATGAAAAGAAATCTATCCATATGAACTTAAAGAATAGAAATTGATTCGTCCGTCGCGATAGGGGTAATCAATCGAAGTGAATAAAAAAAAAAAATTAAATATTTTTGCTGTTACAAGAAAACAGTTACAAGAATTTTTTTTTAGAAGAAGAAAAAGAAAACAAGAGATTTTTTTTAAGGAGGCAGAGAAAAATAAAAAAAAATCCACCGCTAATAAATTAACAATTTTGTGAAATCGTATCCAATCTCGATAGTTGACAATTTCAGTGATCGCAATCGAAACTTTTGGCAACACGATGTTGACCACAACATGGGTGTATTCTTTGAAGAAGGAGGACCTTGTGACCTACGCACTTGAATTTAACTTCGATCCCACAGGAACAGTAGATGAGCTCCGAAAGCGCTTGAGTGGTTTCATCAACAACAAGGAGTACAAAGACGAACAAGGGCAAAGGCTGTTGGACCTGCAAACCAAGCACCGCCGCGCAGTGTCACCAGCACCACCGGCTGTGGATCCTATAGAGAAATTCACACCCCCAACTATCGCAATGCTCGGCATCCCAGTCACCGTAGATGCCACCCCATTACCGACACTTCAGATGTCTGGACCAACCCACCTAACTACAGCCGTACGGTCAGAAGACCCCTATCTAGCAGTAATAGAACGGATTCGAAAGTGGTCAGTGAAATTTGACGAGAAAAGAGACCCACTAGCTTTCATAGAGAGAGTGGAAGAATTGGCCGAGGTCTACCAGATCAACAAGACCTATCTACCTCGCACGATGCCCGAGCTCCTAACCGACCGCGCTCTCACATGGTACCGCAACAACAATGAACACTGGACTAACTGGGTATTATTTAAACATGCATTTTTAAAATTTTTCTTACCTCCTAGATACTTGGAACGAATCGACGACGAGATAAGAACCAGATTTCAAAAGCCACGAGAGCCCTTCAAAAATTTTGTGCTAGACCTCCAAAAGCTGATGCGCCACGCCGGCTACAGCGAGGAGCAGAAACTCGAGCGAATCTTTGGAAATGCGCATCCGGACTACCAATGGTACATCCGACGAAAGGACTTTTCGACACTAGAGGAACTGGTCAACATGGCAGATGATCTAGAAACTATACAGACCCACGAGCCCGACCGCATGCAGAAAGGTAACATGCGAACAGAACATCACCGTATGTTGCAACAACGAGGCCGACGCGATGACGCACCAGCCATTCCTCCTCCGGTGGATGGACCGAGAGGTCAAGGAATGGAGATCAATCCACGGGTGGCATGTCGAAATTGCGGTGAAGAGGGACACTTGCGACAAACATGTAGAAACCCCCAGAGGCTGTTCTGCTGGGTGTGTGGACGTCGTAATACTATGACAATTCAGTGCTGTAGAAGACCGTCGGGAAACGCCGGCGAGGATCGTCCGGACCGAGGAGGGGCGAATCCTTCAGGAGAAAATCCTCGATCAACCCAGTAAAACAACTACACCATAACAACAATCACATTTCCGCCTCTGTTACCATCGACACATTACCAGCCCTAGCCACGATAGACACTGGAGCCACGCGCAGATTTCTTAGGCAACTCTTTGTTGATAAGATACAGCACGGTTGCAGGCTCATACCAGCCGATGCGGTAGTCACGCTCGCCGATGGATCAGTGAAACTCTTGCGCCACGCCGTAGAAGTTAATATTCAATTGGGTAACATCGACCGCAAATTCACGTTTTTAGTTATGCCAGACGCTACGGACGAGGTCATCCTCGGGATGGACTTTCTTGCAGAAACGAGATTAACCTTCAGCTGTGGCGGCGAAACCATAACATTGGGTAAGTCAACTCTCACCAATGTATTCCCACATCGTTGTAGGCAAATCGCAGGTTGCAACTCTGAGGAGACCGAACAGGTCTCAAATTTCTTGAAGGAGGAGCTCCAAAAGTTCGAAAACTTGCGGGGAGTAACGAACATCACCGAGCACCGGATCGTTATGGTCGACGAGAGACCATTAAAACAACGATATTTCCCCAGAAACCCGGCCATGCAGGCCATCATCGATGAAGAAGTTAACAAGCTGTTGGACAAAGGGAGCATCGAGCCATCGCACAGCCCGCACAGCGCACCTATTGTCCTGGTTAAGAAGAAAACGGGTGCTTGGCGGCTGTGTGTGGACTATCGAGCTCTTAACAGTCAGTCGGTTCCCGACGCCTACCCACTACCACGCATCACCCACATCTTAGATAGGCTACGCGACGCCAAGTACATCAGTAGCCTCGACCTTAAAGATGGCTACTGGCAAATTCCGATGGAGGCTAAAAGTCGAAAATACACAGCCTTTACTGTGCCCGGACGAGGATTGTTTCAGTGGCGAGTCATGCCGTTTGGCCTTCACTCCGCTCCCGCGACGTTTCAGCGTGCCCTCGACCGAGTTATAGGACCTGATCTTGAGCCTTTCGCTTTCGCCTATTTAGATGACATAGTGGTCACAGGTGGTCACTTTCGACGAACACATGAATAATCTCAAAGAGGTCTTTCACCGGCTTCAAGCGGCAAATCTTCGAATAAACGCGGAAAAATGCGAGTTCTTTAAAAGGAAAATAAAGTACTTAGGGCACGTGGTCAGCTCCGAAGGAATTCATACCGACCCGGATAAAATTGCCGCTATACGAGATCTCGAACCTCCTCAAAATGTCCGAGGAGTGCGACGCTTTCTCGGCATAGCCTCCTGGTACCGGCGGTTTATCCCTGACTTCGCAGCTGTCGTACAACCGTTGACCTCTCTTCTGAAAAAAGGCAAGCACTGGAAATGGGGCGAATCACAACAAAAGGCTTTCCAAGATCTTAAGGATAAACTAACGGAAGCTCCAGTTTTAACATGTCCTGACTTCGAGCAGACATTTATTCTTCAGACAGATGCTAGCGACGTGGGCCTTGGGGCGGTACTGACACAAAACATCGAGGGCTCCGAACGGGTAATAGCCTACGCAAGCCGACATTTAAACGACGCAGAGAAAAACTATTCGCCCACAGAAAAGGAGTGCTTGGCAATCATATGGGGAATTCGTAAAATGCGGCCCTACCTAGAAGGTTACAAATTCGTTGTAATCACTGACCACTTATCGCTTAAATGGCTTAATTCTATTGAGAGTCCTTCTGGACGGATCGCTAGATGGGCGCTGGAACTCCAGCAATTTAACTTCACTGTACAATACCGTAAGGGTAAACACAACGTGGTAGCGGACGCACTGTCACGGCAACCAAATGAAACTCTCCAACGGATTACTTTGAATACAAACAATTTGCCAGAGTGCGCGTGGATAAGGAAGAAGTTTGAGGAAGTGACCCAGGATCCAAGCAAGTACCCGGACTTCATCATCATTGATGGTCAATTATTTCGACACCTCCCACGAAATGCGATCGACGAAGACTGCGCTCTCTGGAAACTGTGCGTAGCCAAATCCCAGCGAGACCGCGTTTTACATGAAAATCACGATAGTCCTAGTGCTGGCCATCTAGGGATCCGGAAGACTATCGCTCGAATCGCAAATCGATATTATTGGCCTGGAATGTTCCGGGACATTAGTCGTTACGTCCAAAAATGCCAGTCCTGTCAACAGTACAAAGCTAGCCAGCAGCCACCGGCCGGAGAAATGTTAACCAGAATCCCTGACGAGCCATGGTCCATCTTGTGTGCCGACTTCGTTGGTCCACTACCTCGCTCCAAACATGGGAATAGTATATTGCTGGTATTTTTCGACAAATTTTCGAAGTGGACGGAGATAGTGCCATTGCCAAAAGCTACATCAGAGGGTGTTTACTGAAGGCATTTCGAGAGAGGATTCTAGCGCGCTACGGAGTACCGAGAATTCTCATCACCGACAACAGGACTCAGTTCAAAAGCAGGTCTTTCCAGCGGTATTTGAAAGAAATTGGAGTTCAACAACAGCTGACGGCGCCGTATACTCCTCAGGAGAATCCGACAGAGCGAGCGAACCGGACAGTCAAGACTATGATCGCCCAATTTGCAAACGACCAGCATAAGGTATGGGACGAAAAATTACCGGAGATCTCACTTGCAATCAACACCAGCGTATCAGAAACCACGGGTTACAGTCCAGCATTTTTAACACAAGGCCGAGAGCCACGTCTCCCACGAGCACTCTACGACGAAGCAGTTTGCGGTACAGGAACCCGAGAGAAAGAACCATCTGACCGAGCCACGCAGCTACAGGAGGTTTTCACAATTGTACGCCATAACCTGACAAAAGCATCTAAGGATCAGGCTCGCCACTACAATCTACGCCGGAGGCATTGGAAACCCACAATCGGGCAGAAGGTTATGATTCGTCAACACCCATTATCGAAAGCAATCAATGACTTCAACGCGAAGCTTGCCCCAAAATACGACGGGCCGTTTATCGTCATCGGGTTCACGTCGGGAGTTATTGCACGAGTTAAAAAGGACGGGAAGACGACCGAAAGAACAGTCCATTTAAGCGAACTTAAACCGTTCTACTCTTAACATTTTTTATTTTTTTATTATAATCTTATAATTCAGCCAGACATTACTAGTTATACTAATAACAGCTTTATTCTTTTTTTACTCTCGCTCTTCTTTTTTCTTTTTCTCTTCTCTTCCCTTCCAAGAGAACTCGGAGAAATTCTTAAAAACAAAAGACAAATTCTTCCAACGGATGCTGAGCATCACCGAGCAAACCCGGCACACGCAATTATTGGACTCAAATTTCTTGGAGGTCCCTTCAGAGACGGGACGCATACGGGTATTTACCCCGGGAGTCAGTCCAGGGCATCATCGGCCCCACCCATCTGATGAAACCAACCATCTGACAAAAAGATGGGGACACGCGACAGTAGCACCAATAGTAGTCACAGCGATACGAGCAACAGTAGCAGCAACAGTGGTCGCTACACCAGTAGTAGCGAAAATTTCTACCAAGCAAACCACGGCCCACGCCGTGCGAGAAAGAACCCCCGACTGACGCTCGACAGCGCGCCGCAGAGGGCGAGCCCGAGTCCCAACAAAGCCGAAGTGGAAGATATCCTACAAAATCTTCGACAACACCCGCAGCGAAGAGCCAACAGAGGTTCGTTCATAAGAACGATAGAGGGGAAGCGGATACGATTTTCCTGGAATGGCGGAGGGAGGATCTGGACGAACTATCTTCCTCCCCATCCGAAGTAGAGAGGAAATGTGAGGGCGAAAGTCGCTACCCTCGTTTTCGCCTAACATCTTTAGTCACTGTTCATTTTGAGTTAATATTTTGCATGTGACTTCTAAATCCTTGCATCAATTTTTCTTAATCCCTGTGAATTATTATTCTATAATAATATTATTTCATTATTATTTAAAGGCACTGGCTTGCACACCACACTTTCCCATCTTTTATTTATAAGTTATTCATATGAAATTACAGTTAGTAGCATGTTAATCAAATTAGTCGCATAAACATCATTTACTTTTCATCAAACATTAATCCCACCATTAAACTAAAGCTTAATGTAAACATCAACTTAATAACCTCATGTCACCCGGTTAACATCACTAGGCCGAGGTGAAAAATAAATGCAGGCAAAAAGACGAACAGCTGAGACAAAAAAACCCACCACGAGTCTGCTGTGCTGCTAAGCTAAGTTAACTTAGACAAAGATGAGAAAATTAAAATTTCTTCTTGCGGCGGCAGCCAACTCGGTAAGTCATAATAAATTTCTTGCTCCTGAAATCTTTCATAGCATTGTGCCGTAGTGACCAGTGCTATACTTGAGGAAATTTTTCTAAGTCTTTTCATAGCGTTATGCCGTAGTGACTAGCGCTATATTTTCTAAGTCTTTTCGACGTTGCATCGCAGTGCTCAGCTTGATATTTTTCTAAGTCTTTTCATAGCATTGTGCCGTAGTGACCAGTGCTATACTTGAGGAAATTTTTCTAAGTCTTTTCATAGCGTTATGCCGTAGTGACTAGCGCTATATTTTCTAAGTCTTTTCGACGTTGCATCGCAGTACTTGTCAGCTTGATATTTTCTAAGTCTTTTCATAGCATTGTGCCGTAGTGACCAGTGCTATACTCGCGTATATTTTCTAAGTCTTTTCGACGTTGCTTCGCAGTGCTCAGCTAGATATTTTTTCTAAGTCTTTTCATAGCATTGTGCTGTTGTGACCAGTGCTATACCCGCGTATATTTTCTAAGTCTTTTCGACGTCGCATCGCAGTGCTCAGCTAGATATTTTTCTAAGTCTTTTCATAGCATTGTGCCGTAGTGACCAGTGCTATACTCCCGTATATTTTCTAAGTCTTTTCGACGTTGCTTCGCAGTGCTCAGCTAGATATTTTTCTAAGTCTTTTCATAGCATTGTGCCGTAGTGACCAGTGCTATAATCGCATATATTTTTCTAAGTCTTTTTCGACGTTGCATCGCTGTGCTCAGCTTAATATTTTGTAAGTCTTTTCGACGTTGCATCGCAGTGCTTAGCTTGAGATTTTTCTAAGTCTTTTTATAGCACTGTGCCGTAGTGACCAGTGCTATATTCGCGTATATTTTCTAAGACTTTCCGACGTTGCATCGCAGTGCCCCACTTGATATTTTCTAAGTTTTTTCGACGTTGAAGTGAGAATTGATACTAAAAAATCGTCTCTTTTACATGCCGACTGGACGTTCGCAGTACGTCGGGAAAAGAAACGAGGACTACGCAGGACAGTGGACACCATATAATAAGTTTATCTTTTCTTTTCCATTTGTTTAAATTAATAATACAGGGTCATGAAGACCATAAAATTGGTGTAAGTGTAAATTAAGGAAAAAACTGAAATAAAATCAATGAACTGAAATAACGGAAAGTGTAATTAATTCACACTTGGTATAATAAAATTTTGTAGACGAACCCTGGACACCGGCGAGTGATACTTCGGCCTAAGAAGGTTCGTTACAAATCTTTTGTTTGTGTGTTTTCTACGTCTAATATTTTAATAGCATCAATAGCAGCTGTTTGGCTGTCGTCAATATATGTTGTGCTAACGCTGTTGTTGTTTTTTTGTTTCGTATGTCCAACTTGTGTTCTGTCATTCTTTTTTTTTTTGTAGGGCTTTTTTTGTTGTTCAAAATATAACAATATTTTACAAAATAAATTATAAAGTTATAAAATATAACAATTCAAAATAACAAAATATACATATTTTTTTTACAATTTTCGTGCTCTGTGCCTTTGGATTGTATTTCATATACGACATTGCTCTTTTCTTCGTTCTCTATTCTTGTTTTTGTTTTCGTGAATATTCGGTTTAAAGTCGCGTTGGATCTGTATGCAAATATTAGGTGTGTTTCCGTACTCTACACTGTGTAAGATTTGTGTAAGTTCAAACTTAGAGAGTAAAAATGACATGTGAGAATAGTTGCAAAAGTACGGAAACAGCTTCTAGTAAGTTTCAAGCACAAAACGGCTGATTTTGACTGCAGACATGTCAAACGTAAATTGCGCCAATTAAAATTATCGTAAATTTGTTTGTGAAGTTGATGCTTGTTCTTCTTGATGCTTGTGCTTACTTTACTCGAAGTCTTGAGTTCTAGCACTCTCTGTGCACTTTGTGTGCTCGAGAGAGCGGTTTTATGCTTGTTGTTCTTCTCCCATTTTAAGCACAGAAAGTACGGAAACAGAAAATAGTGTCCCACAAGTAACACAGTGTGAGTACGGAAACACACCTATTGTGTTGTCCGTTCTTATTATTGTCCGTATGTGTGTGTTACTTGTAAGTTTTGGTATGTATGTGATGGCGTGGTACTTTTTGTTAACTTGTTGAGTATTGCCAGATTAAGTTTTGTGTTCTGTTGTTTGCGGGTTTTGTTTGTTTTTTAAAATTCTTGAATTGATAAGAGAATTGATTAAATGGTTAGGGTAGTCATTGTTTTTTAATATTGTTTTTATTTTTTTAACATTTTTATCCAAAAATTGTGTCAGTTAAAGTAAATACCTTATTTATTATGTTCGTTACAGTGTTGATTTTTTGTTGCATAGGTTGCGTTGAGTGAAAATTTATGAGTCTACCTGAAGAAGTCGGTTTTGTGAACCATTCGAAAATTATTTCGTTATTTTTTCTATGTAATTTAACGTCCAAGTATGCGATATTTCCGTTCTGTTCCATTTCAGAAGTAAATTGTATGTTTTTGTAGTTGTTCAGTGTTTTTAGAATAACGTCCAGGTCTTTTTTGTTTACTATGGCTAAAATGTCGCCTACATATTTACATATAAATGATATGTTTATGTCCATATTTTTAAGGTTTTCAATAGCGTTGTCTAGTAAGTTGGCTATAATAATCTCAGCTATTGTTGATGCTAAGGGATTGCCCATAGGCATACCATAAAATTGATGGTAAACCAAGTTGTCAAATATAAAGAAATTGTTGTCTGTAAATAAAAAGACAAAATTGTAATATATTTAGAAAATATTGTCGTGGAATCATTGTTGAATTTTTGATGATGTCCCACTGGTTCATTACATTCTTTATGGCTAAATGTGTCGGGATGTTAGTAAACAAAGATACCACATCAAATGATACTATTATGTTATCCTCTGTCAATTTAAAGTCTCTAAGTTTTTCTTTCAGTTGTTCTGCGTTTTTTATATTGTATTTGTCCGAGATTAAGTTTTTTAGAATTTGTCCAACATGCTTCGCGAGGTTATAACATGGGACGTTTATCGATGACGAAATAGGCCTGAGTGCGACATATGTTTTATGTATTTTTGGTAGACCATAGAGACGTGGTGCAGTAGCTGACGGACATGTCAGTTGGCGTTTTTGGTATGTGTCGATGAACTTTTGTTTGTGGAGGTAATTGACGATTGTGTTGTTCTTTTTTTGTAGTTTATTGGTTGGGTCAGTTCTTTCTGTTTTGTAAGTGCTTTTATCTTGTAACAGTTAATTCATTTTATGCATATATTCATGTTTGTACATCACTACCTTTTTGTTACCTTTGTTAGCTTGTGTTATTATTATTTTGTCTGCATAGCGTTTAATAAAGTTTTTGGTCTCCTCATACGTTTTCTGGACATATTTTTCTTTTGTCGTGTTTCTAATCCCATTTTTGAAAGATATAATTTTGTTCGCTGCTGTCGATCGGGCAATGTTTTTTTCCCTGTCATCTTCTATTGTTTGAATATGTTGTTCAAGATCAGCGATTACATGTGTTTGTGAGAAGTTTGTTTTTGTGATAGGTAAAGTAAATTTACGTCCAAGTGATAGTAGCCACTTGATGTCTGTTGGGAATGTAATTGTCTTTTTTTTTACAAACCAATCTTCGTTAATGGTGAGTCCTATCTTTTTGATGTGTTTGTTTTTGAGCTCTTCAATTTTCTCGTCGTGTGTTTGGTTCGTGTTGTTGGCGATTTGTTTGTATATGTGCACTTGTCTCGATGTGAATTCTTTGTAGTCTTCCTCGTTCAAAGTTGTCTTCATTTTTAGTTCTACGTGGAAAACGCAATTGGTTGTGTTCTTGATGTTTTTATTAGTCTCCTTGATTTCCAGGTTTATTAGTTTCTGATGGAAAATCTGTTCCGTTTTTCATATAATCTTACTCCGTTTGTCGTGTTACTTAAATGTTTCGTTATAATTCCACATTCTTTGCTAATAATTAAAAATCGCAGTTGTCCCTTTTGTTTGACTAGTTTTCGTCGCAACTTGCAGTAGTTCTTCAAAGTTGTGCACGTCTCTATTGAGTATTTTAATTTAATGTGTTCGTAAAAGCCTTTCATTTTGTGTTTTTTTACTTTATGTACGTTGTCTTTAAAGTTTTCGGTTTCCTCTCCGATAATTTTTGATTATTTGGGCCAATTTCAATATTTATTTTAGATAACTTAAAGAGGTTTTTGGCCAATGCTTTAATATTGCAATTTTTATTTAAAACAAAAATTCAATTTTATCTCCCAACGTTTCTAGATTCTAGAAAACACAATAATTTTTGATTTTAACAAACATTTAAACAATTGGAAATTTAAATTAACTTACTTTATAACATTATATAAACACAAACATTTTTTTAAAAATAAACATTAAACGTTAAAAATGAACACAAAAAATAATTCTCTTATTAATTCAAGAATTTTAAAAAATAAACAAAACCCGCAAACAACAGAACACAAAACTCATATGGCAAGACTCGACAAGTTAACAAAGTACCACGCCATCACTTACATATCAAAAGTTACAAGTAACACACACATACGGACAATAATGAGAACGGACAACACAATATTTGCATACAGATCCAACGCGACTTTAACCCGAATATTCACGAAAACAAAAACAAGAATAGAGAACAAAGAAAAAAGCATGTCGTATATGAAATACAATGCAAAGGCACAGAGCACGAAAATTGTAACAAAATATATATAGGAACAACAAAAAGAGCGCTAAAAACAAGAATGACAGAACACAAGATTGCTAATTTATTTTATTAACATTCCCCCCTTCAACTGTCCCTTTTGTTTATTGACAGTTACTGAAAACTTCAATATTCACGTACAGAATTCGATCGCAGTTTTTTTTACTTTCGTTACACAGTTGGTTATCAAGAGGATTTATTATTTTAATTTGATGACTTAAGTGGTACCCAGGCTCGGTCCTCATAGCACATACGACAATTCTTGTTGTTTTATTTTGTTAATTTTATTTTTATATGTTAAATTTATTTGTTAATTATATTTTTTATTTATAAATATTTAAAAGAAAAAAGTTGTCGAAAAACCTGTGGCGGGAATAATGTATCTTTCCCTTTCCGTACTCGCATCGAACCGCGTAAAATTCGGCTGCAAGTTGAACGTGCTACCATCGCATCATTGCCTCCCTTGTACAACTCCGCCAGGTTTGCGCCTGCCTGTCCCAAGCCAGGATAAAGGAGGGAGGGTTGTTTGTAGGATACGTCCTGCAAATGTAAAAACTGAAAGGCTCAACCAAGAGCTCGGGGTGGCGCCCATCTTGGTAGCAGGTCATGTTCGGTATATCGATATGAAACAAGCCTGCGAAGGTATAGCAATTGACCTTAAAACTTGTTAGTACGGGGACAGTCTTTACTCGTCAGATGGGGTAGACCCTATCTATCCACCGCATGGAGACCTTAATTCGGCTGGAACTATGGTTGTGAAGTGTTGGCATGCGTGCATAAAAGTGTCAACTCTTCGGCTTTCCGAAGTGTTGCTTGTCAAGAGTTTGACTCGCACCCTCAAACTGGCACGGCAGTCACTGAGGGAAGTGTTGACATGGTTGTAAAACTAAGGGTTCTCATACTGAGCACGGCAGTCCCTGAGAACAATGGCCAATACTCTTCTTTTCAGGATGTTGAAATCCGAACGGCCAGAGTAAGAGTGGCAATTGCAAAGGTCCTCCAGAGTAGGTATCGGTCATGCGCAATAATTTCCCGCTGAGTCGGCAACTGCAAATTGTTAGACTGGCCTTTAAGTGCTCATTGAACACAGTCATGTATAAGAATGTACTTTTTCGTAATTGCATTTGTGTTTTCTTGGTCTTTTTGCGGGGATGTTGTGGATCCTCATCTGACGGGATCGAGTTGCCCAGATGACTGTCGTGGGCTGGCCCTTCGGAGAGTCTCGTACTGGTTGTGGTTGTGTGAATGCTACACAGGTCTAGATTGACCGGCGGGGTCGCGCAATGGTACGACCGAGCTGGCATATCCGTCTTAAATATGCAAAAGATTGGGTAGGTCTCGTCTCCACCAGTAGATGGATTGCTACTGGTACTGCTATTACGGGCAGTATGTAATTTATTACATAATGCTCCTAATCAGCAGGGCACTGGGTGATGCTTTGTGTTTGTGAAGCAGCTTCCATGTTCGTGTTGCCACACCGGATGCCCCATGTGTTTTACTTGTTTAAAACATAAACGGGTCCGTGTTGTGGTACAACACAAAGTTCATGGTTGTCTGTTTCATGAACTATTACCCTAGGTTTTGGATAGCCCAAGTTGCTTAAGCCTTACGGCAGGTGCACTTGATAATCTCAAAATCGTCTGCCTCCCTTGTACGAACAAACCCGAAAGCAAGCATAGCATACATCTTTCAATTTATTTTATAGGATTGATGACAAAAAACATTAATTGTTAATCCAAAATAATCATTAATCGATTATAACTCGGGCTTTATTTATATAATTCATTTTCAATTAAAAAAAAAAAAAAAAAAAAACAAAAACTGCCAGTGTAATTGTGAATATTTTTAATTAAAAAAAGCACAAAATTTCAACTGTAGAAAGGACTACTAAGCCTTTGCTTCGTGGTCGGAGGCACTGACCTTATGCTACAGCGCATACTTGTTTAGGTTTATTTTACCATGCCTACACAGTTAAAAAAGTTGATGCGTTTTTCGGTACAAGACTTGCATCGTATTTTATTTTGCATTTGCGACGATATTTTCCAGAAGTCCAAGTTTTTTGAACGATTTTTCTTCATCTTTGACGAAACATGCAGATTCGGCCATACATTTCATTGACGAAAATCCCATATAAAATGCCCACGAACGCAATACAGAAATGTTGAGATTTTTCGTGCATGAATATATTACTGAATCGTTGTGGAAGTTTCGTCAACAAACAAGACAGAAATATAAAAAAAATTGTTTTTTAATTTTATATATTTTTTGATTTTATTTTATTTGTTTTTTCAAGCCAGATTATTTCCGATGTGTATTCTTTGATATATCAGTCTTGCAGTCAATTAATACGCTACGTTCTTAACCTTTAAGTAGGGACGTGAAGTTTTTTTCGCACAAACAAGGACGTGGGGTCTCACAGGCCCCTCCACTTTATTGCTTAGTTTTTCAGTAAGCACTTATCAATCTTTAAAAAAAAACTGCAAACCATGGCTTAAGTACTAAAATTAAAAGAATATCAAAGTAAATCAAAGAAATCAAAGTAAATGCCAAGATCCTTAACTGCGGTTGACCTCTGAAAAAAACTGTTGGTATCATATGCATAATCGTGCATGATGAAAACATTTTTGCGACAAAAAGTTAATATATAACATTTCGAGAAATTCAACTTTAGACCATTAACCTTACAATACGAAAAAGGACGTTAATATCTGATTGAAATTTCAAGCAACCAGAGGAATTTTTAATAATAGAAAACAATTTCAGGTCATCAGCGTACATCAAACTTTTGCAGAATTTAAAACTCTTAGGTATATCGTTTATATAAAGGATGAACAGAAGTGGCCCTAGATGACTTCCCTGTGGAATTCCTGAAGTAGCTTGGACCATGCTAGAGTAACAATTATCAATTGTTACAATTAATTTTCTATTTACAAGGTAAGAGTTCATCCATTGTAAAAAGTTGGAGTGAAATCCTAGCTTGCTTAATTTTTGAATCAGTAATTTGTGGTCCAAGCTATTAAAAGCTTGCAAAACAAAGCAAAACAAAGAATAAATTTCAAAACGGACACAGATAGATGCGCTCAAAGCTACCGACACTTGATTAAAAAACAAACGACAACATAAAAATCAGTAGACAATGAAACGAAGAAAGCGCGGGTGCAAAAAAAGTTCTATTTAATGAATTTTAATTTAATTTAATTTAAGGCAATACCTGCTTGCTTGTATTTCTGTAACGTCTACCATAAATGTGAAGTGTTAAGCTTTCCGTTTAATGTTTAATATGTAAGTTTTTTATTTTCGCATTCAAGAATGTTAAAAATTTTAATGTAAAAATTTTTGCTTAAACAGTTTCCCTGATGATAAAGTCCGGCGGAGTTCGAAATATTGGACAAAATAAATATGTTAATAAAAACAAACAAATATTTTGTTTTATATTAATAAATTGACCTTGAGCCCGAAAAACAACAAAATAATTTAAATTAACTTACTTTATATCATTATATAAACACAAACATTTTTTTAAAAATAAACATTAAACGGTAAAAATGTACACAACAAACTATAACTCTTAAGCATCTACTTATCCAGTGCAACTGCATAGTTATTGTTTATATTGTCAGTATCTACTTTAAAGTTAACAGCTCTGTCCCCTTTTTGGTGTATTCGTAAACTTTCCAGTGCCAATCTTTTGTTTGTGTGTTTTCTACGTCTAATATTTTAATAGCATCAATATCAGCTGTTTGGCTGTCGTCAATATATGTTGTGCTAACGCTGTTGTTGTTTTTTTGTTTCGTATGTCCAGCTTGTGTTGTGTCATTCTTTTTTTTTTTGTAGGGCTTTTTTTGTTGTTCAAAATATAACAATATTTTACAAAATAAATTATAAAGTTATAAAATATAACAATTCAAAATAACAAAATATACATATTTTTTTTACAATTTTCGTGCTCTGTGCCTTTGGATTGTATTTCATATACGACATTGCTCTTTTCTTCGTTCTCTATTCTTGTTTTTGTTTTCGTGAATATTCGGTTTAAAGTCGCGTTGGATCTGTATGCAAATATTAGGTGTGTTTCCGTACTCTACACTGTGTAAGATTTGTGTAAGTTCAAACTTAGAGAGTAAAAATGACATGTGAGAATAGTTGCAAAAGTACGGAAACAGCTTCTAGTAAGTTTCAAGCACAAAACGGCTGATTTTGACTGCAGACATGTCAAACGTAAATTGCGCCAATTAAAATTATCGTAAATTTGTTTGTGAAGTTGATGCTTGTTCTTCTTGATGCTTGTGCTTACTTTACTCGGAGTCTTGAGTTCTAGCACTCTCTGTGCACTTTGTGTGCTCGAGAGAGCGGCTTTATGCTTGTTGTTCTTCTCCCATTTTAAGCACAGAAAGTACGGAAACAGAAAATAGTGTCCCACAAGTAACACAGTGTGAGTACGGAAACACACCTATTGTGTTGTCCGTTCTTATTATTGTCCGTATGTATGTGTTACTTGTAAGTTTTGGTATGTATGTGATGGCGCGGTACTTTTCGTTAACTTGTTGAGTATTGCCAGATTAAGTTTTGTGTTCTGTTGTTTGCGGGTTTTGTTTGTTTTTTAAAATTCTTGAATTGATAAGAGAATTGATTAAATGGTTAGGGTAGTCATTGTTTTTTAATATTGTTTTTATTTTTTTAACATTTTTATCCAAAAATTGTGTGTCAGTTAAAGTAAATACCTTATTTATTATGTTCGTTACAGTGTTGATTTTTTGTTGCATAGGTTGCGTTGAGTGAAAATTTATGAGTCTACCTGAAGAAGTCGGTTTTGTGAACCATTCGAAAATTATTTCGTTATTTTTTCTATGTAATTTAACGTCCAAGTATGCGATATTTCCGTTCTGTTCCATTTCAGAAGTAAATTGTATGTTTTTGTGGTAGTTGTTCAGTGTTTTTAGAATAACGTCCAGGTCTTTTTTGTTTACTATGGCTAAAATGTCGCCTACATATTTACATATAAATGATATGTTTATGTCCATATTTTTAAGGTTTTCAATAGCGTCGTCTAGTAAGTTGGCTATAATAATCTCAGCTATTGTTGATGCTAAGGGATTGCCCATAGGCATACCATAAAATTGATGGTAAACCAAGTTGTCAAATATAAAGAAATTGTTGTCTGTAAATAAAAAGACAAAATTGTAATATATTTAGAAAATATTGTCGTGGAATCATTGTTGAATTTTTGATGATGTCCCACTGGTTCATTATATTCTTTATGGCTAAATGTGTCCGGATGTTAGTAAATAAAGATACCACATCAAATGATACTATTATGTTATCCTCTGTCAATTTAAAGTCTCTAAGTTTTTCTTTCAGTTGTTCTGCGTTTTTTATATTGTATTTGTCCGAGATTAAGTTTTTTAGAATTTGTCCAACATGCTTCGCGAGGTTATAACATGGGACGTTTATCGATGACGAAATAGGCCTGAGTGCGACATATGTTTTATGTATTTTCGGTAGACCATAGAGACGTGGTGCAGTAGCTGACGGACATGTCAGTTGGCGTTTTTGGTATGTGTCGATGTACTTTTGTTTGTGGAGGTAATTGACGATTGTGTTGTTCTTTTTTTGTAGTTTATTGGTTGGGTCAGTTCTTTCTGTTTTGTAAGTGCTTTTATCTTGTAACAGTTAATTCATTTTATGCATATATTCATGTTTGTACATCACTACCTTTTTGTTACCTTTGTTAGCTTGTGTTATTATTATTTTGTCTGCATAGCGTTTAATAAAGTTTTTAGTCTCCTCATACGTTTTCTGGACATATTTTTCTTTTGTCGTGTTTCTAATCCCATTTTTGAAAGATATAATTTTGTTCGCTGTGTTACATTGCTTACATGTGTTTGTGAGAAGTTTGTTTTTGTGATAGGTAAAGTAAATTTACGTCCAAGTGATAGTAGCCACTTGATGTCTGTTGGGAATGTAATTGTCTTTTTTTTTACAAACCAATCTTCGTTAATGGTGAGTCCTATCTTTTTGATGTGTTTGTTTTTGAGCTCTTCAATTTTCTCGTCGTGTGTTTGGTTCGTGTTGTTGGCGATTTGTTTGTATATGTGCACTTGTCTCGATGTGAATTCTTTGTAGTCTTCCTCGTTCAAAGTTGTCTTCATTTTTAGTTCTACGTGGAAAACGCAATTGGTTGTGTTCTTGATGTTTTTATTAGTCTCCTTGATTTCCAGGTTTATTAGTTTCTGATGGAAAATCTGTTCCGTTTTTTCATATAATCTTACTCCGTTTGTCGTGTTACTTAAATGTTTCGTTATAATTCCACATTCTTTGCAAATAATTAAAAATCGCAGTTGTCCCTTTTGTTTGACTAGTTTTCGTCGCAACTTGCAGTAGTTCTTCAAAGTTGTGCACGTCTCTATTGAGTATTTTAATTTAATGTGTTCGTAAAAGCCTTTCATTTTGTGTTTTTTTACTTTATGTACGTTGTCGTTAAAGTTTTCGGTTTCCTCTCCGATAATTTTTGATTATTTGGGCCAATTTCAATATTTATTTTAGATAACTTAAAGAGGTTTTTGGCCAATGCTTTAATATTGCAATTTTTATTTAAAACAAAAATTCAATTTTATCTCCCAACGTTTCTAGATTCTAGAAAACACAATAATTTTTGATTTTAACAAACATTTAAACAATTGGAAATTTAAATTAACTTACTTTATAACATTATATAAACACAAACATTTTTTTAAAAATAAACATTAAACGTTAAAAATGAACACAAAAAATAATTCTCTTATTAATTCAAGAATTTTAAAAAATAAACAAAACCCGCAAACAACAGAACACAAAACTCATATGGCAAGACTCGACAAGTTAACAAAGTACCACGCCATCACTTACATATCAAAACTTACAAGTAACACACACATACGGACAATAATGAGAACGGACAACACAATATTTGCATACAGATCCAACGCGACTTTAACCCGAATATTCACGAAAACAAAAACAAGAATAGAGAACGAAGAAAAGAGCATGTCGTATATGAAATACAATGCAAAGGCACAGAGCACGAAAATTGTAACAAAATATATATAGGAACAACAAAAAGAGCGCTAAAAACAAGAATGACAGAACACAAGATTGCTAATTTATTTTATTAACATTCCCCCCTTCAACTGTTCCTTTTGTTTATTGACAGTTACTGAAAACTTCAATATTCACGTACAGAATTCGATCGCAGTTTTTTTTACTTTCGTTACACAGTTGGTTATCAAGAGGATTTATTATTTTAATTTGATGACTTAAGTGGTACCCAGGCTCGGTCCTCATAGCACATACGACAATTCTTGTTGTTTTATTTTGTTAATTTTATTTTTATATGTTAAATTTATTTGTTAATTATATTTTTTATTTATAAATATTTAAAAGAAAAAAGTTGTCGAAAAACCTGTGGCGGGAATAATGTATCTTTCCCTTTCCGTACTCGCATCGAACCGCGTAAAATTCGGCTGCAAGTTGAACGTGCTACCATCGCATCATTGCCTCCCTTGTACAACTCCGCCAGGTTTGCGCCTGCCTGTCCCAAGCCAGGATAAAGGAGGGAGGGTTGTTTGTAGGATACGTCCTGCAAATGTAAAAACTGAAAGGCTCAACCAAGAGCTCGGGGTGGCGCCCATCTTGGTAGCAGGTCATGTTCGGTATATCGATATGAAACAAGCCTGCGAAGGTATAGCAATTGACCTTAAAACTTGTTAGTACGGGGACAGTCTTTACTCGTCAGATGGGGTAGACCCTATCTATCCACCGCATGGAGACCTTAATTCGGCTGGAACTATGGTTGTGAAGTGTTGGCATGCGTGCATAAAAGTGTCAACTCTTCGGCTTTCCGAAGTGTTGCTTGTCAAGAGTTTGACTCGCACCCTCAAACTGGCACGGCAGTCACTGAGGGAAGTGTTGACATGGTTGTAAAACTAAGGGTTCTCATACTGAGCACGGCAGTCCCTGAGAACAATGGCCAATACTCTTCTTTTCAGGATGTTGAAATCCGAACGGCCAGAGTAAGAGTGGCAATTGCAAAGGTCCTCCAGAGTAGGTATCGGTCATGCGCAATAATTTCCAGCTGAGTCGGCAACTGCAAATTGTTAGACTGGCCTTTAAGTGCTCATTGAGCACAGTCATGTATAAGAATGTACTTTTTCGTAATTGCATTTGTGTATTCTTGGTCTTTTTGCGGGGATGTTGTGGATCCTCATCTGACGGGATCGAGTTGCCCAGATGACTGTCGTGGGCTGGCCCTTCGGAGAGTCTCGTACTGGTTGTGGTTGTGTGAATGCTACACAGGTCTAGATTGACCGGCGGGGTCGCGCAATGGTACGACCGAGCTGGCATATCCGTCTTAAATATGCAAAAGATTGGGTAGGTCTCGTCTCCACCAGTAGATGGATTGCTACTGGTACTGCTATTACGGGCAGTATGTAATTTATTACATAATGCTCCTAATCAGCAGGGCACTGGGTGATGCTTTGTGTTTGTGAAGCAGCTTCCATGTTCGTGTTGCCACACCGGATGCCCCATGTGTTTTACTTGTTTAAAACATAAACGGGTCCGTGTTGTGGTACAACACAAAGTTCATGGTTGTCTGTTTCATGAACTATTACCCTAGGTTTTGGATAACCCAAGTTGCTTAAGCCTTACGGCAGGTGCACTTGATAATCTCAAAATCGTCTGCCTCCCTTGTACGAACAAACCCGAAAGCAAGCATAGCATACATCTTTCAATTTATTTTATAGGATTGATGACAAAAAACATTAATTGTTAATCCAAAATAATCATTAATCGATTATAACTCGGGCTTTATTTATATAATTCATTTTCAATTAAAAAAAAAAAAAAAAAAACAAAAACTGCCAGTGTAATTGTGAATATTTTTAATTAAAAAAAGCACAAAATTTCAACTGTAGAAAGGACTACTAAGCCTTTGCTTCGTGGTCGGAGGCACTGACCTTATGCTACAGCGCATACTTGTTTAGGTTTATTTTACCATGCCTACACAGTTAAAAAAGTTGATGCGTTTTTCGGTACAAGACTTGCATCGTATTTTATTTTGCATTTGCGACGATATTTTCCAGAAGTCCAAGTCTTAAAGAATTCACAAACGAATCATGAACGATTTTTCTTCATCTTTGACGAAACATGCAGATTCGGCCATACATTTCATTGACGAAAATCCCATATAAAATGCCCACGAACGCAATACAGAAATGTTGAGATTTTTCGTGCATGAATATATTACTGAATCGTTGTGGAAGTTTCGTCAACAAACAAGACAGAAATATAAAAAAAATTGTTTTTTAATTTTATATATTTTTTGATTTTATTTTATTTGTTTTTTCAAGCCAGATTATTTCCGATGTGTATTCTTTGATATATCAGTCTTGCAGTCAATTAATACGCTACGTTCTTAACCTTTAAGTAGGGACGTGAAGTTTTTTTCGCACAAACAAGGACGTGGGGTCTCACAGGCCCCTCCACTTTATTGCTTAGTTTTTCAGTAAGCACTTATCAATCTTTAAAAAAAAATTGCAAACCATGGCTTAAGTACTAAAATTAAAAGAATATCAAAGTAAA
The DNA here is from genome assembly GCA_914767935.1 of Coremacera marginata. Taxonomy (NCBI): domain Eukaryota; kingdom Metazoa; phylum Arthropoda; class Insecta; order Diptera; family Sciomyzidae; genus Coremacera; species Coremacera marginata. The sequence continues at coordinate 111,183,999 of OU612045.1, forward strand.
TCAAAGAAATCAAAGTAAATGCCAAGATCCTTAATTGCGGTTGACCTCTGAAAAAAACTGTTGGTATCATATGCATAATCGTGCATGATGAAAACATTTTTGCGACAAAAAGTTAATATATAACATTTCGAGAAATTCAACTTTAGACCATTAACCTTACAATACGAAAAAGGACGTTAATATCTGATTGAAATTTCAAGCAACCAGAGGAATTTTTAATAATAGAAAACAATTTCAGGTCATCAGCGTACATCAAACTTTTGCAGAATTTAAAACTCTTAGGTATATCGTTTATATAAAGGATGAACAGAAGTGGCCCTAGATGACTTCCCTGTGGAATTCCTGAAGTAGCTTGGACCATGCTAGAGTAACAATTATCAATTGTTACAATTAATTTTCTATTTACAAGGTAAGAGTTCATCCATTGTAAAAAGTTGGAGTGAAATCCTAGCTTGCTTAATTTTTGAATCAGTAATTTGTGGTCCAAGCTATTAAAAGCTTGCAAAACAAAGCAAAACAAAGAATAAATTTCAAAACGGACACAGATAGATGCGCTCAAAGCTACCGACACTTGATTAAAAAACAAACGACAACATAAAAATCAGTAGACAATGAAACGAAGAAAGCGCGGGTGCAAAAAAAGTTCTATTTAATGAATTTTAATTTAATTTAATTTAAGGCAATACCTGCTTGTTTGTATTTCTGTAACGTCTACCATAAATGTGAAGTGTTAAGCTTTCCGTTTAATGTTTAATATGTAAGTTTTTTATTTTCGCATTCAAGAATGTTAAAAATTTTAATGTAAAAATTTTTGCTTAAACAGTTTCCCTGATGATAAAGTCCGGCGGTGTTCGAAATATTGGACAAAATAAATATGTTAATAAAAACAAACAAATATTTTGTTTTATATTAATAAATTGACCTTGAGCCCGAAAAACAACAAAATAATTTAAATTAACTTACTTTATATCATTATATAAACACAAAAATTTTTTTAAAAATAAACATTAAACGGTAAAAATTAACACAACAAACTATAACTCTTAAGCATCTACTTATCCAGTGCAACTGCATAGTTATTGTTTATATTGTCAGTATCTACTTTAAAGTTAACAGCTCTGTCCCCTTTTTGGTGTATTCGTAAACTTTCCAGTGCCAATCTTTTGTTTGTGTGTTTTCTACGTCTAATATTTTAATAGCATCAATATCAGCTGTTTGGCTGTCGTCAATATATGTTGTGCTAACGCTGTTGTTGTTTTTTTGTTTCGTATGTCCAGCTTGTGTTCTGTCATTCTTTTTTTTTTGTAGGGCTTTTTTTGTTGTTCAAAATATAACAATATTTTACAAAATAAATTATAAAGTTATAAAATATAACAATTCAAAATAACAAAATATACATATTTTTTTACAATTTTCGTGCTCTGTGCCTTTGGATTGTATTTCATATACGACATTGCTCTTTTCTTCGTTCTCTATTCTTGTTTTTGTTTTTGTGAATATTCGGTTTAAAGTCGCGTTGGATCTGTATGCAAATATTAGGTGTGTTTCCGTACTCTACACTGTGTAAGATTTGTGTAAGTTCAAACTTAGAGAGTAAAAATGACATGTGAGAATAGTTGCAAAAGTACGGAAACAGCTTCTAGTAAGTTTCAAGCACAAAACGGCTGATTTTGACTGCAGACATGTCAAACGTAAATTGCGCCAATTAAAATTATCGTAAATTTGTTTGTGAAGTTGATGCTTGTTCTTCTTGATGCTTGTGCTTACTTTACTCGGAGTCTTGAGTTCTAGCACTCTCTGTGCACTTTGTGTGCTCGAGAGAGCGGCTTTATGCTTGTTGTTCTTCTCCCATTTTAAGCACAGAAAGTACGGAAACAGATAATAGTGTCCCACAAGTAACACAGTGTGAGTACGGAAACACACCTATTGTGTTGTCCGTTCTTATTATTGTCCGTATGTATGTGTTACTTGTAAGTTTTGGTATGTATGTGATGGCGTGGTACTTTTTGTTAACTTGTTGAGTATTGCCAGATTAAGTTTTGTGTTCTGTTGTTTGCGGGTTTTGTTTGTTTTTTAAAATTCTTGAATTGATAAGAGAATTGATTAAATGGTTAGGGTAGTCATTGTTTTTTAATATTGTTTTTATTTTTTTAACATTTTTATCCAAAAATTGTGTGTCAGTTAAAGTAAATACCTTATTTATTATGTTCGTTACAGTGTTGATTTTTTGTTGCATAGGTTGCGTTGAGTGAAAATTTATGAGTCTACCTGAAGAAGTCGGTTTTGTGAACCATTCGAAAATTATTTCGTTATTTTTTCTATGTAATTTAACGTCCAAGTATGCGATATTTCCGTTCTGTTCCATTTCAGAAGTAAATTGTATGTTTTTGTGGTAGTTGTTCAGTGTTTTTAGAATAACGTCCAGGTCTTTTTTGTTTACTATGGCTAAAATGTCGCCTACATATTTACATATAAATGATATGTTTATGTCCATATTTTTAAGGTTTTCAATAGCGTCGTCTAGTAAGTTGGCTATAATAATCTCAGCTATTGTTGATGCTAAGGGATTGCCCATAGGCATACCATAAAATTGATGGTAAACCAAGTTGTCAAATATAAAGAAATTGTTGTCTGTAAATAAAAAGACAAAATTGTAATATATTTAGAAAATATTGTCGTGGAATCATTGTTGAATTTTTGATGATGTCCCACTGGTTCATTATATTCTTTATGGCTAAATGTGTCCGGATGTTAGTAAATAAAGATACCACATCAAATGATACTATTATGTTATCCTCTGTCAATTTAAAGTCTCTAAGTTTTTCTTTCAGTTGTTCTGCGTTTTTTATATTGTATTTGTCCGAGATTAAGTTTTTTAGAATTTGTCCAACATGCTTCGCGAGGTTATAACATGGGACGTTTATCGATGACGAAATAGGCCTGAGTGCGACATATGTTTTATGTATTTTCGGTAGACCATAGAGACGTGGTGCAGTAGCTGACGGACATGTCAGTTGGCGTTTTTGGTATGTGTCGATGTACTTTTGTTTGTGGAGGTAATTGACGATTGTGTTGTTCTTTTTTTGTAGTTTATTGGTTGGGTCAGTTCTTTCTGTTTTGTAAGTGCTTTTATCTTGTAACAGTTAATTCATTTTATGCATATATTCATGTTTGTTCATCACTACCTTTTTGTTACCTTTGTTAGCTTGTGTTATTATTATTTTGTCTGCATAGCGTTTAATAAAGTTTTTCGTCTCCTCATACGTTTTCTGGACATATTTTTCTTTTGTCGTGTTTCTAATCCCATTTTTGAAAGATATAATTTTGTTCGCTGCTGTCGATCGGGCAATGTTTTTTCCCCTGTCATCTTCTATTGTTTGAATATGTTGTTCAAGATCAGCGATTACATGTGTTTGTGAGAAGTTTGTTTTTGTGATAGGTAAAGTAAATTTACGTCCAAGTGATAGTAGCCACTTGATGTCTGTTGGGAATGTAATTGTCTTTTTTTTTACAAACCAATCTTCGTTAATGGTGAGTCCTATCTTTTTGATGTGTTTGTTTTTGAGCTCTTCAATTTTCTCGTCGTGTGTTTGGTTCGTGTTGTTGGCGATTTGTTTGTATATGTGCACTTGTCTCGATGTGAATTCTTTGTAGTCTTCCTCGTTCAAAGTTGTCTTCATTTTTAGTTCTACGTGGAAAACGCAATTGGTTGTGTTCTTGATGTTTTTATTAGTCTCCTTGATTTCCAGGTTTATTAGTTTCTGATGGAAAATCTGTTCCGTTTTTTCATATAATCTTACTCCGTTTGTCGTGTTACTTAAATGTTTCGTTATAATTCCACATTCTTTGCAAATAATTAAAAATCGCAGTTGTCCCTTTTGTTTGACTAGTTTTCGTCGCAACTTGCAGTAGTTCTTCAAAGTTGTGCACGTCTCTATTGAGTATTTTAATTTAATGTGTTCGTAAAAGCCTTTCATTTTGTGTTTTTTTACTTTATGTACGTTGTCGTTAAAGTTTTCGGTTTCCTCTCCGATAATTTTTGATTATTTGGGCCAATTTCAATATTTATTTTAGATAACTTAAAGAGGTTTTTGGCCAATGCTTTAATATTGCAATTTTTATTTAAAACAAAAATTCAATTTTATCTCCCAACGTTTCTAGATTCTAGAAAACACAATAATTTTTGATTATAACAAACATTTAAACAATTGGAAATTTAAATTAACTTACTTTATAACATTATATAAACACAAACATTTTTTTAAAAATAAACATTAAACGTTAAAAATGAACACAAAAAATAATTCTCTTATTAATTCAAGAATTTTAAAAAATAAACAAAACCCGCAAACAACAGAACACAAAACTCATATGGCAAGACTCGACAAGTTAACAAAGTACCACGCCATCACTTACATATCAAAACTTACAAGTAACACACACATACGGACAATAATGAGAACGGACAACACAATATTTGCATACAGATCCAACGCGACTTTAACCCGAATATTCACGAAAACAAAAACAAGAATAGAGAACGAAGAAAAGAGCATGTCGTATATGAAATACAATGCAAAGGCACAGAGCACGAAAATTGTAACAAAATATATATAGGAACAACAAAAAGAGCGCTAAAAACAAGAATGACAGAACACAAGATTGCTAATTTATTTTATTAACATTCCCCCCTTCAACTGTCCCTTTTGTTTATTGACAGTTACTGAAAACTTCAATATTCACGTACAGAATTCGATCGCAGTTTTTTTTACTTTCGTTACACAGTTGGTTATCAAGAGGATTTATTATTTTAATTTGATGACTTAAGTGGTACCCAGGCTCGGTCCTCATAGCACATACGACAATTCTTGTTGTTTTATTTTGTTAATTTTATTTTTATATGTTAAATTTATTTGTTAATTATATTTTTTATTTATAAATATTTAAAAGAAAAAAGTTGTCGAAAAACCTGTGGCGGGAATAATGTATCTTTCCCTTTCCGTACTCGCATCGAACCGCGTAAAATTCGGCTGCAAGTTGAACGTGCTACCATCGCATCATTGCCTCCCTTGTACAACTCCGCCAGGTTTGCGCCTGCCTGTCCCAAGCCAGGATAAAGGAGGGAGGGTTGTTTGTAGGATACGTCCTGCAAATGTAAAAACTGAAAGGCTCAACCAAGAGCTCGGGGTGGCGCCCATCTTGGTAGCAGGTCATGTTCGGTATATCGATATGAAACAAGCCTGCGAAGGTATAGCAATTGACCTTAAAACTTGTTAGTACGGGGACAGTCTTTACTCGTCAGATGGGGTAGACCCTATCTATCCACCGCATGGAGACCTTAATTCGGCTGGAACTATGGTTGTGAAGTGTTGGCATGCGTGCATAAAAGTGTCAACTCTTCGGCTTTCCGAAGTGTTGCTTGTCAAGAGTTTAACTCGCACCCTCAAACTGGCACGGCAGTCACTGAGGGAAGTGTTGACATGGTTGTAAAACTAAGGGTTCTCATACTGAGCACGGCAGTCCCTGAGAACAATGGCCAATACTCTTCTTTTCAGGATGTTGAAATCCGAACGGCCAGAGTAAGAGTGGCAATTGCAAAGGTCCTCCAGAGTAGGTATCGGTCATGCGCAATAATTTCCAGCTGAGTCGGCAACTGCAAATTGTTAGACTGGCCTTTAAGTGCTCATTGAGCACAGTCATGTATAAGAATGTACTTTTTCGTAATTGCATTTGTGTATTCTTGGTCTTTTTGCGGGGATGTTGTGGATCCTCATCTGACGGGATCGAGTTGCCCAGATGACTGTCGTGGGCTGGCCCTTCGGAGAGTCTCGTACTGGTTGTGGTTGTGTGAATGCTACACAGGTCTAGATTGACCGGCGGTGTTGCGCAGTGGTACGACCGAGCTGGCATATCCGTCTTAATATGCAAGAGATTGGGTAGGTCTCGTCTCCACCAGTAGATGGATTGCTACTGGTACTGCTATTACGGGCAGTATGTAATTTATTACATAATGCTCCTAATCAGCAGGGCACTGGGTGATGCTTTGTGTTTGTGAAGCAGCTTCCATGTTCGTGTTGCCACACCGGATGCCCCATGTGTTTTACTTGTTTAAAACATAAACGGGTCCGTGTTGTGGTACAACACAAAGTTCATGGTTGTCTGTTTCATGAACTATTACCCTAGGTTTTGGATAACCCAAGTTGCTTAAGCCTTACGGCAGGTGCACTTGATAATCTCAAAATCGTCTGCCTCCCTTGTACGAACAAACCCGAAAGCAAGCATAGCATACATCTTTCAATTTATTTCATAGGATTGATGACAAAAAACATTTATTGTTAATCCAAAATATCATTAATCGATTATAACTCGGGCTTTATTTATATAATTCATTTTCAATTAAAAAAAAAAAAAAAAAAAAACAAAAACTGCCAGTGTAATTGTGAATATTTTTAATTAAAAAAAGCACAAAATTTCAACTGTAGAAAGGACTACTAAGCCTTTGCTTCGTGGTCGGAGGCACTGACCTTATGCTACAGCGCATACTTGTTTAGGTTTATTTTACCATGCCTACACAGTTAAAAAAGTTGATGCGTTTTTCGGTACAAGACTTGCATCGTATTTTATTTTGCATTTGCGACGATATTTTCCAGAAGTCCAAGTCTTAAAGAATTCACATACGAATCATGAACAATTTTTCTTCATCTTTGACGAAACATGCAGATTCGGCCATACATTTCATTGACGAAAATCCCATATAAAATGCCCACGAACGCAATACAGAAATGTTGAGATTTTTCGTGCATGAATATATTACTGAATCGTTGTGGAAGTTTCGTCAACAAACAAGACAGAAATATGAAAAAAATTGTTTTTTAATTTTATATATTTTTTGATTTTATTTTATTTGTTTTTTCAAGCCAGATTATTTCCGATGTGTATTCTTTGATATATCAGTCTTGCAGTCAATTAATACGCTACGTTCTTAACCTTTAAGTAGGGACGTGAAGTTTTTTTCGCACAAACAAGGACGTGTGGTCTCACAGGCCCCTCCACTTTATTGCTTAGTTTTTCAGTAAGCACTTATCAATCTTTAAAAAAAAACTGCAAACCATGGCTTAAGTACTAAAATTAAAAGAATATCAAAGTAAATCAAAGAAATCAAAGTAAATGCCAAGATCCTTAACTGCGGTTGACCTCTGAAAAAAACTGTTGGTATCATATGCATAATCGTGCATGATGAAAACATTTTTGCGACAAAAAGTTAATATATAACATTTCGAGAAATTCAACTTTAGACCATTAACCTTACAATACGAAAAAGGACGTTAATATCTGATTGAAATTTCAAGCAATCAGAGGAATTTTTAATAATAGAAAACAATTTCAGGTCATCAGCGTACATCAAACTTTTGCAGAATTTAAAACTTTTAGGTATATCGTTTATATAAAGGATGAACAGAAGTGGCCCTAGATGACTTCCCTGTGGAATTCCTGAAGTAGCTTGGACCATGCTAGAGTAACAATTATCAATTGTTACAATTAATTTTCTATTTACAAGGTAAGAGTTCATCCATTCTAAAAAGTTGGAGTGAAATCCTAGCTTGCTTAATTTTTGAATCAGTAATTTGTGGTCCAAGCTATCAAAAGCTTGCAAAACAAAGCAAAACAAAGAATAAATTTCAAAACGGACACAGATAGATGCGCTCAAAGCTACCGACACTTGATTAAAAAACAAACGACAACATAAAAATCAGTAGACAATGAAACGAAGAAAGCGCGGGTGCAAAAAAAGTTCTATTAAATGAATTTTAATTTAATTTAATTTAAGGCAATACCTGCTTGTTTGTATTTCTGTAACGTCTACCATAAATGTGAAGTGTTAAGCTTTCCGTTTAATGTTTAATATGTAAGTTTTTTATTTTCGCATTCAAGAATGTTAAAAATTTTAATGTAAAAATTTTTGCTTAAACAGTGTCCCTGATGATAAAGTCCGGCGGAGTTCGAAATATTGGACAAAATAAATATGTTAATAAAAGCAAACAAATATTTTGTTTTATTTTAATAAATTGACCTTGAGCCCGAAAAACAACAAAATAATTTAAATTAACTTACTTTATATCATTATATAAACACAAACATTTTTTTAAAAATAAACATTAAACGGTAAAAATAAACACAACAAACTATAACTCTTAAGCATCTACTTATCCAGTGCAACTGCATAGTTATTGTTTATATTGTCAGTATCTACTTTAAAGTTAACAGCTCTGTCCCCTTTTTGGTGTATTCGTAAACTTTCCAGTGCCAATCTTTTGTTTGTGTGTTTTCTACGTCTAATATTTTAATAGCATCAATATCAGCTGTTTGGCTGTCGTCAATATATGTTGTGCTAACGCTGTTGTTGTTTTTTTGTTTCGTATGTCCAGCTTGTGTTCTGTCATTCTTTTTTTTTTTGTAGGGCTTTTTTTGTTGTTCAAAATATAACAATATTTTACAAAATAAATTATAAAGTTATAAAATATAACAATTCAAAATAACAAAATATACATATTTTTTTTACAATTTTCGTGCTCTGTGCCTTTGGATTGTATTTCATATACGACATTGCTCTTTTCTTCGTTCTCTATTCTTGTTTTTGTTTTCGTGAATATTCGGTTTAAAGTCGCGTTGGATCTGTATGCAAATATTAGGTGTGTTTCCGTACTCTACACTGTGTAAGATTTGTGTAAGTTCAAACTTAGAGAGTAAAAATGACATGTGAGAATAGTTGCAAAAGTACGGAAACAGCTTCTAGTAAGTTTCAAGCACAAAACGGCTGATTTTGACTGCAGACATGTCAAACGTAAATTGCGCCAATTAAAATTATCGTAAATTTGTTTGTGAAGTTGATGCTTGTTCTTCTTGATGCTTGTGCTTACTTTACTCGGAGTCTTGAGTTCTAGCACTCTCTGTGCACTTTGTGTGCTCGAGAGAGCGGCTTTATGCTTGTTGTTCTTCTCCCATTTTAAGCACAGAAAGTACGGAAACAGAAAATAGTGTCCCACAAGTAACACAGTGTGAGTACGGAAACACACCTATTGTGTTTTCCGTTCTTATTATTGTCCGTATGTGTGTGTTACTTGTAAGTTTTGGTATGTATGTGATGGCGTGGTACTTTTTGTTAACTTGTTGAGTATTGCCAGATTAAGTTTTGTGTTCTGTTGTTTGCGGGTTTTGTTTGTTTTTTAAAATTCTTGAATTGATAAGAGAATTGATTAAATGGTAAGGGTAGTCATTGTTTTTTAATATTGTTTTTATTTTTTTAACATTTTTATCCAAAAATTGTGTGTCAGTTAAAGTAAATACCTTATTTATTATGTTCGTTACAGTGTTGATTTTTTGTTGCATAGGTTGCGTTGAGTGAAAATTTATGAGTCTACCTGAAGAAGTCGGTTTTGTGAACCATTCGAAAATTATTTCGTTATTTTTTCTATGTAATTTAACGTCCAAATATGCGATATTTCCGTTCTGTTCCATTTCAGAAGTAAATTGTATGTTTTTGTGGTAGTTGTTCAGTGTTTTTAGAATAACGTCCAGGTCTTTTTTGTTTACTATGGCTAAAATGTCGCCTACATATTTACATATAAATGATATGTTTATGTCCATATTTTTAAGGTTTTCAATAGCGTCGTCTAGTAAGTTGGCTATAATAATCTCAGCTATTGTTGATACTAAGGGATTGCCCATAGGCATACCATAAAATTGATGGTAAACCAAGTTGTCAAATATAAAGAAATTGTTGTCTGTAAATAAAAAGACAAAATTGTAATATATTTAGAAAATATTGTCGTGGAATCATTGTTGCATTTTTGATGATGTCCCACTGGTTCATTATATTCTTTATGGCTAAATGTGTCCGGATGTTAGTAAATAAAGATACCACATCAAATGATACTATTATGTTATCCTCTGTCAATTTAAAGTCTCTAAGTTTTTCTTTCAGTTGTTCTGCGTTTTTTATATTGTATTTGTCCGAGATTAAGTTTTTTAGAATTTGTCCAACATGCTTCGCGAGGTTATAACATGGGACGTTTATCGATGACGAAATAGGCCTGAGTGCGACATATGTTTTATGTATTTTCGGTAGACCATAGAGACGTGGTGCAGTAGCTGACGGACATGTCAGTTGGCGTTTTTGGTATGTGTCGATGTACTTTTGTTTGTGGAGGTAATTGACGATTGTGTTGTTCTTTTTTTGTAGTTTATTGGTTGGGTCAGTTCTTTCTGTTTTGTAAGTGCTTTTATCTTGTAACAGTTAATTCATTTTATGCATATATTCATGTTTGTACATCACTACCTTTTTGTTACCTTTGTTAGCTTGTGTTATTATTATTTTGTCTGCATAGCGTTTAATAAAGTTTTTGGTCTCCTCATACGTTTTCTGGACATATTTTTCTTTTGTCGTGTTTCTAATCCCATTTTTGAAAGATATAATTTTGTTCGCTGCTGTCGATCGGGCAATGTTTTTTTCCCTGTCATCTTCTATTGTTTGAATATGTTGTTCAAGATCAGCGATTACATGTGTTTGTGAGAAGTTTGTTTTTGTGATAGGTAAAGTAAATTTACGTCCAAGTGATAGTAGCCACTTGATGTCTGTTGGGAATGTAATTGTCTTTTTTTTTACAAACCAATCTTCGTTAATGGTGAGTCCTATCTTTTTGATGTGTTTGTTTTTGAGCTCTTCAATTTTCTCGTCGTGTGTTTGGTTCGTGTTGTTGGCGATTTGTTTGTATATGTGCACTTGTCTCGATGTGAATTCTTTGTAGTCTTCCTCGTTCAAAGTTGTCTTCATTTTTAGTTCTACGTGGAAAACGCAATTGGTTGTGTTCTTGATGTTTTTATTAGTCTCCTTGATTTCCAGGTTTATTAGTTTCTGATGGAAAATCTGTTCCGTTTTTTCATATAATCTTACTCCGTTTGTCGTGTTACTTAAATGTTTCGTTATAATTCCACATTCTTTGCAAATAATTAAAAATCGCAGTTGTCCCTTTTGTTTGACTAGTTTTCGTCGCAACTTGCAGTAGTTCTTCAAAGTTGTGCACGTCTCTATTGAGTATTTTAATTTAATGTGTTCGTAAAAGCCTTTCATTTTGTGTTTTTTTACTTTATGTACGTTGTCGTTAAAGTTTTCGGTTTCCTCTCCGATAATTTTTGATTATTTGGGCCAATTTCAATATTTATTTTAGATAACTTAAAGAGGTTTTTGGCCAATGCTTTAATATTGCAATTTTTATTTAAAACAAAAACTCAATTTTATCTCCCAACGTTTCTAGATTCTAGAAAACACAATAATTTTTGATTATAACAAACATTTAAACAATTGGAAATTTAAATTAACTTACTTTATAACATTATATAAACACAAACATTTTTTTAAAAATAAACATTAAACGTTAAAAATGAACACAAAAAATAATTCTCTTATTAATTCAAGAATTTTAAAAAATAAACAAAACCCGCAAACAACAGAACACAAAACTCATATGGCAAGACTCGACAAGTTAACAAAGTACCACGCCATCACTTACATATCAAAACTTACAAGTAACACACACATACGGACAATAATGAGAACGGACAACACAATATTTGCATACAGATCCAACGCGACTTTAACCCGAATATTCACGAAAACAAAAACAAGAATCGAGAACGAAGAAAAGAGCATGTCGTATATGAAATACAATGCAAAGGCACAGAGCACGAAAATTGTAACAAAATATATATAGGAACAACAAAAAGAGCGCTAAAAACAAGAATGACAGAACACAAGATTGCTAATTTATTTTATTAACATTCCCCCCTTCAACTGTCCCTTTTGTTTATTGACAGTTACTGAAAACTTCCATATTCACGTACAGAATTCGATCGCAGTTTTTTTTACTTTCGTTACACAGTTGGTTATCAAGAGGATTTATTATTTTAATTTGATGACTTAAGTGGTACCCAGGCTCGGTCCTCATAGCACATACGACAATTCTTGTTGTTTTATTTTGTTAATTTTATTTTTATATGTTAAATTTATTTGTTAATTATATTTTTTATTTATAAATATTTAAAAGAAAAAAGTTGTCGAAAAACCTGTGGCGGGAATAATGTATCTTTCCCTTTCCGTACTCGCATCGAACCGCGTAAAATTCGGCTTCAAGTTGAACGTGCTACCATCGCATCATTGCCTCCCTTGTACAACTCCGCCAGGTTTGCGCCTGCCTGTCCCAAGCCAGGATAAAGGAGGGAGGGTTGTTTGTAGGATACGTCCTGCAAATGTAAAAACTGAAAGGCTCATGTTCGGTATATCGATATGAAACAAGCCTGCGAAGGTATAGCAATTGACCTTAAAACTTGTTAGTACGGAGACAGTCTTTACTCGTCAGATGAGGTAGACCCTATCTATCCACCGCATGGAGACCTTAATTCGGCTGGAACTATGGTTGTGAAGTGTTGGCATGCGTGCATAAAAGTGTCAACTTTTCGGCTTTCCGAAGTGTTGCTTGTCAAGAGTTTGACTCGCACCCTCAAACTGGCACGGCAGTCACTGAGAGAAGTGTTGACATGGTTGTAAAACTAAGGGTTCTCATACTGAGCACGGCAGTCCCTGAGAACAATGGCCAATACTCTTCTTTTCAGGATGTTGAAATCCGAACGGCCAGAGTAAGAGTGGCAATTGCAAAGGTCCTCCAGAGTAGGTATCGGTCATGCGCAATAATTTCCAGCTGAGTCGGCAACTGCAAATTGTTAGACTGGCCTTTAAGTGCTCATTGAGCACAGTCATGTATAAGAATGTACTTTTTCGTAATTGCATTTGTGTATTCTTGGTCTTTTTGCGGGGATGTTGTGGATCCTCATCTGACGGGATCGAGTTGCCCAGATGACTGTCGTGGGCTGGCCCTTCGGAGAGTCTCGTACTGGTTGTGGTTGTGTGAATGCTACACAGGTCTAGATTGACCGGCGGTGTTGCGCAGTGGTACGACCGAGCTGGCATATCCGTCTTAATATGCAAGAGATTGGGTAGGTCTCGTCTCCACCAGTAGATGGATTGCTACTGGTACTGCTATTACGGGCAGTATGTAATTTATTACATAATGCTCCTAATCAGCAGGGCACTGGGTGATGCTTTGTGTTTGTGAAGCAGCTTCCATGTTCGTGTTGCCACACCGGATGCCCCATGTGTTTTACTTGTTTAAAACATAAACGGGTCCGTGTTGTGGTACAACACAAAGTTCATGGTTGTCTGTTTCATGAACTATTACCCTAGGTTTTGGATAACCCAAGTTGCTTAAGCCTTACGGCAGGTGCACTTGATAATCTCAAAATCGTCTGCCTCCCTTGTACGAACAAACCCGAAAGCAAGCATAGCATACATCTTTCAATTTATTTCATAGGATTGATGACAAAAAACATTTATTGTTAATCCAAAATAATCATTAATCGATTATAACTCGGGCTTTATTTATATAATTCATTTTCAATTAAAAAAAAAAAAAAAAAAAAACAAAAACTGCCAGTGTAATTGTGAATATTTTTAATTAAAAAAAGCACAAAATTTCAACTGTAGAAAGGACTACTAAGCCTTTGCTTCGTGGTCGGAGGCACTGACCTTATGCTACAGCGCATACTTGTTTAGGTTTATTTTACCATGCCTACACAGTTAAAAAAGTTGATGCGTTTTTCGGTACAAGACTTGCATCGTATTTTATTTTGCATTTGCGACGATATTTTCCAGAAGTCCAAGTCTTAAAGAATTCACATACGAATCATGAACAATTTTTCTTCATCTTTGACGAAACATGCAGATTCGGCCATACATTTCATTGACGAAAATCCCATATAAAATGCCCACGAACGCAATACAGAAATGTTGAGATTTTTCGTGCATGAATATATTACTGAATCGTTGTGGAAGTTTCGTCAACAAACAAGACAGAAATATGAAAAAAATTGTTTTTTAATTTTATATATTTTTTGATTTTATTTTATTTGTTTTTTCAAGCCAGATTATTTCCGATGTGTATTCTTTGATATATCAGTCTTGCAGTCAATTAATACGCTACGTTCTTAACCTTTAAGTAGGGACGTGAAGTTTTTTTCGCACAAACAAGGACGTGGGGTCTCACAGGCCCCTCCACTTTATTGCTTAGTTTTTCAGTAAGCACTTATCAATCTTTAAAAAAAAACTAAACTAAAAATTAAAAAGTACTAAAATTAAAAGAATATCAAAGTAAATCAAAGAAATCAAAGTAAATGCCAAGATCCTTAACTGCGGTTGACCTCTGAAAAAAACTGTTGGTATCATATGCATAATCGTGCATGATGAAAACATTTTTGCGACAAAAAGTTAATATATAACATTTCGAGAAATTCAACTTTAGACCATTAACCTTACAATACGAAAAAGGACGTTAATATCTGATTGAAATTTCAAGCAATCAGAGGAATTTTTAATAATAGAAAACAATTTCAGGTCATCAGCGTACATCAAACTTTTGCAGAACTTAAAACTTTTAGGTATATCGTTTATATAAAGGATGAACAGAAGTGGCCCTAGATGACTTCCCTGTGGAATTCCTGAAGTAGCTTGGACCATGCTAGAGTAACAATTATCAATTGTTACAATTATTTTTCTATTTACAAGGTAAGAGTTCATCCATTGTAAAAAGTTGGAGTGAAATCCTAGCTTGCTTAATTTTTGAATCAGTAATTTGTGGTCCAAGCTATCAAAAGCTTGCAAAACAAAGCAAAACAAAGAATAAATTTCAAAACGGACACAGATAGATGCGCTCAAAGCTACCGACACTTGATTAAAAAACAAACGACAACATAAAAATCAGTAGACAATGAAACGAAGAAAGCGCGGGTGCAAAAAAAGTTCTATTAAATGAATTTTAATTTAATTTAATTTAAGGCAATACCTGCTTGTTTGTATTTCTGTAACGTCTACCATAAATGTGAAGTGTTAAGCTTTCCGTTTAATGTTTAATATGTAAGTTTTTTATTTTCGCATTCAAGAATGTTAAAAATTTTAATGTAAAAATTTTTGCTTAAACAGTGTCCCTGATGATAAAGTCCGGCGGAGTTCGAAATATTGGACAAAATAAATATGTTAATAAAAGCAAACAAATATTTTGTTTTATTTTAATAAATTGACCTTGAGCCCGAAAAACAACAAAATAATTTAAATTAACTTACTTTATATCATTATATAAACACAAACATTTTTTTAAAAATAAACATTAAACGGTAAAAATTAACACAACAAACTATAACTCTTAAGCATCTACTTATCCAGTGCAACTGCATAGTTATTGTTTATATTGTCAGTATCTACTTTAAAGTTAACAGCTCTGTCCCCTTTTTGGTGTATTCGTAAACTTTCCAGTGCCAATCTTTTGTTTGTGTGTTTTCTACGTCTTATATTTTAATAGCATCAATATCAGCTGTTTGGCTGTCGTCAATATATGTTGTGCTAACGCTGTTGTTGTTTTTTTGTTTCGTATGTCCAGCTTGTGTTCTGTCATTCTTTTTTTTTTTGTAGGGCTTTTTTTGTTGTTCAAAATATAACAATATTTTACAAAATAAATTATAAAGTTATAAAATATAACAATTCAAAATAACAAAATATACATATTTTTTTTACAATTTTCGTGCTCTGTGCCTTTGGATTGTATTTCATATACGACATTGCTCTTTTCTTCGTTCTCTATTCTTGTTTTTGTTTTCGTGAATATTCGGTTTAAAGTCGCGTTGGATCTGTATGCAAATATTAGGTGTGTTTACGTACTCTACACTGTGTAAGATTTGTGTAAGTTCAAACTTAGAGAGTAAAAATGACATGTGAGAATAGTTGCAAAAGTACGGAAACAGCTTCTAGTAAGTTTCAAGCACAAAACGGCTGATTTTGACTGCAGACATGTCAAACGTAAATTGCGCCAATTAAAATTATCGTAAATTTGTTTGTGAAGTTGATGCTTGTTCTTCTTGATGCTTGTGCTTACTTTACTCGGAGTCTTGAGTTCTAGCACTCTCTGTGCACTTTGTGTGCTCGAGAGAGCGGCTTTATGCTTGTTGTTCTTCTCCCATTTTAAGCACAGAAAGTACGGAAACAGAAAATAGTGTCCCACAAGTAACACAGTGTGAGTACGGAAACACACCTATTGTGTTTTCCGTTCTTATTATTGTCCGTATGTGTGTGTTACTTGTAAGTTTTGGTATGTATGTGATGGCGTGGTACTTTTTGTTAACTTGTTGAGTATTGCCAGATTAAGTTTTGTGTTCTGTTGTTTGCGGGTTTTGTTTGTTTTTTAAAATTCTTGAATTGATAAGAGAATTGATTAAATGGTTAGGGTAGTCATTGTTTTTTAATATTGTTTTTATTTTTTTAACATTTTTATCCAAAAATTGTGTGTCAGTTAAAGTAAATACCTTATTTATTATGTTCGTTACAGTGTTGATTTTTTGTTGCATAGGTTGCGTTGAGTGAAAATTTATGAGTCTACCTGAAGAAGTCGGTTTTGTGAACCATTCGAAAATTATTTCGTTATTTTTTCTATGTAATTTAACGTCCAAGTATGCGATATTTCCGTTCTGTTCCATTTCAGAAGTAAATTGTATGTTTTTGTGGTAGTTGTTCAGTGTTTTTAGAATAACGTCCAGGTCTTTTTTGTTTACTATGGCTAAAATGTCGCCTACATATTTACATATAAATGATATGTTTATGTCCATATTTTTAAGGTTTTCAATAGCGTCGTCTAGTAAGTTGGCTATAATAATCTCAGCTATTGTTGATACTAAGGGATTGCCCATAGGCATACCATAAAATTGATGGTAAACCAAGTTGTCAAATATAAAGAAATTGTTGTCTGTAAATAAAAAGACAAAATTGTAATATATTTAGAAAATATTGTCGTGGAATCATTGTTGCATTTTTGATGATGTCCCACTGGTTCATTATATTCTTTATGGCTAAATGTGTCCGGATGTTAGTAAATAAAGATACCACATCAAATGATACTATTATGTTATCCTCTGTCAATTTAAAGTCTCTAAGTTTTTCTTTCAGTTGTTCTGCGTTTTTTATATTGTATTTGTCCGAGATTAGGTTTTTTAGAATTTGTCCAACATGCTTCGCGAGGTTATAACATGGGACGTTTATCGATGACGAAATAGGCCTGAGTGCGACATATGTTTTATGTATTTTCGGTAGACCATAGAGACGTGGTGCAGTAGCTGACGGACATGTCAGTTGGCGTTTTTGGTATGTGTCGATGTACTTTTGTTTGTGGAGGTAATTGACGATTGTGTTGTTCTTTTTTTGTAGTTTATTGGTTGGGTCAGTTCTTTCTGTTTTGTAAGTGCTTTTATCTTGTAACAGTTAATTCATTTTATGCATATATTCATGTTTGTACATCACTACCTTTTTGTTACCTTTGTTAGCTTGTGTTATTATTATTTTGTCTGCATAGCGTTTAATAAAGTTTTTGGTCTCCTCATACGTTTTCTGGACATATTTTTCTTTTGTCGTGTTTCCAATCCCATTTTTGAAAGATATAATTTTGTTCGCTGCTGTCGATCGGGCAATGTTTTTTTCCCTGTCATCTTCTATTGTTTGAATATGTTGTTCAAGATCAGCGATTACATGTGTTTGTGAGAAGTTTGTTTTTGTGATAGGTAAAGTAAATTTACGTCCAAGTGATAGTAGCCACTTGATGTCTGTTGGGAATGTAATTGTCTTTTTTTTTACAAACCAATCTTCGTTAATGGTGAGTCCTATCTTTTTGATGTGTTTGTTTTTGAGCTCTTCAATTTTCTCGTCGTGTGTTTGGTTCGTGTTGTTGGCGATTTGTTTGTATATGTGCACTTGTCTCGATGTGAATTCTTTGTAGTCTTCCTCGTTCAAAGTTGTCTTCATTTTTAGTTCTACGTGGAAAACGCAATTGGTTGTGTTCTTGATGTTTTTATTAGTCTCCTTGATTTCCAGGTTTATTAGTTTCTGATGGAAAATCTGTTCCGTTTTTTCATATAATCTTACTCCGTTTGTCGTGTTACTTAAATGTTTCGTTATAATTCCACATTCTTTGCAAATAATTAAAAATCGCAGTTGTCCCTTTTGTTTGACTTGTTTTCGTCGCAACTTGCAGTAGTTCTTCAAAGTTGTGCACGTCTCTATTGAGTATTTTAATTTAATGTGTTCGTAAAAGCCTTTCATTTTGTGTTTTTTTACTTTATGTACGTTGTCGTTAAAGTTTTCGGTTTCCTCTCCGATAATTTTTGATTATTTGGGCCAATTTCAATATTTATTTTAGATAACTTAAAGAGGTTTTTGGCCAATGCTTTAATATTGCAATTTTTATTTAAAACAAAAACTCAATTTTATCTCCCAACGTTTCTAGATTCTAGAAAACACAATAATTTTTGATTATAACAAACATTTAAACAATTGGAAATTTAAATTAACTTACTTTATAACATTATATAAACACAAACATTTTTTTAAAAATAAACATTAAACGTTAAAAATGAACACAAAAAATAATTCTCTTATTAATTCAAGAATTTTAAAAAATAAACAAAACCCGCAAACAACAGAACACAAAACTCATATGGCAAGACTCGACAAGTTAACAAAGTACCACGCCATCACTTACATATCAAAACTTACAAGTAACACACACATACGGACAATAATGAGAACGGACAACACAATATTTGCATACAGATCCAACGCGACTTTAACCCGAATATTCACGAAAACAAAAACAAGAATCGAGAACGAAGAAAAGAGCATGTCGTATATGAAATACAATGCAAAGGCACAGAGCACGAAAATTGTAACAAAATATATATAGGAACAACAAAAAGAGCGCTAAAAACAAGAATGACAGAACACAAGATTGCTAATTTATTTTATTAACATTCCCCCCTTCAACTGTCCCTTTTGTTTATTGACAGTTACTGAAAACTTCAATATTCACGTACAGAATTCGATCGCAGTTTTTTTTACTTTCGTTACACAGTTGGTTATCAAGAGGATTTATTATTTTAATTTGATGACTTAAGTGGTACCCAGGCTCGGTCCTCATAGCACATACGACAATTCTTGTTGTTTTATTTTGTTAATTTTATTTTTATATGTTAAATTTATTTGTTAATTATATTTTTTATTTATAAATATTTAAAAGAAAAAAGTTGTCGAAAAACCTGTGGCGGGAATAATGTATCTTTCCCTTTCCGTACTCGCATCGAACCGCGTAAAATTCGGCTGCAAGTTGAACGTGCTACCATCGCATCATTGCCTCCCTTGTACAACTCCGCCAGGTTTGCGCCTGCCTGTCCCAAGCCAGGATAAAGGAGGGAGGGTTGTTTGTAGGATACGTCCTGCAAATGTAAAAACTGAAAGGCTCAACCAAGAGCTCGGGGTGGCGCCCATCTTGGTAGCAGGTCATGTTCGGTATATCGATATGAAACAAGCCTGCGAAGGTATAGCAATTGACCTTAAAACTTGTTAGTACGGGGACAGTCTTTACTCGTCAGATGGGGTAGACCCTATCTATCCACCGCATGGAGACCTTAATTCGGCTGGAACTATGGTTGTGAAGTGTTGGCATGCGTGCATAAAAGTGTCAACTCTTCGGCTTTCCGAAGTGTTGCTTGTCAAGAGTTTGACTCGCACCCTCAAACTGGCACGGCAGTCACTGAGGGAAGTGTTGACATGGTTGTAAAACTAAGGGTTCTCATACTGAGCACGGCAGTCCCTGAGAACAATGGCCAATACTCTTCTTTTCAGGATGTTGAAATCCGAACGGCCAGAGTAAGAGTGGCAATTGCAAAGGTCCTCCAGAGTAGGTATCGGTCATGCGCAATAATTTCCAGCTGAGTCGGCAACTGCAAATTGTTAGACTGGCCTTTAAGTGCTCATTGAGCACAGTCATGTATAAGAATGTACTTTTTCGTAATTGCATTTGTGTATTCTTGGTCTTTTTGCGGGGATGTTGTGGATCCTCATCTGACGGGATCGAGTTGCCCAGATGACTGTCGTGGGCTGGCCCTTCGGAGAGTCTCGTACTGGTTGTGGTTGTGTGAATGCTACACAGGTCTAGATTGACCGGCGGTGTTGCGCAGTGGTACGACCGAGCTGGCATATCCGTCTTAATATGCAAGAGATTGGGTAGGTCTCGTCTCCACCAGTAGATGGATTGCTACTGGTACTGCTATTACGGGCAGTATGTAATTTATTACATAATGCTCCTAATCAGCAGGGCACTGGGTGATGCTTTGTGTTTGTGAAGCAGATTCCATGTTCGTGTTGCCACACCGGATGCCCCATGTGTTTTACTTGTTTAAAACATAAACGGGTCCGTGTTGTGGTACAACACAAAGTTCATGGTTGTCTGTTTCATGAACTATTACCCTAGGTTTTGGATAACCCAAGTTGCTTAAGCCTTACGGCAGGTGCACTTGATAATCTCAAAATCGTCTGCCTCCCTTGTACGAACAAACCCGAAAGCAAGCATAGCATACATCTTTCAATTTATTTCATAGGATTGATGACAAAAAACATTTATTGTTAATCCAAAATAATCATTAATCGATTATAACTCGGGCTTTATTTATATAATTCATTTTCAATTAAAAAAAAAAAAAAAAAAACAAAAACTGCCAGTGTAATTGTGAATATTTTTAATTAAAAAAAGCACAAAATTTCAACTGTAGAAAGGACTACTAAGCCTTTGCTTCGTGGTCGGAGGCACTGACCTTATGCTACAGCGCATACTTGTTTAGGTTTATTTTACCATGCCTACACAGTTAAAAAAGTTGATGCGTTTTTCGGTACAAGACTTGCATCGTATTTTATTTTGCATTTGCGACGATATTTTCCAGAAGTCCAAGTCTTAAAGAATTCACATACGAATCATGAACGATTTTTCTTCATCTTTGACGAAACATGCAGATTCGGCCATACATTTCATTGACGAAAATCCCATATAAAATGCCCACGAACGCAATACAGAAATGTTGAGATTTTTCGTGCATGAATATATTACTGAATCGTTGTGGAAGTTTCGTCAACAAACAAGACAGAAATATGAAAAAAATTGTTTTTTAATTTTATATATTTTTTGATTTTATTTTATTTGTTTTTTCAAGCCAGATTATTTCCGATGTGTATTCTTTGATATATCAGTCTTGCAGTCAATTAATACGCTACGTTCTTAACCTTTAAGTAGGGACGTGAAGTTTTTTTCGCACAAACAAGGACGTGGGGTCTCACAGGCCCCTCCACTTTATTGCTTAGTTTTTCAGTAAGCACTTATCAATCTTTAAAAAAAAACTAAACTAAAAATTAAAAAGTACTAAAATTAAAAGAATATCAAAGTAAATCAAAGAAATCAAAGTAAATGCCAAGATCCTTAACTGCGGTTGACCTCTGAAAAAAACTGTTGGTATCATATGCATAATCGTGCATGATGAAAACATTTTTGCGACAAAAAGTTAATATATAACATTTCGAGAAATTCAACTTTAGACCATTAACCTTACAATACGAAAAAGGACGTTAATATCTGATTGAAATTTCAAGCAATCAGAGGAATTTTTAATAATAGAAAACAATTTCAGGTCATCAGCGTACATCAAACTTTTGCAGAACTTAAAACTTTTAGGTATATCGTTTATATAAAGGATGAACAGAAGTGGCCCTAGATGACTTCCCTGTGGAATTCCTGAAGTAGCTTGGACCATGCTAGAGTAACAATTATCAATTGTTACAATTATTTTTCTATTTACAAGGTAAGAGTTCATCCATTGTAAAAAGTTGGAGTGAAATCCTAGCTTGCTTAATTTTTGAATCAGTAATTTGTGGTCCAAGCTATCAAAAGCTTGCAAAACAAAGCAAAACAAAGAATAAATTTCAAAACGGACACAGATAGATGCGCTCAAAGCTACCGACACTTGATTAAAAAACAAACGACAACATAAAAATCAGTAGACAATGAAACGAAGAAAGCGCGGGTGCAAAAAAAGTTCTATTAAATGAATTTTAATTTAATTTAATTTAAGGCAATACCTGCTTGTTTGTATTTCTGTAACGTCTACCATAAATGTGAAGTGTTAAGCTTTCCGTTTAATGTTTAATATGTAAGTTTTTTATTTTCGCATTCAAGAATGTTAAAAATTTTAATGTAAAAATTTTTGCTTAAACAGTGTCCCTGATGATAAAGTCCGGCTGAGTTTGAAATATTGGACAAAATAAATATGTTAATAAAAGCAAACAAATATTTTGTTTTATTTTAATAAATTGACCTTGAGCCCGAAAAACAACAAAATAATTTAAATTAACTTACTTTATATCATTATATAAACACAAACATTTTTTTAAAAATAAACATTAAACGGTAAAAATTAACACAACAAACTATAACTCTTAAGCATCTACTTATCCAGTGCAACTGCATAGTTATTGTTTATATTGTCAGTATCTACTTTAAAGTTAACAGCTCTGTCCCCTTTTTGGTGTATTCGTAAACTTTCCAGTGCCAATCTTTTGTTTGTGTGTTTTCTACGTCTTATATTTTAATAGCATCAATATCAGCTGTTTGGCTGTCGTCAATATATGTTGTGCTAACGCTGTTGTTGTTTTTTTGTTTCGTATGTCCAGCTTGTGTTCTGTCATTCTTTTTTTTTTTGTAGGGCTTTTTTTGTTGTTCAAAATATAACAATATTTTACAAAATAAATTATAAAGTTATAAAATATAACAATTCAAAATAACAAAATATACATATTTTTTTTACAATTTTCGTGCTCTGTGCCTTTGGATTGTATTTCATATACGACATTGCTCTTTTCTTCGTTCTCTATTCTTGTTTTTGTTTTCGTGAATATTCGGTTTAAAGTCGCGTTGGATCTGTATGCAAATATTAGGTGTGTTTCCGTACTCTACACTGTGTAAGATTTGTGTAAGTTCAAACTTAGAGAGTAAAAATGACATGTGAGAATAGTTGCAAAAGTACGGAAACAGCTTCTAGTAAGTTTCAAGCACAAAACGGCTGATTTTGACTGCAGACATGTCAAACGTAAATTGCGGCAATTAAAATTATCGTAAATTTGTTTGTGAAGTTGATGCTTGTTCTTCTTGATGCTTGTGCTTACTTTACTCGGAGTCTTGAGTTCTAGCACTCTCTGTGCACTTTGTGTGCTCGAGAGAGCGGCTTTATGCTTGTTGTTCTTCTCCCATTTTAAGCACAGAAAGTACGGAAACAGAAAATAGTGTCCCACAAGTAACACAGTGTGAGTACGGAAACACACCTATTGTGTTTTCCGTTCTTATTATTGTCCGTATGTGTGTGTTACTTGTAAGTTTTGGTATGTATGTGATGGCGTGGTACTTTTTGTTAACTTGTTGAGTATTGCCAGATTAAGTTTTGTGTTCTGTTGTTTGCGGGTTTTGTTTGTTTTTTAAAATTCTTGAATTGATAAGAGAATTGATTAAATGGTTAGGGTAGTCATTGTTTTTTAATATTGTTTTTATTTTTTTAACATTTTTATCCAAAAATTGTGTGTCAGTTAAAGTAAATACCTTATTTATTATGTTCGTTACAGTGTTGATTTTTTGTTGCATAGGTTGCGTTGAGTGAAAATTTATGAGTCTACCTGAAGAAGACGGTTTTGTGAACCATTCGAAAATTATTTCGTTATTTTTTCTATGTAATTTAACGTCCAAGTATGCGATATTTCCGTTCTGTTCCATTTCAGAAGTAAATTGTATGTTTTTGTGGTAGTTGTTCAGTGTTTTTAGAATAACGTCCAGGTCTTTTTTGTTTACTATGGCTAAAATGTCGCCTACATATTTACATATAAATGATATGTTTATGTCCATATTTTTAAGGTTTTCAATAGCGTCGTCTAGTAAGTTGGCTATAATAATCTCAGCTATTGTTGATACTAAGGGATTGCCCATAGGCATACCATAAAATTGATGGTAAACCAAGTTGTCAAATATAAAGAAATTGTTGTCTGTAAATAAAAAGACAAAATTGTAATATATTTAGAAAATATTGTCGTGGAATCATTGTTGCATTTTTGATGATGTCCCACTGGTTCATTATATTCTTTATGGCTAAATGTGTCCGGATGTTAGTAAATAAAGATACCACATCAAATGATACTATTATGTTATCCTCTGTCAATTTAAAGTCTCTAAGTTTTTCTTTCAGTTGTTCTGCGTTTTTTATATTGTATTTGTCCGAGATTAAGTTTTTTAGAATTTGTCCAACATGCTTCGCGAGGTTATAACATGGGACGTTTATCGATGACGAAATAGGCCTGAGTGCGACATATGTTTTATGTATTTTCGGTAGACCATAGAGACGTGGTGCAGTAGCTGACGGACATGTCAGTTGGCGTTTTTGGTATGTGTCGATGTACTTTTGTTTGTGGAGGTAATTGACGATTGTGTTGTTCTTTTTTTGTAGTTTATTGGTTGGGTCCGTTCTTTCTGTTTTGTAAGTGCTTTTATCTTGTAACAGTTAATTCATTTTATGCATATATTCATGTTTGTACATCACTACCTTTTTGTTACCTTTGTTAGCTTGTGTTATTATTATTTTGTCTGCATAGCGTTTAATAAAGTTTTTGGTCTCCTCATACGTTTTCTGGACATATTTTTCTTTTGTCGTGTTTCCAATCCCATTTTTGAAAGATATAATTTTGTTCGCTGCTGTCGATCGGGCAATGTTTTTTTCCCTGTCATCTTCTATTGTTTGAATATGTTGTTCAAGATCAGCGATTACATGTGTTTGTGAGAAGTTTGTTTTTGTGATAGGTAAAGTAAATTTACGTCCAAGTGATAGTAGCCACTTGATGTCTGTTGGGAATGTAATTGTCTTTTTTTTTACAAACCAATCTTCGTTAATGGTGAGTCCTATCTTTTTGATGTGTTTGTTTTTGAGCTCTTCAATTTTCTCGTCGTGTGTTTGGTTCGTGTTGTTGGCGATTTGTTTGTATATGTGCACTTGTCTCGATGTGAATTCTTTGTAGTCTTCCTCGTTCAAAGTTGTCTTCATTTTTAGTTCTACGTGGAAAACGCAATTGGTTGTGTTCTTGATGTTTTTATTAGTCTCCTTGATTTCCAGGTTTATTAGTTTCTGATGGAAAATCTGTTCCGTTTTTTCATATAATCTTACTCCGTTTGTCGTGTTACTTAAATGTTTCGTTATAATTCCACATTCTTTGCAAATAATTAAAAATCGCAGTTGTCCCTTTTGTTTGACTAGTTTTCGTCGCAACTTGCAGTAGTTCTTCAAAGTTGTGCACGTCTCTATTGAGTATTTTAATTTAATGTGTTCGTAAAAGCCTTTCATTTTGTGTTTTTTTACTTTATGTACGTTGTCGTTAAAGTTTTCGGTTTCCTCTCCGATAATTTTTGATTATTTGGGCCAATTTCAATATTTATTTTAGATAACTTAAAGAGGTTTTTGGCCAATGCTTTAATATTGCAATTTTTATTTAAAACAAAAACTCAATTTTATCTCCCAACGTTTCCAGATTCTAGAAAACACAATAATTCTTCAAATTCAAAGTTCTTCAAAGTTGTGCACGTCTCTATTGAGTATTTTAATTTAATGTGTTCGTAAAAGCCTTTCATTTTGTGTTTTTTTACTTTATGTACGTTGTCGTTAAAGTTTTCGGTTTCCTCTCCGATAATTTTTGATTATTTGGGCCAATTTCAATATTTATTTTAGATAACTTAAAGAGGTTTTTGGCCAATGCTTTAATATTGCAATTTTTATTTAAAACAAAAACTCAATTTTATCTCCCAACGTTTTCTAGAATCTAGAAAACACAATAATTTTTGATTATAACAAACATTTAAACAATTGGAAATTTAAATTAACTTACTTTATAACATTATATAAACACAAACATTTTTTTAAAAATAAACATTAAACGTTAAAAATGAACACAAAAAATAATTCTCTTATTAATTCAAGAATTTTAAAAAATAAACAAAACCCGCAAACAACAGAACACAAAACTCATATGGCAAGACTCGACAAGTTAACAAAGTACCACGCCATCACTTACATATCAAAACTTACAAGTAACACACACATACGGACAATAATGAGAACGGACAACACAATATTTGCATACAGATCCAACGCGACTTTAACCCGAATATTCACGAAAACAAAAACAAGAATCGAGAACGAAGAAAAGAGCATGTCGTATATGAAATACAATGCAAAGGCACAGAGCACGAAAATTGTAACAAAATATATATAGGAACAACAAAAAGAGCGCTAAAAACAAGAATGACAGAACACAAGATTGCTAATTTATTTTATTAACATTCCCCCCTTCAACTGTCCCTTTTGTTTATTGACAGTTACTGAAAACTTCAATATTCACGTACAGAATTCGATCGCAGTTTTTTTTACTTTCGTTACACAGTTGGTTATCAAGAGGATTTATTATTTTAATTTGATGACTTAAGTGGTACCCAGGCTCGGTCCTCATAGCACATACGACAATTCTTGTTGTTTTATTTTGTTAATTTTATTTTTATATGTTAAATTTATTTGTTAATTATATTTTTTATTTATAAATATTTAAAAGAAAAAAGTTGTCGAAAAACCTGTGGCGGGAATAATGTATCTTTCCCTTTCCGTACTCGCATCGAACCGCGTAAAATTCGGCTGCAAGTTGAACGTGCTACCATCGCATCATTGCCTCCCTTGTACAACTCCGCCAGGTTTGCGCCTGCCTGTCCCAAGCCAGGATAAAGGAGGGAGGGTTGTTTGTAGGATACGTCCTGCAAATGTAAAAACTGAAAGGCTCATGTTCGGTATATCGATATGAAACAAGCCTGCGAAGGTATAGCAATTGACCTTAAAACTTGTTAGTACGGAGACAGTCTTTACTCGTCAGATGAGGTAGACCCTATCTATCCACCGCATGGAGACCTTAATTCGGCTGGAACTATGGTTGTGAAGTGTTGGCATGCGTGCATAAAAGTGTCAACTTTTCGGCTTTCCGAAGTGTTGCTTGTCAAGAGTTTGACTCGCACCCTCAAACTGGCACGGCAGTCACTGAGGGAAGTGTTGACATGGTTGTAAAACTAAGGGTTCTCATACTGAGCACGGCAGTCCCTGAGAACAATGGCCAATACTCTTCTTTTCAGGATGTTGAAATCCGAATGGCCAGAGTAAGAGTGGCAATTGCAAAGGTCCTCCAGAGTAGGTATCGGTCATGCGCAATAATTTCCAGCTGAGTCGGCAACTGCAAATTGTTAGACTGGCCTTTAAGTGCTCATTGAGCACTGTCATGTATAAGAATGTACTTTTTCGTAATTGCATTTGTGTATTCTTGGTCTTTTTGCGGGGATGTTGTGGATCCTCATCTGACGGGATCGAGTTGCCCAGATGACTGTCGTGGGCTGGCCCTTCGGAGAGTCTCGTACTGGTTGTGGTTGTGTGAATGCTACACAGGTCTAGATTGACTGGCGGGGTCGCGCAGTGGTACGACCGAGCTGGCATATCCGTCTTAATATGCAAGAGATTGGGTAGGTCTCGTCTCCACCAGTAGATAGATTGCTACTGGTACTGCTATTACGGGCAGTATGTAATTTATTACATAATGCTCCTAATCAGCAGGGCACTGGGTGATGCTTTGTGTTTGTGAAGCAGCTTCCATGTTCGTGTTGCCACACCGGATGCCCCATGTGTTTTACTTGCTTAAAACATAAACGGGTCCGTGTTGTGGTACAACACAAAGTTCATGGTTGTCTGTTTCATGAACTATTACCCTAGGTTTTGGATAACCCAAGTTGCTTAAGCCTTACGGCAGGTGCACTTGATAATCTCAAAATCGTCTGCCTCCCTTGTACGAACAAACCCGAAAGCAAGCATAGCATACATCTTTCAATTTATTTCATAGGATTGATGACAAAAAACATTTATTGTTAATCCAAAATAATCATTAATCGATTATAACTCGGGCTTTATTTATATAATTCATTTTCAATTAAAAAAAAAAAAACAAAAACTGCCAGTGTAATTGTGAATATTTTTAATTAAAAAAAGCACAAAATTTCAACTGTAGAAAGGACTACTAAGCCTTTGCTTCGTGGTCGGAGGCACTGACCTTATGCTACAGCGCATACTTGTTTAGGTTTATTTTACCATGCCTACACAGTTAAAAAAGTTGATGCGTTTTTCGGTACAAGACTTGCATCGAATTTTATTTTGCATTTGCGACGATATTTTCCAGAAGTCCAGGTCTTAAAGAATTCATAAACGAATCATGAACAATTTTTCTTCATCTTTGACGAAACATGCAGATTCGGCCATACATTTCATTGACGAAAATCCCATATAAAATGCCCACGAACGCAATACAGAAATGTTGAGATTTTTCGTGCATGAATATATTACTGAATAGTTGTGGAAGTTTCGTCAACAAACAAGACAGAAATATGAAAAAAATTGTTTTTTAATTTTATATATTTTTTGATTTTATTTTATTTGTTTTTTCAAGCCAGATTATTTCCGATGTGTATTCTTTGATATATCAGTCTTGCAGTCAATTAATACGCTACGTTCTTAACCTTTAAGTAGGGACGTGAAGTTTTTTTCGCACAAACAAGGACGTGGGGTCTCACAGGCCCCTCCACTTTATTGCTTAGTTTTTCAGTAAGCACTTATCAATCTTTAAAAAAAAACTAAACTAAAAATTAAAAAGTACTAAAATTAAAAGAATATCAAAGTAAATCAAAGAAATCAAAGTAAATGCCAAGATCCTTAACTGCGGTTGACCTCTGAAAAAAACTGTTGGTATCATATGCATAATCGTGCATGATGAAAACATTTTTGCGACAAAAAGTTAATATATAACATTTCGAGAAATTCAACTTTAGACCATTAACCTTACAATACGAAAAAGGACGTTAATATCTGATTGAAATTTCAAGCAATCAGAGGAATTTTTAATAATAGAAAACAATTTTAGGTCATCAGCGTACATCAAACTTTTGCTGAATTTAAAACACTTAGGTATATCGTTTATATAAAGGATGAACAGAAGTGGCCCTAGATGACTTCCCTGTGGAATTCCTGAAGTAGCTTGGATTATGATAGAGTAACAATTATCAATTGTTACAATTAATTTTCTATTTACAAGGTAAGAGTTCATCCATTGTAAAAAGTTGGAGTGAAATCCTAGCTTGCTTAATTTTTGAATCAGTAATTTGTGGTCCAAGCTATCAAAAGCTTGCAAAACAAAGCAAAACAAAGAATAAATTTCAAAACGGACACAGATAGATGCGCTCAAAGCTACCGACACTTGATTAAAAAACAAACGACAACATAAAAATCAGTAGACAATGAAACGAAGAAAGCGCGGGTGCAAAAAAAGTTCTATTTAATGAATTTTAATTTAATTTAATTTAAGGCAATACCTGCTTGTTTGTATTTCTGTAACGTCTACCATAAATGTGAAGTGTTAAGCTTTCCGTTTTTGTTTAATATGTAAGTTTTTTATTTTCGCATTCAAGAATGTTAAAAATTAATGTAAAATTTTAATGTAAAAATTTTTGCTTAAACAGTGTCCCTGATGATAAAGTCCGGCGGAGTTCGAAATATTGGACAAAATAAATATGTTAATAAAAACAAACAAATATTTTGTTTTATATTAATAAATTGACCTTGAGCCCGAAAAACAACAAAATAATTTAAATTAACTTACTTTATATCATTATATAAACACAAACATTTTTTTAAAAATAAACATTAAACGGTAAAAATTAACACAACAAACTATAACTCTTAAGCATCTACTTATCCAGTGCAACTGCAGCTCTGTCCCTCTGTTAACAGCTCTGTCCCCTTTTTGGTGTATTCGTAAACTTTCCAGTGCCAATCTTTTGTTTGTGTGTTTTCTACGTCTAATATTTTAATAGCATCAATATCAGCTGTTTGGCTGTCGTCAATATATGTAATTTAACGTCCAAGTATGCGATATTTCCGTTCTGTTCCATTTCAGAAGTAAATTGTATGTTTTTGTGGTAGTTGTTCAGTGTTTTTAGAATAACGTCCAGGTCTTTTTTGTTTACTATGGCTAAAATGTCGCCTACATATTTACATATAAATGATATGTTTATGTCCATATTTTTAAGGTTTTCAATAGCGTCGTCTAGTAAGTTGGCTATAATAATCTCAGCTATTGTTGATGCTAAGGGATTGCCCATAGGCATACCATAAAATTGATGGTAAACCAAGTTGTCAAATATAAAGAAATTGTTGTCTGTAAATAAAAAGACAAAATTGTAATATATTTAGAAAATATTGTCGTGGAATCATTGTTGAATTTTTGATGATGTCCTACTGGTTCATTATATTCTTTATGGCTAAATGTGTCGGGATGTTAGTAAACAAAGATACCACATCAAATGATACTATTATGTTATCCTCTGTCAATTTAAAGTCTCTAAGTTTTTCTTTCAGTTGTTCTGCGTTTTTTATATTGTATTTGTCCGAGATTAAGTTTTTTAGAATTTGTCCAACATGCTTCGCGAGGTTATAACATGGGACGTTTATCGATGACGAAATAGGCCTGAGTGCGACATATGTTTTATGTATTTTCGGTAGACCATAGAGACGTGGTGCAGTAGCTGACGGACATGTCAGTTGTGCTAACGCTGTTGTTGTTTTTTTGTTTCGTGTGTCCAGCTTGTGTTCTGTCATTCTTTTTTTTTTGTAGGGCTTTTTTTGTTCAAAATATAACAATATTTTACAAAATAAATTATAAAGTTATAAAATATAACAATTCAAAATAACAAAATATACATATTTTTTTTACAATTTTCGTGCTCGGTGCCTTTGGATTGTATTTCATATACGACATTGCTCTTTTCTTCGTTCTCTATTCTTGTTTTTGTTTTCGTGTGTATATTTGGTTTAAAGTCGCGTTGGATCTGTATGCAAATATTAGGTGTGTTTCCGTACTCTACACTGTGTAAGATTTGTGTAAGTTCAAACTTAGAAAGTAAAAATGACATGTGAGAATAGTTGCAAAAGTACAGAAACAGCTTCTAGTAAGTTTCAAGCACAAAACAGCTGATTTTGACTGCAGACATGTCAAACGTAAATTGCGCCAATTAAAATTATAGTAAATTTGTTTGTGAAGTTGATGCTTGTTCTTCTTGATGCTTGTGCTTACTTTACTCGGAGTCTTGAGTTCTAGCACTCTCTGTGCACTTTGTGTGCTCGACAGAGCGGCTTTATGCTTGTTGTTCTTCTCCCATTTTAAGCACAGAAAGTACGGAAACAGAAAATAGTGTCCCACAAGTAACACAGTGTGAGTACGGAAACACACCTATTGTGTTGTCCGTTCTTATTATTGTCCGTATGTGTGTGTTACTTGTAAGTTTTGGTATGTATGTGATGGCGTGGTACTTTTTGTTAACTTGTTGAGTATTGCCAGATTGAGTTTTGTGTTCTGTTGTTTGCGGGTTTTGTTTGTTTTTTAAAATTCTTGAATTGATAAGAGAATTGATTAAATGGTTAAGGTAGTCATTGTTTTTTAATATTGTTTTTATTTTTTTAACATTTTTATCCAAAAATTGTGTGTCAGTTAAAGTAAATACCTTATTTATTATGTTCGTTACAGTGTTGATTTTTTGTTGCATAGGTTGCGTTGAGTGAAAATTTATGAGTCTACCTGCAGAAGTCGGTTTTGTGAACCATTCGAAAATTATTTCGTTATTTTTTCTATGTAATTTAACGTCCAAGTATGCGATATTTCCGTTCTGTTCCATTTCAGAAGTAAATTGTATGTTTTTGTGGTAGTTGTTCAGTGTTTTTAGTATAACGTCCAGGTCTTTTTTGTTTACTATGGCTAAAATGTCGCCTACATATTTACATATAAATGATATGTTTATGTCCATATTTTTAAGGTTTTCAATAGCGTCGTCTAGTAAGTTGGCTATAATAATCTCAGCTATTGTTGATGCTAAGGGATTGCCCATAGGCATACCATAAAATTGATGGTAAACCAAGTTGTCAAATATAAAGAAATTGTTGTCTGTAAATAAAAAGACAAAATTGTAATATATTTAGAAAATATTGTCGTGGAATCATTGTTGAATTTTTGATGATGTCCCACTGGTTCATTATATTCTTTATGGCTAAATGTGTCGGGATGTTAGTAAACAAAGATACCACATCAAATGATACTATTATGTTATCCTCTGTCAATTTAAAGTCTCTAAGTTTTTCTTTCAGTTGTTCTGCGTTTTTGATATTGTATTTGTCCGAGATTAAGTTTTTTAGAATTTGTCCAACATGCTTCGCGAGGTTATAACATGGGACGTTTATCGATGACGAAATAGGCCTGAGTGCGACATATGTTTTATGTATTTTTGGTAGACCATAGAGACGTGGTGCAGTAGCTGACGGACATGTCAGTTGTGCTAACGCTGTTGTTGTTTTTTTGTTTCGTGTGTCCAGCTTGTGTTCTGTCATTCTTTTTTTTTTGTAGGGCTTTTTTTGTTCAAAATATAACAATATTTTACAAAATAAATTATAAAGTTATAAAATATAACAATTCAAAATAACAAAATATACATATTTTTTTTACAATTTTCGTGCTCTGTGCCTTTGGATTGTATTTCATATACGACATTGCTCTTTTCTTCGTTCTCTATTCTTGTTTTTGTTTTCGTGAATATTCGGTTTAAAGTCGCGTTGGATCTGTATGCAAATATTAGGTGTGTTTCCGTACTCTACACTGTGTAAGATTTGTGTAAGTTCAAACTTAGAGAGTAAAAATGACACGTGAGAATAGTTGCAAAAGTACAGAAACAGCTTCTAGTAAGTTTCAAGCACAAAACAGCTGATTTTGACTGCAGACATGTCAAACGTAAATTGCGCCAATTAAAATTATCGTAAATTTGTTTGTGAAGTTGATGCTTGTTCTTCTTGATGCTTGTGCTTACTTTACTCGGAGTCTTGAGTTCTAGCACTCTCTGTGCACTTTGTGTGCTCGAGAGAGCGGCTTTATGCTTGTTGTTCTTCTCCCATTTTAAGCACAGAAAGTACGGAAACAGAAAATAGTGTCCCACAAGTAACACAGTGTGAGTACGGAAACACACCTATTGTGTTGTCCGTTCTTATTATTGTCCGTATGTGTGTGTTACTTGTAAGTTTTGGTATGTATGTGATGGCGTGGTACTTTTTGTTAACTTGTTGAGTGTTGCCAGATTGAGTTTTGTGTTCTGTTGTTTGCGGGTTTTGTTTGTTTTTTAAAATTCTTGAATTGATAAGAGAATTGATTAAATGGTTAGGGTAGTCATTGTTTTTTAATATTGTTTTTATTTTTTTAACATTTTTATCCAAAAATTGTGTGTCAGTTAAAGTAAATACCTTATTTATTATGTTCGTTACAGTGTTGATTTTTTGTTGCATAGGTTGCGTTGAGTGAAAATTTATGAGTCTACCTGCAGAAGTCGGTTTTGTGAACCATTCGAAAATTATTTCGTTATTTTTTCTATGTAATTTAACGTCCAAGTATGCGATATTTCCGTTCTGTTCCATTTCAGAAGTAAATTGTATGTTTTTGTGGTAGTTGTTCAGTGTTTTTAGTATAACGTCCAGGTCTTTTTTGTTTACTATGGCTAAAATGTCGCCTACATATTTACATATAAATGATATGTTTATGTCCATATTTTTAAGGTTTTCAATAGCGTCGTCTAGTAAGTTGGCTATAATAATCTCAGCTATTGTTGATGCTAAGGGATTGCCCATAGGCATACCATAAAATTGATGGTAAACCAAGTTGTCAAATATAAAGACATTGTTGTCTGTAAATAAAAAGACAAAATTGTAATATATTTAGAAAATATTGTCGTGGAATCATTGTTGAATTTTTGATGATGTCCCACTGGTTCAATATATTCTTTATGGCTAAATGTGTCGGGATGTTAGTAAACAAAGATACCACATCAAATGATACTATTATGTTATCCTCTGTCAATTTAAAGTCTCTAAGTTTTTCTTTCAGTTGTTCTGCGTTTTTTATATTGTATTTGTCCGAGATTAAGTTTTTTAGAATTTGTCCAACATGCTTCGCGAGGTTATAAAATGGGACGTTTATCGATGACGAAATAGGCCTGAGTGCGACATATGTTTTATGTATTTTCGGTAGACCATAGAGACGTGGTGCAGTAGCTGACGGACATGTCAGTTGTGCTAACGCTGTTGTTGTTTTTTTGTTTCGTGTGTCCAGCTTGTGTTCTGTCATTCTTTTTTTTTTTGTAGGGCTTTTTTTGTTGTTCAAAATATAACAATATTTTACAAAATAAATTATAAAGTTATAAAATATAACAATTCAAAATAACAAAATATACATATTTTTTTTACAATTTTCGTGCTCTGTGCCTTTGGATTGTATTTCATATACGACATTGCTCTTTTCTTCGTTCTCTATTCTTGTTTTTGTTTTCGTGAATATTCGGTTTAAAGTCGCGTTGGATCTGTATGCAAATATTAGGTGTGTTTCCGTACTCTACACTGTGTAAGATTTGTGTAAGTTCAAACTTAGAGAGTAAAAATGACATGTGAGAATAGTTGCAAAAGTACGGAAACAGCTTCTAGTAAGTTTCAAGCACAAAACGGCTGATTTTGACTGCAGACATGTCAAACGTAAATTGCGCCAATTAAAATTATAGTAAATTTGTTTGTGAAGTTGATGCTTGTTCTTCTTGATGCTTGTGCTTACTTTACTCGGAGTCTTGAGTTCTAGCACTCTCTGTGCACTTTGTGTGCTCGAGAGAGCGGCTTTATTCTTGTTGTTCTTCTCCCATTTTAAGCACAGAAAGTACGGAAACAGAAAATAGTGTCCCACAAGTAACACAGTGTGAGTACGGAAACACACCTATTGTGTTGTCCGTTCTTATTATTGTCCGTATGTGTGTGTTACTTGTAAGTTTTGGTATGTATGTGATGGCGTGGTACTTTTTGTTAACTTGTTGAGTATTGCCAGATTAAGTTTTGTGTTCTGTTGTTTGCGGGTTTTGTTTGTTTTTTAAAATTCTTGAATTGATAAGAGAATTGATTAAATGGTTAGGGTAGTCATTGTTTTTTAATATTGTTTTTATTTTTTTAACATTTTTATCCAAAAATTATGTGTCAGTTAAAGTAAATACCTTATTTATTATGTTCGTTACAGTGTTGATTTTTTGTTGCATAGGTTGCGTTGAGCGAAAATTTATGAGTCTACCTGAAGAAGTTGGTTTTGTGAACCATTCGAAAATTATTTCGTTATTTTTTCTATGTAATTTAACGTCCAAGTATGCGATATTTCCGTTCTGTTCCATTTCAGAAGTAAATTGTATGTTTTTGTGGTAGTTGTTCAGTGTTTTTAGAATAACGTCCAGGTCTTTTTTGTTTACTATGGCTAAAATGTCGCCTACATATTTACATATAAATGATATGTTTATGTCCATATTTTTAAGGTTTTCAATAGCGTCGTCTAGTAAGTTGGCTATAATAATCTCAGCTATTGTTGATGCTAAGGGATTGCCCATAGGCATACCATAAAATTGATGGTAAACCAAGTTGTCAAATATAAAGAAATTGTTGTCTGTAAATAAAAAGACAAAATTGTAATATATTTAGAAAATATTGTCGTGGAATCATTGTTGAATTTTTGATGATGTCCCACTGGTTCATTATATTCTTTATGGCTAAATGTGTCGGGATGTTAGTAAATAAAGATACCACATCAAATGATACTATTATGTTATCCTCTGTCAATTTAAAGTCTCTAAGTTTTTCTTTCAGTTGTTCTGCGTTTTTTATATTGTATTTGTCCGAGATTAAGTTTTTTAGAATTTGTCCAACATGCTTCGCGAGGTTATAACATGGGACGTTTATCGATGACGAAATAGGCCTGAGTGCGACATATGTTTTATGTATTTTCGGTAGACCATAGAGACGTGGTGCAGTAGCTGACGGACATGTCAGTTGGCGTTTTTGGTATGTGTCGATGTACTTTTGTTTGTGGAGGTAATTGACGATTGTGTTGTTCTTTTTTTGTAGTTTATTGGTTGGGTCAGTTCTTTCTGTTTTGTAAGTGCTTTTATCTTGTAACAGTTAATTCATTTTATGCATATATTCATGTTTGTACATCACTACCTTTTTGTTACCTTTGTTAGCTTGTGTTATTATTATTTTGTCTGCATAGCGTTTAATAAAGTTTTTGGTCTCCTCATACGTTTTCTGGACATATTTTTCTTTTGTCGTGTTTCTAATCCCATTTTTGAAAGATATAATTTTGTTCGCTGCTGTCGATCGGGCAATGTTTTTTTCCCTGTCATCTTCTATTGTTTGAATATGTTGTTCAAGATCAGCGATTACATGTGTTTGTGAGAAGTTTGTTTTTGTGATAGGTAAAGTAAATTTACGTCCAAGTGAGAGTAGCCACTTGCTGTCTGTTGGGAATGTAATTGTCGTTTTTTTTACAAACCAATCTTCGTTAATGGTGAGTCCTATCTTTTTGATGTGTTTGTTTTTGAGCTCTTCAATTTTCTCGTCGTGTGTTTGGTTCGTGTTGTTGGCGATTTGTTTGTATATGTGCACTTGTCTCGATGTGAATTCTTTGTAGTCTTCCTCGTTCAAAGTTGTCTTCATTTTTAGTTCTACGTGGAAAACGCAATTGGTTGTGTTCTTGATGTTTTTATTAGTCTCCTTGATTTCCAGGTTTATTAGTTTCTGATGGAAAATCTGTTCCGTTTTTTCATATAATCTTACTCCGTTTGTCGTGTTACTTAAATGTTTCGTTGTAATTCCACATTCTTTGCAAATAATTAAAAATCGCAGTTGTCCCTTTTGTTTGACTAGTTTTCGTCGCAACTTGCAGTAGTTCTTCAAAGTTGTGCACGTCTCTATTGAGTATTTTAATTTAATGTGTTCGTAAAAGCCTTTCATTTTGTGTTTTTTTACTTTATGTACGTTGTCGTTAAAGTTTTCGGTTTCCTCTCCGATAATTTTTGATTATTTGGGCCAATTTCAATATTTATTTTAGATAACTTAAAGAGGTTTTTGGCCAATGCTTTAATATTGCAATTTTTATTTAAAACAAAAATTCAATTTTATCTCCCAACGTTTCTAGATTCTAGAAAACACAATAATTTTTGATTTTAACAAACATTTAAACAATTGGAAATTTAAATTAACTTACTTTATAACATTATATAAACACAAACATTTTTTTAAAAATAAACATTAAACGTTAAAAATGAACACAAAAAAAATTATTTATTGAATTCTCTTATTAATTCAAGAGTTTTAAAAAATAAACAATACCCGCAAACAACAGAACACAAAACTCAATCTGGCAAGACTCGACAAGTTAACAAAAGTACCACGCCATCACTTACATATCAAAACTTACAAGTAACACACACATACGGACAATAATGAGAACGGACAACACAATATTTGCATACAGATCCAACGCGACTTTAAACCGAATATTCACGAAAACAAAAACAAGAATAGAGAACGAAGAAAAGAGCATGTCGTATATGAAATACAATGCAAAGGCACAGAGCACGAAAATTGTAACAAAATATATATAGGAACAACAAAAAGAGCGCTAAAAACAAGAATGACAGAACACAAGATTGCTAATTTATTTTATTAACATTCCCCCCTTCAACTGTCCCTTTTGTTTATTGACAGTTACTGAAAACTTCAATATTCACGTACAGAATTTGATCGCAGTTTTTTTTACTTTCGTTACACAGTTGGTTATCAAGAGGATTTATTATTTTAATTTGATGACTTAAGTGGTACCCAGGCTCGGTCCTCATAGCACATACGACAATTCTTGTTGTTTTATTTTGTTAATTTTATTTTGATATGTTAAATTTATTTGTTAATTATATTTTTTATTTATAAATATTTAAAAGAAAAAAGTTGTCGAAAAACCTGTGGCGGGAATAATGTATCTTTCCCTTTCCGTACTCGCATCGAACCGCGTAAAATTCGGCTGCAAGTTGAACGTGCTACCATCGCATCATTGCCTCCCTTGTACAACTCCGCCAGGTTTGCGCCTGCCTGTCCCAAGCCAGGATAAAGGAGGGAGGGTTGTTTGTAGGATACGTCCTGCAAATGTAAAAACTGAAAGGCTCAACCAAGAGCTCGGGGTGGCGCCCATCTTGGTAGCAGGTCATGTTCGGTATATCGATATGAAACAAGCCTGCGAAGGTATAGCAATTGACCTTAAAACTTGTTAGTACGGGGACAGTCTTTACTCGTCAGATGGGGTAGACCCTATCTATCCACCGCATGGAGACCTTAATTCGGCTGGAACTATGGTTGTGAAGTGTTGGCATGCGTGCATAAAAGTGTCAACTCTTCGGCTTTCCGAAGTGTTGCTTGTCAAGAGTTTGACTCGCACCCTCAAACTGGCACGGCAGTCACTGAGGGAAGTGTTTGCATGGTTGTAAAACTAAGGGTTCTCATACTGAGCACGGCAGTCCCTGAGAACAATGGCCAATACTCTTCTTTTCAGGATGTTGAAATCCGAACGGCCAGAGTAAGAGTGGCAATTGCAAAGGTCCTCCAGAGTAGGTATCGGTCATGCGCAATAATTTCCAGCTGAGTCGGCAACTGCAAATTGTTAGACTGGCCTTTAAGTGCTCATTGAGCACAGTCATGTATAAGAATGTACTTTTTCGTAATTGCATTTGTGTATTCTTGGTATTTTTGCGCGGATGTTGTGGATCCTCATCTGACGGGATCGAGTTGCCCAGATGACTGTCGTGGGCTGGCCCTTCGGAGAGTCTCGTACTGGTTGTGGTTGTGTGAATGCTACACAGGTCTAGATTGACCGACGGGGTCGCGCAGTGGTACGACCGAGCTGGCATATCCGTCTTAATATGCAAGAGATTGGGTAGGTCTCGTCTCCACCAGTAGATAGATTGCTACTGGTACTGCTATTACGGGCAGTATGTAATTTATTACATAATGCTCCTAATCAGCAGGACACTGGGTGATGCTTTGTGTTTGTGAAGCAGCTTCCATGTTCGTGTTGCCACACCGGATGCCCCATGTGTTTTACTTGCTTAAAACATAAACGGGTCCGTGTTGTGGTACAACACAAAGTTCATGGTTGTCTGTTTCATGAACTATTACCCTAGGTTTTGGATAACCCAAGTTGCTTAAGCCTTACGGCAGGTGCACTTGATAATCTCAAAATCGTCTGCCTCCCTTGTACGAACAAACCCGAAAGCAAGCATAGCATACATCTTTCAATTTATTTCATAGGATTGATGACAAAAAACATTTATTGTTAATCCAAAATAATCATTAATCGATTATAACTCGGGCTTTATTTATATAATTCATTTTCAATTAAAAAAAAAAAAACAAAAACTGCCAGTGTAATTGTGAATATTTTTAATTAAAAAAAGCACAAAATTTCAACTGTAGAAAGGACTACTAAGCCTTTGCTTCGTGGTCGGAGGCACTGACCTTATGCTACAGCGCATGCTTGTTTAGGTTTATTTTACCATGCCTACACAGTTAAAACAGCTGATGCGTTTTTCGGTACAAGACTTGCATCGTATTTTATTTTGCATTTGCGACGATATTTTCCAGAAGTCCAGGTCTTAAAGAATTCATAAGCGAATCATGAACGATTTTTCTTCATCTTTGACGAAACATGCAGATTCGGCCATACATTTCATTGACGAAAATCCCATATAAAATGCCCACGAACGCAATACAGCAATGTTGAGATTTTTCGTGCATGAATATATTACTGAATCGTTGTGGAAGTTTCGTCAACAAACAAGACAGAAATATGAAAAAAATTGTTTTTTAATTTTATATATTTTTTGATTTTATTTTATTTGTTTTTTCAAGCCAGATTATTTCCGATGTGTATTCTTTGATATATCAGTCTTGCAGTCAATTAAGACGCTACGTTCTTAACCTTTAAGTAGGGACGTGAAGTTTTTTTCGCACAAACAAGGACGTGGGGTCTCACAGGCCCCTCCACTTTATTGTTTAGTTTTTCAGTAAGCACTTATCAATCTTTAAAAAAAACTGCAAACCGTGGCTTAAGTACTAAAATTAAAAGAATATCAAAGTAAATCAAAGAAATCAAAGTAAATGCCAAGATCCTTAACTGCGGTTGACCTCTGAAAAAAACTGTTGGTATCATATGCATAATCGTGCATGATGAAAACATTTTTGCGACAAAAAGTTAATATATAACATTTCGAGAAATTCAACTTTAGACCATTAACCTTACAATACGAAAAAGGACGTTAATATCTGATTGAAATTTCAAGCAATCAGAGGAATTTTTAATAATAGAAAACAATTTCAGGTCATCAGCGTACATCAAACTTTTGCAGAATTTAAAACTTTTAGGTATATCGTTTATATAAAGGATGAACAGAAGTGGCCCTAGATGACTTCCCTGTGGAATTCCTGAAGTAGCTTGGACCATGCTAGAGTAACAATTATCAATTGTTACAATTAATTTTCTATTTACAAGGTTCATCCATTGTAAAAAGTTGGAGTGAAATCCTAGCTTGCTTAATTTTTGAATCAGTAATTTGTGGTCCAAGCTATCAAAAGCTTGCAAAACAAAGCAAAACAAAGAATAAATTTCAAAACGGACACAGATAGATGCGCTCAAAGCTACCGACACTTGATTAAAAAACAAACGACAACATAAAAATCAGTAGACAATGAAACGAAGAAAGCGCGGGTGCAAAAAAAGTTATATTTAATGAATTTTAATTTAATTTAATTTAAGGCAATACCTGCTTGCTTGTATTTCTGTAACGTCTACCATAAATGTGAAGTGTTAAGCTTTCCGTTTAATGTTTAATATGTAAGTTTTTTATTTTCGCATTCAAGAATGTTATGTAAAGAGAATGTTAATGTAAAAATTTTTGCTTAAACAGTGTCCCTGATGATAAAGTCCGGCGGAGTTCGAAATATTGGACAAAATAAATATGTTAATAAAAACAAACAAATATTTTGTTTTATATTAATAAATTGACCTTGAGCCCGAAAAACAACAAAATAATTTAAATTAACTTACTTTATATCATTATATAAACACAAACATTTTTTTAAAAATAAACATTAAACGGTAAAAATGAACACAACAAACTATACCTCTTAAGCATCTACTTATCCAGTGCAACTGCATAGTTATTGTTTATATTGTCAGTATCTACTTTAAAGTTAACAGCTCTGTCCCCTTTTTGGTGTATTCGTAAACTTTCCAGTGCCAATCTATTGTTTGTGTGTTTTCTACGTCTAATATTTTAATAGCATCAATATCAGCTGTTTGGCTGTCGTCAATATATGTTGTGCTAACGCTGTTGTTGTTTTTTTGTTTCGTGTGTCCAGCTTGTGTTCTGTCATTCTTTTTTTTTTGTAGGGCTTTTTTTGTTCAAAATATAACAATATTTTACAAAATAAATTATAAAGTTATAAAATATAACAATTCAAAATAACAAAATATACATATTTTTTTTACAATTTTCGTGCTCTGTGCCTTTGGATTGTATTTCATATACGACATTGCTCTTTTCTTCGTTCTCTATTCTTGTTTTTGTTTTCGTGAATATTCGGTTTAAAGTCGCGTTGGATCTGTATGCAAATATTAGGTGTGTTTCCGTACTCTACACTGTGTAAGATTTGTGTAAGTTCAAACTTAGAGAGTAAAAATGACATGTGAGAATAGTTGCAAAAGTACAGAAACAGCTTCTAGTAAGTTTCAAGCACAAAACAGCTGATTTTGACTGCAGACATGTCAAACGTAAATTGCGCCAATTAAAATTATCGTAAATTTGTTTGTGAAGTTGATGCTTGTTCTTCTTGATGCTTGTGCTTACTTTACTCGGAGTCTTGAGTTCTAGCACTCTCTGTGCACTTTGTGTGCTCGAGAGAGCGGCTTTATGCTTGTTGTTCTTCTCCCATTTTAAGCACAGAAAGTACGGAAACAGAAAATAGTGTCCCACAAGTAACACAGTGTGAGTACGGAAACACACCTATTGTGTTGTCCGTTCTTATTATTGTCCGTATGTGTGTGTTACTTGTAAGTTTTGGTATGTATGTGATGGCGTGGTACTTTTTGTTAACTTGTTGAGTGTTGCCAGATTGAGTTTTGTGTTCTGTTGTTTGCGGGTTTTGTTTGTTTTTTAAAATTCTTGAATTGATAAGAGAATTGATTAAATGGTTAGGGTAGTCATTGTTTTTTAATATTGTTTTTATTTTTTTAACATTTTTATCCAAAAATTGTGTGTCAGTTAAAGTAAATACCTTATTTATTATGTTCGTTACAGTGTTGATTTTTTGTTGCATAGGTTGCGTTGAGTGAAAATTTATGAGTCTACCTGCAGAAGTCGGTTTTGTGAACCATTCGAAAATTATTTCGTTATTTTTTCTATGTAATTTAACGTCCAAGTATGCGATATTTCCGTTCTGTTCCATTTCAGAAGTAAATTGTATGTTTTTGTGGT
This sequence comes from Coremacera marginata, assembly GCA_914767935.1. Classification (NCBI taxonomy): domain Eukaryota; kingdom Metazoa; phylum Arthropoda; class Insecta; order Diptera; family Sciomyzidae; genus Coremacera; species Coremacera marginata. The sequence continues at coordinate 111,226,586 of OU612045.1, forward strand.
AGTTGTTCAGTGTTTTTAGAATAACGTCCAGGTCTTTTTTGTTTACTATGGCTAAAATGTCGCCTACATATTTACATATAAATGATATGTTTATGTCGATATTTTTAAGGTTTTCAATAGCGTCGTCTAGTAAGTTGGCTATAATAATCTCAGCTATTGTTGATGCTAAGGGATTGCCCATAGGCATACCATAAAATTGATGGTACACCAAGTTGTCAAATATAAAGAAATTGTTGTCTGTAAATAAAAAGACAAAATTGTAATATATTTAGAAAATATTGTCGTGGAATCATTGTTGAATTTTTGATGATGTTCCACTAGTTCATTATATTCTTTATGGCTAAATGTGTCGGGATGTTAGTAAACAAAGATACCACATCAAATGATACTATTATGTTATCCTCTGTCAATTTAAAGTCTCTAAGTTTTTCTTTCAGTTGTTCTGCGTTTTTTATATTGTATTTGTCCGAGATTAAGTTTTTTAGAATTTGTCCAACATGCTTCGCGAGGTTATAACATGGGACGTTTATCGATGACGAAATAGGCCTGAGTGCGACATATGTTTTATGTATTTTCGGTAGACCATAGAGACGTGGTGCAGTAGCTGACGGACATGTCAGTTGTGCTAACGCTGTTGTTGTTTTTTTGTTTCGTGTGTCCAGCTTGTGTTCTGTCATTCTTTTTTTTTTTTGTAGGGCTTTTTTTGTTGTTTAAAATATAACAATATTTTACAAAATAAATTATAAAGCTATAAAATATAACAATTCAAAATAACAAAATATACATATTTTTTTTACAATTTTCGTGCTCTGTGCCTTTGGATTGTATTTCATATACGACATTGCTCTTTTCTTCGTTCTCTATTCTTGTTTTTGTTTTCGTGAATATTCGGTTTAAAGTCGCGTTGGATCTGTATGCAAATATTAGGTGTGTTTCCGTACTCTACACTGTGTAAGATTTGTGTAAGTTCAAACTTAGAGAGTAAAAATGACATGTGAGAATAGTTGCAAAAGTACGGAAACAGCTTCTAGTAAGTTTCAAGCACAAAACAGCTGATTTTGACTGCAGACATGTCAAACGTAAATTGCGCCAATTAAAATTATCGTAAATTTGTTTGTGAAGTTGATGCTTGTCCTTCTTGATGCTTGTGCTTACTTTACTCGGAGTCTTGAGTTCTAGCACTCTCTGTGCACTTTGTGTGCTCGAGAGAGCGGCTTTATGCTTGTTGTTCTTCTCCCATTTTAAGCACAGAAAGTACGGAAACAGAAAATAGTGTCCCACAAGTAACACAGTGTGAGTACGGAAACACACCTATTGTGTTGTCCGTTCTTATTATTGTCCGTATGTGTGTGTTACTTGTAAGTTTTGGTATGTATGTGATGGCGTGGTACTTTTTGTTAACTTGTTGAGTATTGCCAGATTAAGTTTTGTGTTCTGTTGTTTGCGGGTTTTGTTTGTTTTTTAAAATTCTTGAATTGATAAGAGAATTGATTAAATGGTTAGGGTAGTCATTGTTTTTTAATATTGTTTTTATTTTTTTAACATTTTTATCCAAAAATTGTGTGTCAGTTAAAGTAAATACCTTGTTTATTATGTTCGTTACAGTGTTGATTTTTTGTTGCATAGGTTGCGTTGAGTGAAAATTTATGAGTCTACCTGAAGAAGTCGGTTTTGTGAACCATTCGAAAATTATTTCGTTATTTTTTCTATGTAATTTAACGTCCAAGTATGCGATATTTCCGTTCTGTTCCATTTCAGAAGTAAATTGTATGTTTTTGTGGTAGTTGTTCAGTGTTTTTAGAATAACGTCCAGGTCTTTTTTGTTTACTATGGCTAAAATGTCGCCTACATATTTACATATAAATGATATGTTTATGTCCATATTTTTAAGGTTTTCAATAGCGTCGTCTAGTAAGTTGGCTATAATAATCTCAGCTATTGTTGATGCTAAGGGATTACCCATAGGCATACCATAAAATTGATGGTAAACCAAGTTGTCAAATATAAAGAAATTGTTGTCTGTAAATAAAAAGACAAAATTGTAATATATTTAGAAAATATTGTCGTGGAATCATTGTTGAATTTTTGATGATGTCCCACTGGTTCATTATATTCTTTATGGCTAAATGTGTCCGGATGTTAGTAAATAAAGATACCACATCAAATGATACTATTATGTTATCCTCTGTCAATTTAAAGTCTCTAAGTTTTTCTTTCAGTTGTTCTGCGTTTTTTATATTGTATTTGTCCGAGATTAAGTTTTTTAGAATTTGTCCAACATGCTTCGCGAGGTTATAACATGGGACGTTTATCGATGACGAAATAGGCCTGAGTGCGACATATGTTTTATGTATTTTCGGTAGACCATAGAGACGTGGTGCAGTAGCTGACGGACATGTCAGTTGGCGTTTTTGGTATGTGTCGATGTACTTTTGTTTGTGGAGGTAATTGACGATTGTGTTGTTCTTTTTTTGTAGTTTATTGGTTGGGTCAGTTCTTTCTGTTTTGTAAGTGCTTTTATCTTGTAACAGTTAATTCATTTTATGCATATATTCATGTTTGTACATCACTACCTTTTTGTTACCTTTGTTAGCTTGTGTTATTATTATTTTGTCTGCATAGCGTTTAATAAAGTTTTTGGTCTCCTCATACGTTTTCTGGACATATTTTTCTTTTGTCGTGTTTCTAATCCCATTTTTGAAAGATATAATTTTGTTCGCTGCTGTCGATCGGGCAATGTTTTTTTCCCTGTCATCTTCTATTGTTTGAATATGTTGTTCAAGATCAGCGATTACATGTGTTTGTGAGAAGTTTGTTTTTGTGATAGGTAAAGTAAATTTACGTCCAAGTGAGAGTAGCCACTTGCTGTCTGTTGGGAATGTAATTGTCGTTTTTTTTACAAACCAATCTTCGTTAATGGTGAGTCCTATCTTTTTGATGTGTTTGTTTTTGAGCTCTTCAATTTTCTCGTCGTGTGTTTGGTTCGTGTTGTTGGCGATTTGTTTGTATATGTGCACTTGTCTCGATGTGAATTCTTTGTAGTCTTCCTCGTTCAAAGTTGTCTTCATTTTTAGTTCTACGTGGAAAACGCAATTGGTTGTGTTCTTCATGTTTTTATTAGTCTCCTTGATTTCCAGGTTTATTAGTTTCTGATGGAAAATCTGTTCCGTTTTTTCATATAATCTTACTCCGTTTGTCGTGTTACTTAAATGTTTCGTTGTAATTCCACATTCTTTGCAAATAATTAAAAATCGCAGTTGTCCCTTTTGTTTGACTAGTTTTCGTCGCAACTTGCAGTAGTTCTTCAAAGTTGTGCACGTCTCTATTGAGTATTTTAATTTAATGTGTTCGTAAAAGCCTTTCATTTTGTGTTTTTTTACTTTATGTACGTTGTCGTTAAAGTTTTCGGTTTCCTCTCCGATAATTTTTGATTATTTGGGCCAATTTCAATATTTATTTTAGATAACTTAAAGAGGTTTTTGGCCAATGCTTTAATATTGCAATTTTTATTTAAAACAAAAATTCAATTTTATCTCCCAACGTTTCTAGATTCTAGAAAACACAATAATTTTTGATTTTAACAAACATTTAAACAATTGGAAATTTAAATTAACTTACTTTATAACATTATATAAACACAAACATTTTTTTAAAAATAAACATTAAACGTTAAAAATGAACACAAAAAAAGTTTTTTATTTAATTCTCTTATTAATTCAAGAGTTTTAAAAAATAAACAAAACCCGCAAACAACAGAACACAAAACTCATATGGCAAGACTCGACAAGTTAACAAAGTACCACGCCATCACTTACATATCAAAACTTACAAGTAACACACACATACGGACAATAATGAGAACGGACAACACAATATTTGCATACAGATCCAACGCGACTTTAAACCGAATATTCACGAAAACAAAAACAAGAATAGAGAACGAAGAAAAGAGCATGTCGTATATGAAATACAATGCAAAGGCACAGAGCACGAAAATTGTAACAAAATATATATAGGAACAACAAAAAGAGCGCTAAAAACAAGAATGACAGAACACAAGATTGCTAATTTATTTTATTAACATTCCCCCCTTCAACTGTCCCTTTTGTTTATTGACAGTTACTGAAAACTTCAATATTCACGTACAGAATTCGATCGCAGTTTTTTTTACTTTCGTTACACAGTTGGTTATCAAGAGGATTTATTATTTTAATTTGATGACTTAAGTGGTACCCAGGCTCGGTCCTCATAGCACATACGACAATTCTTGTTGTTTTATTTTGTTAATTTTATTTTTATATGTTAAATTTATTTGTTAATTATATTTTTTATTTATAAATATTTAAAAGAAAAAAGTTGTCGAAAAACCTGTGGCGGGAATAATGTATCTTTCCTTTTCCGTACTCGCATCGAACCGCGTAAAATTCGGCTGCAAGTTGAACGTGCTACCATCGCATCATTGCCTCCCTTGTACAACTCCGCCAGGTTTGCGCCTGCCTGTCCCAAGCCAGGATAAAGGAGGGAGGGTTGTTTGTAGGATACGTCCTGCAAATGTAAAAACTGAAAGGCTCAACCAAGAGCTCGGGGTGGCGCCCATCTTGGTAGCAGGTCATGTTCGGTATATCGATATGAAACAAGCCTGCGAAGGTATAGCAATTGACCTTAAAACTTGTTAGTACGGGGACAGTCTTTACTCGTCAGATGGGGTAGACCCTATCTATCCACCGCATGGAGACCTTAATTCGGCTGGAACTATGGTTGTGAAGTGTTGGCATGCGTGCATAAAAGTGTCAACTCTTCGGCTTTCCGAAGTGTTGCTTGTCAAGAGTTTGACTCGCACCCTCAAACTGGCACGGCAGTCACTGAGGGAAGTGTTGACATGGTTGTAAAACTAAGGGTTCTCATACTGAGCACGGCAGTCCCTGAGAACAATGGCCAATACTCTTCTTTTCAGGATGTTGAAATCCGAACGGCCTGAGTAAGAGTGGCAATTGCAAAGGTCCTCCAGAGTAGGTATCGGTCATGCGCAATAATTTCCAGCTGAGTCGGCAACTGCAAATTGTTAGACTGGCCTTTAAGTGCTCATTGAGCACAGTCATGTATAAGAATGTACTTTTTCGTAATTGCATTTGTGTATTCTTGGTCTTTTTGCGGGGATGTTGTGGATCCTCATCTGACGGGATCGAGTTGCCCAGATGACTGTCGTGGGCTGGCCCTTCGGAGAGTCTCGTACTGGTTGTGGTTGTGTGAATGCTACACAGGTCTAGATTGACCGGCGGGGTTGCGCAGTGGTACGACCGAGCTGGCATATCCGTCTTAATATGCAAGAGATTGGGTAGGTCTCGTCTCCACCAGTAGATGGATTGCTACTGGTACTGCTATTACGGGCAGTATGTAATTTATTACATAATGCTCCTAATCAGCAGGGCACTGGCTGATGCTTTGTGTTTGTGAAGCAGCTTCCATGTTCGTGTTGCCACACCGGATGCCCCATGTGTTTTACTTGTTTAAAACATAAACGGGTCCGTGTTGTGGTACAACACAAAGTTCATGGTTGTCTGTTTCATGAACTATTACCCTAGGTTTTGGATAACCCAAGTTGCTTAAGCCTTACGGCAGGTGCACTTGATAATCTCAAAATCGTCTGCCTCCCTTGTACGAACAAACCCGAAAGCAAGCATAGCATACATCTTTCAATTTATTTCATAGGATTGATGACAAAAAACATTTATTGTTAATCCAAAATAATCATTAATCGATTATAACTCGGGCTTTATTTATATAATTCATTTTCAATTAAAAAAAAAAAAAACAAAAACTGCCAGTGTAATTGTGAATATTTTTAATTAAAAAAAGCACAAAATTTCAACTGTAGAAAGGACTACTAAGCCTTTGCTTCGTGGTCGGAGGCACTGACCTTATGCTACAGCGCATACTTGTTTAGGTTTATTTTACCATGCCTACACAGTTAAAAAAGTTGATGCGTTTTTCGGTACAAGACTTGCATCGTATTTTATTTTGCATTTGCGACGATATTTTCCAGAAGTCCAAGTCTTAAAGAATTCATAAACGAATCATGAACGATTTTTCTTCATCTTTGACGAAACATGCAGATTCGGCCATACATTTCATTGACGAAAATCCCATATAAAATGCCCACGAACGCAATACAGAAATGTTGAGATTTTTCGTGCATGAATATATTACTGAATCGTTGTGGAAGTTTCGTCAACAAACAAGACAGAAATATGAAAAAAATTGTTTTTTAATTTTATATTTTTTTTTGATTTTATTTTATTTGTTTTTTCAAGCCAGATTATTTCCGATGTGTATTCTTTGATATATCAGTCTTGCAGTCAATTAATACGCTACGTTCTTAACCTTTAAGTAGGGACGTGAAGTTTTTTTCGCACAAACAAGGACGTGGGGTCTCACAAGCCCCTCCACTTTATTGCTTAGTTTTTCAGTAAGCACTTATCAATCTTTAAAAAAAAACTGCAAACCGTGGCTTAAGTACTAAAATTAAAAGAATAAATGTTTAAACAATAATTTTTTAATTTCTAATTTTTAATTTTAATAAGCTTATAGACTATAGTTATATACAAAACTAAACATTTTTTTTTTTTTAAGTAATATTATAAAACGAAAACAAAAATATTCTTCTAATCAAAAGCAAAAAAATTTTGGTTTTCAATATGGCAACATTGGTTCAATATGGCGTTAAAAATTGCAGTCATCGCACAAAAGCTTTGAACATTGCAGGCACAGTGGTCGGCTGCAGCCCACGCAAATGTGGGTAGTCTTCCTGTGTAGCTTTAAAGGGCAGAGTCTGCAACTCTTTCGCTTTCCAGAAGCATCTACTTTAGCCACTCCTAGGAGCATTTCATCGCTTAGAACGCGGGCCAAAGTTAACCTCAATTCTCTCCGAAGTTTTGTGTTGATAGCTCGTCTTTGCATATGAGGGATAACTAGTGCGCGAGCTAATTCCTTCAGAAAATCTCTTTCGTTTTTATCACTGTGATGTTATTATTTATTTATTATTATTTATTTGAATGCTAAGCACATATGGCTTTATAGCAATTATTATTAGATCGCATCGGGCACACCTGTGACTATATTCAGTTCAAAGCACATTGTCGAAGCTTCATTTTTCAGTATGTGTCATTCCACTGAAGTGTAAACAACATATATTTTTTTCTCTGTGAACATGTCGACTTTCGTTCCAACAAGACGCAATTTGCGGGAAGGTTTACTTTTGTGCTTCCATTTGAAGAAAAAAGCGGTTGAAGCACAACGCACGCTTACTGAAGCTTACGGGGACTATGCTCCATCGATTTCTACTTGTGAGTACTGGTTCCGTCGGTTTAAAAGTGGTGATTTTGATACGGAAGACAAAGAGCGTCCGGGCCAGCCGAAAAAGTTTGAAGATGAGGAATTGGAGGCTTTGCTCGATGAAGACCCGTGTCAAACCCTTCAAGAATTGTCAGAATCATTGGGAGTCGACTTATCAACGGTCGGCAAACGCCTGAAGGCCATGGGAATGATTCAAAAGCAAGGAAATTGGGTGCCGTACGAGTTGAAGCCGAGAGACGTTGAACGGCGATTTTGCATGTGCGAACAACTGCTTCAACGGCATAAAAGGAAGAGTTTTTTGCATCGTATTGTCACTGGCGATGAAAAGTGGATCCATTACGATAATCCTAAGCGAAAAAAATCGTCTGGACCACCCGGCCATGCATCAACATCGACGGCCAAGCCGAATATTCATGGCGCCAAGCTTATGCTGTGTATTTGGTGGGATCAGAAGGGTGTCGTGTACTATGAGCTGCTAAAACCTAACGAAACCATCACTGGGGAACGCTACCAACAACAATTGAGCCGAGCATTAAAGGTTAAACGGCCGGAATATGGCAAAAGACACGACAAAGTGCTTTTTCAACATGACAACGCACGGCCACATGTTGCAAGAACCGTCAAGGAAACGTTGGAAGCGCTGAATTGGGATGTGCTACCCCACCCGCCTTATAGCCCAGACATAGCCCCTTCCGACTACCACCTATTCAGATCGATGACGCATGGCTTGGCTGAGCAGCGCTTCACTTCTTACGAGGATACCAAAAAATGGGTCGATTCGTGGATTGCCTCAAAAGACGAGTCGTTCTTCCGGCGCGGAATCCATATGCTGCCAGAAAGATGGGAAAATGTTGTAGCTAACGATGGACAATACTTTGAATAATATACATTGTACCGTTGTTTCTAAATAAATGCTCAAAAACCGAAAAAAAACCTTTAAAATTAATTCCAACCCCCAATACAATTTATAAATGTACAATTAAATTTTTATAAAAGTGTAAAATTGTCAGGCTTTCAGGTATATACAGTTGCAATCCGGTTAGCTTAGTAGTAAATAGAATGATTGAATAGAGCGGTGATCCCATATGCCAGGCTAGACGGACGAGGCCGAGCTCGTACATGTGCTAGGCAAGACAGACGAGGTCTTGCTCAGGATAATCAAAATATATCTATAGCGTGTATATCTATATATGGATAAGAGCACCGCTCACACATGCAAAGCTAGTCGTACGGCGTCAAACCGGCATATGCCCGTCGAGACAGACGTGGTCTCGTTCTGGATAATCATATTAAACTACAGAGCTATATTGTGTAAGTTGTTACCAAACATCACTCTAATTGTGCTGGCTCTAATTAGAGCCAGCACTAAATTATTTTTTTGGTAAGGCTGATTAAGTATCCTTGGAAAGCATGATCCAGATTAGTGGCGGTACTGTAGATAATCTAAAATATTATATTTAATTGAGTAAACGGATTCATTCAAAGAAATTGCATCTGAAACAAAATTAAAGTCCCCACAAGCGCTTCTGAGTAGTTCGTTTTGCAAGTAATTTATTTATTTATTTATTTATCGCTTATCAAAGAGAGATTAATCTCTTACAGACTAGACAAAAATATGCTTAACCTAAAATTCCTTACACATAATAAACAAATAATTAAAACGATACAAGTGCTCTTGTTTAATTTAAGACTAGAAGAAGATTTATTTGAAACAATATCAAAAACAATTTTGGAAGATATCAATAACAGTTAACAATATATTAGTTATACTAAGACAATGCGCTAAGAGATCTTGTTTTTTTGCTTAAAATAAAATTCATTACACACAATAAACATATGATTAAAAACGATCAAGTGCTCCTATTTGATTTAAGACTAGAAGAAGACTTTTTTTGAAACAATATCTAGAACAATTATGGAAAATATCTATTTCACCTAACAATAAATTAGTTATACTAAGGCAATGAGCTAAGGGTTCTTGTTGAGCAAAATTGTATCTAAGCGTATTGCATCGAAAATAGAAACACCCTCTTAGGTTTCTAAGTGGTGAATAAAAATTAACCATGGCTAAAATGCTGGGACATTGAATATTACAATGAATATACGTAATATCTCTGATGAATACAACAGAGTACATAATGCGACTACATTCCAGTGTATACAAACTTAGCAAAGCGCATCTCGTTTTGTAAGATGCTAAGCTGATTAGCCAATTCAATTTGGAGAGCATATATTTAGAAAAAAGTTTCTGGACTCTTTCTAGTCTTTGAATATGCGAGACATACGAGGGATTCCATATGATGCAACAATATTCTAAGTAAGGTCTAACCAGACTTTCAAACAGAAGCTTGACCGTAAGGGGATTCCGAAAATCTTTGGAATTCCTCTTGAGAAATCCTAGCATAGAATATGCCTTTGGTATAATGTAGTCCAAATGATTTTTGAAGGTAAGACGGTGATCAAATATTACGCCCAAATCCTTTTTGAAATATATTCTTTCAAGACAGATTATTAATGCTGTAATTATATGTTACTGATGAATTTGTTCTGTAAAAGGATAAAGACTGACATTTCGAAATATTAAGAAATAGATTATTAGATGCACACCAGGAGGCAACTGCATTTAAGTCAGATTGTAGAAGACTACAGTCGACAATAGATTCAACTGTACGATATAATTTTAAATCATCGGCAAACAACAGGCACTCCGAATATTTAATAACACTGGGAAGATCATTAATAAAGAGCAAAAACAACAGCGGACCCAGATGACTTCCCTGGGGGACCCCAGATGAGACTTTCATAGGACACGATAATGAGTCATTTATTTTTACAAGTTGAATACGGTTGCATAGGTATGATTCCAGTCAATTAATAAATACCCCACGCATTCCCAAACTACAAAGTTTAGATAATAAAGAGACATGTTGTACCTTGTCAAAGGCTTTTGCAAAGTCTGTGAAGATAACGTCAGCTTGCAAACGACTACAAAAAGAAGTAACAATATAATTAGAAAATAAAACTAAATTTGTAACAGTTGATCTACCAGCCCGGAATCCATGTTAATAGTCTGACAAAACATTAACAAAGTATGGTGAAATTTTATCATAAATAATTTTTTCAAAAATCTTGGGTATTGCACAAATTTTAGATATTGGTCTATAGTTACAAACGTCCTGCTTCGGACCAGACTTATAGATAGGAACAATGTGAGATACTTTCCAAGTATCTAGAAATATACCATAGGCAAGCGGCTTTTTAAAAACCAAATACAAAGGATAAGTTAATGACTTAGCAAAATGTTTTAACAAAAATGGTGAAATCCCGTCCGGACCTTCAGATATTTGTCCTTTTATATTTGTGAGGGCAAATTCTACATCATATTTAGTTATGCTAATACTACTAATATCACAAATTGCCTCAGGTACTGATAAACTAGTCACATCTAAACTATCGTTGGTGTATACTGATTTAAAGTTTTCAGCAAAAAAATTGCAAATAATTTCGGTATCCTCAGAGAAGTCATTAAGGTAGTGCATTAAACTTGGCAATCCATTCGTTTTTCTCTTAGTATTCAAATAAGACCAGAAAAGTTTGTTATTATTTTGTAAATTGCCTTCGGTAGTTAATAAATATGATTGATGAAGAAACTTGTTTAGTGTATCAAAATTAAGTTGGCAATTCAAATACTCAGATTTAAGTCGCATATCCTCTCTTGATTTACGAAAGTGTTTGTATGCCTTGTTTTTTTTATTTTTAAGATTACATAGTCGCTTATTGAACCATGAAGGTTTATTATTATTTGTCACTGATTTTAAGGGTACAAAATTTTTAATAGCATTCTTAAAGTAATTAAAAAATGCATCATACATGCACTTGAGATCAAGTCCGGAGAATAATAGATCCCAATTACATGAATCAAGAAAAAGGCTCATTGCATCAAAATTGACCCGATTATAATCATAGACTAGTCTTTGTGTTGAATTTATTTTATGATAGTAAACATTCGACAACTCTAAAATTAATGGAGAGTGGTGTACTGATTTTTCAAAAATAGGAGCACTTGGAACGTCAATCACAATAGATAATTCTTTATCAACAAAAATTAAATCTAAAATACGATTTATATCATTAGAGATGTTATTAATCTGAATAAAATTATACTGGCTAAAAAAATCTATGACCAATGCCTCAATTGCACTAGTAACATTAAACGGAGTTAAATATTTATCCTCGCAATCAACCTGCCAAACAATACTACCAAGATTGAAATCTCCAGTAAAGATTACATGTTGGTAAGAGCCCAAAACATCCAAAAAATGCCGACAATTTTCTAAGTGAATTTCATAAAGCTCAAAGCAGCTGGACGGAGGTATGTAACTGACGATTACAAATAGTTCAAAGTCATGACCAAGACTAATTTTTACAATGACTTGATCAACCGAGTAAGTGGTATGCTGAATAGGCATCTCAATTAGTTTACAAGAAAATTTATTGTGTACTGCAATCAAGACACCACCACCCCTCATGAGCCTCGTGGCCACAGAGCATCGATCGTTTCGAAACACACTATAAGAGGAATTATTAAAAATTTCTGAAGTCAAATGGTTTGCATTAAGCCATGTTTCACTGAGAACAATAATGTCATATGGAAGTGCGGTGGAGCATAAAAACAATTTTTGGATCTTAGTCCTTAAGCCACCAGCATTTTGATAGTATAAAGAAAGGGATGCAGAGTTTTGATATCCAGAAGGTTCCATTAGTTTTTTGAGGAAACTGAACTATGCTGTCTTATATTGCGTCGATTGCCACTATTACGAGGTACGAATTCGTGGACGACAGCACCTATAGGCCAAACGTGCTTAGAAAGAATACGATCAAATTCACTGGCTATCATTGATAATTTGAATGTTGAAAATTTATAGGATTCTGGTATATTTATCTTACGACAACCCAAGGATTCCAGAGCCAGAGATTAAAAATCAACTTTGTTTTTTATGTAATTTAACACATTTTCTTCTGTAGTGGACGGAGCAAGTCGAGAGATGAATAGAGTTTTTCGTGGCGGACGTAGAACCACCACCAGTTCACAATTTGAATTGATATCCAACTGTTGATCGAATGAATTTGGCACTGCAGAATCCGGCGTATCACGAGTGTTGTAAGCTCGAACTAAAGATGACGTAGCTGCGAGAGCAGACCCTTGAGATGCGTTCATAAGGAGTGTAGAAGCGTAGCTTGCAGAAGGCTGAACATTAGCATTAGTTTGCGTAGCTGCAGAAGGTTGCATAGCAGTAGATGTTTGCATGGTGAGAGTAGATTTATCAGTAGAAATAGCAGCAGTATTAGCAGCAGCATTAGCGGCAGTTTATGAGACAACGATAGCTTGCGCAGCAGCGAGTGTATAGCAGTAGTATTTAGCGTATTGACAGTAGATTTCCCAGTAGCAATAGTATTCGCAGCGGCGATGGATTGCACAGAGGTAGCAATTTGTGTGGCGGCAGAAGGTTGCATATCAGTGGTAGTTTGCATAGTGAAAGTAGGCTGCTCAGTAGCAATAGATTGCGCATCAGCAATAGTTTGAGCATTGGCAGCAGTTTGGGTGACAACGATAGGTTGCGCAGCTGCGAGTGTCCGAAAAGCCGTAGTATTCAGCGTATTGGCAGTAGATTTCCCAGCAGCAATAGTTTTCGCAGCGGCGATGGATTGCGCAGTGGTGTTGGATTGCGCTGAGGTAGCACTTTACGTGGCAGCGATAGTGGCGAATTTCTGAGTATTGGCAGTATGTTCCATGGGAGCAGAAGTCTGAATTCCAGCAGTGTCAGTCATATTATCTGTATGAGGTGGTTCAGACTGAGTAGCTGCAGAATCCAACTGAATGTTTCTAGCTTTTGCACGCTTGGATCTGGATGTGCCAATTTCATTGAAAGTTTTATCGACGTCGGCTAAAGTTGCAGCATTTTTTAGAGATGACAATTCCAACAGCGAGCTGATGTCCAAAACCATTGTAGGCCGTTTGAATCAGGACCACGAAGAGCATCCGCCATAATTCCTTTGATTTTGACGCACTTATCATGGAAAATTCTGGAGCAACCATAGCAGCCAATGAAGCTGCCAACAGTAGTCCATTGAGATTTGCAGATCTCGCAGCATGTACCCATGTAATTTTAGGTTAGGGTTAATTTCCGACAAACAGAAAGACTTTTTTATTAAGTTTGACCAGCAATTTGTTTACATTCGTGGAACACGAGTGAAGTTTAACACAAAGTACACAAAAATTGTATTAGGAACTTTATAGTCAACGTACTGATATTAAAATTTATTAAATATTACAAAATTTTCACAGAGCAGAGAAAAAACAAGATAATGGCTGCTTGCGGTATTGCCAGATTGTGCAATAGATTGTTAGTTCTAACTAATTAGTTAGTTAACTAGTTAGTTAACTAATTAGTAATTAGTTCATGTAAAGTAACTCAGAAGATATTCTAGGTCGGAGAGGAATATTAAAGTAAATTTTGCTCAGTAAATATTGACTGTCTACATATCCACGTAAAAGTTTGAAAATCCAAGTAGCATTTAGCATAATTCTCCGATTATTTAAAGTAGGAAGATTTAAAAGTTGCAGACGATATTCATAAAGATGACTTAAGCAAAACAAAAGAAACGTTTTCTGAACTGATTCTATGTCGTCAATGTAACAACTATATCGAGGGCACCAAACAATTGAAGCATATTCCAAAATAGGTCGCACTAGAGAGGTGAATAAGGTTTTTGTTATATAGGGATCATTAAACTCTTTTGCCCATCGTTTAATAAAACCTAAAGTACTATTTGCTCGATTTATAATTTTATTAATGTGAATATGAAAGCGAAGTTTAGTATCTATAGTTACTCCAAGATCATGAAAGATATCTAAAGACTCTAATGTATGTACACATATTTTATAAATACATGTGACAGGAGATTTTCGAGTGAAGGTCATGTGCTTGCATTTCGTCATGTTAAGATTCATACGATTCACTTTGCACCAGCTATAAAGATGGTCTATGTCAGCTTGCAAGAGAACGGCATCGTTAGTATTTTTGAAAGGAAGAAATAGTTTCACGTCTTCTGCGTTCATTAAAATAATCGAATGCTTTATCACAGATGGCAAATCATCTATAACAGTAAAAAAAGAAGAGGCCCGAGGTGGTTTCCTTGAGGTACACCAGAAGTGACACGAAACTCATGAGATTTCACAAGTTTAAAAAGAACACGTTGTGTTCTATGGCATAAATAAGATTCAATGCATCTGACAAGTGTTGTGAGAAATCCAGCAAGAGATAGCTTTAAGACTAAGAGTTTATGATTAACAACATCAAAAGCTGTACTAAAATCTGTGTATATAACATCAGTCTGTAAACCTTTTCCAAAATTCTCAATGATTTTGGAAGTACATTCAAGTAGGTTTATAACCGTAGATTTTCCAGAAACGAATCCATGTTGGAGTGGAGACAAAAAAGATTTAATTTAACACTATGTGATAATTGTGAAGTAATGATTGCCCCGAAAAGCTTCGGCATAGCGCTTCATTTTGCAATTCCACGATACTTATCGATTAAAGACCTGTTACCAGACTTGTGCAACGGAATAATAAAAGACGACTTCCAGGCAACTGGAAAATAGCAAGATTTTAATGAAGAAGAAAAAAGCCAAGTGATTGGAGTTACTAATTCATCACAGCAATATTTCATGACGGTATATTGTCGGGACCACTTTTATATGACGTTTGAAGAGCTTTTAAGTATGATAAAACCGTGTTAGTATCCATTATTGGGAGACAAATATCCTCAGATTGAACACTAAATGGATATCTAAGATTATCATAGGATGAAGATGAATAGGTCGCTTTGAAAAAGTCAGCGAAAAAATTACAAATGCTATTCTCGCTATCCGATTCAACAGTTTTATATTTCATAAAAGAAGGATAGGAATCAATCTTGCGTTTTGTGTTGACAAAGTTCCAAAATGATTTAGCATCAGATTTGATGTTTAATTTCACTTTTATTAAATAAATATCGTAAGATTGCTTGCATAATTGATGATACTTGTACTTAATAGAGGTATAAGAACCAAAATCTGTAATGCTATGAGTTTTTTGAAATTTTTTATAATGCATTGATTTTAAGTTTCTTAATTTTCTCAGTTCTTCAGTAAACCATACAGGACCAGATGCTAAACGGGCTTTTCTCTATGGTACTGATGATAGAAAACAATCATTGAGAGTTCTATTAAAAGCAGAGACAAGGTTTTCTGGCGATGTTTTTGTATTAACGATATTTAGGAGGGATCCCCAGTTAATATTAGATACATAGTTTTTTAACAAAACATTGATTTTTTTTAAATTTAACTTAGCAGGAGGTTGAGCAATACGATCCTTTACAGATTTTTTAGGAAATTTGAGAGCAATTTCTAAAGTTGGATGGTACGGATCTTCAGGGAGCACGAGTGGATCTGTCCTTGAAACTGAAATAATATTGCTGTCGTCAAAATATAAAAGATCTAACAAACGGCTATTCTTGTTAAAGTGGCTGTTTAATTGAAAAAGTCCTTGACTTGAAAGCTCATTTAAAAATGAATTAGCAGATGAGCATTCCGACGAAGGCAATAATATTGCAGGATTTTCGGTGCAGCAGTTCCAAGCGACACTTGAAAGAATAAAGTCACCCGTTATTAGAATGTGATCATGAGGCTGAAGTTTTAAACACACTTTATTTATCGAAACCAAATGTTTCAAATCTACCTCTACGTTGGAAACAGGAGGAATATATGAACATGTTACATAAAGCTTCAACGCACCATACTTTACAAGAACACAACAAAATTCAATATCAGATGCCTCAGGAATTATTATTTCTTGTGAGAAATAAGTAGATTTAACGGCAATTAAAACTCCACCGCCATTTAAAGAATTACCAGCAATAGCGTCTCTATCTTTGCGGCAAATATTGAAATTATTAGATAGAATTTCATTATTTAGGGTGTTAGGCTTAAGCCAAGTTTCACTGGAAACAATTATGTCAAAAAGTAGGTTGTGGCTTAAAATATGTTAATTAAAATATGTAAATATTTTAACTTTGTATTTAATCCTCGAACATTTTGGTATAAGATAAGGAATGCAAGGTAACGATTGTTTTTTTGTTTTGTAGTACGAACAGGTAAAGTAACCAGTGTAGTTTTAGGTTGTAATCTAGGAATATATTCGTGGATCAACGTATTTTCAAGCAAAAAAACTTTTATTTAATACCGTATTAAAGAGATCCCCAGGCAAATTAATTTTAAAAGAAGATACAGTACGCTCATATGAAAACTTGAATTTGTAAACCGAAATATTCTTGTTAACAAGATCCAATTTAGAGTTTATATGATGCAAAACGTATCAAGAGCAAAACGAGATACAAATATAGATCTAGAAGGCTGGATGGACAACCACAAGTTCTTTACAAGACGGCAGATTAACGCTTTTTTCAATATTGATTTTGGCATAGCACCCAACCGGATGTAAATTCAGATCAGCTGATGCAGCCTCATTAGTGGGGCAATATATTCAACATTTTGGTCTTTATTTACAGACTCAGTTGATTGCGCTTTCGAAGGTGAGTTCAAAACAGGTGAAAGTGAAATTAAATTATTATTGTACTATTTATTATTATTAATAGTATTAAATTATTAATATAATTATTATTATATTATGAAACAGACGGGGGCATGGATATAGCACCAAGCTTAGAAGATTGTAACGATGCTTTGCTGGGGTATAACTCGCCGGATCCAGTGGTTCGTCTACAAAGAATTTATTTGATTCAGGGACTCTTCAATAGCTAGGAAAACAAGGAAACTATTTCGATTTAATTCTGATAATGATTTATTCATAAAATTCTCTTATAAGGCACTGTTCCTTTATTTGATATAAACTGCTCCTTAATATAACTTCCTAGTCTTGACGTTGCAACGAGTAATGTCAGTTTCGTGTGCCCTGTTCTTTTAGAGGGCGTTGGCATGCGCGTAGTGCCACGACAATCCTGACCGATGTGGTATGACCTTTATAATGTCAGCGATTCGTGCGCGTAGTGCCACAACAATCCTGACCGATGTGGTATGACCTTTATAATGTCAGCGATTCGTGCGCGTAGTGCCACAACAATCCTGACCGATGTGGTATGACCTTTATAATGTCAGCGATTCGTGCGCGTAGTGCCACGACAATCCTGACCGATGTGGTATGACCTTAATAATGTCAGCGATTCGTGCGCGTAGTGCCACGACAATCCTGACCGATGTGGTAATAAGTAGCGTCTGACCGTAGTAAGTATTCGTAGTAGTGGGTTCCTTTGAGGAATTTTGAGGTATAATGACACTAACTTATAGTTGGCAAGGATTCATAGGGACCCGAGCCCAACATACAAATATCGTGTCTTAGAAACTAGGACTTATGGTTGGCAAGGATGCATAGGGACCCGAGCCCAACATATAAGACTTAGCTCCAATAAGGATTAGACTGACACTAGTTTATAGTTGGCAAGGATTCATAGGGACCCGAGCCCAACATATAAAAATCGTGTCTTAGAAACTAGGACTTATGGTTGGCAAGGATGCATAGGGACCCGAGCCCAACACACAAGACTCAGCTTCAATAAGGACTAACTACTGAAAACCACTTACCTACTACGGACGTCTGCTCACGACTCGAGCTCACAGCAAAAAAGACTGAATTCTAATCTGCGTACCGTTTTATAGCTGTCAAACGAAAGCAATGTACTGCATAATGTTTGCAGTTTCCATATTGCTTGTTTCTTTTCTCCCTCTTTCGCATGTTTTTTTCGCTGTATTACTACATATCACTTTGTAGTTTTACTGTCACTCATATTCTGCTTTCTTTGTGTTAGTGCGTTGTCGCTTACTACATTTGTAGTTTTACTTATGTTGCGCATGTTGTACTAATGTTGTCTCGCTTCTGTGCATGTACTCTGCGTTCAAATATGTGCCTGTCTCGTAAATGCCATACGGGGTACGTTCCGCAAGAGTACTTTTCCGACTCGTTTACACCGCCAAGTAATAAAATACCTTACTAAATGTCATACAATAAATAGAATCTTTAGTGTAACTTATGAAACTAAGATTTATATTAGGTTATATTAATATAATGAAAACTAAAAGTAGGAAAAAGATGAAAAACCACATTACTTCATTTTAACCCACTAATTAAATAAACTCAAATAATACAAAAAATGTTAAAATTGTTACGGCCAAAATACGCTGCTATTATGGGCGTCACAAGATTTAGCAGAACTTCGAAGATTCATGGGTGGTCGTTTGATTGATGATTTTAAATTTTTTAAACAAATCTTGAAGATCAGTCAATCTGACTTTAGCCGCCACCAAGTCCTTAGACACCTCTAAAAAGCCACAGTAACTACGAAGAGGCGTAAGAGGTAGGAAAGGCGTAAGTAGCAAAAGAGATAAGGTGGATCGGTGAACCGTCAAGGACCCGAGGAAGAAAGTGACAGGTGTCAGACTCGACACAGGTAAGACATTATAATGTTGTCGTATAAGAAGACTCGGCATATAGTCAGGATATAATAACGTTGTAGTATCAGTAGTTGGGTCGTCCGACTCGTCACTACAACGGGTCAGGCCTACGTTGTATTTTTAGCTATAGCGCCCGACTTCGCACATAAGCGGGATCGGCTGAGTTCCTAAATGCATTTATGGGAAGCCTCAGTGCCTTTTTCTTTGAAATGGTGCTTGGTAGAGTCACCAAAACTGCGCAACTAAAGCGTGCTTAAAAATAATGATCTAGTCGCGAAGTTTTGGTGAATCAACTAAGCACTTACTCAAAGAAAAAGACACTGATACTTTGCATATGGCACCAACTTACCCTGCCTCCCACACCCACCAGCTGCCTTGTTCACCATTAAAAGCCTCACGAGAACCGCCAACACATCCCCGCAGCACCTTATTCCCATGCATAGGATAGTCAACTGATTTCGTAAGATTTCCGTTATTCTCTCTTGTCAACTACCTATTAAGCTATTGCATAAACAAACATTAAACTATTTCTGTGCGTCTCATCTACTATATATATAAAAATAAGCTGCATTTTGTGTTAGCAATTGATGCTCTCTGTAATGATTTGTTTATGGAAACTTTCCATGAAAGGTGGCGTCAATTCCAAGGTTTTTATGATTACACGGTCTTTGTATGTGTATTGGTTCATTATTTATGGGCATTTTAGTAGGGCTCTTGATTTTCGAGTATGTCGAGCACCCGGGCTACCCTGGTATTTCGAATTACCCGGACCATACCCGGGTAGTTTTGAGCTATTTCGAGGAAGTTTAGAATTTTTTATGTTTTTATTTTAGGGGGTAGCTGATTTCGGAATTGATGTCAAAATTTTAAAATTCAAAATTGTGGGTAGGATTGCCACGTACATTTTTTTTTTGTATTTTTGCGAATTCTTGTAATTTTGCAATTCTGACAACGAATTCGATTTCAAATCTAATGTCACAGGTTTAAAATTAAAGATGGAGGATAAGCTTGCCACCTTAATCTTAACCACTGTATTGCCACCTAGTAAAATATATTTTTAAGAACTTTAAACATCATTTAACGGGGATCAGGGGCGAATCTCACATGGCAACGTGTCTGACCGCCTCAACCTGGCGAGGCCAGCATTATCCATGTCGAAACCTCCTCGTGGTGTTCCCTGGGCAACGGAAAACTGGCATCCGTTAGTTTGACGGCTAATTTGAGCGGCGGGTTGCTCCGTGCACCTTAAACATGGAATGTGCGCAGAGTTTGGGTCCCACCACATGACTACTGCCCAATGAAAACTAAACCAGCCTCGAATAAGAACCCCAATTACGTTGACGACCACCGAAAACGAAAAACGGACAATGATTTACGGATATGCACCTGGAATGTCCGAACCCTTTTTAGGGAAGGTGCCATTATCCAACTGACGGAAGCTCTTAAAACAATAAAAGCTGACATCACCGCCATCCAGGAAATGCGATGGAAAGGGCAAGGTTGCTCTAAACAAGTACACTGCGATAACAACTTCAGCTGTCATGCTTAGAGGCGTGAATTCGGATGTGGATTCGTCGTTAGCTGGAAGCTATGCCACCTTGTTTCCCGGTTCACACCTGTTAACGAAAGATTGGCTACGATCCGCATCAAGGCAACATTTTTCTTCATCAGCCTTATTTGCGCGCACGCCCCGACGGAGGAAAAGAATGAAGCCGTCAAGGACGTTTTCTACGCTAGTCTTGAGGACGTATACGACCACCTTCCGGTACATGACGTGAAAATAGTCCTCGACGATTTTAATGCGAAAGTCTCAAGGGAAGGCATCTTTGGCCCCACTGTCGGTCAGTTCAGTCTTCATGAGACCTCTACGAACAACGGACTAAGACTGATCGACGGCACGAAACATGGTAGTTAGTAGCACCAGATTGAAGCACCTCGACATCCACAAGGCCACCTGGCTGTCCCCGGATTAAAAAACGCGAAACCAAATGAGCATGTTGTAATCGACGAAAGACATGCCTCTAGTGTTCTAGATGTGCGTACATTTCGGGGGGTCAACATTGTCTCCGACTACTATCTTGTTGCAGCCAAGATCCGCATGTGATTATGCAATGCGAAGAACATACGCACAAAATTGCAACGAAAGCTAGATGTCGCTAAGTTGCAATTACAACGTACTGCCGAGGCCTACTCCGCTCAACTCTCGGTTAAGTTCAACCAATCAACCTCTTGACCCGACGACGCCGGCGGACTTTGGGCGCATATATCCCACTCCATCTGCGCTGCCAATGAAGAAGTCCTTTGGTTTCCAGCACCCGCAACCTCGGAACCAATGGTACGATCAGGAGTAACAGTAAAAAACGGCGCTTATAGAAAAACGCTGCAGTCAGCTGCAACGTGAGCCGTGCGAGAAAACTACCGCAAAAAGAGGAAAGAAGAGAGGTGCCTTTCCAGACGCAAGAAAAGAGAGCATAAAAAGCGTAAGCGTGAGGAACTAGAGGTATACCAGGGCAAGAAGGATGCACAAAAATTCTATCAACAGGTTAAGCGTCTAACCCAAGGTTTCAAGCCCGGAGCATCCACTTGTAGAGACGAAAATGGAGATCTGAATACGGATACGCAGCGTGTGCTGAGATTGTGGAGACAGCACTTCTCCAATTTACTTACTGGAGACGATTCCACCAATACCGCCCATGGAGTGCGCAGTTCAGTGCCACCAATCAACGATGACGGAGTGGAAGTACTACCACCTAGCCATGAAGAGGTTCGAGTTGCTATCCAACGACTCAAAAACAATAAAGCAGCGGGTGCTGACGGCCTGTCAGCTGAATTGCTTATAACCGGCGGCGATGCATTAGCTCATCAGCAAAATATGGCTAGAAGAAAGCATGCCCGACGATTGGAACCTCAGCGTACTGTGCCCTATACTTAAGAAAGGAGACCCAACAATCTGCGCAAGTTATAGAGGTATCAGTCTTATTTCCATTGCATACAAGGTTCTCTCAAGCGTCCTGTGTGAAAGATTAAAGCCGATTACAAAAACACTGATTGGACCTCATCAGTGTGGCTTTCGACCTGGAAAGTCCACCATAGACCAGATTTTCACGCTATGACAAATCCTGGAGAAAACCCACGAAAATCAAATCGACACACACCATCTCTTTGTCGATTTTAAAGCTGCGTTCTATAGCCCGAGAAGGGATTACCTATACGCAACAATGTCTGAGTTCGGTATACCTGCAAAGTTGATTAGACTTTGCAGAATGACGTTGAGCAACACACACAGCTCCGTCAAGGTAGGAAATGACGTCTCCGAAACAGGTTTCAGACAAGGCGATCCACTGTCTTGCGATCTCTTGAACATCATCATGGAGGGGATCGTACGAAAGGCTGGTGTGCATCGTAATGGCACCATTTTCTACAAAGGTGTACAGCTTCTTGCGCACGCTGATGATATTGATATTGTCGGCAGAACCAAGAGAGATGTTACCGATGCTTTCACCGCTATCGAAAAGCAATCAACCAAAGTGGGTTCGACGATAAATGAGGGTAAAACAAAGTATATGCTGTCTACAAACAAGGGAGCGCGGCGTCTAGACATCCACGCTTCAGCCGGCAGCTAAAACTTTGAAGTAGTCAAGGAGTTTGTATACCTTGGCACCGCCATTTATAACAACAACGAAGTCAACCTGTAGATAAAGCGAAGGACAATAATTGTTAATAGGTGCTACTACGGGCTCAAAAAGCAACTAAGTTCCAGAGCCCTCTCTTCATCGACAAAACAAACACTCTATAAGACGATCGTTCTACCTGTGCTGCTTTATGGCGCTGAGGCATGGGTAGTTTCGCAAACTGACACAGCTGCTCTGGGGGTGTTCGAGAGAAAAGTTCTTCGCATATGCTTCGGTCCTGTTCGAGTCGGCGATGACTATCGCATCCGAATGAACCACGAGCTGTTTGAGCTCTACGAAGACATTGACGTAGTTCGGCGTGTAACTGTGCAGAGCCTCTGCTGGCTGGGTCATGTTCATTGTATGGACGACGAAGCTTCAGCGAAAAGGTGCTCGAGGCGAGGGTCGCTGGTCAACGACGACGAGGGAGACCAAGCCTCCGATGGATGGATCAGGCTAAGGAAGCCCTAACCGCACTTGGTGTATCCGATTGGAGAAGGCGCGCGCAAAGCAGAGGTGCTTGGCGAGAGCTAATGATGTCGGCCGAAATCCGAACACGGGTTGTTGCGGCCACCTAAGTAAGTAGTAAACATAATTTTACAGTGTTAGGGGGTCGCTGACTTAGAATTTTATGTCAGCATTTTAAAATTCAAGATGGTGGATAGGGCTGCCACCTAAATTTTATTTTTACGCATTCGGTGCTGCGGCGAACACTAGGTAAAAATGGGTCGCTGAATCCGAACACAAATAGCGGGGTCTATCTGCCCCCCATATGCCATATTTCTAAGGGGGAAAGAAACACGTGTTTGACTTACAATTTGATTTACAGCGGATAGTTGAACACATATTTCGTTCTCCACCCCTAAAAATGTGGTAAATGGGGGATGATAGATAGACCCCTCTATTTGTGCGTCTCAGAAATGCTTTCCACACCCCCTTAGAAAGCCCCAAAAAATGGGTAAGGCTTACGTATTTTGCTTCCCCTTCGAGATATCGCACTTTTATTATTTTTTCGAAGATTGTTCGAGAATTTTTCGATTTTATGTTGTTCCATATCTCGAAAGTGAAGCAATATAGGTAAAAACTAACCAATTATTGGGGGTTACTAAGGGAGGCTGCCGTGGCGTAGTGGGTAGAGTGTGTGGCTCATACGCCAAAGAACCCAGGTTCTAATCCTATCTGACACGGAAAGGTTTCAATTGAATTAATTTTTCTGTTCGGCCGTCACCTCTCTGCAGACAATGGCAAACCACAGTGAGTAAAAACTGCCACGAAAAGCTTATTGAGAACATGAGCCGTTTGGAGTCGGCATAAAGCTTGTAGATCCAGTTCTCGAGCATTTGTGTTCAAACTGTACACAATACACACAACACATTTGGTCATAAGAAGCTCGGTCAAAGTCCTTTCAAGGGCTGAAATGGCAATTTCGTTTTTTTTACTAAGGGAGGAAGCATTTTTGAGACACAAATAGGGGGTCTATCTGCACCCCATTTCCCATTTTAGAGAAGCCGAAACACGTGTTTAACTTACAATTTGACTTACAGTGGACAGTTAAACACGTGTTTCGATGTGTCCGCTAAAAATGTGGCAAATGGTGGGAAGATAGACCCCCTATTTGTGTGTCTCAAAAATGCTTCCTCTAGTTACCCCCAAACAATGGTTAGTTTTTACCTATTTTAATCCACCTTCGAGGTATGGAACAACATAAAATGAAAGATATTGGAAAATGCCCGAAAAATTTTCGAAAAAAAAAAAATAGAAAAAAGTGGCATATCGCGAAAGGG
Source organism: Coremacera marginata (assembly GCA_914767935.1). Lineage (NCBI taxonomy): Eukaryota > Metazoa > Arthropoda > Insecta > Diptera > Sciomyzidae > Coremacera > Coremacera marginata. Next base: position 111,250,962 of record OU612045.1, read on the forward strand.
AAGCAAAATAGGTAAAAACTAATCGTTTTTTGGGGATTTCTGAGTGGTCAAGCATATCTGAGATGCACAAATAGAGGAGTCTATCATCCCCATTTCCCACTTTTTTAAGGGTGGAGAACGAAATATGTGTTCAACTGTCCACTGTAAGTCAAACACGTGTTTCTTTCCCTCTTAGAAATATGGCAAATGGGGGACAGATAGACCCCGCTATTTGGATTGGGATTCATTGACCAATTTTTATCTAGTGTTCGCCGCAGCACCGAATGCTTAAAAATAAAATTTATGTGGCAACCCTATCCACCATCTTGAATTTTAAAATTCTGACATCAGGTTCGAAGTCAGCGACCCCCTAACACTGTTAAATGATGTTTAAAGTTCTTAAAAATACATTTTACTAGGTGGCAATACAGTGGTTAAAATTTAGGTGGCAGTCTTACCCTTCATCTTAGATTTAAAACCTGTGACATTAGATTTGAAATCAAATACGTTGTCAGAATTGCAAAATTATAAGAATTCGCAAAAATACAAAACAAAAAAAATATATGTGGAACCCAACCCACCATTTTGAATTTTAAATTTTGACATCAATTCCGAAATCAACTACCCCCTAAAACTGCCAACCACGGACTCCACAGAAGTTCACTTCCAAATAAAAACTTGAAAAATTTTAAACTCCCTCGAAATAGCTTGAGTAGCTCGGCTAGCTACCCGGACTTTTTTCGAGTATTGAGCACCCGGGTACCCGAACAAAGCTCGAAAAAAATTAGGGTGCCCTAAAAAAGTCGAAGTTGTTTTTTATGTGGTTTTTTTCCATTCCAGGATTGCTAACATACCGTTTTTTCCATTCCGTTTCGTATTAGGTTGGATTTATGTATTTTAACGAAAAAGTTCTCAAAAGTTTAAAAAGGCTCTTATTTCTTAACACTTCTGCACCAATTTCACTTATTTATCTATAAAACACACGAAAACGAAATTTCTGCTCATTTTTAGCACGGCTACCCGTGCCGACATTCATCGAAATATGTTCATACAAGTTACGTAGAAGCCACGTTCCAAAATGAACAGAAATTTAATTTTCGTATATTTTAGGGATAAATAAATGAAATTAGAGCATAGGACACCCGACTTTTTTGGGACACCCTAATCTATATCTATACTAGCAGAAATGCCAGACGTTGTACAGTGTTACGTTTCATACAAGTTAGACGGAGGAAATTATTTTGTTGAATTTTTTTTTTAGTTTTCCATGTTTATGGCATAGAAAAGTAAAAAAAAGTATTTCAGAAATTTTGGACAAGTGGGCGTGGAAGACCCCATACAAATTCAGATTAACTCCAATTATATGACTTCTAAACTATTTCCAAAATTTAGACGCAATCGGCAAGTGGGCGTGGCAACCCCCATACAAAAAACACAGCCAATAATTGGTTTTTATAAAAACCATTTAAACCATTTTTCCTCAATGATTCGGTTAACAATGCAAAATAGTTTTGCAAATATAAAATTCATTAGTATAATTCATAGTAGCTCTTACTGACTGGTTAATTGCATAACAGACGCATGTCATGCAGAACAAACCATTTAATATGCGATTTTCATGGAGGTTGCAATTTAGTACCGCACGAAAAAAATAAAAATAAATATGATGTGGAGACACAGGAAGCCTATACTTTTTTTATTACAAAAGTAAACATCATGTGGCTGGCGGAAATCTTCTGGCTGAACCCTCCCAGAAGGTGCCGGCTGGGAAATGGGCACTGCTATCCCCCGGGGTGCGGGGCGGAGCCTTTCCAGGCCCTCCTGGAAGGACCTCCTCATATGCGCTCTCAGGCACGGCAGTGTCTAGCGGAGGTGTCAACTTGTACAGGTGGTGGTTGCAACGGGCACAGCAGGCCTCGGGGCGTATTGTGGAGCCCTTCTAGGCGCTAGAGTGTCGCAGTGATCTAAACCTGTAGAGGCGGAGACCATGGTCAGAGGTGCCTGGCGGCTAGGCATAAAGCGCTAGGGAGTGATGCCCAGAAAACAGTTCATCGGTTTGGAGTCGTATGGATTTTATAAAGTCGACTAAGGATTCAACTCGGGTTGGGATATCAACCCAAGCGTCGGTGAAATGCGTGACTGCTATCACTGCCGGGCACTGTGAGGAGGAATCCTAAATCCTGTGTCCTGCGGTCACACCTCCCCTGTGGTTGCAGCAGGCAATAGCGTTTGTAACGCCATTGCCAGAAACATCGTCAAGACGGGAGCAGGTCCTGGCGAAAAGATAACTGTCAAAAATACTCTAATGAGACGAAAGCTAGGTAGGTGACGTGACCAAACGGCATGTGATCGTGCACTGATCGACCGAAGCGATCCTCAGGGTAAAATGACCCTCGAGCAATGGAAGTCCGTGGAGATGAAACTTTTCGAGGCGATGTTCGCGAGGATGGAGACCCTTCCCGACTCTCCCATGCCCACCTTCGACGTCGCGGGTTGGCTCAACGGGGTAAAGATCCTCAAATGCAATGACCCAACTCTGCAATGGGTCACATCGATTACCCCGACACTCCAAGCCCTGTGTGAGGGCGCCCAACTGGAAGTAGCTAACAGGACCAGTATCCCGTCTTTACCAAAGACGAAAATGCTCTTTCCCAGGGTAGTGCCGCAGGTATCCGCACTGAAACTCTTACAGAAACAGAATTCCGAAGTGCCAACAGCTGACTGAAGGGTGTTGAAAGTCGCAGATTCACTTCCTGGTAGTAGCGGTGGGCAGCACTATATTCTCCAAATCAACAAGGAGGCGGAGGATATTCTGTACGTGCGTTACGGGAAGATGGCGTGGGGCGTCGGAAATGTGTACTTGCGCCTTAAGAAGCTCCACCCCAAGGACAACAACTCGGATACACTCGAGTCCGGAGAAGTGGAAGACCTCGGCCTAGAAGCTGGACCGATGCTACACAGGGACTCAGTCTGGTAGACGCGAAAGCCGGAGGGATGACGATGCAAGTCGACCCCGAGGAGGAGCCTTCAACCCAATGTTGCAGTTGAAGGTCTTCTAGATTAACCTTCACAAAAGTAAGACGGCCAGCGCAGAACTCCTCGCGCTAGAGGAAGGTGGCTACGACGTGGCTTTGGTGCAGGAGCCGTAGATAGGTTCGGGTAACACGGTTTCCGGCCTAAAATCACAAAACTTTAATACATTTTTCTCAACAACAGTAAGTAAAACAAGAACGGCCATCCTCACAAGCAAAGGAATCTATACCTATTTAATGTCTCATTACAGCACTGATGATCTCACAGTCGTGGCGCTAGAGGGCGATGCGGACGAGCTGATCCTGGTCGCATCATGCTACATGGTGCATGACAGACGCACCACCAGAGGAGCTTCAGAGGCTGACAGCTACAGGCAGCGAGAAGAAGCACACGCTGGTCATCGGAGCAGATGCCAACGCACATCACTCAGTGTGGGGTAGCCAACGATCGAGGTGTGTCCATGCTTAACTTTATTCTACAAATTAATCTAAGCGTAGCTAACATAGGCGAGGAACCCACGTTTGTAGGCCCAACCTCGTTAAATGTGTTACACCTAACGCTAACCTCAGATACCAACACTCTGATCACTGATTGGAGGGTGATAGAACAGCCCTCCTTCTCAGACCACAAACATATTAGTTTCAATATTAGGTTTAACTATACCCCGGCTCAAAAGATATTTAGAAACCCCAGGAACACCAACTGGAATATATATAGAAATATCATTGAGACCAGGCTACTTACCCCTAAACTCATAAATACAGAAGCCGACATAGAAGGGTCCTTGAAGACCCTCACAGGTCAGCTGCTCAAAGCGTATCACGCTTCTTATAAACCCACGTGAACGAAGCGGAAGTGCAGACCACCGTGGTGGAATCCAGACCTCTAGAGCAAAGACGCGACCTAAAAGATTTCTTCAAACTATGGAGGGAATACAAATGCTGGCTCAAACTCTTCAAAACCAACGTCCGTAAGGTTTTTTTTTTTTTTTTTTTTTTCTTTTATTCGCGAAGGGGGAACCATCAAAAGGCGCCACCGTGCAGGTGGGAGTGTGTGATTCTTACGCACTAAACCTAACCTCCGCATTGAATCTTCGTCCTTGTATAAGCCCCGTGGGACCGCCGCAAAGCATGACTTCACGGAGCATGGGAACAGCACTAAGCTGGAAACTGTTGGACTTGTGTCCGTATTCTAAAAGATTTGGTCATGGGCTTGTATATAAACTCTACCTTATCTATTTCGCAAACGCTCAACTCTTCGCAGTTCGTCGATAATCAGTCGTGCTAGGGTGCTAACCACTGACCAGTTAGCTTCATTTCTCAGCATAAGGGTAACCAAGTTTTGATCAGTTACCCTTTCGCCGAGACTGACCGAAGCCTCAAGTCTGGCATTTTGGAATTTGGAGCACTCGAAGAGGACATGGGCCGCGTCTTCTGGTATACTTCCCTCGCAATGGGTACAATAGGGATCTGCTACGTGCTTGTATTTGTGCAGATATGCCCTGAAGCAACCGTGCCCGCTTAAAATCTGCGTAATGTAGAAGTTCATGGAGCCGTGAGTTCTACCAAGCCAAGCGGTAATGTTAGGGATGAGCTGATGAGTCCATCGACCCTTAACTGAGCTATCCCAGCGATCCTGCCACTTTAGCAGGCTTCTGTCCCGTGCGAGTCTTTTGCGAATTGTTGGGTTTTCGCTATCGGCTTCGAACAGCGTTTCCTCTACTAGAAAGTCGATAGGTATCGAGCTTGCAAGGACTAATGCTGCATCCTCGGAAACTGTTCTGAAGGCACAGCATACCCTGAGTGCGCCAAGTCTATGCACTGATTCAACACCACGTCGGTATGACTTCGTTCTCATTGCTGTGGCCCACACCGTTGACCCATACATCACGATGGATCGTACTACATTATGGAGTAGTATCCTGCGCGCCTGTTTGGGGCCTCTCGTATTCGGCATCATTCTCGATAAAGACATGCATGCGTTGGATGCTTTTTTATGGGCATACTGGAGATGCTGTTTAAATGTTAATCGGGAGTCAATCATCACGCCAAGGTATTTAATACATTCCTTTGATTGCACCAGCGTCCCATTAACATTGATGCTTGCAACTTCCATCTTTTTGCGGCTGCTTATGAGCACCGCTTCGGTTTTATGTTCGGCTAGACAAAGACCTACAGACATAAGCCAGTTATATATAATGCCGATCGCCACACCACTGAGTGCCTCGACTTCTTCCAGATGTTTTGCAGTGGCCACAACCGCTAGGTCGTCCGCAAAGCCGACGATCTTAATGCCTGTGGGAACTGCGAGTCTAAGGACGTCGTCATACATAACGTTCCACAGCAGGGGCCCTAGGACTGACCCCTGTGGGACACCACCGGAGACGTTATACACCATTATCCCCTCGTCTGTTGCATAGCGTAGTATTCTACCATCGAAGTAGTTCGATAATATCTTAGAGAGGTAGCGTGGAATTTCAAATTTTGCGAGCGCTTTCATTAACGTATCCCAGTTTGCGGAATTAAAGGCATTTTGCACATCCAGCCTTGCCACCAGGCAGTACTGCTTTGCCCCCTTCTTCCAGCTAGTGCCTTCAATAGCTTTACTTGCTATGCTTGTAACCAGTTTTATGGCATCGGACGTAGAGTGACTCTTTCGGAAACCAAACTGTACCAAACTTTAGGACCAAACGTCCGTAAGGTAAAGAGGCTCTCATGGAAGAACTTCTGCTCAAGTATAGGGAAACTACAGACAGCGAGGCTCAGGAAGCTACTTTCAAAGCAACCCCCCAATTCACAGCCAGCTACGTAGAGACAACGGTGAGTGAACTTAAAGCAGTCAGAAAGCACTTGACATGCTCTTGAAAGCACACTTTCCTGGCTGTACAGAAACCGAATCCTCAAACACTTATTCAATACAGAGACACGTGGCAAAACCACTACAGTTTTCAAATGACCTTATAACACCAGATAAAACCCTGTGGGCTATAGATTCGTTCTCAGAATATAAATCTCCAGGACTAGACGGCATTATCCCCGCCTTGCTGCAAGCGGCCAAACTACGAGCTTCTCCTTGGCTTGTGGCCTTATAAAGGGTGATTTTTTAAGAGCTTGATAACTTTTTTTTTAAAAAAAACGCATAAAATTTGCAAAATCTCATCGGTTCTTTATTTGAAACGTTAGATTGGTCCATGACATTTACTTTTTGAAGATAATTTCATTTAAATGTTGACCGCGGCTGCGTCTTAGGTGGTCCATTCGGAAAGTCCAATTTTGGGCAACTTTTTCGAGCATTTCGGCCGGAATAGCCCGAATTTCTTCGGAAATGTTGTCTTCCAAAGCTGGAATAGTTGCTGGCTTATTTCTGTAGACTTTAGACTTGACGTAGCTCCACAAAAAATAGTCTAAAGGCGTCAAATCGCATAATCTTGGTGGCCAACTTACCGGTCCATTTCTTGAGATTAATTGTTCTCCGAAGTTTTCCCTCAAAATGGCCATAGAATCGCGAGCTGTGTGGCATGTAGAGCCATCTTGTTGAAACCACATATCAACCAAGTTCAGTTCTTCCATTTTTGGCAACAAAAAGTTTGTTAGCATCGAACGATAGCGATCGCCATTCACCGTAACGTTGCGTCCAACAGCATCTTTGAAAAAATACGGTCCAATGATTCCACCAGCGTACAAACCACACCAAACAGTGCATTTTTCGGGATGCATGGCCAGTTCTTGAACGGCTTCTGGTTGCTCTTCACTCCAAATGCGGCAATTTTGCTTATTTACGTAGCCATTCAACCAGAAATGAGCCTCATCGCTGAACAAAATTTGTCGATAAAAAAGCGGATTTTCTGCCAACTTTTCTAGGGCCCATTCACTGAAAATTCGACGTTGTGGCAGATCGTTCGGCTTCAGTTCTTGCACGAGCTGTATTTTATACGGTTTTACACCAAGATCTTTGCGTAAAACCTTCCATGTGGTCGAATAACACAAACCCAATTGCTGCGAACGGCGACGAATCGACATTTCACGGTCTTCAGCAACACTCTCAGAAACAGACGCAATATTCTCTTCTGTACGCACTGTACGCATTCGTGTGGTTGGTTTAATGTCCAATAAAGTAAACTGAGTGCGAAACTTGGTCACAATCGCATTAATTGTTTGCTCACTTGGTCGATTATGTAGACCATAAATCGGACGTAAAGCGCGAAACACATTTCGAACCGAACACTGATTTTGGTAATAAAATTCAATGATTTGCAAGCGTTGCTCGTTAGTAAGTCTATTCATGATGATATGTCAAAGCAAACTGAGCATCTTTCTCTTTGACACCATGTCTGAAATCCCACGTGATCTGTCAAATACTAATGCATGAAAATCATAACCTCAAAAAAATCACCCTTTACAAGCCTGGAGAGTAGCAAGGGCTGTATTCTTGCTGAAATCAGGCAAGAGCAGTCACCTGTATCTAAAGGACTACCCCCTTTGTACTCAAAACTCTAGAGAAACTGAAAGACCTCTGCACCTAAGGAACGGTGCAAACCAGTTCCTGGCAACTAACCAACACGCGTACACGTACAAGTCCTCCACCACAAAGAATACGCACATTGTGCATTTTTGGACATCTTAGGCGCATTCAACAATATATCGACTGCTGCAATACTCAATAGCTTACGCGCAATAGAGGCACCACCAGCAGTCGACCTCTGGTTGGACAATCTTTTAAGTTGTAGAAGGTTCAAGCTGAGTGGGGGACTACTACCATGGAAAGGGAAGTTTGGAGGGGTACACCCAGGGGAGGTGGGTTATATCGCCCTTACTATGGAATATAGTCGTTAACGAATTACTCAAAAACTTCGAAAGAAGAGCTCCAAAGATAACAGCTTATGCAGACGATCTAAGCATAATTATAGTGGGAAATGTCTACCAACAATAAGTTTAATAATGAGCACACTCAGGGAGAAACTCAGATGGACTAACTCTGTCGGCCTTAGCATCAACGTCGAGAAAACATCTGGTTCTATTTACGAAAAGGTATAAGATACCGCAATGGATACCACCGAAAACAAACAATATACACCTCACCTCGAAAACCCATACGAAGTATCTAGGAGTCGTCCTGGACAGCAAACTATCATGGAGAATCAATGTCAATGAGAGAGTGAAGAAAGCCAACAATGGGCTATACGCATCCAAGAAGATGCTGGGCAGCACTTCGGGTCTCTCACCCTCTTTGGTGCAATGGATCCACGTAACGGTAGTTCGTCCAATTCTACTCTATGGAATTATCATGTGGTGGCCGGCGGTGGAAAAGTCAATATACCTTAAACACCTGGAGCAAACACAGCGGCTGGCAATGATCTGCATAACAGGGGCTCTGAAATGAATTCCAACGAAAGCGCTAGAACAATTCTATGTATGGACCCCCTAGACATACACGCAAACTAATAGCCGGGAAAACGGCACAGCGCCTTACGGCACAAAGAAAGGCGCTATGCACAAAATACTATACACAAAGAAAGGTTTTGGCATTGTACTATCAGGAAGGATGTATCCAGTAGCACAGACTACATGATACCTCGCACAATGATAGACTAGAGAATATCAATACGCCTAGTGCCACGGCATAGAACAAGCACAGCGGGCTGTCAACATGTTTAGTGACGGCTCTAAACTGCACACGGGAGTAGGAGCGGCAGTTTACTGTGCAGAACCAGCGATAAGTCAGCCTTATAAACTACCGGACCACTGCAGCATATTCTAGGGGTAGTGTCCGCCATAAAGAAGGCCGCAGAGACTGCCCTTAACATAAACACACATCACTCCAATATTAACATCTTTGTAGACAGCCAAGCGGCGATCAAATCCATGTGCTCCGCTACCGTCAGGTCTACAAATATCCTGGCAAGCAGGGAAGCACTAGATGCACTATGCGCTTCAAAAAGAGTACGCATCTACTGGGTTCCAAGCCATCGGGGCATTGACGGAAATAAAAGGGAAATAGACTAGCAAAGGACGACGCCGGGCTGGGATCAGAGTCCATACAACATGTACCTATCCCACCACAAGAGCTGTACAGAAATCTCGAAGATAGGGCCGCACAAGCAGTGAGTCGTAGATGGAGAGATACGACAACATGCAGAATCTCAAAAATCATGTGCGATACACGATGGAATAAATGGACTCTGTTCATCCTAGCACGTCCGCGCAGAGAATGCAGGACATTGGTGGGTGTCCTCACGGGTCACTGCATGGCGGCAGCTCACGCGAAGAAGATGGGCATCACAACTGACGACAACTGTAAGAAGTGCAAAGAACCAAGCACGGCTGAAACCCTGGAAGACCTACTATGCACATGCCCCGCTCTACTTAGATCGAGATTGAAATACTCAGGCGCACCGACGTTTTCGTCACTACAACATGTGGCCAAAATCTCTAGAACCCTCCTTAGATTCGTGAATTCAGCTCAAATCTTTACCGACTTTTAATAACTCCCTACAGGCTCCTTACAACCGGTACCACTAAGGACCAGAATTGGTCTACGTGAGGCGGCTGGATTAACATAACCTAACCTAAACATCATAACTTTATGAATATAAAAATGTAAAGGCAGAGACAAAGCTAGTTTTTTTTAAATATTTAAAAATAGAACATTTTTAGCTTACAAAAAACTACATTATTTTAAAAATAAACAGAAAACATAAACTGATACATTAAATCTTTTTTGATGTACAATGAAACTAAAACACATACTATCGCGTTGACAACAAGTGGTCTACGCTTTCTGTCCAACTCTTCGTTCAGGAGTTATATCATTTTAATATAGTGGGGAAATCGTGATGTTTTGAAGCAAAAAAATTAAAAACTAATATGATGTGAAGTCACGAGAAGCCTAAACTTTATTATTATAGATGTAAACATCATAACCTTATGAATATAAAAATTTAAAGGCATATACAAAGCTAGTTTTTTTAAAGTATTTAAAAATAAAAAATTTTTAGCTTTTAAAATTAAATTTGTTTTAATTATTAAAAAAAAGTACAAATAATGGATAAAATATTTTTTGATGTACTAATCTTACTTACTTACTTACTTAGGTGGTCGTAACAACCCGTGTCCGGGTTTCAGCCCACCTCATCAGCTCTCGCCAGGCGTCTCTGCTTTGCGCGCCTTCTCTAATCGGATACACCAAGTGCGGTTAGGACTTCCTCAGCCTGGTCCATCCATCGGAGGCATGGTCTCCCTCGTCGTCGTTGACCAGCGACCCTCGCCTCGAGCACCTTTTTCGCTGGAGCTTCGTCGTTCATACGATGGACATGACCCAGCCAGCGTAATCGCTGCACAGTTATACGCCGAACTACGTCAATGTCATCGTAGAGCTCATACAGCTCGTGGTTCATTCGGATGCGATTGTCATCACCGACTCGAACAGGACCGAAGATTTTGACCGCCCCAGAGCGGCTGCGTCAGTTTGCGAAACTACCCATACCTCAGCGCCATAAAGCAGCACAGGTAGAACGAGCGTCTTGTAGAGTGTTAGTTTTGTCGATCGAGAGAGGGCTCTGGAACTTAGTTGCTTACTGAGCCCAGTAGCACCTATTAGCAATTATTGTTCTTCGCTTTATCTCCAGGCTGATTTCGTTTTTGGTTTTAATGGCGGTGCCAAGGTAAACGAACTCCTTGACTACTTCCGGAGTTATAGCTGCCGGATGAAATGTGGGAGTCTAAACGCCGAGCTCCCTTGTTTGTAGACAGCATATACTTTGTTTTGCCCTCATTTATCGTCAAACCCACTTTGGCTGATTCCTTTTCGATAGCGGCGAAAGCAGCGGTAACATCTCTCTTGGTTCTGCCGACAATATCAATATCATCAGTGTACGCAAGGAGCTAGACGCCTTTGTAGAAAATGGTGCCATTACGATGCACACCGGCCTTTCGTACGATCCCCTAAATGATGATGTTAAAGAGATCGCAAGACAGTGGATCGTTTTGCCTGAAACCTCTTTCGGTATTGAAGGTTTCGGAGTGGTCATTTCCTACCTTGACGGAGCTGCGTGTGTTGCTCAACGTCATTCTGCAAAGTCTAATCAACTTTGCAGGTATACCGAACTCAGACATTGTTGCGTATAGGCAATCCCTTCTCGGGCTATCGAACGCAGCTTTAAAATCGACAAAGAGATGGTGTGTGTCAATTTGATTTTCGTGGGTTTTGTCCAGGATTTGTCGTAGCGTGAATATCTGGTCTATGGTGGACTTACCAGGTCGAATGCCACACTGATAAGTACTAAGTACTGATGTACTAATCATCAACTAATATACATACTGTAGCGTTTACAACATGTGGTCTACGGTGTTTGAACTCTTTCTTCAGGAGTTATACCATTTTAAAAAATGTGCCACTCATTAGCCTTATTTTCAAATTTCGAACGATTCCGTGCCCTCAAACCCGAGTTACAGATTTATCTCCGTCTATCTAGGCCATTTGAAACACTGCGTTGCCCATCAGTGTTGCAGCATCAATGGTGTGTGTAATGTATAGAACGTAATACAACCCACAATGCACAACGATCAATAGCTGCATTCCCGTGCCAATGGATCAGATCAAATCTCAGTGGAACAGTTTTAGTTCAATTTTATTACAATTTGGCATGACTGGCGATGAAGTGCCAAAATAGGAACGCAAGCAGTGAGCCGAAAACTTGAATAAGAGTAATTCAGATTTGCCAACTATGTTCGTTTTGAAAAAAGTGCTTTAAACTTGGCAGCATTTTAAGATCAGAAATACAGCCAGGAAAAGAGCTAGTTCTAATATTTGTTTTTGTATTGCGAATAAAATAGAGCCACGCTCTAGATCAACGACCACGGGAATGCAGCTAATGAGTCTAATCTCAACTACATATTTTTTTGTCATTATTTCTTTTTATAAAATTTCCAACTTAGGGCTAAAGGTTCAATCCTTATAAGTGGCTCTCAATTCAGTTAAAATTATCGAATTAACCTTTTTTGTCACTTCTCATTTAGATATCAACTAGCCGAACCCCCGTCCGCTTCGCCAGGCTCTTTTTTAACAGGCTTACATTTATGTAGCTAGGTAAGTTTCTGTGAAGTTTCTGTGTTCAGAAAAGCTGGTTTTGGTATATCTATATGAACTGTAGACTTTTTTTTTTAAATTGTAGAGCATCTTGGTTATCTTTCAGCAGCGAACTTGTAAAAATAAAAAAAATTTTATGGCAATTCTATGAAAAAAATTACAGACCCATTTTTACCTAGTGTACGCCACAGGACCGAATTCGTAATACTAAAAATAATTTAGCTGGCATATCTATGGTAAGAGAACTACATCGGGTTAAAATAACGGGCTTGGATTTAGCGATTAATTTTTACGTAGTGTTTTAGATGGCAACTCAAAGGAAAAAAATTACGTTACATTTAAATTCTGATGACGGATTTGGACTCAGTGAAACATTTTTACTCTAGGTGGCAATCCTATCTTTTTATAGCCTATAACCGTCGCATGATAATTATCTACATTTAAAAAAAAATCAACTAAATTGGTTGAAAATTACGGGCAGTAGAGGGTAACAGACGCTTTTTTTTCCACTTTCTATGGTATGATGGAAAATTACCATTTTTGGTGATCTTTGAACCCTTTTATCTTGTTGCGCGTACATGGTACCATAGTAAACTCTTAATAGGTTCTTAGTTAGTGATTTATTTTAAAGTAGTTAAAAAATAGTTTAAATTTAACTTATTTAACAAGTAGTTGAAAATATATGCAGACGAAAGTCAATTGACTTATTTAGCGGACATCACCATACAAAATATGTTAGTTCGTTCTATGGAAAAAAGTCAGAATTTCAACTAGTTGTGGTTGACAAAAAACTACTTTATCAACTATTTTTAAATTAGTTGATTTTCCTACAGGGGCGTGAACCGATGTATGCACGGTCTTTGTATGTGTATTGTGTAATGAGTTATAGGCATTTTAGTGAGATTTTCTGTAATCTATCTATACATATAAAAATAAGTTGCGCTTTGCGTTAGTAACTGTACCATCTTCTATATATTAATTTCTGTAAATGTCCCCTTATTCCAGCAAATCTACAAATGCTACATCAACACTTTGTGTATCATTAGTAAGGTCTTGAGGTGTAGGTAAGTCGAAAATTATTAGATTTTTAAAAAATTACTAGAAAAGTGGTAGCGCTTAGCAGATATTTTCGGGGCGTTATCACTAATAGGGTAAGCGGTATAAGAATGCTCGTATAAGAATATTCATTACAACGTTTTGCGCAGCACTAAAAAAGAAATAACAGAAAGGTCAGAAATTTTTAGAAAAATAATCAAACATTGTTTTAAAAACAAAGTGCTCCCACATGTTTTCTTCAAATTCACAGAAAACATTATGTAAAGGAAGGTTGTCAATAACTATACCGAAAATTGAGGGTGTCAATAATTATATCGCTTACCCTATTTATTATTTTGATTAGTAGCAGTAATAAGAAAGTATAGAGTTATCACACAACAGAGATATGGTATATACGTATACGTTACAGCTAGAAAATGTTGATTTTGATTATATAAATAAGACTACTATCAAATATGACGAGCACAGAATAAAAACAGTGTGTTATATTTTACAGAAGAAAAACACCTACGAAATTTTGCCAGCGTAAAAAGAAGTTATCTCCAGGGATTGAAAATAACGATTATTTTTTAATTTTCAGACCAAAAGATCATGTATAAAAAGTTATTGTAAAATAATTTTAAATGTAGCAATATGATGCTAGGGAGTCAGAGATTCTGTTTTTGACATGATTTTTTCATGATTTTTAAGATGAAAGTCACCTTAAACCAATAATTTTTGACCGATTTTTTTTCGATCAAATATAACAATTATTTTTTCTTTATAAATAACTTTTATTTTTGATCGTTATTTTTTCGACCCGAAAAAATAGTTTTATTTTTTAATCGTTATTTTTTCGATCAGATAAAAATCCTTTTGTGATCGTTATTTCTCGGTCAGAGAAATAGTTAGATCTAATAGAGTAATAGAATAGAGGTCAGAGTAAAAGTTATTTTTTGATCGTTATTTTTTCGATCAGAAATAAAAATTATTTTGATCGTTATTTTTGCAATCAGAAATAAAAGTTATTTTTTAATCGTTATTTTTTTCGATCAGAATTAAAAATCCTTTTGTGATCTTTTTTTTTTCGGTCAGAAATAAAAGTTATATTTTGATCGATATTTTTTAGATCCGAAATAAAAACCAATCATTGATCGATATTTTTCCGATCAGATTAAAAAAATTATTTTTTGATTAAAATAATATCGATTAGAATTTAAATTAAATCAATATTTACGCATGTTATTGGGTTCAAATTAGAAAGTTATTGAGCATATAAAAAGTTGTCTTGACGATTTTGACAAGGATAAGGACAAGATTTTGACATGGATTTGGAACAAGAAGGATAGAATAACAGATTACGCTTTGCGCAGGTCCGTTACTTTTGCTTATAAAGTTTGACAATCAGCTGTTCAGTTGAGTTCGTCACAATATTTTATTTCTTTGACAAACGTATTGCAATCGGTAGTGTTTTGTTAAAAAAGTGTGTTTTAAGTAGATTTGCGAGTTTAAGACTTAAAATTTATAATATGAAGTGTGCGGTCGCTAATTGTAAGAACAGTAGCTAATTGTAAGAACAGTAAGAACAGTAGTAGAAAATTAAACCAAGAAATTCTAGAAAACGCACACAAACGAAAATACACAAAAATATTGAATTAAATTTGTTTCATTATTCAAAATCTTAAAAATATTATTTGTTTGTCCTTTTAATTCACAGGTAAATAAAAATAGAAATAGTATAGTCTCCATAAACATTTCAATAGAATCCAACTATGTTGCCCACTGAAGCTGGTTTCTAATGGAAACTATTTTAAACTCAGCTGCTGCGAACTAACCAAAATATGTATAGTATGTTTCGAAAGGAGTACTAAATAAATTTATCTTCTTCTCGATTCAATGAATTACTTCTCACTTCTTTTCTTTTAATTGAACAAACTAAAATGTTTGCAATGTTTACAATTCTGTGTCGAAATCATGAAAATTGGCAGCTTAGCAAAACTTCGTTGATATTGTGACGTCATGCACAGCTGCATGCGCAAAAAGAAAATTTTGTGTACCCCTATCGGCGGAATCTTTCTACTTTATTATTCTTGGATTTGGAAAAGTATTTGGATAAGGATTTTGTCAAGGATTTTGTCAAGGATTTTGTCAAGGATTAGTAAAAGAATTTGAACAAGGATTTGGGCATGGAGTTGGACAAGGACTTGCGCAAGGATTTGAATAAGGACCAGACCAAGGTTTTAAATATGAAAAAGGTGGAAAATAGTAGTAGTAATCGAAAACGGTATTATTAAACAGTAGTAGATATGGTGGTAGATAGAGGGTAGCGGATTTAGAACCTGATATTAGGATTTGAAAAACTTTTTTGAGACTACGGTGGACCCCCAAAACGTTTTGGCTTACTACATATTCCACATGGCAGTATTAGAAGTCGCTTCGAATTTGATGTCAAAATTGTAAAATTTTTTTGAGGCTAGGGTGGACCCCAAAAATGTTTTTTTCTTTTGTTTTACACATTTTGTACATGCGCTGACAGTAATAGGGATTGCTGGATTAGAATCTGTGATTAAAATTTCAAAAATTTTATTTTTGTATTTGACAATATTTTTTGATGTACAAAATGTGTAAAAAAGAAAGCATTTTTGGGGTCCATCCTAATGTCACACACAATTTATGAAATTCAAATATCAAATTAAAACTGTGTGACTCTCTAATTCTACCAGCGCATGCACAAAATGTGTAAAACAAAAAAAATTTTTTGGTGTCCACCCTAGCGTAACAAAAATGTTTAAAATACTAACATCATATTCGAAATTAGCACCTGTACTGCCATGTGTAATATGTAGAAAACAAAAATGGTTTGAGGGTCCACCCTAGTGTCAAAAAAGTTTCTCAAACTCTAACATCATAAGGCGATTTTCTTTTGTATATCCGAGCTGAGCAACAACTGTCAAAAACAGATCTGCGTTTCTTTTGTACCTCTGACGAAGCTGTGTTCAATATATGCGTTTCTTTTCATGTCAGGCTTCAGCCTGAGTGTTGCTCAGATGCTGTTGACGAGCTCAGAAAATTTTAGCTGAGCACAAAGCAATCGGTAGTTGTTTAAAATCAAAAAATCGAGATAAAAGAAGCAAGAAATGGCTGGCACCAGTCCAGAAGGTACTATTTTTATAAAATTTAGTTTATTATCTAATTAATTACATATTTCAGCATTCAAGTGGACAAAACCTGCAACAATGCAGTTAATTCAGTTAATAAAACTGAATTATTCCAAAATAGAAAACGGGGTTAAGAAAGTGGCGTACCAGGAGATTGCTATTCAAATTAATAGCAGCCACAACACAAATTTGACCTATGAACAAATGGACACCAAGTGGAAAGGACTGAAGCGGACCTATAAGAAAATTAAGGATGACAACCAAAGCAGTGGGAGCTTCAGGAGGACGTGGGAGCATTTCGACGAAATTCTTGAGTTTTTATTTAAAGCGCCGGAAATAAGTCCTCCAGCGACAATATCAACAGAGGACAACGATGTTGTGTGCAGAGTTGATGAAAGGGATGATGTACCAGAACAAGAACTCTGCACCAATTTTTCACGAAGCCGCAAGCGACGTCGCGTTGTTGACGAAAGGGAAGCTGCAGTGCAAAAGCTCCACTGTGAGAGGATGGCAGCAACAGATAAGTTTTTGAATGTTTTTCAGCAGATGATCAACAAAATGTAGCTATTTAGTGCTTCCTTCTGTATCACGAAGAAGTACAGCAACGATATAAAAGACACGAGAAGTAATAATTTCTTCCATACTTCTTATCGTTGGTGTACTTCTTCGTGACACAGAAAGAATCACTAAATCTTGCGCTTGCGGCTTCGTGATTATATTCATCTTCTGTTGACATTGGGGGTTGTTATAGAAACCAAGAGCTCTGGGAATCAGAATTGAAACCAACAAATATTTTGCTAAAGATTTCATGGGATAACGTCGGTTTTGTGGCTCCTAAAAAAGGCACTGACAAAGATTCGAACATAAAACCGCAAAATCAGAATCCATAGCACATAAGTGAAATATTTTTCAGTTTCAATTCTGATTCCAAGAGCACTTGGTTTCTACAACAACACCAAGTGTCGTTTGTTTTGCTTATGGTTTCATCCTTTTTTTAATGCGTTAATATAAACTGTTGTGCCTTTGAAGCACTAAAAAATCTTTGGTTAGCTATTGTTCTGCTTGTTTTGATCTCACATTTTTTTAAATGAATTTTTGTGCCTTTGAAAACAAAGTTCTGCTTATGTTTTAATTGAAATTAAATTGTTATTGAAATGAATTCTTCTTGTAATTTATTTGTTTTAATAACATAAAATATAAATTATAATTTATTATAAATTATAACAAAAATTATATATAAAAACTGTTGTTCACTTCGTTTTTTATTTAATTGTTCCTGAAAATGAGCTAGCATACAAAGAAATCGGATGAAAAGTAGCATAGGTGTGATGGTTTACTTTGGAATTTTTTATATAGATAAAGAAGTTTTAGAATAAAGAATTAACGAGGCCAGCTCTTTTGGACTGTGCTGTTTGCAAATCTAAAGATTCATTGAGGTCTTCGTGTTCCACATCTTCAAGATCCTCCACGTGGATAAAATCTTCTTCCATATCGCTGCTTTGCAGCCATATATTATGCAAAATACATGAAGCAATAATATACTTTACTATTGATGTAGGCTTTAGAGAGTCAATGCCAAATAACCTCCTGAATCTTCCCTTAAGCAGTAAAAAAGCGCGTTCAATGGATACTCTGCACTTAGAATGCACTGTATTAAAAATGTTTTGCTCTTCTATCAGGTGACCATAGTCCTTATAAGGACTGATAAGCCAATTTTTAAGTGGGTACGCGGAATCGCCGAGCAAGTGTTGATCAGCAGCCATATTAAATTCACCTAAAATACTTTCTTTTGTTAGTTGGAATTGCTACTGATGTTCCAGAATAGAGCTACCTGAATCAATTTTGCTTATAAGGCCGGATCTCCTCAACAATAAAGCGTCATGAATTGAACCTGTTTCGCCGGTATAACAATATGTAAACATCATTTTATGGTTGCAAACACCTTGAAGCAGTACTGAGTGATATCCTTTTCGATTAATGCATGAGTTGTGGGAAATGATGGGTGCCCGAACCGGGATATGACATCCATCAATACTTCCAACAATTCCTAGTTATTGTTTGTGTAATTTTTTTATTTTATACAAATAAAT
The DNA here is from genome assembly GCA_914767935.1 of Coremacera marginata. Classification (NCBI taxonomy): domain Eukaryota; kingdom Metazoa; phylum Arthropoda; class Insecta; order Diptera; family Sciomyzidae; genus Coremacera; species Coremacera marginata. Next base: position 111,269,341 of record OU612045.1, read on the forward strand.
ATAATAATGGTATTCACTAATATACCACTAATATATTGGATGTCCAGTATAAGAGCACGAATATTTACGGAGGTGAATGAGGTGGTCGAGTTAAGCAAAAAATCGTACAGCATAAAAACTAATTGATGGAAAACTTATTTTAAGAGCTCATTTGAAAGGCAATTATTGATCTATCTTTTTAACCGTGTATTCATGAAACCACCATTATTCATTACCGAGCGAAATTCTGAGAAAATTACTCCCAAACTTTAAGTTTTGTAGTTTCAATGTATTTTGTTCATCTTCACACGATCACAGCTCGTTAATGGATAACGGTCGGTTCATTAATACACTGTTAGAAAGGTCAATTCATTGCCTTTGAAATTAGTTCTTAACCTTCCTATACTCGCGCGTTGGTCTCTCAGACCAATCGATCATCATTAATTGTTCCATCAATAGCTACTAAAGATAATTATATCTTTTATTTTCATATTTTTAAATGTAATATTAATTATAGTATATAAAAATACAAAAATCATAAAATATTATCTATTGCCACTGATCAATAACATTTCATTTGTCGGTCCGAGAGTCAAACGTGCGAGTATAGGAAGGTTAAAGGAAGTTTTCCATCGGTTAGTTTTTCTGATGGAAACAATAGTATGAATCAAAGTCATGAAATAAAGGTTAACCCCAAAACTCATAAGGGTGCGAAAAAAGACCCCCTCCCGTAGGACTTTTTGGTTAACTCGACATCCTCTTCCACCACCGTATATATTTACCTTTTAAACGATATTTGTCTGCATAGAACCTCGAAGTTTTAGTGGTTTCTGTTGTGTTTGGCCACCAAATAAATCGCTGAACTCTATTAAGCGGGATAAGTATGTCGTAGGTCAGTAAAACGCACCTTCATACACTGGCAATACAAACGCCAAATCGGTCGCCGATTGATCTAACAAAAACAAGTCTCAGTTTGCTTAAATATAGCAGCTCCAACATCATCCCTCATAGACTCTTGATTTCCAAGATACCACAGGGTTATCATCAATCCAAATCATCACTCCAAATTCCATGCAAGTCTCTGCATAAAATTTCAAAAACATCTGGGTTCACACGAAAATGCTGCTTGAATGTTCTGTCCGAGAATCTTGGCACCACATCTTCTGCATAATTAATATTTTTATAGATTTTTAAGCAACAACCCATGTCTAATTCATCGTCGTTATCATCAAAAAATAAATTGAATGCTTCAAATAACACGATTGAAAAGTTCATTGCACACACGCTTTTTATTTTCTGACAAAAGGCGATTTCCAAGATTTTATTTTATTAAATGAAATTGACAGCATAGATACAAAGCAGAGGCAAGCTTTCACACAAAATGTTTCATTACCAAATCAGACCAATATTTGTTTGATCTGATGTTGTCAGCTCAGGTTATGGTCGGTTTGATCAGTATCTGGTCAGTTCTGTGGTCTGATGTACAAAAGAAAATCGCCTATATTCTAAATCAGCAACCCTCTATAGGCCTACGCACATAGAAAGCAAATGCTTTGAAGCATACTTTTTGAAACACATAGCAAGCATGCATCAAAAATAGATCACATTTATCTGTCAAAAAAATTTAGTGACATCTTGGTGAAACTTTTATAAAAGTCAGTTAAAAATTATTTTAAAAATGGATATTGAAGAAATGTGGTTGTTGGTTATTATAATAATGTTATAGAAATTAAGTGTTTTGCGAGGAAGGCACAGGTTTTGGGTGCGAGAATTCTACCAAACCAGAGATGTAGACCGAGTGTTTGCTATTAGCTTCTAACATCTTCACGATATGGACAAGGAGCAATTTAAAATTGATTTGAGGATGAACACGGAAGTGTTTGACACATTATTTAATTTATTAAATGAACATCTCACCAAAAACAGCACCAGACCGCCTATATCTGCAAAATGTCGATTGTTTCTAACTCTCGTGACAGTTGGTTGCATTTTAATAATTCTTGATATCCTAATAATAAAATGTTTCAGGTACTTGGCTCACTCCACAAGATACTTGTCCCTTTCATTTAAAATGGGAGCATCAACAGTACAAAAAATTATTCAAGAAACGTGTATGATATCGTGGGATTCGCTGGTGCCAACGAATCTTGCAATTCCAGACAACTATGAATTGCAGAGGATTGCGCAAGATTATGAACATATTTGGAATTTATTTTTTCTCATTGCGTATTCGCAGTTGATGACAAGCACATTAAAAAAACCTGTCCGTCCAATTCTGGTGGAAGTTTTTATAATTATAAAGGTACATATTTCGAATCAATTCTTGAACATACTTAATAAATTTTTATTTTTATTAAACAGGAACTTACTTGATCTCTTTTCTGTTTGTGATGCAAATTACACTTTTACTGTAATCGCCATTGGGGCGTATGGTTCTCAAAACGATGGTGGTGTTTGGTGTCATTTGAAATTCGGAAAACTTCTTTTTAATGGTCAATTGGATTTACCCAAAAACCGCTGTTTAAGAAACTCCAATATAAACTTCCCTTACTTTTTCGTTGGTGATGCGTCTTTCCCACTTCGCACAAATCTGATGCGTCCATAACCTAGCAGCTTATTACCACCAGACAGAAAATTTCAACAAGTGCCTTTCAAGAGCAAGGATGACCATTGGAAACACTTTCGGTGTTTTAACCTCACGATGGAGGGTTTTGCTGGGTTCACTCAACATGAGTCCGAAGTCTGCTGAATCCATTGTAAAGGCTACTGTTGTGTTGCACAATTTTGTAAAAATGAGTGATGGAAGCTATTGTCCCCGTGATTATTCGCACTCAATACCTGGAGAAACAGTTGTTAATGGTTTGTGGAGACAAACCACAGCGCCTTTGCCTAGGGCGACTGCATCAAATTAGCACAACGCCTCAAAAGAAGCATTTCAGCTGCGAGACCAATTAAAACATTATTTTTTAAGTAATCCATTAAACCATCAATTGTAATTCTGACAAAAAATAAGAGTAATTATTCGATTAATCAGATTCCTTCTAAATCGAAAAATAAGAATTCTGAATAGCTAGTTATTTTATATGTTTGCTTGAATTTAAAACAAATCAAAGAAACTTCAAGAATAATATTAAAATTTGTTTACTAAAAATATTTGATTAATCAGCTTACTGATAAAACGAATAATTACTCTTATTTTTAATCATAATTCTTAATAATCGATTAAGGGCCACCGGGAGTTTTTCGAAAAAAAAAACACCATTTTAAAACTTTTTTTTTAAGCTCTGTTTTATTTTAGACCAATACTTTTTATACATTGTTAAAGTATAACTATTAAGGATTTATTCCTGACATTTTGGTCCAAAACTATTCGTCGATAAGGTGGAAAAGTGCGATACCGCGAAAGACCTTCAATTTGCGGTGAGCAAGATATCTTGAGACTGGTTGACCTAAGCAAAAATTTTTTTCTGTTTGTCAAAGAGTTATGGAGCGTTTAATCGTTGGTTTTTTTGACAAAATGGCGGGCGTAAAACGAAAATTGTAATTTTTTGTGCATAAAATTGAGGTCGTTTTAAGTTATAAATCTCTTTTGGGCTATTTTGGTGAATTTATTTTATGAAAATTTTTTTATTTTATTAAAAATTCTCCAGTTTTTCCCAACGTTTCGGAAGTTTTTCCTTCCTTCTTCAGAGGATGATTTTTTATTTTTTTTTTTAACGTGAAACAATTAATTTCATACAATAACTTAAATTAACATAATTTTACTTTAAATAATTTTAACATCACAGTTTAAGAGCCGTCTTCTCATCTTACGTATAAAGTTCACCTTAGTTGAAATTCACTTTAAAGTTACCTTAAGCTGTTTTTCGTTTTCTCATGTTGCTTTTAGTGTTACCGCTATGATAAATTTAACGGGAGGTTGAAGCTGGTTGTAAATTTTATAACACAGATAAAATTTTATGTGCTCCCCATTTTGTAAACACAAAACAGCTGTTTGCCAACTTCAAAATAAATTCATTGATATTCCAATAAATAAACAAAATAAATATTCGTAATAAATAATAGGCGTGTGCTTCAAATCAATGCCATAGAAGCCATGTTCGAAGATACGGAAGTGCAGAATACTAGGCCAATAATATTTGAAAAGCGTAAGACTACTTTCGGAAATACAACGACATCGAATTTGTAAAGAGATTTTGATTAGCAAAAGCAACATTTGCAATTGTTTTGGATAAAATCCAAAACATTTTGGATAAAGCGATTGCAAAAGGTTTGCGGTGCATGAGACAATAAAAAAAATATAATTTAAAAATAATTTTTAGGAAAAAACTGTCGCAGCAGAAACCAAGCTTCTCATAACTCTCCGTTTTTATGCTATCGGAAATCTTTTAATCGTAGTTGGTGACTTTGCAGGTGTAAGCGTTGCTACTGCAAGTCGCGTCGTAAAAGAACTTACAATGGCCATAGCACGTTTGGGTAAAGAGTATAAATTTTTCGAATAACTCTGGCTTAGAAGAGACAATGGCAAGCTTTTACAACATTGCACGGTTTCCAAGAGTCATTGGAGCACACACATAAGAATGCAGTCGCCAGGAGAAAACAATGCAGACATTTACCGGAACATGAAAGGGTACTTTACAATTAACGTCCAAGCTGTTGTCAATTCCCAATTAATGTTCCAAGATTTGGTTGCGAAGTGGCCTGGGTCGGCACACGATAGCAATATATTTCGAAACTCCCGTTTAGAGAATAAGCAGTTTGGGAACGGCATCATTCTAGGTGACAGCGAATACAAGCAGTGTAATTGATGACTCTACTGCTAAATCCGTAAACAGAAGTTGAAAAACTTTGCAACGAGTCCCAAATTCGAACTCGAAATACGGTAGAGCGATGCTTTGGAGTGTGGAAACGGCAATTTACGTAGCATGCGGTGTTTTGCACAATATTGCAATACTTGAAAAAGAACCACTTCCTCCAATCGATGATTCAATATTGATGCCAAATGAATTATTTGAAAATGTTGAAGCTACTGCTAATGAGGTTACAAGTAATCTTTATTATTGATACATAATTATTTTTCTAGGTAAGATTTATTGATTGTAGCGTTTTTCATATAAAAAACATAATTTCTAGGTTAGGTTGTAACGTATAGACTTTCGGATCGGACGACTTGTTGCACAATTGGCAACTTAATGATCCCATTAAGTTTTCTACGACCTAATTTAAAAAGTATATATGAAATTAAAAAATAAATAAATTAAAATTTTAAGTTAGTTAAAATTTTTTTAATTTTAATTTTTATCATTTTTCATTTTTTCTAAGTCTTATTTTAGTAACTCATTTCTGAGTCTAATCTGAGTTAGCTGTTCCAAATGCTTCTCCTCTGCTCGCCGATTTTCTTCTTCATACAATTTTCTTTGGCTTATAATGAGCTCTTTTTTAGCATCTTCCAGGCTTCTTCGCTTAACACTTACACATAAACGTTTTGATTTTGGTTGCTGCAAACTTGATGGTTTCCAAGTTTCCCGGTCATGTTGTTTTCGACTAGTAGAAGCTTGTTAGGGTAATTGTTCTAATAAAATAATGGTTAGTATTTTAACAACACAAAAGCCTAAATTTATTATGCTTTTACTTCCTCATTTTCATGCTGCTGCAATCTTAATGGTCTTAATGGTAGAAGGCTTGTCTTGGTGATTGTTCTAATAAAATATTGGTTAATATTTTAACACCACAAAAGTCTCAATTTATTATGCTATTACCTCCTCATGTTCGCTACCAATGTCAATTATTTTTACTGCGTCAGTTACAGCTTTCTCTTCAAACATCTCATCCAGATATTCACATTCCACTGAAAACATTTTAATAACGTTTGAGTTTTGAACAAAACCATTGAAAATCTATTTATACCGTCGTCGCTGTCGAAAATATTTCTCATACCGGTGGCCGAATCGCCGATAAGGATGCAATTCGTTGCGAAATGTTGCTAATCACTCTTTTTGCAGGTCCACCACCAGTACGATAACTTTCGCTCTTTTCAGCGGCCAACTCCACTTTCGCTTTCCTTTCAAGACAGTCGTATTTGTCTCGCAAGGCCTTGCTTTCTCGTGAGGATCCTGTTGTGGCTGTGAAGAGCTCGGCAATCTTGTTCCACGTCTGCTCCTTTTGCTTCCAGGTAACAGTATCAGATTTCTTGTTTTCTATTACATCTCTGTATTCCTCGACTAATTCCACTAACGCCACCTCTTCTTTGACCGTAAAATTGTTACCTCTTCTTCCCTTTCTTTCATCCCCTGTAGCATACAACGTTGTATGAAAGCTTATGTGATTGTGTGCAGATGATAGACAGTGGAAGCACGCATTATTGCCGCCTCTGGCTCGTCGGCAAACGGAGGTGAAATTCTTGCACCTACCATCTTTTTAAAAATTTTGAATTTTGCGTGCTAGGATAAGGAATAAGGTTAGATAGAAACACTATAAAGTAGAGACTAAAAATAAATGTAGACTGCGACTATAGAAAAAAAATCTAAACGTAGAGAAAAAAATATTTGTTGGGCCCTGGTGTTGTAGCCTCAATATTGCCCTTCCAACCATGATCACCGATGTTAGCCTCAAAAATAATATAAAGAAACGATGATCCGAAAAACAATTTCACCACACGTTCACTCAACCATTTCAGCTAGAAATCAAAACCAAATTAAATTATAGCCACATTTTACAAACTTTATTTTTTTTCCACGAATTTACAAACTTGTTTTGTTTTTTTTTTAATACTTTGTTTTTATTTTTTTTTAATTTCCTTAGAAACTCTTATAGATATAAAATGTTTAAAGGCAACAACCTTAATTTAAAAATATATAATTGACAACAAAATAAAAACATCGGTTAAACCAACAAAAGCTGTGATCAACACTTTTCAAAGCTTTAAAAATGTGCTCTCTACATTATTTAAAAAACAAAACCATTCCAAACTCTTCACAAAACCTATCTTTACGCATACTTTATAAGCTCCCAATGAGAGAAAAAATTTAAGTAAGCCTGAGAAAAACTTCGACTATATGTCTGCAAAAATAAAAATAAACAAAATGAAAAAGACTTACACTGCACTATGGGTAAAACGTGGCTATTTTTGGCATAAATTGAACTTTTTTTTGTTTAAAATCTGCTTTCGTTTTTTTGAATTCGTATACTCTAACGGTTATATAAACTTTTTTTTTATAATTTTTATGTTGCACCCTGTTATTTTATGAAAGGAAAAAGTCAGCTGTTTCAAGGTTGCATTATGAACAAAATGCGCGCGAAATTTTTACTAACTGTGATCGTGAGTAAAACACTAATTGTAAACATTGTGAAAATGTTTAAATATGGAAGAAGTTAGACAAGGTATGTAAAACAATTTGTGATATAGTTTAAAAAATAGTTGTGTGTTATTGTCTAGTAATTCAGTGTTTTGTTGGTGTGTTAGTATAGGTCGAAACTAGCAAACATACGTGTGTTGTGTGGAATATAACTTCTGTGTATAGAAAGGTACTTGCAATATTTCTTTTAAAAGTTATTAATCAAACTGTATACAATCAAACATCATTAACACTTTTTGCTTATTTTTGTTCCATTTGGGAAAAAACTTCATTTTGTAGTTTCATACGAGTTTTGTCATTCAACACTGCTTGAAGTTTGGAGCAGCAAAAATCGACAAGCAGATAGTGTAAAAGAATTTATTTTGGAGAACATTAAACAGCAAAACTTATCAGATGAGCAACATCAGTTAATTACAGAAAAAGTCAAGCAATTTATTGCTTTCATAAAATTAAATTTGCCAAAATGCAATTGAATACTTGACCGATTTAAAAAAAAAAAACACTCGCGTTGGCTTGCACCCAATATAACTATTGAAATAAGTGATTGCGGCTTGCCCGGCAATAAACGAGGTCGGAGGCATTTAGACTATACTGATGGAGGGCCTCGTTTGAAGAGAAAGTTAGCATCTGAGCTTGCCGCAGAACAAAAACATTCAACACCTCTTTTATTGCACGCTGCTTCCGGTTCAGTTAAACGAAAAACAAACTGCATTTGTGTTGAAAAAAGCTGTTAGCATCGAGAACAAAACAGGAATCATAAGGAAACTGGAAGGAAGGCTCTTGCTCTGGAATGCAAGAAGAGCATTTAGAAATGTTTTGCTTTTATCTTCCATTTTAAATTTCGATTTAAATATTCTCAAACACTTTTACGTTATATTGATTGCCATCTCTTGTGAATATAAGATTGATACAGAAAAATTCAAAAACTTTTGTGGCCAAACATTCACTATGTATTTTGAAAAGTATTCTTGGTATCCAATGTCTCCAACTGTGTACAAAATTTTGGTACATGGGCACCAAATAATGGATACTTGCAAACTTCTTGTTGGAGTTCTAGGAGAAAATGCATCAGAAGCGAGAAACAAGCTGTATAAAAGCGACAGCAGATCGCATGCAAGGAAATGTAGCCGATTGGATAACATGACGGACGTTTTTAATAGAGCATTGGATTCTTCAGACCCATTAATGTCCACCCAAAGTTTAACAAAACGAAAAAATACCAACAAAAAGAAGAGCCTGCCCAGAGAAGTCATTGCCCTTTTCGAAACACCTGGTATTGACTTTTCAGACAAATTAGAAGGTGATGAAAATGAAAATGAAGCAGAAGACGATGAGGCCGACGAAATTGACAGTTTTGGACTGGAGAATATTGAGTTGGAAGAAGATAATGAAGACGATTAAGTTAGAAAATCTATATTCATATATGGTTTGTAAAATGACAAAGGCATATTAGAATTTGTCTCATATGATTTGTTTTTTTCAGGGATCCGGTTGAGCCAACCTTACTTTAATTCAACTTACCTTTATTCAACTATCTTATTCAATAATTTAAGCTTTAACAAAGTTTCTGGAAAATAAAATAAAATTAAAACTTAAATGGTTTTTCCAAAAAGTGAGATTATGAAATTGTTTTTTTAGTACTGGCCCCTAATGGGTTAATAAAATAAAATATTTTTAGATGCAAACTTACAGATTCTTGAAACAGCTTTCTAGTGATATCTATTTCAAATAACGAAAATAAAAAAGCCGAGGTGCACCCAAGCCGAATTTATGCCAAAACCTGACCTAATGTTTTAATGGGTAGGCGGAAGAAGGCGTGGTCCAAATAAAAAAAAAACAAAAATTCCATTTTGGTGTTAGTTAAATTCGTGAAAAATTTTAAAGGTCTAGCTTTAAAACTACAATTAATGACAGAAATATCGGTATTTTGCCCATAGTGATTACTCGCTTTGTTGCTCCCACGATGAAAGATCTTTCATAGTTCTTGAGAGTTGAGATTTGAGCTGCTTAGATACATTGGAAATGTTTTAGTTTAAATTGTTGTTGCTGTAGTTTTAAGTTTCTTTCATATATTATATTTTTTTTTCTCTCAAATAGCAACATTTCTTTAGCAACATGTTGCAAAACCTCGCCTGCAATGTGTCAATGTATTTCTTTGACAAAGCCACATACTGTATATTTTTAAGCTCAACAAAAAAACAATTTTATGTATTCAACTTACATAGATTTTAACGATAACTTTAAGTAATTTAAGTTTAGATCATTATATTACATTTCATTACATAGATCATTACATTTTTTTCAGTTTTCAAACTTTAAATTCGAATTATGTACTTCTTTTAATCTAAGATTTTACTGTTTATTTTAATGAAATTGCAAAGAAAGAGAATACGCGATTTCAAGCTTTTATTAAGCTTACAAAAAAAATGTGAGCACTTATACTTTGAAAGCGTGTTTTAGTTACACTTAGGCTTATACATATTTTTTTTTTAGCACTAAATTAAAGCTTAAATTAATTTTTTTTTTCTTTTGTTCATGGCCTTCAAATGTGTTGTTAGTGTATGTGTTAATTTCAGATAAGCTTTCGATTTTTCATTGTTATATAAGAAAAATCCTCTTTTGATTATTTAAGGCTTAACTATGCCATTTTATAATAATTTAATATTTATGATAAGCTTCTAGTTCAAAACTTTAACTTTAACACTATGTATATTATTATATTTAATAAGTAGACAACACGTTTTTAATTCTTTTTTCTGTCGGCAACAATAGTTCACTAATTTAAGATTATCAATAATTTAGCTTTAATTTTGTTTTACCAAATTTTTCTTTTCGTTGTAGTTTTGTTTTAATTTTATGTTTTTGTATGTTTGAGTTAATTTTCCGTTGTTAGTTTAGGTTGTTTAACACGATATTTTAAGTAAATTGTTTTACGATGTCTATCACCTATCGTTGCTGGGCAAGACTAATTTTCAATGGTTAGAGGGCCCCGTTACCATGCTCTTCGTCAATGACGCTTACGGAAAGCTTTAGTACAGGCCTTCTATTTGCGAAACCTGATTTATGTAATAGGGAAAAGGTGCCAAAATCTGAAGAGGAGTATTAATTCTCAATTATAGAAAGCAAATTAAAGATAAGCATGTACATATTTATATATTTTTTTTTATATATAAAAACATTTACCCATTTATGGAGTTGGCACCGAGATTTTATTAAATAACCACTTTGTTCACTTTTTTGAGATCTTTTAAATACCTGTTAAATTAAGTTATTATAAGAAAATGAGTGAAGCCGTTGTTCAAAATGCTTACGAATTTCCTTTATTGAGAAGCTTTAATTCACAGGCATGTGAAAAGAGAAAATTGTTGCAATTAACGATTGCTTAATCTTTTAGTGGCTTGCTTAGTTTATTCTATTATAAGAATATTAAAATGAATTCTCTTACATTTAAAAAGAATATATAGCATTAATACTTACAGTATTGAAATTGGCGGAGACTACGAAGTGTTTCCGGTGAGTTCCGATACAGAAAGTATGCGTATGTTAGCCTTTTCAACCAGTAAACTCATAGCGAAAGCTTTTTCTTGAGAAAAAAACCTTTCATAGTCAAATAACATTAACTTTCCAATGCTTAAATGTTCGACTAAAGTCAAAATGGATGACTAAATAACTATAAGATCGTGTGGTGAATAACAATTTTACAACCAGATGGAGCTAGCTACTTTAAAATTAACAATTTAATACTGTATCAATTTAAATACTTTTCTCTATAAGCGCCAGTACATTTGCCCCCCGCCAAAATCAGCTTTTGGGGGGTAAAAAAAACACAAAAGATGATAACGCTTGTAGTAATTGTACAATAAAAGAAAGTCAAATGTTTTCAAAATTATTGCCTTATGTCCTTTGCGTGGTAAGTTCCCGAGACACGTAAGCCTTCTAGCTCATAGTAGCAGTTGCCAAGCTTTCGTTTTACCCTTGCTTTTACAAAAGTTGGAGCTAGCTTTGCATCAAAGCCTTTTCAAAATTGCTCTGCTGAAAATTTCTACGATATACCTCCCGACCTTCATCAAAAGATACTATCCTAGATCTCAAGTTATACTTTCGCTCGTTTCGCTGTTGTTGTTTTCTCATCTGATTCACTGCATTGTTCGGAACTATTTCAAAAGAATATTTTCTATTAAAACTAATTGACCGATCTTCAAGACACTCTAGTTGTCGCAGCAGAGTATACGTAGAACCATTAGTTATCATGTGCTGTCCAAATGCCATAAAATACGGTGAAGTATCAATGGAGGTGTGCATTGCCGAACGCAGCGCACAGCAAATGCGGCTGAGGTGTTCATCCCAGTTTCCTTGGTCAGGCTTAATATAAGCTTTTATGGCCGAAATAACTGATCGACTTACTCGTTCAGATGCATTTGACTGTGGTGAATGCACAGCAGTATAAACATGAGTAACGCCATATTGTTGAATTAGTTTATTAAAAAGGTTTGACTTGAACTGAGATCCATTGTCTGAAACAATTGTCTCAGGTATACCAAAAGCATGAAAGAGATCTTCCTCTATATACTTTGTCACTACGTCAGCTGAAAATTTTTTTACGGGCTTTAAAAAAAAAAAATTTAAGAAAATGGTCTAAAGTAATGAAAATTCCAATATGTCCAGATCGAGAACGGGGATATGATCTGGATATGGAAAAACCTATGAGTTTCGGAAGTTTTGCCCATGGGTGGTCGCCTAATAAAGTTTTTGGAATTTGTGCATTTGCATATCTCACAAGAATTTATATAAGTTTTAACGTCAGAAACTAGTCCGGGCCAAAAGTAAACGCGACGAATTCGTTCAAGCGTTTTATTAATACCGCCACGTGCCGATAGGTGACTGTCATGAGCTTTCTCAAGAATTTCGCTAACCATAATTTTGGGTATCCAAAGCTTCCATGCTAAATCGTCTTGGAGCTGTTCCCCGGTTGCATGCTCGGAACGTGTGTAAATGAAATTATCAATAACCTTTACATCAGGAGTTTTGTTCTCGTTAGCCTTAACTTTGTTTCTGAGGTCGTTGTACTCATTGGATTGAAAATGTGGAGAGCTTTAATCCACAAAAACTCCACTACCACTATCTATTGCTGAGAGGTCTTCTGTGTTGACTCTGGAAAGCGCATCCGGGACCACGTTTTGGTTACCACGTCGATGCTGTATCTTAAAAGAGAAGCCTTGAAGTTTTAAAGCCCATCTAGCCAACCGCGAGTTCAAATCTGTTTGAGACATGAGCCACTTTAATGACGCGTGATCCGTTATCACCGTGAACTCATGTCCTTCCACATACGCTCTAAACTTTTTATGCTCGATATCGCTGCTAAGCATTCCTGTTCGGTCACTGAGTAATTGCGTTGGGCCTGATTGTGTTTCTTTGGCATAAATGCCACAAGAAACTCTTCACCCTTCTCATTTACCTGAACCAAGACGCTACCTATGCCGGTTTTGCTGGCACCACAGTGTATGAAGAACGGCTGTGAGAAGTCGGGACTATGCAAAACAGGTGCGGTGGTTAGAATGGTCTTTAATTCCTCAAAAGCTTTTTGGGCCTTGTCGTTCCAGGCGAATTTTCTATTATTTTTTAATAAATCGGTAAGGGGCGTAGTAACAGAAGCGTAGTCTCTACTTACGATACCATCCAGACATTCCCAGAAAACGTCGCAGCTGTCGAACTGACCGTGGAGTCGGAAACTCAGCAATTGCTGATACCTTTTCTGGATCTGTGCGAATGACACCATTACCTACCAAATGACCTAAATATTTGACTTCTTCTAAACAAAACTTGCTTTCTTCGATGTTAATGGTTAGTCCTGAGGATCTGAGATGTGTGGCTACCTCTCGAAGAACGTCAATATGTCTTTCGAAACTATCAGAGACTATCAGCAAATCATCTAAGTAAATGAAGACTTCAGTTCTTAGATGTGCTGGTATCACTTTATCCATAAGACGTGACATACTTTGAGGCGCGTTGCACAGTCCAAACGGCATAACTTTGAAATGGTACAAAGGCCTACCAGGTACCGTAAATGCCGTTTTTTCCCTAGATGAATCATCCAAAGGTATCTGCCAAAATGCGTCTTTCAGGTCTAAGCTCGTGATAAACTCAGCCTTGGGCAGCCAGCTTAGAATGCCGTCTATATTGGGCAATTGATACGCATCCTTAATTGTAACTTCATTCAATTTCCTACTATCAAGGCACAATCTTACTTTACCTGGTTTGCGTACCAGGACAATTGGTGATGACCACGCACTCTCGGATTCCTCAATGATACCCAACTGCAACATCCTGTCCACTTCAGCCTAAATTAGTTTTCGATAGCCGGTGAGACAGGGAAGTGCCTTTGTTTGATTGGCTTGCTATCGCCACCATCAATATGAGGTGTTATCAATGAGGTTTTTCCAAGGCCTTCCTTGGCAAAAGAAGGAAAAATATTAATCACACTTTACAGCTGATTTTGATCATCAGTATTGAAAACACACAATGACGATATGTTCGGAAAATTAATTGTGGTGCAATTATAATTGAGACTAGTTGGCAAAAGATTAAATTCCGTCCAAAAATCGATATCCAAATAAAGATCCTGTGAGTCTCTCACATATTATAAATATTGTAATTTATATAGACATTCCGCGAAAAACGATCTCAGTTTCCACAAAACCTACTATTCTCTGTGATCTTCCATCGGCTGTGCGAACAAAAGATTTTATTGTTTTAAAATCGGTATTGGTTTTTAAAAATTCAATTGCTGTTTGCGAGCCAATGCAACTTACGGTTGCACCTGTGTCTAATAAGCCGACCATTGGTTTGTTAAACAAGGTAGCTTCTGCATACGAACGAATATCCTGCGGTTTATTAAATACTGAACTTATAAAATTTTTCCGATTCGCTCGAACTTTCTGCCAAAAGGCGCGTATTCTCAATTTTGATCGGGAATTCGATTTTACTGGAGAAGAATCGCCAAAAATTCGATTTCGTGCTTGGTTATATTCTGTTAAACGAACATGGTAGGGTTTAATAGGTCTATGTAAGGGTTCAGGCAAGTTTACAGATATTTTGTTTTTAAGGACTTGAGGTACTGAAGAGTTGGTGAGCTTTATTCTGTGTTGGTTGACTGTGATTTGCAGAGGTTCGGTAGTATTGGTTTGCGTGCACTTTTCAGTGCACTCGATTGTGAGTTTTTTGAACCTGAACAATTTTTACAATTCGGTTTATACATGTTAGGTGTTCCATAGCCGTAGCAAAATATATTCCTATCAGACACGCAGTCTTGGTAGCGATGTCCGGCTTTTCTACAGTTCCAACAACTTAAAGAAATCGCTGAAATTTCGAATTCGTTTTCGACATCAAGATCATCGTCACACGTAACATTCGCCTCAACCGCAGAAACATGTCTACGTAATACGTTTGGTTTAGCATAGTGTTGCTTTCGCGAAATTTCTTGCATGAAAAATTCTCTTCTTCTGCAAATATCCCTCAGATGCGAAACAGAGCAAATTCGCAAATTTAAAATTTCATGTTGAATTTCGGGAAGCAAATTCCGTCTCAAAATTTTAATCAGCGAACGCTCTGGCAAATGCTGATCTAACCGATCAGTGAGTTGCAGGATTGACTCATAAAATTAATCGAAACTTTCAGTTGGTTTCTGCTTCCGGACCCGTAGTCTACATCAGTATGCGAGTCTTTATATTGGTATCTGAGTGAGGTACACAAGTCAGGCCATCGAATGTTTTTAACCGATTTGTGATACCTCCAGAACCAATTACTAGCCTTACCATCGAAAAGCGTACTTGCATTGCGGCATAAAATCTCAAAATTACCACATAGAGTTTGGTGAGTTAGCGCCTCTACACGGTAAATAAAATTGTTAACAGGTAAACAATCTGCACCACCAGTGAATTTTAATTTCCAGTTCGATATTATTTGTCCAACTTTTTCTGGTCGGAATAAATCGCTAGAATCATGTGCATAACGAGATGCAGAAGAATTTAGTTCGACGTTTTCCATCCGGTGGTTGCTACTGTGGCCACGGTTTTCCGCTAGAGGTATGCCTAGTATCTCTTCGAGTGATTGAACAGATTGAACAGTATCAGGTTGCATGATCGGGTTTTGAGAACTATGTTGTTGGTTATTGTTAAGCGGAGGTTGAGATTGACACGAATTTCCAACATTAAGCCGACTAAAACCTGTTTCAATGGTTGTCTCTATTAGGCGAGTCAATTGTTGACTTAGAGCAGACACCATTTCTGCCTGTTGAGCTCCAACGGCGGCAGTTACTATATTATGAATGCTCATAGTTCTTTGGGAAGGAGACGAAGTAGTGCCTGTTTCCGGAACTGCCTGTACCTTTTCTGGAGGTACAGTTTTATCCAGATTTGGATTGTTGGCTGCAGAAGCAGTTTGCAGTCGTGTTTGGGTCTTGGCAGGTTGTTCCGCCTTCTTTGGGGGAGTTGGCGATTTGGTGTTTCGTGGAGCTGAAGTGCATTGAGTTCCACACACCGGACAAGTATTGCTCGTTAGAACATGTCGGGAAATGCAAGCTTTATGAAATGTTATAGTTACGGGTTGTTTTTAGGAGTTGAGCGCGAACACTTATAGGGTTGTTGCATATATTGCAAGGCTGAACACTCATATCCCCTGTGGACAAGTCCTCGGTACTTCTACGCACCGACATGATTCGGAAAAAAATTAAAAAACAAATGCATCGAATCAATAAGAAAATATTATGAGGTTAAAATAACAACATATTTGGATCCGTCAAAGTAAATTCTTTCTTAAAACTCGATAAATTAAAGAAAATATAAATAATTAAAAAAATAAGTATACATAAAAAAACTATAAATATAAAAAATATGTGAAAATTTTGCGAAGATCGACATAGTATTATTATAAAATTTAAATTCAATTATGAATGGTATTAAAGTTTTAATATTTTTTTTTTTTATAAAAATAAAATGGTAAGCAATTATAATTTTAAAAAAATTACTTGACAAAATATGTCCTCAACATCATAAGCTTAATTAGCAAAAAAAAAAAATTAAAACCAAAAAAATTAAAACAAAAAACAAAAGTTATAGTACTACATAAATCAAAGCTTCAGGTAAGTAAATCTAAATTTCGTTCGACAAAAATGAGAGTTGCAAAAATGATAAATTCGAAATATAAAGAGGGTTGTTTAATTAAATCGATTACTGGTTGTAACCGTCAACGAGAAAAATAAAAAAAATAATACAAAAAATCAAAGTTCTTCGTGTACCAAAAATCTTTATAACATGAGTCTGATTTCTAGCGATTTAGTTGTGGAAGGTGGTGAACGTTTAGATAAATTTTTAACAGTGCGACAAAAAGAAGATTTATACAAACCATAACAAAAAAAAATAGAAAGCTGATATCGCTGGCTTAAAGATATATGAATGTTCAAATCTTTCTAATAATTCCAAACGAAATAAATAAGAAGAGAGAATCTATACGAATGCTGCGGTCAGAACTAATTAGTTAAGTCAAGAATCTGTATTTCCAGCAAGCATTGCAAAGAAATGCTAAATTCAGAAAAGTCTTCGTAGTATAAGTACTTTGTTCTACAGTGGTTATATACTGAGCAATTGTTGCTGACGCATATAATTTCCCCGTAGTAATACGAAACCACTTCACTTCCGAATATATTAACAAACCCTATTTGTATGTAATATAATTGAAAAATTTGTTTTAAAAAGGTAAAAAGGTGTTAAAAAATTAAAAGAAAAGGAAAACAGTAGAGTCCAGAAGAATACTAGAGCCACACATGATATGGAATTTAACAAATGAATGTTCACAAAAGCTGTTAATTTTATGAATTGTTTAATAAGCGTGGGCCCCACGTTGGGCGCCAAAAATTCTTACTTTATATCTGTAGCATACAATGTTGCATGAAAATCTATGTGATTGTTTGTACAGATGATAGACAGCGGAAGCACGCATTATTTCCGCCTCTGGCTCGTCGGCAAACGGGGGTGAAATTCTTGCACCTACCATCTGTTGGCTACTAATGACTACGTGATTGTAAAAATTTTGAATTTTGCGTGCTAGGATAAGGAATAAGGTTAGATAGAAACACTATAAAGGATAGAATAAAAATAAATGTAGAGACTGCGACTATAGAAAAAAAAATCTAAACGTAGAGAAAAAAATAATTGTTGGGCCCTGGTGTTGTAGCTTCAATATTGCCCTTCCAACCATGATCACCGATGTTAGCCTCAAAAATAATATAAAGAAACGATAATCCCAAAAACAATTTCACCACACGTTCACTCAACCATTTCAGCTCGAAATCAAGACCAAATTAAATTATAGCCACATTTTACAAACTTTATTTTTTTTTCACGAATTAACAAACCTGGGGAAATACATATATAGATATTTGATTGCTATACCATAATTGTTTTTTTTATACTTAATTCTTAAAAAGTACAAGTTCATTTTATCGACATTTTCTTGTTTTGTTTTTTTTTTAATACTTTGTTTTTATTTTTTTTTTTAATTTCCTTAGAAACTCTTATAGATATAAAATGTTTAAAGGCAACAACCTTAATTTAACGATATATAATTGACAACAAAATAAAAACATCGGTTAAACCAACAAGAGCTGTGATCAACACTTTTCAAAGCTTTAAAAATTTGCTCACTACATTATTTAAAAAAAAAAAATATTCCAAACTCTTCATAAAACCTATCTTTACGCATACTTTATAAACTCCCAATGAGAGAAAAACATTTAAGTAAGCCTGAGAAAAACTTCGACTATATGTCTGCAAAAATAAAAATAAACAAAATGAAAAAGCCTTACATTGCGCGTTGTTGCTCCCACGATGAAAGATCTTTCATAGCTCTTGAGAGTTGAGATTTGAGCTGCTTAGATACATTGGAAATGTTTTAATTTAAATTGTTGTTGCTGTAGTTTTAAGTTTCTTTCATATATTATTCTTTTTTGTTTCTCTCAAATAGCAACATTATTTCTTTAGCAACATGTTGCAAATACTCCCCTGCAATACCGTATATTTTTAAGCTCAACAAAAAAACAATTTTATGTATTTAACTTACATAGATTTTTAATTTAATTTAATGAAATGGCAAAGAAAGAGAGTACGCGATTTCAAGCTTTTATTAAGCTTACAAAAAAAATGTGAGCACTTAAACTTTGAAAGCGTGTTTTAGTTACACTTAGGCTTATACATATTTTTTTTTTTAGCACTAAACTTAAGCTTAAATAAAATTTTTTTTTCTTTTGTTGTTCATGGCCTTCAAATGTGTTGTTAGTGTATGTGTTAATTTCAGATAAGCTTTCATTTTTCATTGTTATATAAGAAAAATCCTCTTTTGATTATTTCAGGCTTAACTATGCCATTTTATAATAATTTAATATTTATGATAAGCTTCTAGTTCAAAACTTTAACTTTAACACTATTATTATATTTAATAAGTAGACAACACGTTTTTAATTCTTTTTTCTGTCGGCAACAATTGTTCACTAATTTAAGATTATCAATAATTTAGCTTAAATTTTGTTTTACCAAATTTTTCTTTTTTTTTGCATTTTTGTTTTAATTTTATGTTTTTGTATGTTTGAGTTAATTTTCCGTTGTTAGTTTAGGTTGTTTAACACGATATTTTAAGTAAATTGTTTTACGATGTCTATCACCTATCGTTGCTGGGCAAGACTAATTTTCGATGGTTAGAGTTCTCCGTTACCATGCTCTTAGTCAATGACGCTTACTGAAAGCTTTAGTACAAACCTTCTATTTGCGAAAACTGATTTATGTATTAGGGAAAAGGTGCCAAAATCTGGAGAGGAATATTATTTCTCAATTATTAAAGCAAATTAAAGATAAGTATGTATAACTAACTTATATAGCTAACTTTGCCTTTTCACCGAAAATTATGCACGCGCATCCGCTCCAAATAATTTTTGCAGCGTAAGCGTCTGCCTTCCGCTTAAGTACGAAATTGCTGAAGCTACAAAAAAATGCTTACTCCGTTTTCACGAAAACCTAAACATAAAACAACACCAACGAGAACAACAATAGCAACAGCAATAATAGCAGAGGTAACAAATAAAAAACAACAAAAACAACAACAAGAGCAACAGCAACAATAACAGGAATAACTGTAGCAGCGGGTTAGTTTAAGCTGTAGGTTATTTTTTTAAGTTAGTTCTAAATTTGTATTAAATGAAAACAGTTGAGCATAGTTCAAAATAAAGCTCCGAATCGGAATAAAAACTCATTTTGTTTTATTAAAAAATGATTATCATAACTGGCGCCCAACGTGGGGCCACTAAGAATTTTCTTTGTTTGTGTGAAAAAAGAAAGGAAAAAAAACAGTGGCTGTGAGCTCGAACTCACAATTAAGAAATTGAAAAATTATCAACTCAACAAAAATAGTGTGTGGAAAACATATAAGGAAAATTTCTTCATAGAAGAATTCGAATTGAAAAATTATTAACTCAACAAAAATTGTGTGTGGAAAATATATAAGAAAAATTTCTTCATAGAAGAATTCGAATTGAAAAATTACTAACTCAACAAAAATTGTGTGTGGAAAACATATAAGAAAAATTTCTTCATAGAAGAATTCGAATAAAAAATTATTAACCCAACAAAAATTGTGTGTGGAAAACATATAAGGAAAATTTCTTCATAGAAGAATTCGAATTGAAAAATTATTAACTCAACAAAAATTGTGTGTGGAAAACATATAAGGAAAATTTCTTCATAGAAGAATTCGAATAAAAAATTATTAACCCAACAAAAATTGTGTGTGGAAAACATATAAGGAAAATTTCTTCATAGAAGAATTCGAATTGAAAAATTATTAACTCAACAAAAATTGTGTGTGGAAAACATATAAGGAAAATTTCTTCATAGAAGAATTCGAATTGAAAAATTATTAACTCAACAAAAATTGTGTGTGGAAAACATATAAGAAAATTTCTTCATAGAAGAATTCGAATAAAAAATTATTAACTCAACAAAAATTGTGTGTGGAAAACAAATAGGAAAATTTCTTCATAGAAGAATTCGAATTAAAAAATTATTAACTCAGCAAAATTTGTGTGTGGAAACTATAAGAAAAAATTTCATAGAAGAAACCCAAATGCTTATTCGTGAAAAAAGTATTTAAAGAAATTGTTCCAGTATTTGGAAAGAAACAGATGAAAACATTTTTTGTGAGAAAATAAAAAACACTTCAAATTTAAAAAAAAAAAACTTACCACCAATATTGGAGAAGAAGATGATGAAGCTGCTTGTATTGTAAGATTATTTCGTATTTTTTCTAAATATTAAAATTGTAACGAATTTAAATTCTTTAGCCTAAAAAAATCAACATAATACATAAATATTAAAATTGTAACACATTAAAATTTATTATAAAATCAATATTATACATTACACTTATACCACTTTTAATTTTATACTACACTCAATTAATTAACAATCTATAATGGACGCACAAACACTACAAGCGTTGTTAAACACTGCTATTGCAGCGGCAACAAGACAGGTGAAACAGGACTTTCAAACAACAGTTGACGAACTGACATCCAGACTTGCACGAATAGAATCTCCCACGCAGGTTGAAGAATACAAGGAAATAATTATCGACCCAGGGGCAACGGCTTGCGGGGAATCGTTAGATTTGATTAAATCCTTGCCCGAGTTCAACGGAGAATAGGTACGGTACATTTCATGGCAACAGGCCGCGTTCACAGCATACAAGCTATTTGAGCCATTTGATGGTTCGTCAAAGTATTACCAAGCTGTAGCTATAATCCGTTATAAAATTACCGGATTTACCGACTTGGTTCTTTCGTCGTTTAATACGGTGCTCAATTTTAGGGCTATTATTGCTCGATCAGACTTCACATCTGCTGACAAAAAACCAGTTCACATTTTGGAACAGGAAATGTCTACTCTACGGCAGGGAGGTCAAACTATCTGTCAGTTTTATGATGAAGTTGAGCGTAAGCTTACGCTCATAGTCAACAAAGTGATTATGACACACGATAGTGACAAAGGCCTCATTCATTCTCTTTGCGCAAAATACAGACAAGATGCGCTTAGAACATTTATATCTGGGTTGCGGAAGCCAATGTGCAACATCTTGTTTTCGTCCAAACCAACGCCAAAATCTGAAGAGGAGTATTAATTCTCAATTATAGAAAGCAAATTAAAGATAAGCATGTACATATTTATATATTTTTTTTTATATATAAAAACATTTACCCATTTATGGAGTTGGCACCGAGATTTTATTAAATAACCACTTTGTTCACTTTTTTGAGATCTTTTAAATACCTGTTAAATTAAGTTATTATAAGAAAATGAGTGAAGCTGTTGTTCAAAATGCTTACGAATTTCCTTTATTGAGAAGCTTTAATTCACAGGCATGTGAAAAGAGAAAATTGTTGCAATTAACGATTGCTTAATCTTTTAGTGGCTTGCTTAGTTTATTCTATTATAAGAATATTAAAATGAATTCTCTTACATTTAAAAAGAATATATAGCATTAATACTTACAGTATTGAAATTGGCGGAGACTACGAAGTGTTTCCGGTGAGTTCTGATACAGAAAGTATGCGTATGTTAGCCTTTTCAACCAGTAAACTCATAGCGAAAGCTTTTTCTTGAGAAAAAAACCTTTCATAGTCAAATAACATTAACTTTCCAATGCTTAAATGTTCGACTAAAGTCAAAATGGATGACTAAATAACTATAAGATCGTGTGGTGAATAACAATTTTACAACCAGATGGAGCTAGCTACTTTAAAATTAACAATTTAATACTGTATCAATTTAAATACTTTTCTCTATAAGCGCCAGTACATTTGCCCCCCGCCAAAATCAGCTTTTGGGGGGTAAAAAAAACACAAAAGATGATAACGCTTGTAGTAATTGTACAATAAAAGAAAGTCAAATGTTTTCAAAATTATTGCCTTATGTCCTTTGCGTGGTAAGTTCCCGAGACACGTAAGCCTTCTAGCTCATAGTAGCAGTTGCCAAGCTTTCGTTTTACCCTTGCTTTTACAAAAGTTGGAGCTAGCTTTGCATCAAAGCCTTTTCAAAATTGCTCTGCTGAAAATTTCTACGATATACCTCCCGACCTTCATCAAAAGATACTATCCTAGATCTCAAGTTATACTTTCGCTCGTTTCGCTGTTGTTGTTTTCTCATCTGATTCACTGCATTGTTCGGAACTATTTCAAAAGAATATTTTCTATTAAAACTAATTGACCGATCTTCAAGACACTCTAGTTGTCGCAGCAGAGTATACGTAGAACCATTAGTTATCATGTGCTGTCCAAATGCCATAAAATACGGTGAAGTATCAATGGAGGTGTGCATTGCCGAACGCAGCGCACAGCAAATGCGGCTGAGGTGTTCATCCCAGTTTCCTTGGTCAGGCTTAATATAAGCTTTTATGGCCGAAATAACTGATCGACTTACTCGTTCAGATGCATTTGACTGTGGTGAATGCACAGCAGTATAAACATGAGTAACGCCATATTGTTGAATTAGTTTATTAAAAAGGTTTGACTTGAACTGAGATCCATTGTCTGAAACAATTGTCTCAGGTATACCAAAAGCATGAAAGAGATCTTCCTCTATATACTTTGTCACTACGTCAGCTGAAAATTTTTTTACGGGCTTTAAAAAAGAAAATTTAAGAAAATGGTCTAAAGTAATGAAAATTCCAATATGTCCAGATCGAGAACGGGGATATGATCTGGATATGGAAAAACCTATGAGTTTCGGAAGTTTTGCCCATGGGTGGTCGCCTAATAAAGTTTGGGGAATTTGTGCATTTGCATATCTCACAAGAATTTATATAAGTTTTAACGTCAGAAACTAGTCCGGGCCAAAAGTAAACGCGACGAATTCGTTCAAGCGTTTTATTAATACCGCCACGTGCCGATAGGTGACTGTCATGAGCTTTCTCAAGAATTTCGCTAACCATAATTTTGGGTATCCAAAGCTTCCATGCTAAATCGTCTTGGAGCTGTTCCCCGGTTGCATGCTCGGAACGTGTGTAAATGAAATTATCAATAACCTTTACATCAGGAGTTTTGTTCTCGTTAGCCTTAACTTTGTTTCTGAGGTCGTTGTACTCATTGGATTGAAAATGTGGAGAGCTTTAATCCACAAAAACTCCACTACCACTATCTATTGCTGAGAGGTCTTCTGTGTTGACTCTGGAAAGCGCATCCGGGACCACGTTTTGGTTACCACGTCGATGCTGTATCTTAAAAGAGAAGCCTTGAAGTTTTAAAGCCCATCTAGCCAACCGCGAGTTCAAATCTGTTTGAGACATGAGCCACTTTAATGACGCGTGATCCGTTATCACCGTGAACTCATGTCCTTCCACATACGCTCTAAACTTTTTATGCTCGATATCGCTGCTAAGCATTCCTGTTCGGTCACTGAGTAATTGCGTTGGGCCTGATTGTGTTTCTTTGGCATAAATGCCACAAGAAACTCTTCACCCTTCTCATTTACCTGAACCAAGACGCTACCTATGCCGGTTTTGCTGGCACCACAGTGTATGAAGAACGGCTGTGAGAAGTCGGGACTATGCAAAACAGGTGCGGTGGTTAGAATGGTCTTTAATTCCTCAAAAGCTTTTTGGGCCTTGTCGTTCCAGGCGAATTTTCTATTATTTTTTAATAAATCGGTAAGGAGCGTAGTAACAGAAGCGTAGTCTCTACTTACGATACCATCCAGACATTCCCAGAAAACGTCGCAGCTGTCGAACTGACCGTGGAGTCGGAAACTCAGCAATTGCTGATACCTTTTCTGGATCTGTGCGAATGACACCATTACCTACCAAATGACCTAAATATTTGACTTCTTCTAAACAAAACTTGCTTTCTTCGATGTTAATGGTTAGTCCTGAGGATCTGAGATGTGTGGCTACCTCTCGAAGAACGTCAATATGTCTTTCGAAACTATCAGAGACTATCAGCAAATCATCTAAGTAAATGAAGACTTCAGTTCTTAGATGTGCTGGTATCACTTTATCCATAAGACGTGACATACTTTGAGGCGCGTTGCACAGTCCAAACGGCATAACTTTGAAATGGTACAAAGGCCTACCAGGTACCGTAAATGCCGTTTTTTCCCTAGATGAATCATCCAAAGGTATCTGCCAAAATGCGTCTTTCAGGTCTAAGCTCGTGATAAACTCAGCCTTGGGCAGCCTGCTTAGAATGCCGTCTATATTGGGCAATTGATACGCATCCTTAATTGTAACTTCATTCAATTTCCTACTATCAAGGCACAATCTTACTTTACCTGGTTTGCGTACCAGGACAATTGGTGATGACCACGCACTCTCGGATTCCTCAATGATACCCAACTGCAACATCCTGTCCACTTCAGCCTAAATTAGTTTTCGATAGCCGGTGAGACAGGGAAGTGCCTTTGTTTGATTGGCTTGCTATCGCCAACATCAATATGAGGTGTTATCAATGAGGTTTTTCCAAGGCCTTCCTTGGCAAAAGAAGGAAAAATATTAATCACACTTTGCAGCTGATTTTGATCATCAGTATTGAAAACACGCAATGACGATATGTTCGGAATATTAATTGTGGTGCAATTATAATTGAGACTAGTTGGCAAAAGATTAAATTCCGTCCAAAAATCGATATCCAAATAAAGATCCTGTGAGTCTCTCACATATTATAAATATTGTAATTTATATAGACATTCCGCGAAAAACGATCTCAGTTTCCACAAAACCTACTATTCTCTGTGATCTTCCATCGGCTGTGCGAACAAAAGATTTTATTGTTTTAAAATCGGTATTGGTTTTTAAAAATTCAATTGCTGTTTGCGAGCCAATGCAACTTACGGTTGCACCTGTGTCTAATAAGCCGACCATTGGTTTGTTAAACAAGGTAGCTTCTGCATACGAACGAATATCCTGCGGTTTATTAAATACTGAACTTATAAAATTTTTCCGATTCGCTCGAACTTTCTGCCAAAAGGCGCGTATTCTCAATTTTGATCGGGAATTCGATTTTACTGGAGAAGAATCGCCAAAAATTCGATTTCGTGCTTGGTTATATTCTGTTAAACGAACATGGTAGGGTTTAATAGGTCTATGTAAGGGTTCAGGCAAGTTTACAGATATTTTGTTTTTAAGGACTTGAGGTACTGAAGAGTTGGTGAGCTTTATTCTGTGTTGGTTGACTGTGATTTGCAGAGGTTCGGTAGTATTGGTTTGCGTGCACTTTTCAGTGCACTCGATTGTGAGTTTTTTGAACCTGAACAATTTTTACAATTCGGTTTATACATGTTAGGTGTTCCATAGCCGTAGCAAAATATATTCCTATCAGACACGCAGTCTTGGTAGCGATGTCCGGCTTTTCTACAGTTCCAACAACTTAAAGAAATCGCTGAAATTTCGAATTCGTTTTCGACATCAAGATCATCGTCACACGTAACATTCGCCTCAACCGCAGAAACATGTCTACGTAATACGTTTGGTTTAGCATAGTGTTGCTTTCGCGAAATTTCTTGCATGAA
This sequence comes from Coremacera marginata, assembly GCA_914767935.1. NCBI lineage: Eukaryota > Metazoa > Arthropoda > Insecta > Diptera > Sciomyzidae > Coremacera > Coremacera marginata. Next base: position 111,295,271 of record OU612045.1, read on the forward strand.
AAATTCTCTTCTTCTGCAAATATCCCTCAGATGCGAAACAGAGCAAATTCGCAAATTTAAAATTTCATGTTGAATTTCGGGAAGCAAATTCCGTCTCAAAATTTTAATCAGCGAACGCTCTGGCAAATGCTGATCTAACCGATCAGTGAGTTGCAGGATTGACTCATAAAATTAATCGAAACTTTCAGTTGGTTTCTGCTTCCGGACCCGTAGTCTACATCAGTATGCGAGTCTTTATATTGGTATCTGAGTGAGGTACACAAGTCAGGCCATCGAATGTTTTTAACCGATTTGTGATACCTCCAGAACCAATCACTAGCCTTACCATCGAAAAGCGTACTTGCATTGCGGCATAAAATCTCAAAATTACCACATAGAGTTTGGTGAGTTAGCGCCTCTACACGGTAAATAAAATTGTTAACAGGTAAACAATCTGCACCACCAGTGAATTTTAATTTCCAGTTCGATATTATTTGTCCAACTTTTTCTGGTCGGAATAAATCGCTAGAATCATGTGCATAACGAGATGCAGAAGAATTTAGTTCGACGTTTTCCATCCGGTGGTTGCTACTGTGGCCACGGTTTTCCGCTAGAGGTATGCCTAGTATCTCTTCGAGTGATTGAACAGATTGAACAGTATCAGGTTGCATGATCGGGTTTTGAGAACTATGTTGTTGGTTATTGTTAAGCGGAGGTTGAGATTGACACGAATTTCCAACATTAAGCCGACTAAAACCTGTTTCAATGGTTGTCTCTATTAGGCGAGTCAATTGTTGACTTAGAGCAGACACCATTTCTGCCTGTTGAGCTCCAACGGCAGCAGTTACTATATTATGAATGCTCATAGTTCTTTGGGAAGGAGACGAAGTAGTGCCTGTTTCCGGAACTGCCTGTACCTTTTCTGGAGGTACAGTTTTATCCAGATTTGGATTGTTGGCTGCAGAAGCAGTTTGCAGTCGTGTTTGGGTCTTGGCAGGTTGTTCCGCCTTCTTTGGGGGAGTTGGCGATTTGGTGTTTCGTGGAGCTGAAGTGCATTGGGTTCCACACACCGGACAAGTATTGCTCGTTAGAACATGTCGGGAAATGCAAGATTTATGAAATGTTATAGTTACGGGTTGTTTTTAGGAGTTGAGCGCGAACACTTATAGGGTTGTTGCATATATTGCAAGGCTGAACACTCATATCCCCTGTGGACAAGTCCTCGGTACTTCTACGCACCGACATGATTCGGAAAAAAATTAAAAAACAAATGCATCGAATCAATAAGAAAATATTATGAGGTTAAAATAACAACATATTTGGATCCGTCAAAGTAAATTCTTTCTTAAAACTCGATAAATTAAAGAAAATATAAATAATTAAAAAAATAAGTATACATAAAAAAACTATAAATATAAAAAATATGTGAAAATTTTGCGAAGATCGACATAGTATTATTATAAAATTTAAATTCAATTATGAATGGTATTAAAGTTTTAATATTTTTTTTTTTATAAAAATAAAATGGTAAGCAATTATAATTTTAAAAAAATTACTTGACAAAATATGTCCTCAACATCATAAGCTTAATTAGCAAAAAAAAAAAAATTAAAACCAAAAAAATTAAAACAAAAAACAAAAGTTATAGTACTACATAAATCAAAGCTTCAGGTAAGTAAATCTAAATTTCGTTCGACAAAAATGAGAGTTGCAAAAATGATAAATTCGAAATATAAAGAGGGTTGTTTAATTAAATCGATTACTGGTTGTAACCGTCAACGAGAAAAATAAAAAAAATAATACAAAAAATCAAAGTTCTTCGTGTACCAAAAATCTTTATAACATGAGTCTGATTTCTAGCGATTTAGTTGTGGAAGGTGGTGAACGTTTAGATAAATTTTTAACAGTGCGACAAAAAGAAGATTTATACAAACCATAACAAAAAAAATAGAAAGCTGATATCGCTGGCTTAAAGATATATGAATGTTCAAATCTTTCTAATAATTCCAAACGAAATAAATAAGAAGAGAGAATCTATACGAATGCTGCGGTCAGAACTAATTAGTTAAGTCAAGAATCTGTATTTCCAGCAAGCATTGCAAAGAAATGCTAAATTCAGAAAAGTCTTCGTAGTATAAGTACTTTGTTCTACAGTGGTTATATACTGAGCAATTGTTGCTGACGCATATAATTTCCCCGTAGTAATACGAAACCACTTCACTTCCGAATATATTAACAAACCCTATTTGTATGTAATATAATTGAAAAATTTGTTTTAAAAAGGTAAAAAGGTGTTAAAAAATTAAAAGAAAAGGAAAACAGTAGAGTCCAGAAGAATACTAGAGCCACACATGATATGGAATTTAACAAATGAATGTTCACAAAAGCTGTTAATTTTATGAATTGTTTAATAAGCGTGGGCCCCACGTTGGGCGCCAAAAATTCTTACTTTATATCTGTAGCATACAATGTTGCATGAAAATCTATGTGATTGTTTGTACAGATGATAGACAGCGGAAGCACGCATTATTTCCGCCTCTGGCTCGTCGGCAAACGGGGGTGAAATTCTTGCACCTACCATCTGTTGGCTACTAATGACTACGTGATTGTAAAAATTTTGAATTTTGCGTGCTAGGATAAGGAATAAGGTTAGATAGAAACACTATAAAGGATAGAATAAAAATAAATGTAGAGACTGCGACTATAGAAAAAAAAATCTAAACGTAGAGAAAAAAATAATTGTTGGGCCCTGGTGTTGTAGCTTCAATATTGCCCTTCCAACCATGATCACCGATGTTAGCCTCAAAAATAATATAAAGAAACGATAATCCCAAAAACAATTTCACCACACGTTCACTCAACCATTTCAGCTCGAAATCAAGACCAAATTAAATTATAGCCACATTTTATAAACTTTATTTTTTTTTCACGAATTTACAAACCTGGGGAAATACATATATAGATATTTGATTGCTATACCATAATTGTTTTTTTTATACTTAATTCTTAAAAAGTACAAGTTCATTTTATCGACATTTTCTTGTTTTGTTTTTTTTTTTAATACTTTGTTTTTATTTTTTTTTTTTAATTTCCTTAGAAACTCTTATAGATATAAAATGTTTAAAGGCAACAACCTTAATTTAACGATATATAATTGACAACAAAATAAAAACATCGGTTAAACCAACAAGAGCTGTGATCAACACTTTTCAAAGCTTTAAAAATTTGCTCACTACATTATTTAAAAAAAAAAAATATTCCAAACTCTTCATAAAACCTATCTTTACGCATACTTTATAAACTCCCAATGAGAGAAAAACATTTAAGTAAGCCTGAGAAAAACTTCGACTATATGTCTGCAAAAATAAAAATAAACAAAATGAAAAAGCCTTACATTGCGCGTTGTTGCTCCCACGATGAAAGATCTTTCATAGCTCTTGAGAGTTGAGATTTGAGCTGCTTAGATACATTGGAAATGTTTTAATTTAAATTGTTGTTGCTGTAGTTTTAAGTTTCTTTCATATATTATTCTTTTTTGTTTCTCTCAAATAGCAACATTATTTCTTTAGCAACATGTTGCAAATACTCCCCTGCAATACCGTATATTTTTAAGCTCAACAAAAAAACAATTTTATGTATTTAACTTACATAGATTTTTAATTTAATTTAATGAAATGGCAAAGAAAGAGAGTACGCGATTTCAAGCTTTTATTAAGCTTACAAAAAAAATGTGAGCACTTAAACTTTGAAAGCGTGTTTTAGTTACACTTAGGCTTATACATATTTTTTTTTTTAGCACTAAACTTAAGCTTAAATTAAATTTTTTTTTCTTTTGTTGTTCATGGCCTTCAAATGTGTTGTTAGTGTATGTGTTAATTTCAGATAAGCTTTCATTTTTCATTGTTATATAAGAAAAATCCTCTTTTGATTATTTCAGGCTTAACTATGCCATTTTATAATAATTTAATATTTATGATAAGCTTCTAGTTCAAAACTTTAACTTTAACACTATTATTATATTTAATAAGTAGACAACACGTTTTTAATTCTTTTTTCTGTCGGCAACAATTGTTCACTAATTTAAGATTATCAATAATTTAGCTTAAATTTTGTTTTACCAAATTTTTCTTTTTTTTTGCATTTTTGTTTTAATTTTATGTTTTTGTATGTTTGAGTTAATTTTCCGTTGTTAGTTTAGGTTGTTTAACACGATATTTTAAGTAAATTGTTTTACGATGTCTATCACCTATCGTTGCTGGGCAAGACTAATTTTCGATGGTTAGAGTTCTCCGTTACCATGCTCTTAGTCAATGACGCTTACTGAAAGCTTTAGTACAAACCTTCTATTTGCGAAAACTGATTTATGTATTAGGGAAAAGGTGCCAAAATCTGGAGAGGAATATTATTTCTCAATTATTAAAGCAAATTAAAGATAAGTATGTATAACTAACTTATATAGCTAACTTTGCCTTTTCACCGAAAATTATGCACGCGCATCCGCTCCAAATAATTTTTGCAGCGTAAGCGTCTGCCTTCCGCTTAAGTACGAAATTGCTGAAGCTACAAAAAAATGCTTACTCCGTTTTCACGAAAACCTAAACATAAAACAACACCAACGAGAACAACAATAGCAACAGCAATAATAGCAGAGGTAACAAATAAAAAACAACAAAAACAACAACAAGAGCAACAGCAACAATAACAGGAATAACTGTAGCAGCGGGTTAGTTTAAGCTGTAGGTTATTTTTTTAAGTTAGTTCTAAATTTGTATTAAATGAAAACAGTTGAGCATAGTTCAAAATAAAGCTCCGAATCGGAATAAAAACTCATTTTGTTTTATTAAAAAATGATTATCATAACTGGCGCCCAACGTGGGGCCACTAAGAATTTTCTTTGTTTGTGTGAAAAAAGAAAGGAAAAAAAACAGTGACTGTGAGCTCGAACTCACAATTAAGAAATTGAAAAATTATCAACTCAACAAAAATAGTGTGTGGAAAACATATAAGGAAAATTTCTTCATAGAAGAATTCGAATTGAAAAATTACTAACTCAACAAAAATTGTGTGTGGAAAACATATAAGAAAAATTTCTTCATAGAAGAATTCGAATAAAAAATTATTAACCCAACAAAAATTGTGTGTGGAAAACATATAAGGAAAATTTCTTCATAGAAGAATTCGAATTGAAAAATTATTAACTCAACAAAAATTGTGTGTGGAAAACATATAAGGAAAATTTCTTCATAGAAGAATTCGAATTGAAAAATTATTAACTCAACAAAAATTGTGTGTGGAAAACATATAAGAAAATTTCTTCATAGAAGAATTCGAATAAAAAATTATTAACTCAACAAAAATTGTGTGTGGAAAACAAATAGGAAAATTTCTTCATAGAAGAATTCGAATTAAAAAATTATTAACTCAGCAAAATTTGTGTGTGGAAACTATAAGAAAAAATTTCATAGAAGAAACCCAAATGCTTATTCGTGAAAAAAGTATTTAAAGAAATTGTTCCAGTATTTGGAAAGAAACAGATGAAAACATTTTTTGTGAGAAAATAAAAAACACTTCAAATTTAAAAAAAAAAAACTTACCACCAATATTGGAGAAGAAGATGATGAAGCTGCTTGTATTGTAAGATTATTTCGTATTTTTTCTAAATATTAAAATTGTAACGAATTTAAATTCTTTAGCCTAAAAAAATCAACATAATACATAAATATTAAAATTGTAACACATTAAAATTTATTATAAAATCAATATTATACATTACACTTATACCACTTTTAATTTTATACTACACTCAATTAATTAGCAATCTATAATGGACGCACAAACACTACAAGCGTTGTTAAACACTGCTATTGCAGCGGCAACAAGACAGGTGAAACAGGACTTTCAAACAACAGTTGACGAACTGACATCCAGACTTGCACGAATAGAATCTCCCACGCAGGTTGAAGAATACAAGGAAATAATTATCGACCCAGGGGCAACGGCTTGCGGGGAATCGTTAGATTTGATTAAATCCTTGCCCGAGTTCAACGGAGAATAGGTACGGTACATTTCATGGCAACAGGCCGCGTTCACAGCATACAAGCTATTTGAGCCATTTGATGGTTCGTCAAAGTATTACCAAGCTGTAGCTATAATCCGTTATAAAATTACCGGATTTACCGACTTGGTTCTTTCGTCGTTTAATACGGTGCTCAATTTTAGGGCTATTATTGCTCGATCAGACTTCACATCTGCTGACAAAAAACCAGTTCACATTTTGGAACAGGAAATGTCTACTCTACGGCAGGGAGGTCAAACTATCTGTCAGTTTTATGATGAAGTTGAGCGTAAGCTTACGCTCATAGTCAACAAAGTGATTATGACACACGATAGTGACAAAGGCCTCATTCATTCTCTTTGCGCAAAATACAGACAAGATGCGCTTAGAACATTTATATCTGGGTTGCGGAAGCCAATGTGCAACATCTTGTTTTCGTCCAAACCAACGGATATGCCTTCAGCGTTGGCTTTGGCACAGGAACTTGAGTCAAACCAAGCTCGGTACGTATTTGCAACCTCATTTAATAGAAATAAAAATTCCCTTGCTGAGCACCAATATGGTTTTTCTAATTCTCCTCACTACCGCCCCTATCAATCACAACCACTACAGGCACGCCAACCAATCCAAACAAGACCTACTCCAATGGAAATAGAGTCTTCATCGCGTTTCCGTTATAACAAGCCTAACGCCCCAATTGGTCAACAGCAACAGGCTGATAGATACGCAACGCCCAGAGATTTTAACAACCGAGGTCAGAACTGGACCAGCCTGTTCTGGTCTGGACTGCTGTAAGCCTTTGATGGAATAATTGGCCTTGATTTTCTGCGCGAAATAGAAGCCGAATTAGATCTTAAGAAGGGAATTATCTCATACAGTGGAGTGCTTTGGAACAGTGGAAACTTTTGTACTTCTACTGTAAAGATGTAAGCTATATATCACCTTTTCTAAATGACAATATTCCTGCTAACCTCAGGAACAAATTTGACTTGACATTAAAAAATCGTTCGAAGGTATTTGCAGATCCAAATGAGTGCTTGTCTTTTACAACAAAAATTCTTGTGACCATAAGAACAACAGATCAGGAACCCGTCTATTCTAAAAACTATCCATGGCGGCCGCAAAGTTCGTAAACAAAGAGGTAGATGAGCTTCTGTCAAATGAAATTATAAGACCTTCACGGTCTCCTTATAACAACCCCGTATGGGTAGTTGATAAAAAAGGAACTGATAGCGTGGGAAATCGGAGAATGCGAATGGTCATAGATTTTCGTAAACTTACCGAAAAAACGGTGACTGGTAAATATCCGATACCTGATATGTCCGTGATCTTATCTAACCTAGGGAAATCGTAATTTTGTTCCACCCTTGACCTTAAAGCCGGTTTTCATCAAATAAAAATGGTTGAACACGATCGTGAAAAAACAGCTTTCTCCGATAACAACGGAAAATACGAATTCTGTTGGCTCCCATTTGGGCTAAAAAATGCCCCTGGTATTTTCCAGAGGGCTATCGACGATGTGCTCAGCGAAGAAATTGGGAGAATCTGCCACGTTTACATTGACGACGTGATCATTTTCTCTGGAACAGCGGAACAACTTATGTTATGTTCTTAGAAGATATAGAACAAATCTTAAGGAAGCTCTATGAGGCGAACATGCGAATCTCACAGGAGAAATCTAAATTCTTCCAGAAAGAAGTAGAATTTCTCGGATTTGTGGTATCCGACAGGGGTATTAAAACTTGTCCAGACACAATAAATGATATTGTGAACTATAAAACTCCCAACACTCTTCGTAGTCTAAGATCATTCCTTGGACTCGCAGGGTATTATCGGCGATTCATAAGAGACTATGCGCAAATTACAAAGCCCTTGCCAAAATTTTTACGCGGAGAAATTGGTACAATTAGTGCAAATAAATCCAAAAATGTTCCAATAGAGTTTGATGAAGAGGCGCTTCTTGCTTTTGACAAAATTAAGAAAACTCTAGCATCAGAAGATGTTCTATTACTATATCCAGATTTTGAGAAGCCTTTCGATCTCACCACCGATGCGTCCTCACACGAGCTTGGGGCTGTGTTGTCCCAATATGGTAGGCCGATAACAATGATATCGAGAACACTTTCTTCTACCGAAGAGCATTATGCAGTGAACGAAAAAGAACTCTTAGCCATTGTTTGGTCTTTGAAAAAACTTCGAAATTATTTATATGGTGTGAGGCATTTGAACATTTTTACTGATCACCAGCTTGTCATCCGCAACTGCAATGAAACTGGAAGACGACGAAAATAATATTTAGATCAAGACTTAGGCATACAATAACATATGTAAGTCTGAATGACCTATTTGTAAATCTCAGAGAGGTAATAAACCCAAATGTTACCAACGCAATACATTGTGAACTGCCAATTTTAGCGCAAATACAGAATAAGCTGTTAACAACTTTTCCTTCCGTCAAGTTTTGCTATGCAAAAACATTAGTCTTAGATATTCCTAACCAAAATGATCAAACAGAGATAGTAGTAACGGAACACAATAGAGCTCACAGCGGTGCACGGGAGAATATGCAACAAATTCTCAAAGATTATTATTTCCCTGAACTCAGGAAAATAATAAAAGAAACAATATCAACATGCAAAATCTTCAGGGAGGCAAAATATCAAATGCACCCAAGTAAGGTCGAGATAGCCGAAACACCCATACCCACCTACCCAGGCGAAATACTACACATCGACTTCTACTCAACGGACAAACAACATTTCCTCACCCTTTTAGACAAATTTTCTAAGTTCGCAATAGTTAGTCCCATTAAATCTCGAGCAACATTAGACATTAAACAACCACTAATCAATATTATAAGTTTCTTCAAAGATACAAAGACAATAGTTTGCGATAACAAAAGATCCTTGAATTCTGAAACCATTAAAACCATGCTTAAACACAACTTCAAAATTACCGTATTTACTACACCCCCCTTTCATTCCACAAGTAATGGCCAAGTAGAAAGGTTTCACAGCACTCTTACCGAAATAGCCAGATGTACTAAGTTAGAGGAAAATTTTTCTGAGACTCCTGAACCTATTTCATTAGCAACTGCAAAATATAATAGAACTATTCACTCCGTTACGGGGTACAGACCAATAGAAATAATACATTCAACACCAACAACATTAATAAACGAAGTAATAAAAAAAATTGCCAAGACACAGAATGAAAATTTAAAATACCATAATAAGAGTTGAAAAAACAAACTTACAAACCAGGCAAAAAGGTACATGTCAGAACAAACAAACGAATCGGAAACAAATTCACAAAATTATTCATAGAAAAACAGATTCAAAAAGACTTAGGTACTACAGTTCTTATTAACGGCAGAATAGTGCATAAAGATAACTTAAGATAAACTATTTCATTACAGAATCTCACTGATATTCATTGGTTCTTCCCTTGGAAAGCTACTGGACTACTCAGACTCATTCTACATTCCAATTTCCAGTGGAAAAATAGCAGTTTATAGCAAATTTAGCTCCATGGTACACCGAACAAACCTCTCAGCGTACAAGGCAATTGTGGACGAAAACGAAAAACTCATAAATCTATTTCCAATATCGCCAGTAAAAAAACTCTTGCAAGCTGATAACGATCAAATCTCTCGCCTCCTCGAGTCACTACAAACCCATCATAGACATGCGAGAAGCTTAAATTTTATAGGAATCACATTAAAAGTAATAGCTGGAACCCCAGACTTTGACGACTTTAATGAACTTAAAAATAAACAAGGAAATTTAATAGAATCGCATGAGAGACAAATTAACATAAACACAAACATAGAGAATCAGATAAACAAGATGACTGACACAATTAACAAATTACTTAACAGCACGAAAACACAAACACCTAACACAGGACACCTTGATGAACTGATACTAGGCAGAAATAGAGCAATAATAATTGATTTAAATAATGTAATGTATGCAATAATCTTGGGAAAAATTAAATTAGTAAACCCCACATTAATTGATAGTAATGAAATTGAGCAAATTATTAGAACAGAAAAGTTTATGGATATCTCTGCTAATGATATTATAAGTAATTCTAAGGTAAAATCTTTCAAAAAGATGAAGAAATACTGCTTTTAATCAAATATCCAGTAATCCAAGAAATTTTAAGAAAACTAATGTTATATCCTGTAGTTCATAATAAGTCAGTTTTATTGTTAGAAACAAACATAATAGCCAAATGTAAAAACGAAATGATTCCAATGAAGAACTGTAACAGCGCTGTACTAACAACATTCTTCTAACCTAGTACGGAAAGTCCTTGTGTAGAATAGCTAATGAACAACTATACCGCGACATGTCAATCAGCATCCGGACACGATATCCCTCCCATTATCCAAGTAGATGATGGAATTCTTGTCATTAATGAGCAAACTATTAAAGTACAAGAGTTCAGTAAACCACCCGTCACAGTCCGTGGGACCTACCTAATAACGTTTGAAAAAGAAGTAAGCATTAATGACACAATTTACACTAACCCAAAACAAGCAATTTTTTCGAGTCCTGAAGTTCCGGCAGCTCACAAGGTTAATTTGAGTGAGCATTTTTCTATTCTCTCACTACCATTTTTGCACGAGGCGAACATCAAAAATTTAGAGCATATTAATGCCCTGAGAGGTGAAGTACGAGAAGGAGCAAAGTAATGGTATTACCTTTACTTGGAGCAAGCGTTGCATTGCTTTTAATTATCGGCATACTTAAGTGGAGAAAAATACAATGCAAATTGAGAGACAATAGAAACGCCGCTAATGTCATTCAGTCATTAAATCGATCGGATCGAAATGCAAGCACATAAGCACATACGGAAACAGCCAGGGACTGCTGTTCTTAAGAAGGAGCGTAGTTAGCATTTATCATGACACCCTGACTAGCTAACTTTGCCTTTTCACCGAAAATTATGCCCGCATCCGCTCCAAATCATTTTTGCGGCGTAAGCGTCTGCATTCCGCTTAAGTACGAAATTGCTGAAAGTAGAAAAAAAATGCTAACTCCGTTTTCACGAAAACCTAAACATAAAACAACACCAACGACAACATCAATAGCAACAGCAATAATAGCAGAGGTAACAAATAAAAACAACAAAAACAACAACAAGAGCAACATCAACAATAACAGGAATAACTGCAGCAGCGGGTTAGTTCTTAAGTTAGTTCTAAATTTGTATTAAATGAAAACAGTTGAGCATAGCTCAAAATAAAGCTCCGAATCGGAATAAAAACTCATTTTGTTTTATTAAAAAACAATTATCATAACTTATATATTTATATATATTTATATATATACGTCTAAAATTTATGACGAGGAGACTAAAAGTAAACTGATAATGTTTAATGTTTACTGCTGGTTTTAAGTTTTCAAAGCTGTTGTGTACACCGAGGTGATGTTATCGTTATCCTCTTTGGTATTCATTGTTGTTGTTGTTGCTTTTCTTTAAATATGTAGAGACTCCAACAAATATCGTCTAGCTTCTCTTCTCTCTTTGTCAATTACTCTTACGTCTTCGAAATCAGCTGTGTGTCCACTTTCTACAATGTGTTGAGCTAATGCTGTCGTTTGTTTCTCTTTTTTAATGTCTGCTTTGTGTTTGTTTAGTCTCACTCCTAGCGCTCTTTTATTCGTTCCAATGTATACCAGATCGCATGCATCTCCATCTTTGCCTTAACACGCGATTTCATAAACAATATCTTGCTGATTTTTTTTTTCAATTTTTGTTTTGGTATTAGTGAATAAATGTTTTAAAGTTTTGTTTGGTTTGTATGTAAAAGAGAAGTTTTGTTGTTCAATGGTTCTGTGAAAGTTTCTGCTGTCTGTCAAGTTAGGTATGAATGTGACTCCAAAGTATTGAGTAGAGTTGCCATCAGGTTTTTTTTGATTATTTTTATTGGTTTTTGGATATTTTTGTTTTTCTAAAAATGTTTTAATTAGGTTGCAGATTATTTTATTCGGAAATCTCTTTTTGTATAAAATGTTTTTAATTTTGTTTATGTTTTCGTTTTTGAACCGGTCATCGCTTATTGTCAAAACTTTATTAATAAAATTATTTGCCATATTGATTTTTTATGTAGTTGGTTGCGTCGATAAATAGTTCATCATGAGTCCCGATGAAAAAGGTTTTGCGTACCAGTTAAATATTATTTTATTGTTTTCCCTGTAGAGTCTCGTGTCTAGATATGATATTTTTTTTGTTTTTCTTCTATTTTAATTGTAAATTGTAATTTTCTATGGTACGAATTAAGTATTCTGATAATTATATCTTTGTCATCTTTATTGATAATTGCGAAGATATCGTCGAAATATTTTGTAATGAACTTAATTTTAATATTTTGTTTTAATAAATTGTTTATGGATTAGTCCAAGAGGTCATCTAATATAATGTCCGCAATTGTAGGTGACAGCGGGTTACCAATTGGCATATCAAATGTCTGGTTGTAAATTTCTTTGTCATACTTAAAATAGTTATTTTTGTTTAAACAAAAGTCCAGAATTTCTAAGAAGTTTTTCTTTGGAATTTTCGTATTTTCTATTTTGTTCCATCGTTTCATTATTGTTCGTATGGCCAGATATATCGGGATATTTGTAAATAGTGATACCACGTCAAAAGATACTAGAATTTCTACATCATCTAGTTTTACGTCTGCTAATCTTTGTTTAAGTTCCCAGAAGAAATAAAGTGGATGATGTCTCTTGGCGACAAATTTGCATTACTAGTAAATAGACAAAATATTGCACCGTTACAAATAATTGCGGACATGGAACAAAGTATCCAAAAAATAAAAGACGATATAGAGAAAGAAACTGTCAGAACCAAATTCTCTCAAAATATTATAGAACACAAACGGAAAATTAAAAACAAAACTCAAGAAAAACTCATATTAAATATATACGGAAAAACGAAAAAATACATAAAAAACTACAAGGATCAAATAATAATTACAAAATCGGACAAAAACAAAACAACGGTCATAATGTACAAAGAAGAATATAAACGAAAAATTGAAGAAGAACTACTTGAAGACAAAACAACATATAAAACAATGAGAACTGATCCAACACTAAAGCTAACAAGAACAAACAACAGCATAGTCAATGACCTGTTTAAGAAAAATTACATCGATTTTAAAGAGAAAACCATACTTTACCTACCTCTCCGGCCCATTTCTTTGTCAACAAATGTACCATGCTACAAGTTAGCAAAACATATCGGACACATTTTGAAAAATATGATATCAGGCGTATACAACATAAAAAACGCTTCCGAACTTAAACAAAGATTAGCAGACGTAAAACTAGATGATGTAGAAATTCTAGTCTCTTTTGACGTGGTATCACTATTTACAAATATCCCGATATATCTGGCCATACGAACAATAATGAAACGATGGAACAAAATAGAAAAAATACGAAAATTCCAAAGAAAAACTTCTTAGAAATTCTGGACTTTTGTTTAAACAAAAATAACTATTTTAAGTTTGACAAAGAAATTTACAACCAGACGTTTGATATGCCAATTGGTAACCCGCTGTCACCTACAATTGCGGACATTATATTAGATGACCTCTTGGACCATTCCATAAACGATTTATTAAAACAAAATATTAAAATGAAGTTCATTACAAAATATGTCGACGATATCTTTGCAATTATCAATAAAGATGACAAAGATACTTTTCTCAGAATACTTTATTCGTACCATAGAAAATTACAATTTACAATTGAAATAGAAGAAAATAAAAACATAGCATATTTAGACATGAGACTTTACAGGGAAAACAATAAAATAATTTTCAACTGGTATGCAAAACCTTTTTTATCGGTACGCATGAACTAGACAGAAAATCAATATGGCAAATAATGTTATTAATAAAGTATTGACAATAAGCGATGACCGGTTCAAACAAACAAAATTAAAAACATTTTATACAAAACAATTTTCCGAATAAAATAATCTACAACCTAATTAAAATATTTTTAGAAAAAAAAAAATATCCAAAAACCAATAAAAATAATCAAAAACACCTGATGGCAACTCTACTCAGTATTTTGGAGTCACATTCATACCTAACTTGACAGACAGCAGAAACTTACACAGAACCAAAGAACAACAAAACTTCTATTTTGCACACAAACCAAACAAAACTTTAAAACATTTATTTACTAATACCAAAACAAAAATTGAGAAAAAAACCAGCAAGATATTGTCTATGAAATCGCGTGTAAAGGCAAAGATGGAGATGCATGCGATCTGGTATACATCGGAACGACTAAAAGAGCGCTAGGAGTGAGACTAAACTAACACAAAGCAGACATTAAAAAAGAGAAACAAACGACAGCATTAGCTCAACACATTGTAGAAAGTGGACACACAGCTGATTTCGACGACGTAAGAGTAATTGAGTAATTGAGTAATTGTAAGAGTAAAGAGAGAAGAGAAGCTAGACGATAATTGTTGGAGTATCTACATATTCAAAGAAAAGCAACAACAACAATGAATACCAAAGAGGACAACGATAACATCACCTCGGTGTACACAACAGCTTTGAAAACTTAAGACCAGCTGATAAAGTTTACTTTTAGTCTACTCGTTAAAATTTTAGGCGTGTTATTTTTTTGCTTAACGCAAATTTTTAAGTCCTTTCGCGGCATTGCTCTTTTCTTTCTTATCGACGAATATTTTTAGACCAAAATTTCGGGAATATTTCTTTCATAGTTATACTTTAATAATGTAAAAAAATGTTGGTCTAAAATAAAACAGCTTTAAAAAGTTTTATATTGGTGTTTTTTTCTTGGACAAACTCCCGGAGGTCCTTAATCACTGATTTGGTTCATTTCAGAAATGATAAATTGATTAATCGATTTAAATCGATCTTAAATTCTTAATCTTAAATTTCATTTTATTAATCAAAAAGAAATTATTGGCACTGCTCTAAAATACTGCTTGTATAAATACATGTATCACATAAATACATAAATCCATTTTAACAGCCCTATTATGGCAAGCTTACAATAGTTAGCCAGTATTCAAAAACAATTTTTTTTTAGTGGAATTATCAATATCTGTGATGCCGCTGATAATTGTTAACTCAATTTAGTATGTGTATGCTTCAAACTTTGTTTTGAAATAAAAAGTCACAACTAACACGTAGAAATATTAAAAATACTGGCTAACTTTAAATTGACTAACTATAAATTTGGCAGAATAGGGTTGTAATTATACTTTTATTGAAAAATATCCCTTGTAATAGCTGCGACACATTGGCATAGGTAATCTAGATTATCTCTTGTAGTTTAAAATATAACCAGTAGGGATGACACACCCTATATTTTTCTTAACTAGTTTATGAAAACAACAAATCCAATAAATGCAATGGGTGAGCGAACAACAATATATCCGTTCAATTTCACCGCAGGTGCACGAGTGAGAGCGCTGTAGTACTCAACGATAGTGGTCAAAGAGGAATGTCAAAATCAGCTGTGCACAGTTCATTTCTTCGCGCTTTTTTTAAAGTTTAATTGTGGTGTGTCTAAAACTTTTGGTTAAAAATAAAAAAAACAATTGTGTTGCGCTTGCAAAGGATGTCAAGGAAGAAGAGAGTTGCGTGGACAGATCCCGAAATCCACTTACTGTTGGATTGCTGGGAGAAGCGAGTAGATGACCTTAGGAGAGCAAAAAGAAACATCAAAATTTTTCAGGAAATTTCAGCCAAACTCCACACGCATTCCGTGAATAAGTCTCCAAATGAAGTCGCAACTAAAATTGCCAATCTGACCAAGAAGTTCAGGTGTGAAACTAATTTAAGGAGATCTAATTAAGAAAAAAAATAACTTGAGATTAAATAAAGGTCAGAGAAGTACTCCGTCGGGCCGTCTGGAAGCGCTCCTTCGCGGTGGTACTATTTTAACACAATAAATAGGATTATTGGATGATTCCCGTGCAACGACGATTCACTGTCCTAGGAAACTGAAATTCTTTGGGTCAGTTCAAAGGTTTTTGTTCTTTTTTAAGTTAAACAATGGTTTTTTGCAGGATTTGAACGATACAAGCAATTCGCTAACTCAAACGCAACCGGCTGTCATGTTTACTTCAACTGATACAATTGAAGAGCCGGCTTTTAAAACAATAGAAAGCGAGACCGAAGGCATGAGAATTTCACAAAATTTGGCTAATTGCACACCTAATACTTCCAATAGAAGGAAGAGGAGAAATGTATCGCATCACGATGAACTAATGACAGAAATCAAGAGGTCAAACCTGGCGGCGGAACAAGAGTTGCGAGTGGCGAATGAAATTGCGCGTGATAGTATTTCCAAACATCGCGAAACTTTAATATTTTTTAAGAGCCTGTAAATTAATGCTCAATAAGTGGTAAATGAGATTTTAAAAACAATAGTCATTCCATAAAACGATGTGCCACTATTTTTAACAGCCTTCATATTGATACTCAATAAAATAAATACAAATTTTAATTTTTCATTTTTGTTTATTTTTTAACATGTTTCACATTTAGAAGATAGGCATTTAGAGGGTTAATTTTGACAATTGAGTCCTAAATATTCCTTTATAGAATGTCGAATGAGGTTTGCACTTTCATCTGTGTTGCCAGCTACTGTCTCAAACTCCGGTTGCACGCGAGTGCATCTACTTTTTGGGCTTCTTCTAGTCACGTTTCATTTATTTCCTCATTTCTGTCATTAAGAATATTATGCAGGATACAACAAGCCTTATTATTAATTATTGGAACATTGTCGATATCAACTTGTAGGCCCCTCCATATCCGACGGAATCGACCTTTCATGTGTCCAAACGTGTTTTCGACAACGCGCCTTGATCGTGATCATTTTTTGTTAAACAAGATTTCATTCGGCTGCACACAGCTTGGGAGAGGCTTCATTAAGTATTAATCGAAAAGCTGAATCACCAATCAAAAAGACGGGAACTTCAATATTGCCAATTTTTCTAGAATTTTGCAAAAAAAGCGGATGATTTTGATGATACTTTTCAAAGTTGATTTTTCAAATATGTATGAATCGTTGTTTCTTCCTGGCGAACCATTATTTATGTACATGAATCTGTAACTAGATAAAATAAACGATGGATTAACCGAAGCAGGCTAATAAGGGAGATTGAGTTGGACAAATAACTGTATGCGGAGGGGGTCGCAAAGCCTCCTTTGGGAGCTACATTTCTGTAAATAACACATTTCTGTGACTATTACCATACTTAAAAGCTTTTTGAAAAGTAAATTAAATGTCCTTCAAGTTATAAGCATAAAATTTTCCCATATAGACAAATAAAAAAATGATGAGCGCCTAAGCTTAAAAATAGTTTTTTCAACTTTCAGAGTGATTTTCTCTAAATAAAATACGAAGCTATTTACAATTTACAGAGCGTATTATAAACGCTGACTTCGGTTGCAAACAATTTAGTCTTTGGTCTGTAAAATTGATTTCCCAAAAATCGTAACAAAGCATATTCACATTTTTGGCATCAATTGAACGATATATAATAACATGTTGATTATTTACCGATAGTCAACGACTGCTAGGAGTACCACCGAATACCAGCCTTTGTAATTGTAATAATCGGTGGCTACATCCTTGGGGGGACACACTTCAATGTGACATCCATCTGAAAATGATTTTATAATACAATGATCACTTTATTTGCAGCAGGGCTTATACCAATTGCTCCATATGTTTGAGGAAATCCCCAACTTTCGAAGCCTTTCACGTTTTCTTATATTTTGGGTTGTGTTGGAGGATAGAAATTGACGTATTCCTTTTCAAATATATTCCATACTTCTTCGCAGAACTCGATGACAATTTCGCCCACCATGGTCCTACCGATTCCAAACATGTTTGCTATTGTTCTATACTCAGCAGAAGAACCAAGTGTATAAACAGCGACCGCAATACGTTTATCAAAGCTTATAGCTTTGCGGAAAATTGTATTTTCTCTTATTAATCCAGACATTGATGACACCAACCAGTCAAATGTCTCAGACGACATTCGGAAGTCTTCTTTAAATTTTTTTTCACCATTACGCTGAACTTCATGTTCCTAAAATAAACTAGTTCGATACTATAATAGATTTGGATATATATATGCACAAATTAATCAATTTGTATATCAAAATTGCTGCGTTCCGTTAAACAAACTTTTTGCCTGCCAAGTACTTGCGACTGCTTTCAGCTACTCTTGTTTTTGTTCACTAGCAGTAAATTTTCCTTGCAAAGAATTGAAAAGCGTTCCTTTTATAAACTGCTCGCAAGTACTTGCAAGTACTCGGAAACGTTAAATGGAACGCAGCGAATATTTCTGAGTTATATACCAGTGACCAAATTAAACGATTTATAGTGGGTGTGGACAACGACACCAGATGCTGCATTAATTTTTGGGTCCGTCTTCTATACATTTCAGTTCTGTGCTTATGCGTGCTTATGAGCATTGCATTATGTTAAGCTTTCATATTTAAGCTCCAATAGCATAAATAATAAATTTTCCAATCTATTTCATCCACTTCTGCTACTGCAGATATCGTTTGCACTGTCGGTGTTTAGACAGAGGAATGTCAAAATCAGCTGCTATAGTTCGTTTAGTTGTGCTAAACGAGTTTCGGAAACTAGTTTAGACTAAACGACTTCTAAACATCGTTAAGCGGATATTTAAACGAGAAAAAGGACTTAAACCAGTTTAAGTGGGCCATTGTGTCGCAGATACAACATTCGTTTAGTAAATTAATTTCAATTATTTAAAAAAACAAAAAACGATTCATTTCAGCCCTTGAAAGGGCTTTGACCGAGCTTCTTATGATCAATTGTGCTATGCGTGTTGTGGAATGTTTGAACACAAATGATCGAGAGCTGGACGTACAAGTTTTATGCCGACTTCAAACGACTTATGTTCTCAATAAGCTTTTTATGGCAGTTTTTACTCTCTGAGGTTTGCCATTGTCTGCAGAGAGGTGACGGCCGAACATAAAAAATAATTCTATTGAAAAAACTTTCTGTATCAGGTGGGATTCGAACCAGGGTTCTCTCGCGTATGGGCCACACACTACCCACTATGCCACGGCCGCCACTCAATTAATTTCAATTATTTACTAATTGAAAAACGTTACTTGTAACAAAACTTGAACCAATTGAAAAATAATAAATTATTAAAAAAGATAGATCTCAGTGGTATCAGTTTTTCCAATCTAAAATACATTATTATTTTCCAGCTCTTGGTTGACTAGTTCGCTGCATGCAGAAATTAAATGTAATTTAATTGCATATTGTGCTTTCTCAGACACTTTTGTTAAAACTGTATCTAAATATTTGTAGAATGCCTAGTTACGTTAAACCCGTGTACATCTTTCTTTCACTATTGTATTAACAGTTCCACATAGTTCGTCGAAACTTTCTTGCGCAACTTCACCTGCCTTTCTTTTCCTGGCCTTCGATGTGTTTGGTGCATCCGGAATAGGTTGCGCCCTCGGAAGCTCTTCACAAAATTCGTCAAACAGAAGACAAACTCATGTGCTTGTTTCTTGTGTATCTTCATCCCATTGTATTCTCGATATTGTTCTGAAAAAGAAAATAAACAAATTAACAAACAAGCAGATTTCAATTGACGTAAGAAACGTACGGCCTAGGAGCACCATGTACTCTCGTGAACTCCATTGTAGCCATAAACTTCCAAGTTGCGCAATTTTCTGGTACACCACTTCCAGATGGGCAACTTTGCCTTTAAACTTCTTTAACGAAGCGGTCTCGTAGCGTTTTTCAGCGTCCCTGACATTGTGAAACTGAAAAGATAAATACATTTATCCGAACAAGATCTTAATAAGATATGAAAACACACCCGAAAACTTAGATGCTGCAGCCACAGCGGCCCATGCTTTTTCGCGGCCTATGCTTTTTAATACGAAATAGGAAGACAACTGAAAAATGAAAAATATAAACAAAATCAGGGGAACAGGGGGTGAACCTTCACATGGCAATGTGTCTGACCGTCTCAACCTGGCGAGGCCAGCATTATCCATGTCGAAATCGTCTCAAGTCGACTCAAACCACCACGTGGTGTTCCCTAGGCAATGGCAAACTGGCATCCGTTAGTTTGACGGCTAATTTGAGCGACGGGTCGCTCCATAGACCTTAAACATGGAATGTGCGCAGGGTTTGGGTCCCGCCACATTACTGCTGCCCAATGAAAACTAAACCAGCCTCGGATAAGAACCCCAATTACGTTGACGACCACCGCAAACGAAAAACGAACAATGATTTACGGATATGCACCTGGAATGTCCGAACCCTTTATAGGGAAGGTGCCATTATCCAACTGGAGGAAGCCCTCAAAACAATAAAGGCTGACATCACCGTCATCCAGGAAATGCGATGCAAAGGGCAAGGCTGCTCTAAACAAGCACACTGTGATATCTACTACAGCTGCCATGCGGAGAGGCGCGAATTTGGATGTGGATTCGTTGTTAGCCGGAAACTACGCCACCTTGTTTCCCGGTTCACACCTGTGAACGAAAGATTGGCCACGATCCGCATCAAGGCAAAATTTTTCTCCATCAGCCTTATTTGCGCGCACGCCCTGACGGAGGAAAAGTAAGAAGCCGTCAAAGACGCTTTCTACGCTAGTCTTGAGGACGTATACGACCACCTTCCGGTCCATGACGTGAAAATAGTCCTCGGTGATTTTAATGCGAAAGTCGGAAGGGAAGGCATCTTTGGCCCCACTGTCGGTCAGTTCAGTCTTCATGAGACCTCCACGAACAACGGTCTAAGACTGGTCGACTTCGCCGCGGCGCGAAACATGGTAGTTAGTAGCACCAGACTTAAGCACCTCGACATCCACAAGGCCACCTGGCTGTCCCCGGATCAACCAACGCGAAACCAAATTGATCATGTTGTCATCGAGTACCTCTAGTGTTCTAGATGTGCGTACATTTCGGGGGCCAACATTGATTCCGACCATTAGCTTGTTGCAGCCAAGATCCGCATGCGATTATGCAATGCGAAGAACATACGCACAGGAATGCAACGAAAGCTAGATGTCGCTAAGCTGCAATTACAACGGACTGCCGAAGCCTACTCCGCTCAACTCTCGGTTAAGCTCAACCAATAAACCTCTGGACCCGACGACGCCGGCGGACTTTGGGCGCATATATCCCACTCCATGCGCGCTGCCGCTAAAGAAGTCATTGGTTCCGGCGCCCGCAATCTCGGAACCAATGGTATGATGCGAAAAGAAGAAGGAAGAGAGGCGCCTTTTCAGACGCAAGAAAAGAGAGCAGGAAAGCGTGAACGTGAGGAACTAGAGGTATACCAGGGCAAGAAGGATGCACGAAAATTCTATCAACAGGCTAAGCGTCTAACCCAAGGTTTCAAGCCCGTAGCATCCACTTGTAGAGACGAAAATGGAGATCTGAATACGGATACACACTGTGTGCTAAGATTGTGGAGACAGCACTTCTCCAATTTACTTACTGGCGACGATTCCACATATGCCGCCCATGGAGAGCGCAGTTCAGAGCCAACAATCAACGATGACGGAGTGGAAGTATCACCACCTAGCCATGAAGAGGTACGAGTTGCTATCCAACGACTCAAAAACAATAAAGCAGCGGGTGCTGTCGGCCTGTCAGCTGAATTGTTTAAAACCGGCGGCGATAAATTGATAAGGCGCATGCATCAGCTCATCAGCAAAATATGGCTAGAAGAAAGCATGCCCGACGATTGGAACCTCAGCGTACTGTGCCCTATACTTAAGAAAGGAGACCCAACAATCTGCGCAAGTTATAAAGGTATCTTATTTCCATCGCATATAAGGTTCGCTCAAGCGTACTGTGTGAAAGATTAAAGCCGATTACAAAAACACTGATTGGACCTTATCAGTGTGGCTTTTGACCTGGTAAGTCCACCATAAACCAGATTTTCACGCTACGACAAATCCTGGAGAAAACCCACGAAAATCAAATTGACACACACCATCTCTTTGCCGATTTTAAAGCTGCGTTCGATAGCCCGAGAAGGGATTGCCTATACGCAACAAGGGTTTCAAGCAAGGCGATCCACTGTCTTGCGATCTCTTTAACATCATCATGGAGGGGATCGTACGAAAGGCCGGTGTGCATCGTCATGGCACCATTTTCTACAAAGGCGTCCAGCTAATTGCGTACGCTGATGATATTGATATTGTCGGCAGAACCAAGAGAGATGTTACCGCTGCTTTCGCCGCTATCGAAAAGGAATCAGCCAAAGTGGGTTTGACGATAAATGAGGGCAAAACAAAGTATATGCTGTCTACAAACAAGGGAGCGCGACGTTTAGACTGCCACGTTTCATCCGGCAGCTATAACTTTGAAGTAGTCAAGGAGTTCGTTTACCTTGGCACCGCCATTAATACCAACAACGAAATCAGCCTGGAGATAAAGCGAAGAACAATAATTCCTAATAGGTGCTACTACGGGCTCAGTAAGCAACTAAGTTCCAGAGCGCTCTCTCGATCGACAAACCTAACACTCTACAAGACGCTCGTTCTACCTGTGCTGCTTTATAGCGCTGAGGCATGGGTAGTTTCGCAAACTGACGCAGCCGCTCTGGGGGTGTTCGAGAGAAAAGTTCTTCGCAAAATCTTCGGTCCTGTTCGAGTCGGCGATGACTATCGCATCCGAATAAACCACGAGCTGTAAGAGCTCTACGAAGACATTGACGTAGTTCGGCGTATAACTGTGCAGCAACTACGCTGGCTGGGTCATGTCCATCGTATGGACGACGAAGCTCCAGCGAAAAAGGTGCTCGAGGCGAGGGTCGCTGGTCAACGACGACGAGGGAGACCATGCCTCCGATGGATGGACCAGGCTGAGGAAGCCCTAACCGCACTTGGTGTATCCGATTGGAGAAGACGCGCGCAAGGCAGAGACGCCTGGCGAGAGCTGATGAGGTCGGTTGAAACCCGGACACGGGTTGTTACGACCACCTAAGTAAGTAAACAAAATCAGCTGTCTCCTATCTGTCAATGCCTTGATGCTTAAGAAAAGTTCAAATATCGCTAATTTAAAGCATGCATAATTATGCTTGAGGCACGCATGCTTTGGTTGTGCGTTACCTCATAAGCTTAAGTGTTTCCAAATTAAACGTCAGATGCTTTGAAGAATGCATGCTTTCTATGTAATTCTTATATAATTCCATATCTTCTACTGTTTAATACTACCGTTTTCGATTACTACTGCTATTTTCCACATATTCATTATTTAAAACCTTGGTCTGGTCTTTATTCAAATCCTCGTCCAAGTCCTTATCCAAATCCTTGCGCAAGTCCTTTTGCAAGTCCA
The DNA here is from genome assembly GCA_914767935.1 of Coremacera marginata. Classification (NCBI taxonomy): domain Eukaryota; kingdom Metazoa; phylum Arthropoda; class Insecta; order Diptera; family Sciomyzidae; genus Coremacera; species Coremacera marginata. The sequence goes on from OU612045.1 coordinate 111,318,688, forward strand.
TACTCAAATCCTTGCTCAAATACTTTAACTAATCCTTGACAAAATACTTTTCCAAATCCATGTCAAAAATCTTGTCAAAATCCGAGATACAATCCTTGTCCAAGACAACTTGTTTGTATGATAGTAAACGTGGGTTCGAAGGGTGGTAAGTATGAATTTTATTTTTTATATGCTCAATAACATTCTAATTTTAACCCAATAACATGCATAAATATTGATTTGATTTAAATTCTTATCGATATTATTTAAGCCAAAAAATAATTTTGTAAACTGATCGGAAAAATATCGATAAAAAAATAACTTTTATTTCTGACCGAGAAAATAACGATCACAAACGGTTTTTTATTTTGATCGAAAAAATAACGATTAAAAAAATAACTTGTATTTCTGGTTGCAAAAATAACAATTAAAAATAATTTTTATTTCTGATCGAAAAAACAACGAATAAAAAATAACTTTTATTTCTGATTGAAAAAATAACGATTACAAATAATTTATATATGTGATCGAAAAAATAACGATAAAAAAATAACTTTTATTTCTGATTGAAAATATAACGATCAAAAAAGAACTTTTATTTCTGACCGAAAAAATATAGATCAAAAAATAATTACTATAAAATAATATTGATTAATAGCGATAATCGTTATTTGCGGTCCCTGGTTATCTCTGCAGCGTGCGTGTAAATTTTTCAAGTATGCGTGCGTGCTTGTACTCGTCGTCTGCAATCGGTTTTATTTTATTATTTTTTTGCTTCGGCTTTGGTCGACAAGCAACGCGGGCGTGATTGATTGTTAGTTCGCTGTAATATATTCATAAATGTAATTTTGCATTCAATCCTTTATATATATATTTAATATATATAAATTATATAATAAAATTAAATTTATGTTGGCTATTTCGTAGTTAATGTTATTAATTTTTTTTACTTTTTAAAGCCATGTAAGGAGAGAAAAAAATTTTTGTAATTAATGAATTTATTTATCTATCCATATTAATAAAACGCATTTCTGCTTATTTGTTTATTTGTTTGAGGTTTTTAAAAATCTTAACGGTTAAACGGATTTCGCTAAACCATCGTGTATAACTTGCATCCTAGATTATTACATACTTAGTTTTAATCCCCTTTTACCACCCACAAATCAATAAAAATGCTATATTTCTGACTGTTTCGATTGTATGAAACTAAAACTTGGTAATTCAGTTTGTATGGTTACTTTCGGCAATTGTACCAAAAATGGGTTTCTACGCCCTCTTCGCCCTCTTTTTCCGCCCACAAATCAATGAAAATGCTATATTTCAGACGGTTTTGGTCGTATAAGACTAAAATTTGGTAATTAAGTTTGTATTCTTACCGTCTGCAACTGCACTGAAAATGGGAGTGGTGGCACTATAATTACGTTCATTTTTAAGAAACTTCTGGATCAATTGCGCTGAAATTTCGGCATTAGATTGTTTTCGTTCACGAGATGGCACTACAAATCAATTAAAATGCTACGAGTACGTATATATTTCAGATAAGCGCCCCGGGTATAAGCTTGGACGACATAAATAATGAAAATTGAATTTTAAATTAAATTTCAATCCGTTTTAGCTCCGTTTGCAGCTCTTATTTACTCTTGATCTTTTTTTTTTGAAGCTGCTACATTTGTTGAAGGTGTTTCAAATGCCTTGTATAAATTTTTTCAGTTGAAACTAGAGATGCAAAATGGAGAATTGCCGGATATTCGGATTTAATTTACTATTCAGCCGGATGCCGGATAGTAACTAAATATCCGGTATCCGGACGGGCGGATAGTTTCTTAAGATTATTTTATTTAACTAATCATGGCGATTTTTATTTAAAGGTAAAAAAGAAACAAAAAATTGACAAGTATGTATTCACCCTTACCCATTACCCAACTAGCATTTGGAAAATTGTATGACGAGCGCGATAATTTCGTGATTCTTTTTTAATCGTCCAGAAGTAGAATTTTATTTAGCTCTTCCAAATGATGCTAATGCGAGCTGGAAATGATGCTAATTGTTGGACGATTGAATCGTCGTTCACGTATTTTGGCGAGCATTTAAAGATTGCTAGTTGTCAAAGTTCGCATATGATTGATTGACAAGAACTTTTTTTTTTGTTACTCTACAATCGTCGTTTAATCGTTCTGACGACCATTGGCAGATTTAATAATCTATAATCTATAATCTATTTGCGAATCTTTTCGATGATTGTTTCGCGAGTATATAAATTCAGTGTATTTTGTGTTACTCTAAAATCTCCGCTTACGCATTCTCGCGATCCTTTGGTGAATTTAACCGTTATGTTTAGAAAGTTTACAAAAAAGAATTGATTTTTGCTTTTTTCAACAACTGATTTTGGCTTCATTTCAACCCAGTTGTTAGCTAGTGAACACGTGTCGAGACTAGTAATTACACAAAGTGTGCTTTTATTCAAAACTTAAAACTATTTAAAACTTAAGTATTATGTTGAATAGTGTAACAATACTTACGGGTAACTTTCAACTTAAAGAATGTTTTAATGCTCTCACTCTCTTGTGTAATTGAATTCTAATGCATTCGTCGCTTGAGTAAGAACTTGTGTTGGAGTCGTTCATGCACCATCGTACGTTAAGCAACATTAAATAAATAAATTTATTATTTAAAAAGAAACATATTGTGTTCTGCCATTACAATTGGCGACGAGGTCTTTCGATCACCAACACGTGATAATATACGGGCGAAGATTTGAAGTCAAAGGAAACAACGCCTGAAGAAGCAATACCTGAAAAGATGACGACGCACATAATTGGAAATGTGCCACAACTCCATCATGCAGAAAATTCATGGGATTTTTTCATTAGTAGCTTGTGCAATTTTTCATTGCCAACGCAATCAGCGATGTCAAAAAGAGGAAAGCAACGCTGCTAACCTCTCTAAGTGAAAAAGCATAGGAGGAGACAACGACTTTTGATGCGTGTATGCAGGCGATGACAAGTCATTTTAAACCTGCATCCTTAGCTTTTGTAGAGCGCTACAAGTTTTATAGTGCCAACAAATTAGCGTAGGAGTCAATAAGCGAATGGTCAGTACGAGTGCGCGCGTTAGCAGTTAGGTGTGAATTTGGTGCATTTTTCGAAACTGCAGTTCGAGACAAATCTATCTATAATATATATATAGGCTGGAAAAATGTCCGGCTAGGGATAGAATTTTTATGGAGAACATGTCCTCATGCAGCATGAGTAGCAAAATGACATTGATGAGATCAAGCAAGATCCGCAAGAGGCTTGCTATTTTGTAAGTAGCGACAAGGGCAAAGCAATGTGGACTAGGGGTAAGCAGAATAACAGTAACATGTAACAACAGCGTCAACAGCAACAGTTCCCTGATTCAAGACACCAGCAACCAAAACTGCAGCAACAACAACAACAACTTTGCAAAGTTTGCGGATTCTCCGGTTATTGTAGTTACAGGTGCAGGTATACAAATTTTAAATGCAATCATTGTAAGAAGAGAGGACATTGAAAGAAAATGTGTAAGATAAAAATACCAAGTCTTAATTATGTAGATAACAGTGAGGTGAATATGTTTGCGATCACGAGTTCATACGATGGTCCAATAAAAGTAAATATAATTTTCAATAATCTCCCGTTGTTCATGGACTTAGGCACTGGTTCGGAATATAGCGTGCTCGCGTTTGAAACGTTTAAGCAATATTTTGGTGAGTTTTTGCTGTCCCAAACAAATATAATTTTAAGAACATACAACGGCACTGCAATTAGCCCAGTGGGAATATGCAGGATGACTGCCGAGTATAAAGAAAAGAGCGAAGAATTATCAGTAATGGTTGTGAAAAATGGTGGCCCACCTCTACTAGGTAGAAATTTTTTAAGAGCTTTTGGTATTAACATATCAAATATTAATTACAATGAATGCGAAGTCCAGGTAATGGAAAAACGGAATTTTAGTGAGTTTCGTGATTTATGCTTAGGGCTGTTTCAAAAAAGCTCAAGCGAAATTGCAGCTCAAAGAAGATCAGTGGCAAAGTTTTTTAAGCCGAGGCCAGTTACTTTAGCGGTTCAAAAGAAAGTTTAGCAGGAAATGGAAAATTTAGTTTCCGGAATGGGCTACACCAATCGTCCCGGTTTTTTAAAAAAAGTGGAGGTGTTACAATATGTGGGGAATTAAAAGTCTCGTTAAATCCAAATTTATTGGTGGAAAAGTATCCCTTTCATCGTATAGGGGATATTTTTGCAAAATTGTATGGAGGACAGGAATTCACGAAATTGGATTTAACGATGGCGTATCAGGAAATTGAGCTGAATACAGAATTGCGTAAGTTGACCACTATTTCCCCAACTAAGGGTTTATTTCAGTACACCCGGCTTATTTACGGGCTGTCGTCGGCTCCGTCGATTTTTCCAAAAATAATGGAGGGCCTCTTGATGCATTTAAAGGGGGTAGTGTTTTTTCTCGACGACTTTTTGATAACAGCACCTAATAGGAAAATTCATTTAGGCAGAGTAAATAATGTGCTTAAAATATTGCAGGAAGCTTGCAAAATATAAATGTAATTTTTTATGTGAAAGAGTTGAGTATTTAGGTCATATATTTGACCAAAATGGGACCCAGAAAAAGTTCGCGAGATTGATAATATGCCCTGTCCCAAAAAGTAATTAATTTATATAGGTGGTTTTTACCCAATGTGGCCAGCCTTGGTTCATATTATATGAATTACTCAAGGGGTATAACGCATTTGTGTGGTCAGAGGAATGAAACCGCGCAGTTAATGGGTTAAAGGCAGCATTAAAATCCGATACGTGCTTAGCACATTTCAACCCTAAATTGAAAACAAAATTAACAGTGGATGCTAGCCCAGTGGGTGCATGGGCTGTATTGTCCCAAATTTCTGAAAGACTAGTAGAATTTGCGTCTAGAATGCTGTCTGAAACCGAGCAGCAATACTCACAATTAGATAAAGAAGCTGTAGCCATTTTGTTCGGTGTCAAGAAATTTCATCATTTTCTGTTTGGCCCATTTTACGTTGGTAACAGACAATAAGCCGCTGCATCATATTTTTAACCCTAAAAAAGGCATTCCGCTAATGGCAGCAAGCAGGCTTCAGGGTAATTTACCCTATCAGGCTATAGTTTTGACATATCTCACATTAAGTCTGCAACCAATATAGCTGACTATTTTTCGAGACACCCTAGTGATGACAAATTTGTTGAGGAAGAATTTACAGATGGGGTTTATTTGAATTATGTAGAAAAAGTCGAAAATATTCCAATTAACGTTAAAAAAGTCAGAAAAGAAGTGAAAAAATTACGTATTGTTGCAGACTGCGTGTAAATTGGTGAATGGGAAGAGTTACGTCCATTTGTTGATAGACGTTTAGAATTATCGGTAGATTCCGAGTGTTTATTTTGGGGATATCGACTAGTCATTCCGAAGACGCTGCAAGGGGAAGTAATTCAGTTTTTACACGCATCCCATATGGGAATTAGTAAAATGAAAGCAATGGCGCGAATTACGTAGAAGAAAAACACTACTTAGTTGTTTGCTGTAAAAATATGAACTGAACTTTATTTAATAAACTTTGCTTAAAATCTAACATATAATTTTTTGTTTCTCTTTATTGTTTTTGATTCTGTTATTCCACATTCAAATCTTTTAGCTGAATGTGCATTAAAGTCGCGTACAGCTTAAATATTTGGGACTGTGTTTTAAGTGGTGGATCATGTTGCATCCTGTGTTTTGATGCAGACAAAACTCCTTCACCGCCAGTTTCTGAATTCTCCTGAATTCTTTCTAAAGAAGTTTCTTCATTACTTTAAATTTTGTTTCTTCTCTTAAACCAAATAGTAATTAAAACAATGATAATACTTATAACTATTAATACAATTGTTACACTAACACTATGTGCTATTTTCGTATGATATTTTAATTTTTTGATATATTGTATGTTTTCCAAATGTTCCAGAATTATTGTGTTAAACTTTATTTGTTCTATTTCTGTGAAATTTACATCTTTTTCATTTTCATAAGTATATGTTTCTTGAACTATTTCTTCTCTATCTTAGAATATTTGGATCTTTATTGTTATTTGACAATTATTATATACAATAAGTAAGTTTCTGTTAATAGAAAATTTTTTATCGTTACAATTTTGGATTAATCCGGTATTATTAGCATTTTTAACTACAATAGTTTCTCTATTTATCTCCTCTATATGTAACCTGTTATCAAAATTAAATTTACAACTCTCCGTTACAATGCAATTCTTACTTCTTTTGAAATCTTTCATTTTCTTTATATGAGTACTTTACATTATTAATTTCTACGAAAAATTCTTTATTTTCATCAATTTCATAAACGTTTTCATTTGGTATTGGTACAATAGTTTTTAAATCAACACTAATAAAATTCTCTGGTATCTTAATAGCTATTACGATTTTTTTATTATCAAGAGTAAGGACGCCTAATTTAATTAAAGTTTAAAAAAAAAAATCAACATTATATCTATCTCTTCAGTTGAGAGGATGTTAGGGTGAAACATTTTAAATTTCGCAGAGGCTATGTTATCTTGTACTATATATATTTGTGATTTAATAGACTTTAATTTATGCATTTTGTCAGAATAAAGTAAATGTCTTACTATTTCGTTATTTCTGATTTTTACATCTTGAAGTGACTTTTCGATTCTTGTTCTGTCTGATTCTATAGTTGTTCTTAAAAGGTCAATGCTTATATTAAAATGCTGATTTATAACAATTTGTCTATTTAAAGTGTCAATAGCATTATGATTGTTTCTATTATTCTTAGATGTTCAGCAATTTCTAATCGTTCCAAACGCCCATTTCTGTATACTACCAACAAAGTTAATTAGACCGCGTTTTTTTTTATATATTTCCTGGGTTAATATATCTCAATTTAGCTTTTACAACCATTATTTCTCTTTTCAACAAGTCTTTATTGGTTAAATCCATATTATCTATATTTTTCTCCAGTACTCCAGTATTAACTGACCAATTTCCTCAGTATTTATAATGTGTAAGACTGAAATTGTATTATTTTCTATTTGTAATTCCCTTAATCGAATAATAGTGTATTCTGTATTAGTGTTAAGTTGGTCACTTGCAATAGCCCCTGTGCTGCTATGATTGTCATTCAAAATATCAATGTACGGATGTATACCTATAAATTTGAATGGTCTTTTAATATTTGAAAGATGGACATTTTGTAAGGGATTGTATCTGTAATAAGGTTCATCTTTTCATCTTTTTTTTCTATTGGAGTCTCTGTTAATGAAAATTTTGGTTTTATTGACTTCCCATCATACTTTATTTGGCTACATTTCTGACAACTATTTATTATTAATTGAATATGTTCCTGCAACTTGGGAAAATATATTTTATCTTTTAAAGTATAATAACATTCATTTATGTCACTATGCAAAGATCCTTTAATATGGTGTAGGGATAATTGTTTATGTAGGTCTTCTTCTGACATGACCTCTGTTGCTCTTTTTGTACAACGTATAAACTTTATTTTATTATTATGTGAGAACATTGACATAATAATAATTTGAATTTTGTGGTAATCCCTATCAGATACTTCAGAGAAAATACCTACATATATGTCCGCCTTTTATATGTCTTTGGAAAATTTATTTATAAGGGCTTCATTTTCTAATGGGTTAATTTCTACAATTTTTCTATTATGTATTGTTTCCATTTCAGTTACTTGATTAAAATGATTTGAGTTCACATTTATTAACTATTTGTTCTTTAATAACAATATGTTTTAATAACTCTTCATCAGCTGAATGAATTGTTTTTGAGAGTTCTAAGTTAGATTCTTGGTCAATAGTTGCCTTGATTTTTGGTGAATTTTCTAAACGACTCAAAAAATCTGCTATTATATTTTCCTTTCCTTTAAGGTATTCTATTTCGTAGTAATATTCCTGTAATTTTACTAACCATTATTGATGCCGCTGGGAAAATTCTTTACCTTTATATTTTGTATTTAAGTAGGTAATTGGACAATGGTCTGTCAGAATTTTAAATTTTTTTTCGTTAATGTAAGGTCTGAAATAAGAAATAGCGTAAATAATTGTTAGGAATTCTTTGTCCATTGTCGCATAGTTTTGTTCATGGTTATTAAGCGTTTGTGATATATAACAAATTGGATGTCCACACTGAGATAAAACAGCGCCAATGGCATAATCACTTGCATCAGTACTAATTGTGAACTCTTTATCGAATTCCGGATATTTGAGAATTGGATGGAACGATATTAATGATTTAGGATTTTCCAAACTTGCAATATATTTCGGATCATTCACATTAATTTTATAACTCTTTTTTAAATATTTTATCATGGGGTAAGCTATTTTCGAATAATCCTTTATAAATTTTCTATGAAATCCGGTAACACCTAAAGTGGTCAATATTTTATCAGGATTAGGTTTGATTTCAGCTTTTAGTAGAATATGGCCCAAAAATTAGTTTCTTTTTTAAGAAAATTACACTTGTTAGCTTGAATTTTGAGGTTATGTTCCTGTAATTTTGGAAAAATTTGACCCAATGAGTTTCTAGTGAAGTGGAGAAATTGAGAATATCATCAAGATATACTACGCATATTTTGTTAATATATTCTCTAAGAATTTCATTTATTAGTCGCTGAAATGTGGGGCATTCTTAAGCCGAAAAGGCATTCGAACGTATTCGTATAATTCCGCCAGAGTAACAAAAGCCGTTTTTTCAACGTCCTTTTCTGCCATCAGTATTTGATGGTAGCCCTTGACTAGATCGATGGTACTGAAGTACTGGGCTTTTCCAAGCTTATCCATTCCATCAATATTAGGCAAAGGATATTTATCATCAATAGTCAGTTGGTTAAGTCGTCTGAATTTTACAACGATTCTAAATTTTGCAATACCTGAATTATCTTTTTTTTTAGGAACTACAATTGTTAGCGAACTTTATTTACTTCCACTTTTTTCTGCGTATAATACCCTGCTTCTCCATATCATTGATTTGCCTCCTAACTTCTTCTTCGTGCTTTGGGGGTAATCGATAAATTTTAGAATTAATTTGTTGGTCCGTTGTTGTTCGTGTTTCATGAACAACAGAATTGGTATTAGTTAAATTATCTCCTTCCTTATATATTATTTTGTATATTTTTTCAAAAGTCTACATATTACATCTTTTTCTTGAATATTTAAATGATTCAACTGAATATTTTGTACTTCACTTACTTATAAAACTTCTATCTGCTCCTGAACAGATTTTGTTAGGAATGGAAGGCTCACTCCATTGTTCATTTTCAATTCCATTTCATTAATATTAATTTCAGAATGTTATTTTTAATCTAATCCATGCCCAATAATATATCAAAAGGTTTTCAAAACCCACCATTGCCCACCTCATTTTACGTATAACGTTAGCTGGATAATTGAATTCAACCGGACATGGCGTAACTACATTTGTACTTGATATACAAACATCTCCCGAAATGGTTTTAAGTAATTTAGTTTAGTTTTCATTTAATACAGGAAGATTCATATATGAAAAACTTGTTTTCTTTAAAATACTTATAGTAGATCCTGTATCTACGAAAGCAATAAATTGTTAATTAAATAAAGTTATTTTAAGAAAGATTTTTGTGTGATCCAAGGCTATTTTGTAAAAAAATCTGATACAATGTTATTTACGTCAGCGTCTACATCCATACTACTTTGTCTACTTTGTTGACTATTAACTCTTGGTTGCAAACTATTATTTTGAAACTCTTGCCTCTGTCTATTTTGTTGGTTTCCTTAACTATTTGAGGCTCTTGGTTGCTAATTATTGTTTTGTAACTCATTATTTTAATTAATTGGTTGATGTTGGTTTGTTGTTACCAGATTATTATAAGTTCTTGGTTGCCAATTAACACTTTGGAACTCCTGCCTTTGTTTTACTTGCTGAATATTATTTTGTCTTATTTGGCCAATACTGTTTCTATTTGTTCTATTTCCGAAATTATTATTTGGTCTTACTTGCCAATTATTATTTTGTCTTATTTGACCATTACTATTCCTATTTGTTCTATCTTTAAAATTATTATTTGGTCTTACTTGCCAATTATTATCCCTAAATGTTCTAGTACTTATTAAATTCCCCAATCTTGGCCAATTATGAACTAAAGGCCAAAGTATGAACTATTTTCCTAATTTCAGTCATGTTATTTTTGTTCATGATAGCATAAGCTAATGGTCCTGACACTAATTCTTTGGTTTTTTTAACTAACATTCCACCTAAAATATCTACCATTACACTTCCACTTTCATTAAATACCTTAAGCTCTGCAATGTTTTCTACTATATTTCTCAACTAATTATCTAAATCTCTTATATTGCTTACTCTAAGATTTCCAATTTCTTTCGTAAATGCCATCTGATCCATGGCAAAATTATAACGTAGGGCCGACTCGGAGAGGAATGAAGTAGAAAGCAGAATTAAGCAGGCTATATGTCAAAATCAGCTGTTTATCGCGAATTTCTTTATGCTTACGTATCGCAGTTGCTTTTAGGTTAATGCTGTCACAGGTTTTTTTTGTGCAATTTTAAAACTTTCACACTTTTTTTATAACATTTTAACTCAAATTATCGTAAATTTAACACTCGCATTGTTTGCAACTTGGAAACATAAAGTATTTTCTTCATTTACAATTTCTACGCAATTCATCGTTTTGACAACTAACCATTATTTTCATTATCCACTCTTCGTTGACGCGTGAGGGCACTAAGCGAAGCGGCCCTAACTTATAATTCTACCATGATCTGATCCTTCGATGACTTGTAGTGCTTTAATAGTTGCTGCTTGCATTCCTCCCAATTAGCTGGTAAATTGATGTTTAATACATTTCTTGCTTTTCGCTAAATCTTCGTGCTATAAATTATCTTGAATACTTCCACTCTTTCGTCGGGATTATCTCCCAAAATTTCAGTTACAGCATATATAAATGCTGCCAACGTTCCTTTTTCCCCTTTCAAAACCGGCATAAATTGAATTTCTTTGCCAATTTTTGTTCTCCAACTTTGCTGATTATTTTGCACCAATAGCTGTGTTATTGCTGTTAAGCATTCAGCAATTGGTTGATCTTGATCCATAAAGCGTTTTTGATCGAATGACTGGCTCCTTTTTTTCTTAAACTGCACTATTTAATTTAATTCAAAAAGAGTTTCTTAACTTTTCACTTTTTGTTATTTCGTTATTTAATGTTGTGTTTGTTTAATTTTAGTTCAAATTATTTTTTTTTTTTCTTACTGTTCTTAACAACTTCTGTCCTTTTGTTCTTGAAAACTTGTATTGATTTGGTTTGGAAAGCTTTTTATTGTTTTGTTAAGCATTGTTGTGTCTTCATAATTCTGTAAAGTTTACTTAGAATTACTTTCTTTTTTACTTTATTATTAACAAAACTAAAACGGTTCCGGAAAAACCTACTGCGCCAATTACGTAGAAGAAAAACAGCACTTAGTTGTTTGCTGTAAAAATATGAATTGAACTTTATTTAATAAACTTTGCTTAAAATCTAACATATGATTTTTTGTTTCTCTTTATTGTTTTTGATTATGTTATTCCACATTCAAATCTTTTAGCTGAAAGTGCATTAAAGTCACGTACAGCTAAAATGTTTGTGACCGTGTTTTAAGTGGTGGATCATGTTGCATCCTGTGTTTTGATGCAGCCATAACTCGCGAGTAGATACAATATGTTGGTTCTGGCGCAGGTGGCGCGGTGGTGCAAGCCGATGACGTCATGCCCGGCACTCAAGTATGAATGGATTTCTGCTTGTGCTGGTGGACGGACAGACAAAAAAAACCGCAAGTTGTTTTTGCTTTAAGCGTTGATCATGTTCTTATCAGTGTTTGTATGTTTTATGATTTTTTTCATAACCCTAGCATTAGTTATAGCAATGACTCAAATTCTGCTGGCTGACTTTAGCTGAAATGATATGACTTGCTATATGAAAATATATGTATTAATATGGGTTGAAGCAATTTAGATACGGCGATGGTTGAAGGGGGAAATAAATGTTTATAAATTTAATAAAGTTGGTAAGTATTAGGTGGGAGTCTTTGTTTTGAGCTTTTAAAAATTGGCAAGTTTGATGTATGTCTTTGCTTTAAACTTTTAAATTGACAAGTTTGGGGTATTTCTTTGCTTTAAGCGTTGGTCATAATTTTATACACTACATTATCGGTAGTGGTAGTCAAGCGAGTTCTTATCAGTGTTTGCATGTTTTGTTTTTTCTTAATTATAATTGGCAAGTTTGATGTATGTCTTTGCTTTAAACTTTTTAAAATTGACAAGTTTGGGGTATTTCTTTGCTTTAAGCGTTGGTAATAAATTTATACACTACATTATCGGTAGTGGTAGTCAAGCGAGTTCTTATCAGTGTTTGCATGTTTTGTTTTTCTTAACCCTCGCATTAGTTACAGCAAGACTCAAATTTTGCTGGTCAACTTGCTTTGTGAAAATATATATATTTATTTGGAATGAAGCAATTTAGGTACGGCGAAGGTTGAAGAGGTTAAAGAAATGTTTATAAATTTAATAAAGTCGGTAAGTATTAGGTGCGTGTATAAGATTTGTGTAAGTAGTTTGTATATTAGATGACAACCATTAAAAAACATAGGCGTGTATAAATATCTATTCGTCAGTTGGGGGCCATAGGGGTCACTTACACCCAGCAACTTCTCCGCCTCTGGCTTATATTTTATGTAAATTCAGGAAGTTTCTAGAAGCTTCGAGATGCAGAAACGTCGAGAACATTTTAGAAGTCGACTTATGTTATTGTATGCCGATGACGTCACCCATACCCATCCTGGTACGGATTTTAATTTTATTTAATTTCGATTTCAATACTAATTTCAAGGTTAAAGTGATAAGAGCCAAGCTTCATAGTAAGCGCACTCATAACCCGCAAGTTCAAGATAAGGCAGCAATGTACAAGTTCAAACATGTTTTTTGTGTTACTTCTAAAATAAATAAACAATTTTTGGGGTCAAGTGCAAGGGCAAAAAAAGAAGATAAGAATTTAAAGTTGATATGTCAAAAATTAAGCTAAGCTAACCTAAGCTAATATAAGCTAAGGCTGCGTTCATAGTGAACGCCCATAATCGGCTGTTTTTATAATGGTTCTTGTTGTTGTTGTTCTTACTATTGCTATTGTTGTTCTTACTGATGTTGTTGTTGTTGTTGTTGTTGTTGTTGTTGTTGTTCTTGTTGTTGTTCTTACTGTTGTTGTTGTTGTTGTTCTTACTCTTGTTGTTGTTGTGGTTGTTGTTGTTGATGAGGCTGTTTTACTAATAAAAATAGGCAATCTAAAGTAACTAAATAAATAGCTAAACTTCTTTATTAAAATATTATTTATATTAATTACACTACATTTTGAGCCCAATTTGGTCACATCTGTTGATAACCAAGATAAGCTATGGAAGCTACGTCCAATTACGGACCATCTCAAGTCAAATATGTTGAAGAACTATCACCCAACACAACATTTATCTTACGATGACAATGGACGACACGGTTGCAAGCAGTTTTTTAAAGGTAAACCAATCGGCCAAACGGTTACATGTTAAATTTTGACATATATCAAGGCAAGAACCCACGTTGTACCAATTCATATGATGAACGATTCGGAAAATGTGCAGCACCACTTATAACTATGATCGATGACTTTCAGATGATTTGAAAGGCCTTATTAAATATTTCATTCATATTGAATTATTGTTTGATTGATTATCGATATTGTGATTGATTGATTGATTATCGATCAGTTTAAGCCGGTAGCTGTTGAACAGTACAGACCATTTTAGCTGGTAGATGTAGAACAGTACAGACCAGTTTTAGCAGTTAGCTGCTGAATAGTACAGACCAGTTTTAGCAGTTGCTGTTGATCAGTACAGACCAGTTTAGCAGTTAACTGCTAAAACTGATCTGTACTATTATTATTATCTGTACATATACTAAGATAAATGTTGTGTTGGGTGATAGTTCTTCAACATATTTGACTTGAGATGATCCGTAATTGGACGTAGCTTCCATAGCTTATCTTGGTTATCAACAGATGTGACCAAATTGGGCTCAAAATGTAGTGTAATTAAAGAAGCTTAGCTATTTATTTAGTAACTTTAGATTGCCTATTTTTATTAGTAAAACAGCCTTATCAACAACAACAACCACAACAACAACAAGAGTAAGAACAACAACAACAACAACAACAACAACAGTAAGAACAACAACAAGAACAAGAACAACAACAACAACAACAACATCAGTAAGAACAACAATAGCAACAGTAAGAACAACAACAACAAGAATCATTATAAAAAAGCAGCCGATTATGGGCGTTCACTATGAACGCAGCCTTAGCTTATATTAGCTTAGGTTAGCTTAGCTTAGTTTTTGACATATCAACTTTTAATTCTTATCTTCTTTTTTTGCCCTTGCACTTGACCGCAAAAATTGTTTATTTATTTTAGAAGTACCACAAAAAAACATGTTTGAACTTGTACATTGCTGCCTTATCTTGAACTTGCGGGTTATGAGTGCGCTTACTATGAAGCTTGGCTCTTATCACTTTAACCTTGAAATTAGTATTGAAATTGAAATTAAATAAAATAAAATCCGTGCCGGGATGGGTATGGGTGACGTCATCGGCATACAATAACATAAGTCGACTTCTAAAATGTTCTCGACGTTTCTGTATCTCGAAGCTTCTAGAAACTTTTTGATTCTTCTTGGCATTGGCTTAGGTTAGGTTGATTCTGAAGTATTCTTTGTATAGGATCGCGCTATTTGCTATCTCCCTTTCTCTCTCTTACTATCAAATTCTCTCTCTCCCTTTCTCTCTCTCTCTCCCTTTCTCTCTCTCTCTCCCTTTCTCTCTCTCTCTCTCTCTCTCTCTCTCTCTCTCTCTCTCTCTCTCTCTCTCTCTCACCATTCGCTTCGGCATACAGTGACATAAGTCGACTTCTAAAATGTTCTCGAAGTTTCTGCATCTCGAAGCTTTGCAGACTCTTGAATTTATATAAAATATAAGCCAGAGGCGGAGAAGTTGCTGGGTGTAAGTGACCCCTATGTCCCCCAACTGACGAATAGATATTTATACACGCCTATGTTTTTTAATGGTTGTCATCTAATATACAAACTACTTACACAAATCTAATACACGCACCTAATACTTACCGACTTTATTAAATTTATAAACATTTCTTTAACCTCTTCAACCTTCGCCGTACCTAAATTGCTTCATTCCAAATAAATATATATATTTTCACAAAGCAAGTTGACCAGCAAAATTTGAGTCTTGCTGTAACTAATGCGAGGGTTAAGAAAAACAAAACATGCAAACACTGATAAGAACTCGCTTGACTACCACTACCGATAATGTAGTGTATAAAATTATTACCAACGCTTAAAGCAAAGAAATACCCCAAACTTGTCAATTTTAAAAAGTTTAAAGCAAAGACATACATCAAACTTGCCAATTATAATTAAGAAAAAACAAAACATGCAAACACTGATAAGAACTCGCTTGACTACCACTACCGATAATGTAGTGTATAAAATTATGACCAACGCTTAAAGCAAAGAAATACCCCAAACTTGTCAATTTAAAAGTTTAAAGCAAAGACATACATCAAACTTGCCAATTTTTAAAAGCTCAAAACAAAGACTCCCACCTAATACTTACCAACTTTATTAAATTTATAAACATTTATTTCCCCCTTCAACCATCGCCGTATCTAAATTGCTTCAACCCATATTAATACATATATTTTCATATAGCAAGTCATATCATTTCAGCTAAAGTCAGCCAGCAGAATTTGAGTCATTGCTATAACTAATGCTAGGGTTATGAAAAAAATCATAAAACATACAAACACTGATAAGAACATGATCAACGCTTAAAGCAAAAACAACTTGCGGTTTTTTTTGTCTGTCCGTCCACCAGCACAAGCAGAAATCCATTCATACTTGAGTGCCGGGCATGACGTCATCGGCTTGCACCACCGCGCCACCTGCGCCAGAACCAACATATTGTATCTACTCTCGCGCGAATGTTGATGGTGGCCTGGTCATGATTTAAAGTGTTTAATCATGTCATGCATGCTTTATAACAAGAGCAAGTCCAGCTAAGAAAGAGTTAGAGACTTGGGATTGGCCCAAGAAACCGTAGAGTAGGGTCCATGTAGACTTTTTTGTCTTTTCATGAACCGTTGGTGCCTTGTTATAGTTGATGCTTATAGTAAATGGATCGAATGCATCGATATGGGAAAAAATACAACAAGTAAGGCTACAATAAATATTTTAAAAACTTTATTTGTACGTTTTGGTTTACCTGAGACATTGGTCTCGGATAACGGGACTGCATTTGTGCCCGGGGAATTTAAACGTTTTTTGAAATGTAATGGGATTTATCAAGCAACAACACCTGTCGGTCACCCCGCGACTAACGGCTTAACAGAGAATGCAGTGAAAACTATTAAGAATGCACTTAAACGTGGGTTGAATCAGACAGGAGCAGCGCTATTTAGTGATGAATTAAATCGATTCTTATCAGACTATCGCAATACTCCACATGGTAGCACTAGTGTATCACCGGCAGAGTTAATGTTTGGTAGGCAGCTGCGAACAAGATTAGATTTATTAAATCCTCAAAGACTAGTTCAGAAAAAAAGTGAAAATCTCATTAGAGCAAATGTAAAAAATCAACAGATTAATCAGAAAAGTTACTATCGAGGTAGTAAAAGAAGTAATTTTAAGATAAATAATTCTGTAATGACAAAGGATTTCTCGAATCCTGGTCGAATTTCTTGGACAAAAGGAAATATTGTTAAAATACTCGGGAAACAAATTTTTTTGGTCAAAGTCTATGATACCGGGAAGGTATGGAAGAGGCACGCAAACCAGATGATTTTTTGTATCTGTTTGCGTGGTCCAATGTCGAATCCAAAACAAAATTTAGTTTTCGCAGATATTGTTTGTGAAAACGCTACAGAACAACTCCAATTAATTCACCAGTAGTTGAAACGATAACCCTAAAATTGAAGTGGGTTCACAAGTTACAGCAAATAAAAATTTAGTGTCGTTAGATACAATTTAAGAAGCAGAAATAAATCAACTTAGTATTTTACTTTAAAGATTAAAAGTAAGTTACTTTGTACTTAACTTATTTGGTTTATTGGATTAAGAAAATTAAATTTTAATTTGAATTTTTATTGAAAATGAAATTGTAATTTGAATTTTTATTGGATATTGTGAAATGGAAGATGAACGATTACAAAGGGGGATATTGTAGTATTAGGTGTAACAACACTAACGGGTAAGTTTCAACATAAAGAATGTTTTAATGCTCCCACTCTCTTGTGTAATTGAATTCTAATGCATTCGTCGCTTGAGTAAGAACTTGTGTTGCAGTAGTTTATCTATCATCATACGTTAAGCAACATTATAAATTTATAAATTTAGAAATAAATTTATTATTTAAAAAGAAACATATTGTGTTCTGTCATTACAAAAACTAACTTACTCTAACGATTCAAAACCGATTTAGTGCCGCCATTGCCTGTAAAAACTCTACAACAGTTAAAAGAGTTGGATCAACAGATACAAGAGAACGAGGATATTGTTCTTCAATTGGTATGTCTATCTATCTATATCTATCTACATCTTTCTATATCTTTTTACAGAAATATATTCTTGGTAAAGTTGGCAGCGGTGGCACCAACTCGTTTGTGAGGAATTCAATAAAAAAATTGAGGTGGAGTGGAACAAATATTACGCCCAGTATCCAGGAATTTAGTATTCCGATAATTATAACAAATAAGTACTTTTTATTTCATGATCTTACAGTTTCCTTATTTGGTTTTCTTTTTTAAGATGTCTGTCATTCAAAATTCAAAGCTGTCGATGCAGGAATTAATAATTTCATATATAATTTTTAGTATTTTAAACTGATTTTTTAAATTTAATAATTGAATTAATTTTATTTTATATATAAAGGTAAACTTATTACTTATAATATTACAATAAAAAATTAACAATACAGAACAATCCTTTTTATTTTAAAGCATTAATGATCAATTAAAGATCGTCTTGGCAATAGTTTTAGGACTCTTCAGCAATTCTTTTTGGCGCATCCTAGACGACTCATTTGGGCGATTGTTTCAAGCATCGCTTGAAGTAGGAATAAAAGCGCCTTACACGATTCTTTTCTGCTTATCGTACACGACTCATTTAAGCGATTGTTTCAAGGCCCGTTTGAAGTAGGAATAAAAGCGTCTTACACGATTATTTTCTGCGAATCGTAGACGACTCAAATGGAAAAGTCGCCGGCTTGACACAGTTTCTTCAGTTGTTCTGAACTTCCGCGATCGGAATAAGACATCGTCGACGATTTATTTAATCGCCTGGTCCGATCACGGAAGATTCGTTTACGATTGAAAATGCTAGCTTGGTAGTGACGAGAGTGCAACAAAATTTTAATTTTTAAAGTTGTGTGAGACCGACGGATTTTTTATATTTTTTATTAAAAATTAAGAGGACGAACGCCTCTGCATATATGTAACTTTTATCATTAATGGGTTAATATAAACTAAAAACATATTCCAACTAAAAACTTGGAAAAACGTTCAATTAGTAAAATGATTAAAATTCATAATCAAAATTAAGAAAGCGTAGATTATGGTGAATAAAAACTAAATTGTAAGCGTTCGAAGGCAATAGGCGTTTTTTTTACTGACAATATGACAAATATACGAATTGACAAATATTATAATCAAAACAGCTGTTTTAATATCAAAGTTTCCAGTACTGCCAGTAGTAAGTATTTAACTCTTTCAAATCTTGGAACCATGACACAATCACAAAGTAGGCTCAGCTTGGGGAGAAACTAGAAAAATGGGAGCTAGATGTCAAAGTTACTATTGCTATTACCGTTTTCCATTAGCGGAAAAGTTGTTTTTTCAGCAGCTTTTTTAAAACGAACCTACCTTATGATTGAGTCATGGCTTAAAAAATTTTAGAGAAGAGAACTTACGCTGAACAAAAAGGAGTAAAAGTTATTTAGATATTATTTTAGCAATTATTTTTGTTATATAAAGGGTGTTTTGAATGTTATTTGCCATAAACATATAAATGTGTATATTGGTGCCTGTTGAATAAGAAATATATTTAATTTGGCGATAACGAGGCAATGGACCTACTATCCGACCGACGGATATTCAGCTATCCGGCCTTGCAGCTCGCCGGATATCCGGTATCCGTAATGTGACCAACCGTACTCCTTTTGGGAGTTTTTAACTAATTCTTTGATCGATGTACTTCTTTTAGGGAAGTACGCATTAAAGAACAACTTTTTTACAATTTTGATTAATTTTAAACAAATTTTTAAAAATTTTACTTTAAATGAATTTTAATGAATCCAGATCCAGATATTTGACATACCCTTATTTTATGTAAGCAAAAATATTTGCACTCTCTTGAAAAAATGACAGGCAGGGTTTTGTGGTCGTCCAAAAAAAAAGTATGTTTCAGTGTTCTGCTGTGCTTTTTTTAAAGTACTTTTTTCATATGCTTGTGGTTACGTTAAAAAAATCAAGTGTGCAATATTTTAGTAAAATTTATTGACATGAAAATAATTTGTGGAAATTTGTTTCAATTTTTATTGCGTCATTTATCTCTAATTATTTTGTGTTTTAGTATGTGATATTTTTAATTTTGAACTAGTGTTAAATAATTTAAAATAAAAATGCCTTTAACATGTAGGATATTTAAGACGTCGTATGTGTTCGACGTGAGCAAGTGCGAAAGTACGCAGTGCAGTTGGATTTCCGTATTAAAAAATAAAACAACTTTATTCTAACAATGACCAATTTTAGAATAAAAAGGAAATTCATGTTCAAATTAAAAATATAATTTTTGATTCAAAAATTTCAAACTTATCCCTACTTTTTTAACTTGAATTTTAATTTAACGTTGTTATTTTTAATTTTATATTGTTTTTTGTGTGTTATTCTCTGCCAGAGGAAAAAAAGTATGTTTGGTTTTCTCTAATATAAATGTAGAAATAACTATAATCATCCTTTTGTTTAAACAAACGATTTCTAAACTCTGTATCACATATTTAAAACACATATTTTCAATAAATTTTACCTCTAAACTGACTATTGTTTATTACTTATTTGAGCTCAAAGCTCGAAAACGTAATTAAAATTTTCATACAAATTCTTTGCAAAATTTGTTTTGCATACACAAACCAAATTTTTTCAATACTGTTTTACATCAAAAATGTAACCATTACATTTTTAAAAGCTCATAATATAAGTTTTGTTTGAAACAAACAGGTAGTAGAAAACATAGTAGTCAGATATATCTTTAGTATTTTGTACTACGAAAAAGTATGATATTCATGCAACTGAATCCTCTTCATATACGGGTTTTCTTTCTTATGGCCTAATTAGCCAAACATAGATCAACGCAACACAGCCGTTGCTTTTGCCACATACAAATCTACCAAACGCGTTTTTCGTGTATCTAATTAGCCGAAACGTAAAGCGACGTAGAAGCCTGTTGAATTTTGATTTCTGTGTTACGTCGACTGACATTTCAGTATACAATGAGCATTTTGTAAGGTTGTTAACATCACACTTTTATTTTTGAGTAATATTTCTTTGTTTGCGTTAATTTATTGAAGAGGAATCTAAGTATTTTAATATAAATTAATTTTTTATTAGTAATTGAAATATGTTTCAGAAGGGTAGACGATGAAAAACTAATTGATGTAGTGATCTATTTGGCACTAGCTGTGGTTGCTACGTTGTTGGCATAATCAACATAAAGTCATTGGGCGCATTCAGAGTAGTCAACTGTTGTGAATTAACAACAACTGTTGTGTTGTTACTCTAAACGTCAGAATAGTTGTCAAAGTGAATTTGTGTATATTTTTAATGCTTTCATTTGATAACTTCATATTTTGCAAAATAAATTGTTGAGTTAGTTGAATTTTTGTTCCCACTCGGATTTTTTGTAATAACATGAATATAAATAGCACAGTGTTCACAATGCTGATGGATGACACTATTGATTCGGCTCAATTGATGCATATACCGAGTCTTACCCAACCAGGGCATGGAATCTGGACAAGAGATCGTGGCGAGGGAAAATCTCGCAATCCGGAGTACTTTGAAAACACGATTCCCACTTATACAGACATGCAATTTAAAGAGCATTTCCGAATGACGAGATCAGCTTTTGAGGTTTATTATATTTGTAAGAAAGTAATTTATTGATTTGATCATAAATGCATTAGGTGCTACTGCAAGTGATTGGCAACCAAATGGAACCACATCCAAAGCCCAACATGGACACTCCATTGGAAAAGAAGGTTCTATTCTCCATTTGGCTACTCAGCAAACCGGAGGCCTTTCTTGCCGTTGGAGATCGGTTTAATATACCACCAAGCTCCGGTCATGGGATATTTACAAGTATTGTTAATACTTGTGCGGATCTAATGCCCAATTAAGTGAAATGGCCAAATGCAGCGCACCAAGCTGTTTCGTCAGCAGTAATTATTTTTAATTTGGAAGTTGTTAAACGCATCAATAACATGTTTAATAATATGTTTTTAGATCTTTGGGGAACGTTCATGTGGATTACGTAATGTTGTTGGAGCCATTGATGGATGTCACATCCCTATTAAGCAACCGGTTGGTAATGCTAGTGATTTTTTTAATAGGAAACAAGTGCATTCACTTATTTTGCAAGGTATCTACATTAATATGCTTAGTTTTATTAATATAAGAGATAACAGAAAGAATTTTATAGGTGTCTGTGATCATACGTTACGTTTCATTGATGTATTCATTGGCATGCCAGGAAAATGCACGATTCTCGGGTTTTTTGAAATAGTCCAATTTTTGAAAAAATGACTGAATGTTCACATTCACAGTATCCATTTCTACGGCGCGAACAGCACCTGCTTGGAGATTGTGCATATCCACTTATGATTAATCTGATGACGGCATTTAGGGATAATGGGCATCTTGTGACGTGGTTTTATTCAAAGGCTGAGGTTGCTCAGCCGTCCCAGGATCAAACAAAGGATCCACTAACCTTTGATAAGTAATAAGACGCACTTGGTTTAAATTTAAAAGCAATTATCTTTATTTAACAATCTTCAATGTTTCTACTTATGCAGCGCAATAGTCAGTCTTGCAACAGTGGTGAGTGGGTACGTTTAAGTGTGTCAGTGAGTGTCAGCGGTTGGCAGTCGGGTGTATAGCGGGTACTGGTGGTTGGCGACGGGTAACGCGTAAATCGGTTATTCGGTATCCGGTTTTCTGGTATAGTCGGTATCGGTGTTAGTGTCTCGCCAAGAACGCAGCTCAACCCTGAGAAAGAAAACTATGAAGGAAAGCTCATTAATATTACTAATATTAGCTGACGGTAGTGTGGTGTTTTAAGTTTGCTGCTCTTTATTCTCTAATTTCTTCTGTTAATCAATTTTATATAAGTTTATTCGATGACTGCATCGAATGAAACTTTGGTGTATTAGACCGCACCACGCTGCTGTTGGGATGGCTAGGGATAGCCGAACTGTTTTGAGATTTAAAGAAAAAACTAAGGCAGTGATGCCGCTTTAAGTTGTGATCTAAAAAATTCTGCTTTATTTAAAATTACTCCGGTTTATAAACAAAATTTAACAGTATTTTTCTTAAAAATATTCTACCACTATTTCCAATACTCCTCCTTTAATTCCAATTCTTAATTTGGTTTCCCGATATTTTTAAAACGTGACCAATTTTATGTTTTCTAGCAATAAGTGTGTAACTTAATGCTCGCTGTCGCGTTTATGCTTATGCAGTATCTAGCGGATGAAGCGAAAGGGGATGACAAGTGCATTGAACAGGAATTTGAGACTCTTAGTTATTAATAACATAATTATTTACTTTAAAATTTTGACTGTAAATTGTGAGGTTTTTATTTGGTGATAAATTATTGATTTAATTGTTTTAGTTGGTGGTTTAGATTTTTGTTTTGTGTTGCACAAAAGAAATAATGTAGTTAAAGAATGAAATGTTTTAGTTGGTGGTAATAGTGACTTTGAAGAGTACACTACAGTAGCAACGACTTCATTCGATCCACAATGAAGTTAATTCGCTGCACAGGAACAAAATAGCAGAGGCTTTTGGTCAATTCACACCAAAGCTAGTACTAAGCGGCCGCAAAATAAAACTAAGCAGAGCAGAGGCTTCGTCCAATTCACAATGAACCTATGCGATACATCTGCAGTGACTTCAGCCAATTCACACTGACACCATTGCCAAGCAGACACAAACTATAAACAGCTCGCAGACAGAGCTTGCAGAAGCAGAGGCTTCGTTCGATTCACAACAAAACCTGTGCGACACCCATGAAAATAGCAAAGACTTCAGCCAATTCACACTAAAGCCAATGCCAGGCAGCACGAAATAATGAACTTAAACAAAGGCAGAGGATTCGTCCAATTCACAACGAACCTTATGCGATACTCTGAGTAAGTCAGCAGCGACTTCAGTCAATTCACACTGAAACCACTGCCAATCATACACAAAGTAGAAACAACCAGAGACAGAGCTTGCAGAAGCAGAGGCTTCGTTCGATTCACAACGAAACCTGTGCGACGCCCTTGAAAATAGCAAAGACTCCAGCCAATTCACACTGAAGGCAATGCTATGCCGCAACACGTTATGTATTAGCAGCAGCAGAGGCTTTGTTCAATTCACAACAAAGCCTTTGCTGCGCCCTGAGCCAGTGAGCAGCGTCTTTGGCCAATTCACACCAAAGTCCGCGCCAACAAAATATAATTTTGCAGTAGCAGAGCCATCGGTATCGTCCAATTCACAACGAAACCCATGCAACGCATGTGGACAAGCTAGCAGCGACTTCGGTCAATTCACACCGAATCAACCGTCAGGCTTTGTCCAAAAGCTGTACTGCATTAATAGGGCTTACCTAAGAAGGAAAGCTGATTGAACTGGCTATGGGCAGTCTTTTACGTGGGTCGGCAAAAGAACCTTTTCGGAACTATAAAAACTATAGCGAGGCGAAAGTATACTTCAACCATGCCTATACTGCTGTTGTTGCTGGTATAATCTTCAATACATGTTTGTGTGTCAGTTGGTCCATTTATTATTGTCGCCTGTTGTTGTTGTTATATTTTTCGGTACTTGTTTTAATTTGAAATATAATACATGTTTGTGTGTCAGTTGGTCCATTTATTATTGTCGCCTGTTTTTGTTGTTATATTTTTCGGTACTTGTTTTAATTTGAATTTTAATACATGTTTGTGTGTCGGTTTGTTGAGTTATTATTGCTACCTGTTGTTGTTGTTAGAATTTTCGGTACTTGGTTTGAACTTGTTTATTATTGCTGCCTGTTGTTGTTGGTATAGTTTTCTGGGACACGTGTTCGTATGTTTTGTAGGTTTGTTGTTGGTTGCTTTTGGCTGCTAATAATCTTATAACTAGCTCATGATATTTATACAGTGGGGTGCAGCTTTGGTTGGTTTTGGCTGCTAATAATCTTATAACTAACTTATGATATTTATACAGTGGGGTGCAGCTAATTCATTATATATTCAAAGGAAATAGATGTATGTTTTGTAACGCCACGTTACAATCTTTTCGCATCGCATGTCCGTTATAACACAAGGTTAAGCTCAATTCGCTCAACTATTGAAAGAGCATTTGGACTTTTAAAAGTTAAATTTCGACGGTTGAAATACCTGGACATTGCTAATGCATGTTTCGCCAATAAAATTATATCCGCCTGTTGCATGCTACACAATTTTATTATTGATAACAGAGAGTCTGATGATTATCAGCTGGAAGTCAGCAATGTGAGTAGCGCCTATTCAATCGATGCTCAAGGAGAAGATCATTCCGTTCCTTCTCAAGAAGCTATAGCAAAGCGGCTAAGAATTGTTAATTCTTTGTAAAGCTGGAACCAAAATCTCAAAACCAAAACGGATTTCAATTTATTGATAGCATAGTTAAGGTGACCTATATCCAATATTGTAAATAATTTAGATTTATTACATGAGAGGATTTCAAAATAACGGTTAAAGGTATTGAATTAAAAATTTTGTATATTTGCGAAGAAATATTTATGTAATTAAAAATTTTTTTTACGTCATTTCTTTGTTATAATGAAATCCCTAAGGTACCAAGAAATATATCGGCGATCAAGATTACTCAAATACTAATTTTTTTTTAAGATCTACAAAATCGTATGCGCCTGCTTTTACCCTCAAATTGTAAGGAATTTTCAAAATTTTAATTCCACGAGCCACCATTTTTTTAAATCAATATTTTAAGCCGTAATAATCCTCTCATAAAACACACCTAAATTCTTCACAAAATTGGTATTAGTTTTCTTAAATAAATGTAAGTTTATCTCTTAGATTTTTCTATTCATCTTCAATTATCTGGAAAATTATAATAAATGAAATAAAACTAAGAATTGTATTTCTCATTTCATTCAATAATAATTTTATTTTAGTTTAATATGAAAGAAAAGATAGAAGAAAAATGTGATTGATTATAAAATCTAAGATAGTTAAATTCATTTAGTTCGATTAAGTAGGTATAACATTTGTGTACATAGTTTTAATTAAGTTTGAAACTAATAAAACTTTCAACATAGTTATAGTTGAAAAATAGGATAAAATTAAATCAGTTTATTTGGCTGTATATGCGATATAAAAATAATATGTATTATAATCAGGAATCTTAACTGTTATAAAGTCTATCGAAAAAGTTGATTTGATATATTTATTTTGTGACTCTTAAAAACGGCCAACTTTAATAGTTATTTTTGAACAGAAAAGAAAAAAAATTTAATGAAACTCTAGAAAGTCTCTCGATATTATAGCTTTTTCCGAAAAACTTTAAAAAAATAAATTTAATTACGTTATTCCAGGAACAACTTAAAAACGATCTATCTCCAGCACAAAAAATAAAAGTTCAGGTATGAGTTCACCAAATGAAAAACTATTTCAAATTAACTTTTTCGATATCCTTTATAACAGTTACGGTCTCTGGTTATAATAGATTGTTAAACAATTGTTATTTGTACTTTATATTTAACAATATTGCTATGCAAAAAGTCGTTTTTACTTTAATTTTGAATTAACATTACTTGTGGTTGTGATTGCATTGTGATGCATTGAAGCTCTTCATCGTTTAGAGACTGCCATCAATAAGATGAATTTGCCGTATTTTCCAAAACGCAAGCGATCACCTCACTTGAGGTTTTTTGTCTGGCAATAAATTTCAGTACAAAATTTCAGCGAGTGAAAGAGAGTTTGTTTTACTTTATATGAATAAAAAACTGCCAGACAAAAAACCCAAAGTGAGGTGACCACTTGCGTTTTGCAAAATACGAACATTAGTTTCGATTTCAATTTATGCCTTGCGAGTCCAAATACTTTTTTAAAAGTTCATTTCTTTCCTCTTGTAATGCATTGGTCTTATTAATGGTAGTCTCTAAGCGATTAATAGATTCAATGCGTTCCTTTTCAATTGCAATCAAGCGTTTCTCATAGTGAACTCCATGCAGTTCCGAGATTTTTGCTGAAGTCTTTCATGTTTGTCTGAAGCCTCAGGACCGTTTATATTGGTAGTAGTTGAGCAAGAAGGCAAATCTTCCCAAAGACTATGTGGGGACAGTGATGGTGGGAGCACTGTTGAAGGTGGTGTTGAAGAAACTGTTGAAGGCACACTTGAAGGTACTGTTGAAGGCACAGTTGAAGCCACAGTTAAAGATACGGTTGTTGGAAGCAAAGATGAAACTGTCGGCCCAAAATTCATGGTGGCTTAGGATCACGAAATTTGTTTTTTCTTTGCCTATACAAATCTAAAAATAGCTTTGTGCTGCTTTGCGTCCAACAACAGGGTTGCCAATATTCGAAGCGCCCATTTTATTTTTAAATAAATTAAAGAAACCACGATTTTTTGTCTGTTTGTCATAAATATCATTTAATTGGGTTCAAGTAGATTTGCTTACATTATTTCTTGAATATGATATCTCGTAAATGGTCGCCATTGGCCTCTACGACATATTGTGCCCGTTTTGCAGCATTTTCCATGGTTTTCTTCAACATTTCGATGGGAATGGCGGTTATTTCTTGACGGATGTTGGTTTTCAGCTCTTCTAGGGTCTTTGCCTTGTTGACGTAAACCTTTGATTTCAAATAACCCCACAAAAAGAAGTCTGGAGGCGTTAAATCTGGTGATCTTGGCGGCCAATCGAAATCACCATTTTTTGACATCAAACGGCCAGGGAACAATTGCTTCAAAAAATCGATTGTAGTGCGGCTTGTGTGTGGTGGCGCGCCGTCTTGTTGAAACCAGTAGTGCCTGATACGCTTTCGACGAACGATTGGCATGAAAAAATTGTTTATCATATCGCGATAACGCTCCTGATTGACAGTAAATCTGTGGCCATTATCATCTTCGAAAAAGAACGGCCCAATGAGCATTTTAGCACAACCGCCGCACCAAACAGTGACTTTTGCATCGTGAAGAGGTACCTCTTGAGACTCTTGTGGATTTTCAGTTTCATACAAACGATAAATTGTTTTCTTGGAAGGCGCACTTTTCACTTTATTTCTTTTTTTGAAAGCACGTTGAATTTTCACTATTGACTTGTTTTGTTGAATGTAAATTTCAACAATTTTAGAGCGTTCGCGTGGCGTGTAGTGTTCCATTCTAAACATTTGCTTGGAATGACGCTTCAAACGCGGTATGTCATTAGTCGATTTGGCATCACTGCGGAAAGTTACAGTGTTGCCAGATGGGCGCTTCGAATATTGGCAACCCTGTATGTGGCTTTCCGCCAGAATCCACCGTGTTACATGTAGTTTCTTCGCCACTTTCGGTCACCGGAACATCTGCTTCTAAGCTTCCAGCATTATATATAGCAATATAGCAATATATTATTCGAAGAAGTTACGATCTGAAATTAAATGAATTTGTAAATTTAACTTATTAAGTGTCGGAGAACATGAGGTATTAAAGTATTTTTTAAGAAAAAGCCAAGTTTCAATAGGTGTATCCCTTTTTCCCGGATTTCGGTTTTTTCGATTTCTTGCAGAAAATAGACCATGACATGCTTAAAGCAATCGTGCTGTTTTTTTATCCAAATTTTGCATTTTTGGATTTTTGGGATTTTTTTTTGTAAAAATACTCTAACTCGAAATTTTCCAAAAGGTACACTTTTAGCAAAAAAAATCATAATGACTAATTTATATAACAGAATTACTCAATTTTTTGCATCTTCATTAGGTATAGTGTAAGATTAGGTATAGTGTAAGATTAGGTATAGTGAAAAGATTTCCACAAGATTTAATTGCGATTTATTTTAAGTTTGGATATTTTAGATTTTTTTTAATGCAACAAGATAAAAAGTTCTTTTTTCGAAAAGTAAAAGTAGACTGTCGGCACGGGTTTTAAGGGTTCAGATGATTACTGTTGGATTCTTACCGCTTTCCAACTGTTTGTGCACTTCCATGGTATCCACCACATTATATCGCATCCCATTAAACACATAAAGGGCGCTGTAATATTCATCCATATTTTGCTGGCAGAGGCTGCTTGCATTCGTTAGTTATGGCGGCTGGCAGAGGCTGTATAGATTGCATAGGCGGCTTCAACAGCGTCGGAAGTAGCTATCAATTAATATACGAGTACATTATTTTTTATATAAATAATTTAACTTAAAAGGTTTCTTACTCAGATAGGCTGCGTTCTTCCTGTATTGCTGGCAGATGCTGCTTGCATTCGTTTGTTATGCCGGCTGGCAGAGGCTAGCACTTTGTTGAGCCACTTAAAGCAAATGACGTGAGACACTTTGTCCGTCCACTCGATAGAGCCTGAGACGCCTCCACAACGTTCGCTGCTCTACTCTTGAAATTTAATTAAAGCACCGTGTTCTGCGGAGCACCCTTTTTCTTTTTATTTTAATATGAGTTGTTCGTTTTTAAAAATATTTCGTTTCCCCTATCTTATCCACTTCCTTCTCGGCATTGCTTTTCACTTTTTTCTTACCTATTTTTGCTGCTTTGTGTTTATATTTTTTTAAGACTTTCGAAAATCTTGTTTTTCTTTGGAATGGTTTGTTATGCCGGCTGGCAGAGGCTGTTTAGAGACGTAGGCTAGGTTTTGAAGCAGATGGCAGAGTCGGTTTCAACACAATTGAAACGAATTTTGGCTAAAGAGATTAAAGAAATATATGAGTACATTATTTTCAATTATTTTTTATATAAATAGTTTTATTTAAAGGTTTCTTGCTCAAATAAGCTGCGTTCTTCATGTATTGCTGGCAGAGGCTGCTTGCATTCGTTAGTTAGTTATCAAATAGGCTGCGTTCTTCCTGTGGTATTTATTAAATGCCAGTAAAGCAGCATTTGACAGTTCAACACTCAACAGTTGAGTTCAGGTAGCATTGAATTTCTTAGCTCGATTAAATGGCGTCCGCTACCTTATCAGTTTTAGTGAGCGCTCAAATAATTGTACCATTCAGCGAATTTTTCTCAACTGTTGCCAAGTGTTGACTACGCTGAATGCGCCCATTGTACGTTGCGTCATGTTAATCTATGTTACGGACGTAACACTATGTACGGACATTTTCATTATTCGGTTACGGATAATGATCATTACGGATTTTACATTTTCATTATTCATACAAATTTTTTTTGTGCATACTTTTTTGTGCTTCTATATTTATTCTATGTAATTCTTTTGTATTTATTTTTAAAGTCTGTGCGTGTACTTCTTTTTGCTCTGAAAATGTTGGTCACATTAGGTATCCGGCCAAATCACTATCCGTTGCATTTCTAGTTAAAACACTGTTTAAGCTGTCTTTTTGCGATTTGTGATCGTTCATTTTATTAAGTTCGCTCTTTTATTAAAAAAAAATTAAAGCAAAATTGACGATAAAATTGAATTTTAAGTTAGGTCTTTATATAACTCCAATAATTTTTCAATTATTAAAGGTTATATTTTATCGAGCTCAAGGTCAATGTTGCTTTCCGAAGAAAACAACTGAAGAAAAAACAACTAACAACAACAATACCATACATAGAGTATCAATCACATAGCAGACTAGACAGCTGTTTCGTTGGCCGCTACACCAACTCATCAGCAAGCATAGCAAGTAAAGCTATTGAAGGCACTAGCTGGAAGAAGGGGGAAAAGCAGTATTGCCTGGTGGCAACGCTGGATGTGCGAAATGCCTTTAATTCCGCAAACTGGGATACGATAATGAAAGCGCTCGCAAAATTTGAAATTCCACGCTACCTCTCTAAGATATTATCGAACTACTTCGATGGTAGAATACTACGCTATGCAACAGACGAGGGGATAATGGTGTATAACGTCTCCGGTGGTGTCCCACAGGGGTCAGTTCTAGGGCTCCTGCTGTGGAACGTTATGTATGACGACGTCCTTAGACTCACAGTTCCCACAGGCGTTAAGATCGTCGGCTTTGCGGACGACCTAGCGGTTGTGGCCACTGCAAAACATCTTGAAGAAGTCGAGGCACTCAGTAGTGTGGCGATCGGCATTATATATAACTGGCTTATGCCAGTAGGTCTTTGTCTAGCCGAACATAAAACCGAAGCGGTGCTCATAAGCAGCCGCAAAAAGATGGAAGTTACAAGCATCAGTGTTAATGGGACGCTGGTGCAATCAAAGGAATGCATTAAATACCTTGGCGTGATGATTGACTCCCGATTAACATTTAAACAGCATCTCCAGTATGCCCATAAAAAAGCATCCAACGCATGCATGTCTTTATCGAGAATGATGCCGAATACGAGAGGCCCCAAACAGGCGCGCAGGATACTACTCCTTAATGTAGTACGATCCATCGTGATGTATGGGTCAATGGTGTGGGACACAGCAATGAGAACGAAGTCATACCGACGTGGTGTTGAATCAGTGCATAGACTTGGCGCACTCAGGGTATGCTGTGCCTTCAGAACAGTTTCCGAGGATGCAGCATTAGTCCTTGCAAGCTCGATACCTATTGACCTTCTAGTAGAGGAAACGCTGTTCGAAGCCAATAGCGAAAACCCAACAGTTCGCAAAAGACTCGCACGGGAGAGAAGCCTGCTAAAGTGGCAGGATCGCTGGGATAGCTCAGTTAAGGGTCGATGAACTCATTAGCTCATCCCTAACATTACCGCTTGGTTTGGTAGAACTCACGGCTCCATGAACTTCTACATTACGCAGATTTTAAGCGGGCACGGTTGCTTCAGGGCATATCTGCACAAATACAAGCACGTAGCAGATGCGTATTGTACCCATTGCTAGGGAAGTATACCAGAAGACGCAGCCCATGTCCTCTTCGAGTGCCCCAAGTTCCAAAATGCCAGACTTGAGGCTTCGGTCAGTCTCGGCGAAACGGTAACTGATCAAAACTTGGTTACCCTTATGCTGAGAAATGAAGCTAACTGGTTAGTGGTTAGCACCCTAGCACGACTGATTATCGACGAACTGCGAAGAGTTGAGCGTTTGCGAAATAGATAAGGTAGAGTTTATATACAAGCCCATGACCAAATCTTTTAGAATACGGACACAAGTCCAACAGTTTCCAGCTTAGTGCTGTTCCCATGCTCCGTGAAGTCATGCTTTGCGGCGGTCCCACGGGGCTTATACAAGGACGAAGATTCAATGCGGAGGTTAGGTTTAGTGCGTAAGAATCGCACACTCCCACCTGCACGGTGGCGCCTTTTGAAGGTTCCCCCTTCGCGAATAAAATAAAAAAAAAAAACACCAACTCATCAGTAGCCTTTTTTCGTGATTGTTGCTGTGATCCACTAAGCTCTTAATTTTCTACTTGTTTCACGAATGCAATTAGTAAATTCCCCTGAATTGCGGTACGAGAATACAAATGATATGAAAGCAGCTTAAAGTTCTTCTAATTTGTGTAGCATACTTTCAGGGAAAGTATGTTCTATTATTCGAAGATAGATCAAAGCTTTTCTTAATACTCATAGATTTTGTTGTGCTAGTTGTTGTTGCTCTTCTATTTCACAGTCGATCTTAGCTTCAGCAGTTAGCTGATATTAAACTATGACGACATGAAGATTTGTTTCTTTTGAAAACTTTAGATTTTTAATTTATTGTGTGTAAGCACACACAAATAATCATATTTTCAACGGCCGGACTCTGCCATAGAATTTATGTGTAAATTAATTACGACCTAGATAAAATTAAATTTTATTAAAACATAAAATTTTTAAAACTTTATTAAAAAACCGGGGTGCAATCTTTAGAATTGTCGACGGAAGCGTTAGCTTTTTACCATTTGATATAAAATCAGGTATAGTATTGATTGAAGGATTAAATATGCACACATTTTTAAGTCTATTAATTTTTTTCGAAGTAAAACTTATGAATCTTAATGAAAAGCAAGTATACAGTTTAATTAGAGATGACCAGGGCTCGGATTTTAATGCCCTTAAGAACATCCAAAAAGCTTATATTATATTGTCGTATTATATTTTTCAATTTGTCTATGCATGAACATCGCCAAACGTCGCAGTACTGAATTGGCCAAAAAAGGAAAATCGAACCAGCAAAAATAAAAAGGTCAGGTGCAAGCAGAAGGCCTACGGTATGCACCCGGGAGTGCAGACAACTGGTTAATTAAAAAAAAATGTTTTTCAGTTTTATCAAAAAAAAAAATTATTTTTTTTTCAAAACCACGTTTTTACGCTTTCTACTTAACATTTCTGCAAAAATACTTTACCGATTTTTATGTTTAAGGTCCAGATTTTTTGTTATGAATTCTTCTAAACGAAAAAGAAAATTAAAGATTGATTTAATTATTAAAAACCGAAAAACTTGTTTTGTAACTTTAAACGCGTTTTGCTTGAAACAGGTTTTTTTAAAATCGGTGTGCAAGATTGCGCAACAACTATTAAACCGATTTACTTCTAAATTTGCTGAGTAATTAAAAAAATATATTTTTGAGGGGCCGACTTCGAGCTTAAAGACAGTCCTCAAAAAATTTTTACTGCTACTTTTGTCCTAAAATTTTAGGTCTTTTTTGGATTTTAACTTTACGTAGCAGCCACTTTTTTTCTAATTAATTTTTTTAAGAACTCTAAGTCACCCCCTCACATTAGGCTTGAACTCTCACCAAATTGTTTTTTTTTTGTTTCAGAAAAGCCAAACTCGAGATATCCTGCACACCGTTTTTTCTAGTTTTTTACTGCTTCATTTACGAGCGTGCGACGCGGAATGACGTCACGAAAAAAAACTAAAAATTTCTTTTACTAATTTTAATACCTATGTAAAACAATAAAAAATTGTTTACTCAAATATCTCTAACCGTTTTTTCACATTCCTTACTTAAAAAAGAAAATTAAAATGTGCCTTAAACTACAATATATATCAACGAAATTCTGCCGAGCAAAATTGATAGTCACAACAATGAAAGCCTAAAAAAATTAAGTATTAATGTTGCAGAAGTGATCATTTCATTTGAAATGATCTTCATTTCAGTAAAGAGAATTAAGAAATAATTTCAATCCAATTGTTTCTCGAACTTCAAATTTGGCAGTGTAAATCGGACAGCAAAACTGAGATAAATGGTATCGTTACTGTTTGTACTCTTTGTGATAATAGGTCTGTTTCCGCACTCGATTGTAGTAACTTGCAATATGCTAGAACTTGTTTCCGTACTTTTTCTAGCTAGAAAAACAAGCATAAAACCGCTCTCTCGAGCTCGAAGTGTGCTAGAAGAAATTTGTTGCAGCTGCATAAGAACAAGCATCAGGAAGAATAAGCACGAAGAAGAACAAGCCAATGCCAATTTGTCGATCGTTGTTTGCTCATGTTGTGCAATAAAAAATAAATTTACATATTGTTAAATATCAATACATATAAATAAATAAAAAATATCAAGTTAAAATCGGCATCGTTTGAGTTTGTAACAAGCTGAAATTGGCGCTGTTTACGTTTGATAGGCAATCAGCTGTTTTCGTGCTTGAAACCAGCTAGAAGTCGTTTTCGTACTTTTGACACTTTTCTTAAATTTAATTTTACTCTCTCACATTGAACTTTACTCGACTTTTACTCGAAACTGTACGGCTACAGACCTAATGACATTTTTCCACTCATATCCAAAACTTTTGCTGTGCTTCCTATCAGTGTAACAACAGCTGACCGAAGTTTTTCAACTATGCAGCAAGAACGATTTAACTAGTCCGTTAAATTACTAAACATTCATAGACACATTAAACTACAGCATCCCACCGTAAAATTATGAACACCATGCAAACTCAGACAAATATGTACATTAGACCAATTCAAAACAATATGAGGAAAATTATAGGTCTTTTTTTCTTCGGTGCGCGTCCATTTCTTGAAAGTTCCATTCCTAGTGAGAACAAAAATACCTTAAGTCTCAAAAAAATTGACTTCTAGATATTGCGCAAAATATTGCGGGGAACAGGGGGCGAACCTTCACATGGCAACGTGTCTGACCGCCTCAACCTGGCGAGGCCAGCATTATCCATGTCGAAATCGTCTCAAGTCGACTCAAACCTCCAAGTGGTGTTCCCTGGGCAACGGCAAACTGGCATCCGTTAGTTTGACGGCTAATTTGAGCGGCGGGTCACTCCATAAACCTTAAACATGGAATGTGCGCAGGGTTTCGGTACCGCCACATTACTACTGCCCAATGAAAACTAAACCAGCCTCGGATAAGAACCCCAATTATGTTGATGACCACCGCAAACGAAAAACGGACAATGATTTACGGATATGCACCTGGAATGTCCGAACCCTTTATAGGGAAGGTGCCATTATCCAACTGGCGGAAGCCCTCAAAACAATAAAGGCTGACATCACCGCCATCCAGGAAATGCGATGGAAGGGGCAAGGCTGCTCTAAGCAAGCATACTGTGATATCTACTACAGCTGCCATGCGGAGAGGCGCGAATTTGGATGTGGATTCGTTGTTAGCCGGAAACTACGCCACCTTGTTTCCCGGTTCACACCTGTGAACAAAAGATTGGCCACGATCCGCATCAGGGCAAAATTTTTCTCCATCAGCCTTATTTGCGCACACGCCCCGACTGAGGAAAAGGACGAAGCCGTCAAAGACGCTTTCTACGCTAGTCTTGAGGACGTATACGACCACCTTCCGGCCCATGACGTCAAAATAGTCCTCGGCGATTTTAATGCGAAAGTCGGAAGGGAAGGCATCTTTGGCCCCACTGTCGGCCAGTTCAGTCTTCATGAGACCTCTACGAACAACGGTCTAAGACTGATCGACTTCGCCACGGCGCGAAACATGGTAGTTAGTAGCACTAGATTTAAGCACCTCGACATGCACAAGGCCACCTGGCTGTCCCTGGATCAAAAAACGCGAAACCAAATTGATCATGTTGTAATCGACGGAAGGCATGCCTCTAGTGTTCTAGATGTGCGTACATTTCGGGGGGTCATTGACTCCGACCATTATCTTGTTGCAGCCAAGATCCGTATGCGATTATGCAATGCGAAGAACATACGCACAGGAATACAAAGAAAGCTAGATGTCGCTAAGCTGCAATTACAACGGACTGCCGAAGCCTACTCCGCTCAACTCTCGGTTAAGCTCAACCAACCAACCTATGGACCCGACGACGCCGGCGGACTTTGGGCGCATATATCTCACTCCATGCGCGCTGCCGCTGAAGAAGTCATTGGTTCCGGCGCCCACAATCTCGGAACCAATGGTATGATGCGAAAAGAAGAAGGAAGAGAGGCGCCTTTTCAGACGCAAGAAAAGAGAGCAGGAAAGCGTGAACGTGAGGAACTAGAGGTATACCAGGGCAAGAAGGATGCACGAAAATTCTATCAACAGGTTAAGCGTCTAACCCAAGGTTTCAAGCCCGGAGCATCCACTTGTTGAGACGAAAATGGAGATCTGAATACGGATACACACTGTGTGCTAAGATTGTGGAGACAGCACTTCTCCAATTTACTTACTGGCGACGATTCCACATATGCCGCCCATAGAGAGCGCAGTTCAGAGCCACCAATCAACGATGACGGAGTGGAAGTATCACCACCTAGCCATGAAGAGGTTCGAGTTGCTATCCAACGACTTAAAAACAATAAAGCAGAGGGTGCTGACGGCCTGTCAGCTGAATTGTTTAAAACCGGCGGCGATGAATTGATAAGGCGCATGCATCAGCTCATCAGCAAAATATGGCTAGAAGAAAGCATGCCCGACGATTGGAACCTCAGCGTACTGTGCCCTATACTTAAGAAAGGAGACCCAACAATCTGCGCAAGTTATAGAGGTATCTTATTTCCATCGCATATAAGGTTCGCTCAAGCGTACTGTGTGAAAGATTAAAGCCGAATAAGTTAAGTGTAATGTGAAGTGTCAATACACCATCAAACATCTCGTTGAAGAAAAAAGGTCGCCAAACGGTCTCCATCCCGCAGCACGGTCATGTCAGCAAAAATAAAAAAAACAAAAAATTTTCTAAACTATATTATATTTACTGGAGCTTATACCTCTAATATCAACAAATAGTTTAAAATTACAAAAATTTGCGGACATCTGCATCTTAAGCACCGATTTTTTTAATTTTTTGCTCTTTAAAATGCTCAAAATAATAAAAAAACGGCTAATATTATTTAAATTTATATGTAGGATTCAATAAGTCTTATCTACTCTAAAATAAAAAAAACCAAAGCCAATTCATAAAGTAGTTCTTGAAATTTCGTGGAGACCAGCTTAGAAACATGGTTTTTCAGAAAACGCATTTTCTGGTTTCGAAGATTTGGTTAACGATTTTTTCGAGTTATTAGCTTTACATTATTTCAACGCCACATCGCATCTAACGACATCTGGTGGTGCCTGAGGTAACTATTCTTACCACAGTATGGTAGGGAATACAGGCGTGCGTTTCAAAAAGACTGATGTCAGATATTCATTTTTTGTGAGATACTTTTGATGAGATACTCATAATTTTCGGGAAAAGGATGGGTTTCTTTCTTATGAGATATCTTTTTTATGTAATCGTTATCGGTCATACCACTTTGGAAACATATGCTTCATATCATAAACTATCGAAAAATGGAAATAAACAGTTGAGTTTCCTGGTCGAGTTTCATGATAACCTCCCCTTAATGGAATAATTTGTCTTGGCTTAGAAGAAAGCGCAATCTTCTTGACTGTTGATCGAATCAATAAACTTGGCCACCAAAGCAAATAAGCAAAGCAAGCATCGTGCTCGAAAACATTATAATGCCAAAATTTCAGAACAATTGGCCCAAAAGTTTCTTAAAAGTGGGTGTAATTATAGTGCCACCACGCATATTTTTATTACAGTTGCAGACGGTAAGCATACAAACTTAATTACCAAATTTCAGTCTTATATGACCAAAACCGTCTGAAATATAGCAATTTCATTGATTTGTGGGCTGTAAAAGAGGGCGTAGAAACCCATTTTTGGTACAATTGCCGAAAGTTACCATACGAACTGAATTAACAAATTTTAGTCTCATATAATCAAAACAGTCAGAATATTAAAAAAAAACGAAATGTCCATCTCAGCACTTAAAAGAACTTTGACCTTCTTAAGGCTTCTTATGATCAAATTATGTTGTGCCTGTTGTGAAATATTTCAACACAAATGCCGACTACGAACAGCTTATGTTCTCAAGAAGCTTTTCATGGCAGTTTTTACTCTGAGGTTTGCCATTATCTGCAGAGAGGTGACGGCCGTACGGAAAAATTAATTCAATTGAAAAAACTTTCTGTGTCAGGTGGGATTCGAACCAGGGTTCTCTGGCGTATGGGCTACACACTCTACCCACTGCGCCACGGCCGCCACAGTGTCAAAACAGTCAGAATATAGCATTTTTATTGATTTGGGGGTGGTAAAAGGGGGAGTGGTTAAAACTAAGTATGCAATAACCTAACCTAGAACGCAAGTAATACACGTTTTAAATTTGAGCAAAATCCGTTTAGGTTTGTAAAACAGACAAACAAACAAATAAGCAGAAAATGCGTTCTATTGATATAGATAGATTCATTAATTACAAAAATTTTTTCTCTCCTTACATGACTTTAAAATCAATAACAAAAATTAATAACATTAATTTCGAAATAGCCAACATAAATTTAATTTTATTATATAAACATCAATAATTGAATGTTTTTTAAGAACTGAATGCAAAATTGCATTTATGAAAATATAACAGCGAACTAACAATCAATCACGCCCGCGTTGTTTGTCGACCAAAGCCCAAGCAAAAAATAATAAAATAAATCCGATTTTAAACGACGAGTAAAAGCACGCACGCATACTTGCAAAATTTACACGCACGCTTCAGAGATAAGAAGTGACTAGATATGGAAAGATAAGCAGAGTTTATGACAGTATGAAGTTAAATAAATTAACTAGATAAGTAAACGAGAAAGTTAACATGGTAATGATAAATAGATTGTTCATGATAATATTAATAATTTAACGAAAAACAGATAAGTAACTTAATAAATAACTTCGTTGGCAATGTTATTATTCATACATACTAGAAATTAAAGGATTATCAGAATTGCGGCTCTGTGGACTGTATCTTTAAATCTGTTATTAAGTGGACATTGTACTTCTTATGTTATTTCTGTGTGGAAAAATGCCATGGCAAATTTAAATTCATTTTCAGGTGTTTATTTTGGCAAATTTGTAATTTTTTAAAAATTCATTTGCGCACAAGAGTCCCGAAGTGGCCAATCGTATAAGATAATGGATTGTTGGCGCGAGGGTATTAAGTTATGCATTTATGCCATCTGGCAATTTTTTTTATTTAAATAGGTGGCAGCACCACCGTAAATGTATTTTAAGATTTTCTTTTGATTGAAATACGTCAAAACTGCAGCAGTAAACTGTAGCTGCTTTTTTGTATAATTATACTTTGCATTAAAGTAGTTGCCTTCATAATGCAATCATAATATAGAGAAATAAACAAATAACCAGTATACGCATACTGCCCGTATTGCTCTGTTAAAACATTGAGTCTTTGGAGTTTATTTCGTCTGTAGAGCAACATGGATTAAAAAGATGACTTTCGTAATTTTAACTTTATTTCCGTTGCTAAACTTTGAATGTCTGTTTATTAATGGATATAACATTTGTAAAGCAATATTATAGCCGCGTTTTTTTCACAGCTCTGTTCTGGAGAAAAACATCAGTTTGTTAAAAACGCTCAGTTTTTTCCGCTGTGTGACGCGGAAGGCAATGTCAAAAATGTCTGCCGATGAGATCAGGTTTTTTTCTTGGCTTGACAGCTTCTAAATTTTAATTTTAACATTTGAAGTTCACGTTTGAATTTTCCATTTTTGAATTATTTTAATTAGTGCTTTTTTTCATGGCACACTCAGAACTTTTATTGTTTGAACTTTTATTTTCTACCACTTTTGACAGTACATTAAAAAATTTGAAACAGTGCCTATCAAATTGTGTTAGTAGTGCCACCTAAAACCTAGTTGGCCATCTGACGTGAAAGTCTGGAATCAACAGTACATAGAGTAAAAAAGCTGCACCTAACCTTTATGTATAAAATTTGTTCTGCTACAGAACAGAGCAATGAA
The DNA here is from genome assembly GCA_914767935.1 of Coremacera marginata. Classification (NCBI taxonomy): domain Eukaryota; kingdom Metazoa; phylum Arthropoda; class Insecta; order Diptera; family Sciomyzidae; genus Coremacera; species Coremacera marginata. The sequence continues at coordinate 111,358,386 of OU612045.1, forward strand.
AAAAACGCGGCTATTAAATTTTTGAATTGTATTTGTGATATGCTCTAGCAAGATTAATTTTTGGTTAAGGTAAATTCCTAGATAATTGACATTGTTTGGCCATGGGACTTCAAATCCGTTGAATGTTAATTTAGAGCTAGATAGAAAACAAGCTTTTCTTTTTCCAGTAAAAAAGATGGATTGAGCTTATTAGCGTTGGTTTTGATTTTCCATTTATCCAGTTTTAAAATTTCGCAAGCTGATTTTTATGCCCACATTTTCAATTACTTCAGCAACAATTATTGGAATTACAGAGAAAAGTATATTTTTTTACGAGTATTGCAACAACAGTATTTTCTCTTGTTGTGATGATGTGCTGATATAAGATGGCCATGTTGTTGTTGGTGGATTCATCTGACCTTATGGAACATAATGATTTAGAGTTTTGCTTCTTTTTTTAAGAAAGGAGAAAAATTATTTATATTGTTTGGATGTAAACCATCAGTTGTGTATTGAGTAGATGATGTCATTTTGTTGTTAGAACAGTGTGACCTAATTGAAGTTATTGGAGCACGAGAGTTTTCTTTGTTAAGATTCTATTTAATTTGTAGGTATGCAGCTTCATTCGGACATATAAGATCAGTTGACTTATGGCAGTTATGACAATTAGTATATCGAACTTTTTCTGGTGTTTGAGAGTTAATAGTTTTATGCTTTCCAGCAGAGTTTGCACATATAACTTTAATATTACAGCCTCGGACGGGTTAATTTTTTATTTTTCTCTGGTAGTCGTAGTTAATCATTGTGTTAAAAAGTGCTTTGACATTTTTCTTTAGATCATGTATTTTAACATTACCGTTCTCATATTATACTATATAGAGAGTATCAGAGTAGTTGGTCAAATTTTTTTTATTATAACTTTGACATCACTACACTTTAAACCGAGAGAGTTAGTTCTTTTTTTTCGGGCTTCTTCGAGCAAACAGCCTTCAAGGCCATATAGTACGACTTTAAATAAGCGCTAACTTTTTTGTTCGTGAGTAATGATGTAATGATGTGGAAACTGCGATCCAATCTACCTCAAGAAGCCCGATCCATTACCACTGCAACCTGATCCAATGTTTGAAATATTATTTGAAAAAATAAGTGTTATCAGCGACGTTATGGTTGTTCTCCGGGCAACGCTTGCAGATATAGTGGATGAAGTTAGATCTGCGCCTAATAGCACGGAAGTCATGACCTCACAGATCCCTCACCATAACTCATCTTCCGTCTTTGATGAAATTTTGGAAGCGTCCAACCATTCACTATTAGTTTATTCCTTGCGACTAAATAAACCAACTTATCTAAACACTTCCACTGTGTTCGACTTGGAATTTATAGCACCTATAGCAGCGCCCTGAAAAGTTATTTAGCGATTTGGAACCTCGTGGACTACCACAGAATGGGAAAACAGGATCCAAAAGCTTAAGTCTTCTAATCATTTTGAGTCTACCACAGTATTCATCAAAGATTTCCCCTCAAAGACATCTGTATCCTCGGTACGAGAATACTTCCTAAAAAATTTCGCGTCTTCATCTACGATTGCCAGAAAACATCTCGAACTCGTGCAAAATTTAGCAGCTTTAAAGTTATCATGCCCACCAAATATGCGTGGCTGTTCCTGAGTGCCTCCGGTGGAATGCAAACTCATGGGACTATTACAATATCTTAGTGGACAGATAAGCCCGAGAGTACTCCGAAAGTATATAACACTAACAACTATAAGTAAAACTCATATACAAGCTCTAACATTAAAATAAGCAATAATCCTAAGCCCAACACCAATTAACCTAAAAATTTGCTTAACTCTAACATAAATACTAATTCTTATTCTAAGAATCCTTAAAGTAATTATAGTTCTAGCTCAAGCTCTTCTCATTCTAAATCTAATCTTAATTCTACCTCTTAATCCTATTTGCAACCTAAGTCCATCATATTTTAGATACTAATTGGAATCTTAAAACTAGCATCTTCCCCATATTCTCTCCCATAGTCAACCAGAACTACTCCACTAAAAATACGGTTAAAAACATTCTAGTATCGAAAAAATCTTCAACTTATCCAAGACGGGTTTCATTTAATCTAAACAACAATCAAATCAAAGAACTAATCTAAGAGTATTAATTCAGCAAGAAGGGTTACCTACCGATGTTTATGACTTACGTAACCTATTTGTTTGCGTTCACGAGCAACTTGGCGGAACGATTGATCAAGTCAAGGCGGATCTAGACACCTATGGCGCTCACGTCAGAACTAAACACGTGTCTCTTTTTCAAAAATCACGCAAATAGCAGAAACAATATTATCGTCCCTCAATCAAATTTCTTAAACATATTTTACCAAAACTGTGGTGGCATGAGAAACAAATTACAAAAACTTTATGTTGACGCAAAATCATGCCAATTCAATGTGCTAGTATTCACTGAGACATGGTTAAATGATACTTTCAATAATGAGGAAGTTCTTGACAGCAATTGGACTGTCTTCAGAAATGATCGGGACTACTCAACAAGCTCTTCGATGTCCTTAGGATGTCCTTAGGAAATAGTCTATATATGTACATTGGTGTGGTTTACATTCCTCCCGGCTCAAGTGAAACAACATACAAAGAGCTATGTGAAACACTGATCACCTTTATCTCTACACTAAAAGAGGAAGATAAGGTTGTTATTCTTGGTGACCTTAACCGTCCAAATATATATTTTTTCACCGATGGGAATGACAACTATTGTACAGTTTGATGTTTGAATTTAAAAAAATGTACTATATAAAACAAAGGGGGAGAATATTTGCGATCTGATCGGAAATGATCCTTTGGTATGCAAGCGAACCACGCTTATTTATTGTTGGCTAAAAAGCCGCTCTTTAATGTTTGTGAGTTTTGAAATGAAAACGCGAGCTGTGTGTTTAATTTTGTCTTAGATCCAAATCTGATTTTATTATTGAAGATTTTAGGTTTATATTCAAAAATGTACAAGTATTTTCTTAAAACTTACCAGTATTTTCCAAAGCTCCTCCTACATTTCCAATAATTAAAGCTTATTTCCAAAAATTGTAAAAGATGACCAATCAATTTTATTTTGATCAATATAATTTTACTTTCCCCTCAATAAGTTTTTTAATAAGCAATAATAATTTATGTGTTCAAATTCTGGCCTTGATTGAGAAATGTCATCGGCACTAGTCTTATTCAATGCATGTTGTTGTTGTTTAACATTTTCATGCTTGCCATGTGTAACACGAAACTTGCGACAGTGACAGCAGCATAAAGGGGTTATTAATGCATTGGAATGAATTTGAGTTTGTCACGCTTATGTTTGTGCGGACTTTAGCTGCGGAAACAAAAAGGGGTGACAAAGTGGATTGAAACAGAATTTGAGACTCTTTGCTTATAAAATTTAAAATTGTTTACTTTAACTCTGTGCGGAAAGTATTTGGTTTTTTTATTATGGATTTTAATTGTTTCTAGTTTTGTGGTTTGAATTTTAGTGTTCTGGTGTTTTGTTTATTAATATATGAATAAATATGGTAAAAGGGGCAGTGACTTTAGGAGTACACTACACTACCTTCTTCCTGTTAACCTTTCAAACATCATAGATTTCACATTGCTTAGTACCTTTTATGGCAGCGACCTGCTGCAAGTTTCTTCTGTACAAAATCAAAATGGGAGATGGTTGGACCTAATCTTTACTAACGCATATGAAGAAATGAAGGTTAGTCCATGCAGTAATGCAGGAAATTTTCTACCTATCTCGGTTCACCATACAGCCTTAACGGTTGCTTTTTCTTCTAATGAAGTTACCTTAACCCAATCCTATAATTACTCCATTGCATACGGTTACCTCAACGCCGATTACGAAAGCATAAAATGTTATCTTAATGCTCTAAATTGGAATTATATTCTTTCCAACTTAGACGTAGACAGCGCTCTAGATAAAGTCTAGAGATATTATCTGCACATTTTAACAGCTACCGAAAATAAAGCCAAAAATAATAAGTAAATAAAAAGAATAAGCTTTCAGAGCCATGGCTAGATAGAAATCTCAGATTTTTGAGGAATCAAAGAAATCAAATACATAAACTTCTCAAAAACACTGATAATGTATGCAATGAACTCAAGCTACGGTATGACGAGCTATCAAAAGAGTTTTCTATCAAGTTAGAAGAAGCGTAAAAGTTGTACACTGAGCTTATCGGTCAGAAAATCATCCAAGAATCGAAAAATTCTTTGACTTTGTTAACAAGAAACGTAAATCTAGCGGGCTATCCATCGTCTTTGCTTAAAGGTAATGCCAATTCGTCCAACCCTCATGAAATGAGTAACTTATATGCGGATCATTTTAAGGAGGTCTTATGTCAATCTACTACCCAATTTGAAGTCTCTCCTCTCAGCTTAACTATTGTGGTGGATAGTATAAATTTAACGCAGGAAGAGATTTCTAATGCCATAAAAGAACTGCATTTATTTAAGGGACCTGGACCGGACTAAATAACTACAAGCTTCCTGGTGCGATATTTAGACCAACTACTTCTGCCATTATACGAATTTTTTGATGAATCACTGTCTTGTGGGACATTTCCTTCATATTGGAAATCATCCTATCTAACACCAATTTACAAGAGTGGTTATAAAAGATCTGTTGAAAATAATAGAGGCATAGCAATTTTATCAGCCATTTCAAAACTTTTTGAAAAAATTATTTATGGTAAGCTAAGAAGTATTATCAACCCACGTCTAAATAAGCAGCAAACCGGCTTCCAAAAGGAACAATCTATAACATCCAATCTCATGGTAATGGTATCGGATGTTTTAATAAATATGGAAAAGGGCACCAAATAGATGCTGTTTATACGGATTTCAGTAAAGCCTTTGATCGAGCTGATCACACCATGCTAACACCTAAATTACAAAAATTCGGTATTACGGGACCCATTCTAAGTTGGCTAAAATCATATCTCGACGACAGATCCCAGTATGTTAATTTCCAAGGAATTCTGTCGATAAAAATTGCAGTCTCAGGAGTTCCGCAAGGTAGCCACCTTGGTCCTCTTCTTTTAAACATATTTGGTGCTTCACAAATTATATTTTTTTAAGTTTTTTTATTCCATATATTTTTAAAACTTCTTTATTGAACAAATTTTTATAACTCCAAAATTAAATTGAAAATTTTTGACAATCCTTTTTTTTTTTTTGAACAAACAAATAATTATAATTGAATTTAAATATAAATGAACAAGTATTTTTAGATAAAGGTGTATGAGGATTTGAGGTGTTGTATTTGTGTGGGGTCACCACACTATTCCCCCCTCATGAAAACAATTTGACTGTGTTATTAAGCAAATTAAAATGTACTTTTTTTGTGTTTGTTTTTGGTAAAGAAAGTGATTGTGTACTGTCTGTGTCTAATATTGCTGGTTTTACTCTGTTAATGTTTACTGTAATTACTGAATTGTGTTTACGAATTTTGAAATACGTGGGAGTCTTTTCGACTACTTCAAAAGGACCATCGTATGGTTCCTGAAGCTTTTTATGAATGGTGTCATTCCTGACGAAAACGAATTTACATGTTCTTAGTAATTTTAGTAATTTTGTATTGTGATGTACTATGTTCGACTGTTTGTCAGAAATGACGTGTTTAATTTTGTTAAGTGTATCAGAAGGACTAATAGTTTGATCAACATGCGCAACTAACTGTTTCGGAAATCTGAGGGTCTGACCAAAAACCATCTCAGCTGGTGATGCTTTCATATCTTCTTTGACCGAAGATCTAAGACCCAAAAGAACTAGTGGTAACTGAGTATACCAATTGACCTGATTGTTACTAGCTATAAGAGAAGCTTTAAGCTGACGGTGAAAACGCTCTACCATTCCATTTGCTTGAGGATGATAAGCTGAAGTGGTAATATGTTGACAACCGAGAGTCTTGATAAAGTTCCTGAATGTCAATGAAGTAAATTGTGCTCCTCGATCAGAAGTGATTTTTAACGGAACTCCGAAACGTGAAATGAACTCTCTCTGAAATAAGTCAACTATTGTTTCAGTGCTCGTGTCTTTCAACGGATACACTTCAGGCCAGCGTGTGTTTCGGTCAATTGCAGTTAGTAAATATCTGTATCCATGTTATGTCGGTAGAGGTCCTACTAAGTCAATGTGAACGTGTTCAAAACGACCATGGGGAATTTTAATTGTTTGTGGAGAGGTTTTGGTGTGTCTGTGTACTTTAGAACGTTGACCTCTGATACATTCCTGTGACCATTTATTTATTTGTGTATTCATTTTTGGCCAGAAATATCTTTGTGTCAGAAGTCGTCGTGATGCGCGTGTTCCTGGATGTGAAATATTGTGTAGTTGTTCAAAAATTTGTTTGCGTAGTGTTTGTGGTATATATGGTCGTGTAACCGAATCTGTTTGTTCGCACCAAATTTTAATGTTTAGGAAAGGTATGTGAATCTGTTCTAATCTGTACATGTGTTTGTCTATGATATCCCGCAATTCTGAATCTGTGTTTTGTTCCCGATGAAGAATTTTGAAGTTAATTTCTGTAGGTGTGAATGCGTTAATTTCTGCACGTGACAGTGCGTCTGCTACAACGTTATCTGTTCCTTTAATGTATCTGATGTTATTTGTAAATTGTGAAATATATTCCAAATGTCTGGTCTGTCTTGGGCTGCGTTCAGTTTTTGAATGAAGTGCAAATGTAAGGGGCTTGTGATCAGTGTAAATTGTAAAGTGATTCCCTTCAAGGTAGTGTTTGAAATGTTTAACTGTGAGATATATAGCTAGTAATTCACGATCGAATGTGCTGTACTTGGTTTGAGCTGGCGAAAGTTTTTTTGAAAAGAATGCTAATGGTTCCAGTATATCATTATTCTGTTGTTGTAACACACCGCCAACTGCTATGTTTGATGCATCTACAGCAATCGATAGATCTGCATTACTGTTAACATGTTTAAGCAGTGTTTCTTTTGCAAAACTATCTTTGATTACTGTGAAAGCGTGTAGTGAAGTGTCTGTCTAGTGTAACTGTTTGTGTTTAGTTTTGGATGCTACGGTGACCATGTCATAAATTGGACCTAGCATGTGTGCGAGTTTTGGAATGCATCTGTGGTAGTAATTGGTCATACCAATAAATTTTTGCATCTGTTTGACCGTAACTGGTTGGGGAAAATTTTGTATGCAGTGAATGCGTTCTTGTGTAGGTCGTATACCTTGACTGGAAATATTGTAACTTAGAAAATGTATGTCTGTCGCTCCGAAAATACATTTACTAGGTTTAACGTTTAAACCGTAATTTGAAAGTCTCTCAAAAACTTGTGTCAAATGTTCGATGTGTTGTGTTTCGGATTCACTAGCGATCAGTATGTCATCTAAGTATACAAAAAGGAAATCAAGTCCATGTAATACCTCATGAATGAATCTTTGGAATGTTTGTGCTGAGTTTCGTAAACCGAAGGGCATTCGTAGAAACTCGAACATCCCGAAAGGTGTTGTGATTGCTGTCTTGTGTATGTCACTAGGAGCCATCGGTATCTGATGGTATGCTTTTACTAGGTCAAGTTTAGAATAGATATTTGTGTTGTGTAAATTAATCGAGAAATCGTGTATGTGTGGTAACGGGTACTGGTCAGGTATCGTAACAGCATTGATTAATCTGTAATCGCCACAAGGTCTCCAATCATTTGGTTCACTTTTTGGTACAAGATGAAGTGGAGAAGAAGTATGTGAGTCAGATGGTCTACAGATTCCTGTTTTGATAAGGAAATCAAATTCTTGTTTTGCGATCTTTAATTTATGTGAGTCTAAACGTCTTGGTCTTGAAAATGGAAGTTGTCCTTCGGTGGTTATGTAATGTTCAGTTTTATGTTTGACGGGAATAGTGTAGTCTGATTCGGTGAGAAGTGATGGAAATTGTTTTAGAAGTTGCGTGTATTTGTTGTCAAGTGAAAATAATTTGGGTAGTGGAGTTTCAGAAAATGCGGAAATAGCGTTAACAGATAATTCAGTGAGTGGATCAATTAACTTTTTGTGTTTCTTGTCAATAAGTAGTCCATATTTCGTTAGGAAATCTGCTCCAATAATGGGTCTAGCTATGTCTGCTAAAATAAAAATAAAAGGGAATTCTCGTCTGAGTTTGATGTTTACGTTAAGTAATTTTTTCCCGTAGGTCGAAATTGTGCTACCATTAGCTGCGGTCAAAATTAAGTCTGAATTCTTTTTGTTATTTTTGAATTTGGAGGAAGGAAGAACTGATACTTCTGCACCACTGTCGATTAAAAAGTTTAAATGGTTGTCATTGTCGTAAATGAATAAACGGCGTGTAGATGTTCCTCCATTATTTGCCGTTGTCATGATAAAGGTTTTTAGTTTGACGAATTCTGTGTGTTATGTGAGTCGTTGTGTTTGAATGCACATGGTTGTTCACATCGTCTGGCCGACCTTCCAAATTTATAGTGATATCTACATAACCAATTGGCTGGTCTCTGACGTGACTTATTTCGAGAGGGAGACCGGTGTCTCGAAAAATCTCGGAAACTGTTGTCTCTGGAGTTTGATCGTAAAGAATAGTGACGTTCGGTTTTGAGTTCTTGAACTTCAAGTGACAGTTTATTAAAACATTCAAGAACTTTGTTAGTTGTTTCTGAGAAACTTCGTGCGATTGTTGTTAAATCATCAGCTTTCGTCATTTGGGATGAATTTTTGTTTATGGCTGAGACTTCACCATTAGCCATAACTTCCTAAATGTTATCAGCTAGTTTAAGTAAGTCATCTAGCTCTTTGTGACCTGAACCGGTCAAAGCGATATTGAGGCTTTTGGGAAGTTTTCGTAACCATAATTTATAAATTAGGTCATTACTAACTGAGGAACTGGCAAGAAGAAGTAGTGCACGATAGAACTGAGATGGCTTTTGGTCACCCATCTCAGAGTCCGAAAGAATTTTGTCTAAACGCTTATTTTCACTGAGTGAAAGTCTGTCGATCAATACTTGTTTAAGTCCATTGTATAAATTTGCAGATGGAGGATGCTGAATGAAGTCTAGTACTGTTACTATGACCTCTTGTGGTAGTGCAGTAACTAAGTATTCGAACTTAGTTCTGTCAACTGATATATTTTTCGCTTGGAATTGAACTTCTGCGTGTGCGAACCACGCTTCTGGACAGTTTGTCCAAAAAGAAGGAAGTTTAATAGCTGTAGCATGAATTTCATGCGAAACATTAAATGGATTCGTAGTATCCAAGTTGGTGATGGGTTCGTTGGATTCATCTCCACCACCAGTGATAGAAATACGCGGAGGTGTACGTTGCATATTGGAAAGAATAGAATTGTGTACCTAATCAACCCTAGTGTAGTGGAGTGCCTGAGCCATATAACGATAAACTTCTTACGTTTTTATCGTTATATGAACTCTAAAAACTAAGTGTGTGCCTCGTGTTAAGCTAAGAAATAATAAAGCAACCTGTAAAAAGAATTTTATAAAGGTAAAAGAAAAGGAAAACTTAAAACTAACAATAAAGTTTTACAAAAAAAAAATTGAACAATAAAATTTGTAAATATAAAAATTTAACAATTTTTTGAATTTAAAAAAATGACGTTGACTGCGACGTTGATTGTTTTTTTTTTTAAAATATGCGTATTTGCTGTGCAACGCAATTGTTGTTGTTGTTGTTGTCGCTGTTCAATATTTCACGTATTCTGTTTTTTTTTTAATATTTTTTGTCACTTTTCTTTTTTCTTCTGCTTCTTCAACACAGAGATCAACACAATGAAAATTAATTCAGTGGAAAAAAATTGAATAATCGTCGCACAAAAATCCGGACTTCACGGTCTATTTATTTGGTTTTTGCAAATCTTCCGAATTATAAGTTTCCTCGCGGTAAATCATCGAGTTTGCTGCGCTTATTGAACAGCAAATTGTCCAAAATAATTTTTCTAATTTTTTTACGGCCACGAATAAAAGTAAATGAATGTACGTTTTGACTGCACCTGACGAAGTGAAAACGATAACTTACAAGAAAAGGAGAAGAACGGAAATATGCCAATATGCTGGAGTTCGCTGGTAGGATCACCAGTTTTGGTGCTTCACAAATTATATTTTTTTAATTTTTTTTATTCCATATATTTTTAAAACTTCTTTATTGAACATATTTTTGTAACTCCAAAATTAAATTGAAAATTTTTGACAATCCTTTTTTTTTTTTTTGAACAAACAAATAATTATAATTGAATTTAAATATAAATGAACAAGTATTTTTAGATAAAGGTGTATGAGGATTTGAGGTGTTGTATTTGTGTGGGGTCACCATACATATTTATATCCGACTTGTCAGAAGTCCTGAACGATATCCCACACCTTATGTATGCAAATGATTCAAAAATGTTCTATGCAATTAAATCAGAGGCAGATGTAAATTTTTTACAGTCAAAACTTGTCTCTGGAGCAATGGTGTATCCAAAATAAACGGCATCTTAATGTCAATAAATGCAATATTATAAGTTCAATAGTGCTTAAAAGAGTCAATCATGTAGTTGATCTTGGAGTAGTCTTGGATTGCAAGATGCGCTTTGATTTGCACTATGACAAAATTTTGTCCAGATACAGCTCGGTTTTATAAAAAGACGAGCAAATGAATTCAAGAATATTTGGGTCACTAGATCCTTATACTGTGCGTTAGTGCGGCCAATACTTGAAAATGCCTGCATAATTTGGAATCCGTCTTTCGATTCCCATAGCGAAAAAATCGAGTCTATTCAAAAGCAATTCTTACTATACACGTTGAGAGACATGTACAACCCCAGTGATTATAATAGTCTTCCTTCATATGAATACAGACTCAGCCTTTTAAACTTGATGTCATTATCATCAAGAAGATCATTATTGGGCTCAAGTTTCACTTTCGATGTTATTAATGGTGCTATTGACAGCGAATATATTTCTAGTATGATATGCCTTAACGATCCAATTAATACTAGGCATACTCGGCTGTTTATTGAATATCAACACCAAACTACATACGCAAATAATGAACCTGTAGAGAATTCAATAACGTTTCAGTATACTTCTGACCTTCCATGTCCAAATCCTCTTCAAAGCAACCCTAAGTGCCTCGTTAACCAAAATGAACTCAGGCTTATGTTAAATTTTATGTGTATAGTTACTCGTATACATGCCAGATTTACGCAGGCCTTCTTTAAATTTGTTGGATATAAATACTATAGCTATCCAAGTCTCTCTCTCTCTCTTCCTAGATAACCCATGCTTTGATTTTCTCTCTTTTATTCTCCTCTTCTAGTGTGTAAGTACCTTTTATTCTTACTTTTAATTTTCTTTTTGCCTCTCCATATCGACGTGTTCGTGAAATCATGTCATTTAGGTGGGCGAATTACGCCCACTTCAATTCGTACATCTTCGAACACCAAAACAAGGAAAGGGGAGAAGAAATTAAATAAAAATAAAAAGAAAATAAATTAAATTAAGTTATAATAAGTAAATTGCCTTGTTTGGCCAATAAATACAATATAAGGCTAACTTTTTCAGCTGAATCGCTTTCCATGGTTTCTGATTCGTCATCAAAAATTCCTTCTGGATTTATCACCTCCCGAGGAAAAAGTCTTGGAATGTTTTTGTTTTGATGAAGGCATCATATCTACATCATTAAACTAAGCAACACGCTTCGTTATTTTACCGGTATAATAGTAACAAACAGTCTTGAAAAGCACGATTGAGTAAGCACGTCATACACTAAAAACTATCGACGAAAGACTGTGTACGTAATTGATGTTCTATGTAATGCGTGAACCGATTTTGTTTCTGAAAACTTTCCATGAAAGGTGACGTCAATACCAAGGTTCTTATTTTAACACGATCTTTGTATGTTTACTGGCTTTTGAGTTATAGTGAGACTCTGTAATCTATATATGTATATAAAAATTAATTGCTGTGCGTTTGTCTTGCTAAAACACGAAGGCCACTGGGTCGATTGAGCTCAATTTTTTGAAGTATCGTAAATATGTTTCGTGTACGAGATGGCTTAGAAATAATAAAAAGTAGTATCCCTCATATAGGCCTGCGAAAACGAACCGATTTTGCGATACGAAAACGTGCCGTATATGTAAAGTTTGGAATAAGAGAATTAGACAAAAAAAAAGTAGTCATTGAATGTATTAGTTCTACGCCAAGGCGTCGCAAAAGCAGTACGTTTACGTTACACTGAAGTGGTCGATTACGTAACGTTTAAGTGGTACATATAAGTAGCACCACAGTGGTGTGTTTACGTAACTCAAAAATTACGCCGATAAGCAAAAAATTGTTCGACATGTTTAAATCAGTTCATTTCTGTAACGAAAAATCGGTCTGAAACTGAAAAACTAAAAGTTAGTAAAATTACGTTCCGTATACGGTACGGTTTCGTTTCGCAAAACGCGTTAGGTTTATTTTTCTTAGAGGGATTAGAAAATAAGGAGTGGCATCTCCCATACAAACCAAACACCTTAAACGTGATATCTTGAACGATATCTGGCCGATTTGCATAAAATTTTGTGCATAGGGGTTTTAAGATACGATAAGTATAAAGGAGATATATATTTTGATCTATTGTATTTCGATCACCAAATGGCTTAACCAAATGGTACCACCAAATGTGGTACAAACTGTGTTAAAATCCTCTAACGACTCTTAAACCGCTCCGATTACCATAAAAATTTGTATACAGGGGGTAAATATTGTAAATAAAATTTGAACATCAGAGGGCGTTGTAGTACAAATCTTAAAAACACGTGAAAAACTACTAAAGCGTATGCATGTAAGGATTTTCAGGAAGTCCGAGTCCATCGGACATGTTAAACTTTATTTAAATGCGTTTGGCAACGCTAGCACTAGGGTGGTTTTAAAAAATCGATTTCGGATTTTTTTTGGGGGCACCCCCTTAAATGTTTCATTTTGTTAGATTTTAAGATTGCCAAAGTTTGAGCACAATTGTAAGATGTTAAACCGAGCCACTGGGGCCTCAAAGTTTTGAAAATCTCGATTTTTTGACAGGAACGGCTAAAGCGATTTGCCCGTGTCATACATCAAATTAAAGGCCATACTGTTTGTAACATTTTATTTTCTACACAATAAATACACAACTAGTACTTAAACCGAAAAAATAGATCCAATGACCCTAAAAACGTGACTAGGTACCCCTGAGAGCGAAGATGCGTTATTTGTATTATTATTGCTTATTATGGACAGGTACTTGTACTTTGGAATCCCATTTAATTTAAATATGTTTGCTATGGTATACCGTTAATTTTAGATCCACAACAATGATTTTTTTTATGTCAGGTATGTATCTATTTTTTCCTCATACTGTATCACTGACGACCCCAAGCAGGTAAAACCAAACTAGTTTAAAAATGTATGAGGTTACCCTACTACCTATTGTTATATTTTAAGTAGAAGTCCAGGGGGTCAGAGTCTGTTATTAAAAAAAGGAAAGGATAGCTAGGTGGTTCTTGCTTTTATGATTTTGTTTCTTGGTCAGTTGAAAAGTATTCGCTGAACAGTGAAAGTCGTATTTTGTTCTACGTTCGTGTGATCGAGTTAAAAAAAACCCACTAAATATTAACTACAAAAGACATTTTTATTTTAATTAGGTCGGTACCTACTAACACGTACTCTGTGTTTTAGTAAGTGTCATTTATTCTTTCTTCTAGTGAATATTTTTATTTCTCGTAAAAGTGATGGCTTTTACATCTGGCATGAGAAGTAGAGGTAAAGACAAAATTTTTCTAATTGACTATCCAGCTCATCAGATAACTGGATGTAATAGATAAGTTCTAGCTACTATGTTCTACAATTTGCTGTACTGTGAAGTTAGATGTGAGAGATTCTGCCACAACTACTGTTGACGAGGTTTTCGTTTTTTGGCCAAAAGCTCGAATTCCTACAAAACAAAAGAAAAATGTCATAGTAAGCTGGAAAAACTGTACGATGATTGGAGAAAAATGCAAAAGTACAAGGATAGAAAAACGGAAAGTGCAAGAAATGCTGTAAAAGAGTTTACTCTTAAGTTGGATGATCTCTATGATATTGCCCGGAACGGAAGGTGCTCACGGAGGACGAGACAACAGAAGAGTCAGAAAGACGTGAAACGCCGTATGAAGAGCTCGAGATGAACGTAGAGTCTGAAGGACCATCTGCCCCCAAGAGAATCAAGCGTGGCTTCAAAGAGGACCTAACCATGAAATTGTCAATGTTGCTGGACCACTGTAAGTTGTCCGATAGGAACGCTACTCGTATCATTTTGGCTACAGTAGAAGCTCTCAGAGAGGATCCCAAAGAATATAAGGTCTCCAGAAGCGTTATACGTGAACAGCGGAGAAAAAACCGTGAAAAATACACGGAACAAATTCAAGACAGACTTAAGATACCCCAAAACGAGGCTGTTTGCATTGGGATGGAAAACTACTACCAGGTATCCTCAAAACAGAGCAGAAAGAACGGGTTGCTGTTCTGGTATCACATGGGACTAAAGAACAACTCCTGGGCGTTCCTGAAACTGACAGTAGCTCAGGGGAGGAACAAGCCCTAGCAGTGTACGAATGTCTAGAGGAATGGGGTCTCGTTAGCTCGGGCGTGGCTATGTGCTTCGATACAACAGCATCAAATACTGGGAGACTCAATGGAGCATGCAATCTCCTGGAGCAGATGTTAGGTCGAGAGCTCCTGTACCTAGCGTGCCGACACCACGTTTTAGAAGTCTTGTTGAGAGGGGTTTTTGACTGCAAGTTTGGAAGCACATCGGGACCTCAACCAGACATATTCAAGAGATTTCAAAAAGAATGGTCGGCGATTGATAAATCCAAGTTCGATGTAGGCGAGAATGTTTTGAAACTACTGCCCAAAGAAGAAGTAGAGAATATCAAAGAAGAACTGCAAAGAAAACTAATGGAATGCCAGCCAAAAGACGACTACAAAGAGCTGTTACAGTTGGCATTGATATATCTTGGTCATCCTGACGGAAAAGAAGTTCGCTTCAGGTCTCCAGGTCCAGTACACCATGCCCGGTGGATGGCAAAAGCTATTTACTGTCTGAAAATACAACTCTTCCGTGACCAGTTTAAGCTGACTTCCCAAGAACAAGAGGCCCTAGAATCACTTTGTGTTTTCATCGTTCGAGTCTACTGTAAAGCCTGGTTTAACGCCCCCAGAGCGTGTTTAGCACCAAAACAAGACCTAGACCTCATTGAAAATCTATTGAAATACGAAAGCATTGACAAAAAAAATATCAGAAAACGGAATTAATAAAATGATAAATCTCCTGTGGTATCTTAGTCCTGAACTTGTTGCCTTGGCATTGTTTGACCCGACAGTGCAAAACACCGTAAAGAGCCAAATGGTGACAAAAATCTTAACAAATCAAGCAGAAGAAAATGAGAAGTGTTCCAGACATATGCGACCCAAACTAAAGAAAGAACAACTGCCGAAATTCCTAGAAAAAAGTCTCCCACCCCTAATTACAAGTGAGACTTACCTGTTGTTCAAGAGATTAAACAATAACATCGAATTTCTGGAAAAAGATCCTGCAACTTGGCCGCAGAACATCAACTACCAGGAGGGGCAAAGGATGGTAAACAACTTGAAAGTTGTGAACGACATGGCAGAGCGAGGAGTCAAGCTCATCACAGATTACAACCAATAACTTACAAAGCAACAAAACAATAACAATACGTTCTCCAAGGAGTCAGGCAGATGCCGTCAGCTGTATCCAGATAGCTCCAAAACCACATTATGTCAGTCCCTTGAATAAATTTGAATAAGAATAAAATGAAAAAGACATTTATTATACTTGATTTTTTAACACTCATCGGTCCCTCGAGAAATACATCTAATCGGTCCCATTGTATGCGCGCGCATACACATATATTTTTAATTATAAAAAAGCTGAAAAAAATTAACAACCATTTATGTTTTGTGATTTTTTATGTTTATAACATTGTTTACTATCATATTAATACATTTGAACTTCATAAAGGTAAATTTGAAATGAAATTAATTAGAATATTACATACATTAGAAAAAAAATTTAATTTTTAACTTTGTCAATTATTTGTACATTTTTCGCATAAATTGAACTTATGTTCAGCACAAATGAAATTTCTACACTTTTCACAGCGTGTTGGAAAAAGATTTTTGTTATTTTTATATGTGCAGATGTAGCATCGGCCTCGTTTTGATGTACTTGGTAAATGGCGAATCTCCCGAATTCTTTGAATAACACTGGAAGCATCATTACTTTGAGGTTGTTTTTTACGTTTAGTGATCTGTTTTTCAACGAGATTCAATCCAAGCTCCTCCTTTTAGATTTTTTCCAATTCGGGAACCATCAAGCATGTTACAAAACACTGCCATTGGAAATCGATTAACTTTTCGTTTGCATGTGTACGTAGCCACCATTTCATCCATATTATCAACTCCACTCTTGGTTTTGTTGTAGTCTTCAATGATGTTAGGTTTCTTCTTTTTCCTATTCTCATTTATGCTCTCAACATGTAACGGCACACTAAGTGGTGGGTTCTGGCTTTCATGTTTGAAGGTGGCGTTGACTGTGAAGTTGAATCCACATTCGAACATGCAGGTCAGAATTCACCATGGCTGTGTCGTCTGCAAACATGAGTGACATACTGCGTATGCCACGGCTGGCGCGTTCGAGGTGTGACAGCTGACATATGACTTTGACAGCTTACATTTTGACTTTGACAGCTGGCATTTTGACTTTTACAGTCAACACATTAAGTGACAGTTGACGCTTTACTGTGACAGCTGACAGATGACTTTGACAGCTGACATTTTGACTTTACCATCAACACGTCGCCTGACAGATGACTGTGACAGCTGACAGATTACTTTGACAGTTCTTGTATTTCAACACGGACTGTATACCATTTGTATTTATGACATTCTTATTTCATGTGACATCTGACAGTTCGTGTATTTTAAAACGGACGGTATACCATTCTGAAATCTGACATTTCTTTGACATTGAAATCCGACATTGGTATTTAATTTAACTTTGACGTTTATCTTTTATTCAATTCTGACAGTTCCTTTAATTTAAATTTGACGTGTATCGTACATCTTAATTTGACGGGTCGTCGTATATCATATGTGACAAATTACGGTCATTTAAATTCTGACATTTTTATTTTTGTTTAACTCGTACCCTTTTTTTTACTTCATTTAATTCTGACAATCCATTCCCTTTACCCCTCACATTTTGTTTCTATTCCAATCTGACATTTTTCAATTATTCACTCGACATTTTTTTTATTAGACAGTTTTATTTAAGTCAAATCCGGCATTGGATTTAATTTAAATTTGACGTGTTATTCTGACAGTTTGATTGTACTTAACTATGACATATTTTTTTTGTTGTTGACAGTTTTTATTTAACTCAGACAGCTGTCGCAGGTCCTGTGCAGCTGTCGCACTTCGAACGCGTGAGCCTTGTTATCCATACGCAAGTGTGTCACACATGTAAAGTTCGAAGATCCCTCCTCAGTAAATGATCTCAAGTGTAAGCGCACCTTTAGCAATTGTTCTCAAGTTTCGGAACGCTCCCTGTCAACATATTTGACAAATGTCAAATAAAATTGGCAGGTCGGCAAATGGCGAACGTCCGCCAGAAAATTTGTTCCGTCTTTTCGGTATTGGATGGCAAAGGCGACACCAGCAGCGGCCCACAACAAAGCCAACACCTACATCACCAACCGCAGCAGGAGCTTATTATCTCGCAGGTGAGGGTTCTGTTGAGTTTATTGGCTTTATAAATAACAGCTTATTAACTCGCAGCACTAGACACGGAGCACGCAGAGGCGCTCCCAACATACGCACACAAACAAAACTCCAAGCGGCGCATGCATCGCCACTTGGAACAGCAGCGGCGCATACACCAACACTCCAACAGCCACTTGCAACAGCAGCGGCGCCAACATCCACCACCGCATCAGCATAGCCAGCAGAGCACCTACCACAACAGCAGCAGCTTTGGAATTCCCAGAAATCACGACGACGACGCCAACATCCGCTGGCCCAAAAACACCATCAGCGCCAGACTTGCAGCAACAACAGCAACTGCAAAGTAGCGGCGCACAAAGCCATCCACAATGCAACACTCCAACAGCCACTTGCAACAGCAGCGGAACATCCACAACCGCCTCAACAGCAGCGGCGCACACACCCACCCGTAGCTCAAACAGCAGCAGCACAGCCTACCACGCACCGCACCGTTACCACGCACCGGTAAGTGCTTGTGTGAAAGTTTTAGCTTTCAAGCTAAAATTTATAATTTTTATGTAGCACGGTTACCACCCACCCAACGTGCAACAGAGGCAGAATTGCACAATCAGCAGCACTTGCAACAGCAGCGGAACATCCACTGGCCCAAAAACACCATCAGCGCCAGACTTGCAGCAACAAACAGCAACTGCAAAGTAGCGGCGCACACAGCCATCCACAATGCAGCGACTCCAGCAACCGTACTGACCAGGCCACCAGGTTACCTTTTTTATTCTTTATTGTATTTTATCAGCACTTTGCTTATTTTGTTTATAATGACGGGCGGTAATAGTTAATGAAAACTTAACGAACACTTAAGGCTAAAGTAGGTTTATACTTAAAATCATATTTGAAGTTAAGTTAAAATCAACTAATTTTAAAAACTATGTAACTAAAACTTATACTTGAGTTAACCTTAACAAAAAACTAAAACTAAACTTACCTCAAATTCAAAGTATCACTCCCAAGGAGTCGATAATTAGACTGAAATTTTCAAATTTATAACAAATGAAACATTTTCTAACATTATATGAGGATAATTAAACAGATATTTTTTTTTAAATTAAATGAGGAAAAAAAATTTAAAAAAAAAAAATTGAAAACTCAATAAACTAAAAGTTTTCTATTTACAACTAGAATAAAAATACGAAATAAGGGAGTATAAAAATAATAATTTAAATAAATATTTTTATCTAAATTATTTCATATAATCATTTAAATTCAATATTTAATAATAATAACAAAAATCGATCACATAAATTTAAAGAAAACTAAAACCAAATATGAATAAAAATAAACTTATATAAAATTTTATTTCTAAATAAAAATTTAACTAAACAATAAAATTTAAGCAAGATTTTTGTTTAGAAATCCAAAATTTTTTTTTAAATAAAGAGAAAAAAAAATATAAAATAAAATTAAATAATTAATTTATTTATTAAAATAAAAGTAAAATAAAATACAACTAAACTTAAAAAAATACCAAACTTTTATTTAAAACTAAACTTAAATATAAATAAAAAGTTTTATTTAAAACAACTTATATATAAATAAAAGCTTTTATTTGAAAATTAACATAATAAGATAAACAAAACTTAACATAATATGATAAACTAAACTTAAATATAAATAAAAACTTTTATTTACAACTTAACTTACATATAACTAAAAACTTTTATTTGGAACTTAACTTGAATAAAAATAAAAGTTCTTATTTGAACTTAACTTAGGTAAAAAAAAAAAAAAAAAAAATAAAAATTTTACTTAAAACGAGGCTTAAACATAATAAAAATAAAAATAATATAAGGAACTTTTTCAATTAATATAATAAAACGAAATAAAATAAAAAGTGTTTTTTATTCAAATAAAAATAAAAACCCTTCATTAAATAAAACAAATATAAAATAAAAATATATATAAAATAAAGATTCTTATTTAAATAACATAAAAAATTTAGTTAAGACTTTAATGTATATAAAAATAAACACTAAAATTTTAAAATTAAATTAGGATCTTTAACATAATCATAAAATTAAACTCCCTAAACCAAAACTTTTCGAAAGACAAACTTCAAAAATAAGAATTTGAACCAAAAAAAAAAATTGTTTTTATTTGAATTTTCAATGAAAGCTTAATTTCAAATTTTTTAATTAATGACTAAAAAAAAAAAAAAAAAAAAAAAGAATTAACTAAATATTTTTATTCGATTAAAATAACAACTAAAAATTTATAAAAATATTTTTTGTAAGATTTTTATATAAGAGAATTAAATTGTATTAGTATTAAAATGAACCTCTAAGTCCTTTTATTTGGTTGAGGGAAGAATGTTTGCGTTAGGGGAGGACTAATTACTTCGCCCCGGGGTCCTCCATGGAAGGGAGGGATGTGTGGGCTGAGCCTGAACATCTGGCTTGAGTGTTGGTTGGTGGATGGATGAGCCAGGGGCTCCCAACCTTTTCCATTTTTGATTTACTTTTCTTTCTTTTCAGCTCCGGTTGGTTTGATATTTGTTGGTCCGAATCTCGTCGCGATATATTTTTTTTTATGCACGTGATTTATTTGTACGGCGAAGGTACGCGGGGTTGGCCACTACGAACCCCCCCATCACTCCCGAACTGCTAGCACATAGGCTAACCAGCACGTGCAGTCGTGGCCAACTTCGGGTCCGCGGGTCACCTGACCGGGAGCGGTGGCGTCGGTTGGGGTAAGCAGGTGCCCTGACTAAATTTCTGTGCGAAAGCCACAGGGGCGCATTCAACGTGCGCCCTCAAAACAAATGCAAAGTCAGGGCTGCTGCTTCCTTGGGCGGCCTCACCGCTGAGCGTTGCCAGACGCGTTTATTTTCGTTTTCGTTTTTTGTGGTATGTACTGAGTATGTACTGAGCAATGTCACAAGTCGGTACCGGCGAGGAACAAATGACAACATAACTGCTTGCAATTTATGTTCATATACAACTTCTGTATGATAAATTGGCTTTTGACGCATGTCGAGTAGAACTGAAAGAATTTCAGTCCTATTTTTCCTTATTGTTCCCAAAATAGTCATGCGATTCTTATGTAAATCTTCTGCCAATTCATACGAAGTGAAAAAGTTGTCACACGTTACATTTCTGTCAGAAAGTCCATTTCTGTCAGAAAGATTCCGACCAACATAAATTTGTGTGTTGTATGCATACCAGCATTTTGAGTCGCATAGCACCCAAATTTTGATGCCATATTTCGCCGGCTTGGATGGAATATACTGACGAAACGGACATCGCCCACGATACGGAACTAACTGTTCATCTACGGTAATGTTTTTTCCTGGTGTGTATACAACTTTCAAATTATGATTCCATTTATCGTATACATTTCGAATCGGTGCCAATTTGTCACGTACAGAAGTACTTGTAGATGCAGTGTTGGCCATACGTTGTTCGCGGTCATCAAATCGAAAGCAACCATGGATACGCTTGAACATTGTCAAAGACATTGTTGCTCTAAATATTGGCCGACCAGTTTCGTCATTTCACAGTTTAGTGACACATTCACCGTATGACCGATACACACCAGAAAGCAGCAACAATCCAAAGTATGCGTGCAGAGTGTCCAAATCAATGTTTTCCCAACCATCTTTGTACTTTCGCACACCATATAAATTCGTCATGTTCAAAATAATATTCTCAACCGGTTCAAGGAACATGTGAAATGCAGACGAAACATCAACTATAACAAAATTATATAACAATTATTATTATAACAAAATTATATTTTAACAATTATATATATAATAATAACAATTAAATTTTGAATTATATTGAATTATAACAAAAATGAAACATTTAATGAACATGAACCCATAACAAAGAGGGTAGGTTTGTACCTGCAGTGAAATTTTCTGCACGTCGAAATGAATTTCTTCGATTTATTTCAAATGGTTACGATGAATATTCAATTTTCTTATTTTTTGGAACATATTTATTTTTAGGATTTGCTGCTAAATTTCGCTCAAGTGGCTCAATTTCGTCTTCATCCGAATGCACGCTACATTCACCTCGTCTGATATGATTTGGCATTATCAGACGAGGTGAATGTAGCGTGCATTCGGATGAATGTAAAATCGTCTGATAATGCAAAATCATCGTCACTATTGCACGGAGATTCGCCCGCTTCGCTTTCCAAATCAAAATCCATTTCTAGTTCATCTCGCTGCCTTCTTTCACGTAAAACTCTATCCATTTTTTATCAAATACTTTGAAACACAACCAAAATTCAAATAAATGCGCAAGCAAACTTCACTTATGTGTGTTCCAGAACAAACTGAATATTAAACGAAAAAATAAGAGCGTGCTATAAATCCACCCACAAAAATAAGCGGCAATTCTAGGTACCTGCTTATGTGTATGCGCGCACATACACAGGGACCGATTCATAACTATAACTGCACAGGCAAATACAGTAAGGGTACAAATTCAAAAACGGGTTTTTTTTGGTTGTTCAGGCAAAATAATTCTACTTTGCAAAATACAAGGTCATTCCGCTGAACCGTTTTTATTTTATTCAAGATTAAAGATCAAAATTGTATGCGTGCGCATGCAGGAGACCGATGAGAGTTAAATACATATGAGTTAAATACATACGATGAGAGTTAAATACATATTATTTTCATTCCAAAAATTGGTAATATAGGAAAGAAAATGGGTTTTTTCACAATAGGTTCCATCTTCGCTCTAAGGGGTACCTAGTCACGATTTTAGGGACATTGGTTTCATTATCTCGAATTCAGTACTACTTACGTATTTTTTATTGCATATAAAATATTATAAACAGTATCGCCTTCAATTTGATGTATGACACGGGCAAATATATTAAACCATTCTAGAGATATGGGTCGGCAAAGTCGCCAAAAAATCGAGATTTTCAAAACTTTGAGGCCCCAGTGGCACATGTTAACATCTTTCAATCGTGCTCAAACTTTGGCAATCCTAAAATCTGACAGAAAGAAACATTTTAGGGGGGTGCCCCCAAAAAAATTCTGATATTTTTTTTTTACCCCATGCCAATAGAAGTACGAACTAACTTGAAAAACGAAAAAAAACTGCACGAAGTGTTATTGCAAAAAAAAAAATTATTTTAGGTACCCGGAAAAAACCAATTTAGCAACAAACACTAATTGAAAACGTGTAAACAGGCTTCTAAGACAGAAAATAAATAGGGGCAGATGAAAGAAATTGATTTTCCACATTCGAGTGTGGAAAACCCGGTAGATGTCTACGGTTCATTTTGATAGACCCGATAGGTGGCGTTGCGATCGAGACACACGAAATATCTCTCGAAATCGCTCATCAGATTTGCATGAAAATATATAGGGGTTTTCCGGTACGGTGAGTGTTTGTGACTTATCTGTTCTGTTCTATTTTGAAGACCAGAGGGCGCTGTAGTACAAACATTTTAAAAAACCTCAAAGGCCGAGTCAATTAATTCCTAATTGAACTCCTACGCAAATTTTTCGACTTTTACTAAATTTTGCATATATATTCTTTCCTATAATGAGCAGTCTTTGTCTACAAAAATTGGTGGGATTAGACAAGGAGATGTGTCAAATTAATTCTAATCGAACTCCTTTTGCGCCATTTGTACGACTTCAAATTTTGCACATATATTCTTTGTTATAATGAGCAGTCCATAGTCCAGAAAAGTGGGTGATATTATGCAGGGGGCCACTTTAGTCTTAATCGAACTGCTCTTACACCGTTTGTTCGACTCCTACACCTTTTAGTGTAATAAGCAGAACGTAGTTCAGAAAATTTATCGTTATTAGGCAAGGGGGCGTGCCATTTTAATTTTAAAATTTTATTTCAGTAAATATCTAATATGTTGTATCAGGGCTGCCATCTTGGCATAAGATGCCAAAGTGGCACTTTTTTTTTCAAATCAAAATTGCTTGATTTTCTTGCACACATTTTTAAAATATGAATTTACATTTAAATCAGTGATGGACACTTTCAAATTTCCTTTGCGCATTTGCATAGAATGCTTTTCGCTGCCGACGCAATGCTATCACACCTACACTAAAAGCAACTTCGTGAAACGTACGAAAAATTAACGAACAATGCCATTCTGCCGCACAGTGAGATAAATTCTCTTAGCACAAACATGTCACTTGACGTTAAGCATTCATGAAGGCAAGACCTCACTGTGCAACTTTTTCACGAAACTGTTTTACGTACAAACAAAAAATGTAATCAGAGCTGCCGCGCTCCTTCGGGCACACACACAAGTATGCGTGCTTATGTGTTAGTTTGCCCATCACTGATTTAAATGAATTTTTGTGCAAGCCTTAGCTTTTACTTCGTTATTTTATTTATTTATTGCAGTTTTCTTTTAGCAGCGTGGTTCTTATGTATTCGAACTAAAAATGAGGGAACAATAAGGGTATTCATGCAATGCCGAAAACGAGCTGAATATGCCAAAAATCGGAAAAACCGCAAACGCCGAATTTGAACTGTCAAAATTTGTATGGAATCTGATATTCGGCATAGCTTCCAGTTTTCCGCATGGTTTTGATGTGTAAATAGCGCCAAATACTTTCGGCAACCAATTGTTATCACCTTTCAAATATTTTCCATGTATTTATTACAAAAAAACAAACAAAATCTTTGTCGTATGCGGACGTGTTTTTCATTGTGCTGAGTTCAGTTAATAATTAAATTTAATTCTACTGATAAAAACATATGCACCTAATTTATATTTCTTCGGAACATTTAATACATGGCTGATTAAAGAACAATAATACTTATATTATTAAATTTGTTTTGTTTTGTATATATATATATATTAGGGCGGGTCGATTTAAAAATCGCTCAATGCTCTGTGAAAATCGTATTCTAGGGATCAAAATAAGAAACTTTGCAGAAGGAACCATACCTCTAAAATGAATTCTGATGACCCGAAATTTGGGTCGAACTTTTGGGTAGGGGCAAATTTTGAAAAATCCCACTTTGACCCATTTAGAGTGCTTCAATCGCGTCCAAATGTAAGACTGACCCCCACTAACTTTGGAGGCTTGACCCACCCATGCCAGTGGCACACCACCTGGAAACCCCCTGTGGGGTTCTCCATACAAACATTTCAAAAAATCACCAGTTTTGGCACTTTACATGGAAAAATCAGCGAAATGACTATGTTTTTTCTTTATTTTAATTTATTTATTTATAATAATATTTAATATTTATTTATAATAATATCATTTTTTTCTCTTTTGAAATTTATTTAGTCAGAACATATGTAAATGAAAAAATTAATTTAAGTTAGTTATAGAAAAGACACTAAAAAAATTATTGTTTGAAGTCTTTTTTACTTTCAAGTCTGGGCAATTTCTTACGGCTCTCTAATGTCGTCGCCATAACAGCCTCTACATTTTCCGGTGTAACCCGTTTGGAAACGCTAGCTAGCAATTGAACATGTCGTTCCGTTCCTTGTATGTGTGATGCAATTTTTGGATCATTAAACGGTGGATCATCTTGATTTAAATATTCTTTCAATGTATCGTACGGAATGCTTCGCGTGAATGGTGGTTCAAATACGTTATGTATGTCATTCATATTGATAATTTCCGTGTAACTTGTGCAATTAAACTTTCTATATGGTTTTTTATAAGCTCTAAGTTGCGTTGGGTCGTCAACATCTGTTCGATAGCGTAGAATTATGTTGATAGCACAGTCGCGCTTTTCTTTGCTATCATCAAACAACATTGATAACAAGATATTTTCCGAATGCGCATAATATGAATTATCTGTAATTACTTGATTGACAATTGTGCGTAAACGAGGTTCTAGAAATCGTGACCAACTAATGAAGTTGAAAAATAATGCACTGCCGTACACGACAGAGCTGTAATACTTGATATTGAAGTACATTGGCACATATCATTTAATTATAAATTCAACCAGAATTCTTAAATTTGCATCTGAATTTTCCGTTGTCACATATAATCGTAATAATCTAGCGGCCTTGGTGAGCCACCGAGAATGTACAATTTTCCTGGTTTGATGTTAGCCAGATCCACCGAAACCACGCCGCTAGAAATTGCATGGGCCATGTCGTATAAGTACTTCGAATCGGTGGAAAATTCAATTTTTTTCTGGAGCGGGGGCATATTTTGCAACTAAATTTTCTGGAAGCCGTCCACCACCTGAAAATATATAATAATAAAATAATTAAAAATGGTTGACAATTATAATAAATGAGTGATAGCAATAACTTACCGGAAGAGTTTCACAAGTTTCGATTTGACGGCTCAGTTTTCCGGTTGCCGATCTTGGTCCAGTGCTGGTTGATTTATCCAAAGCTTCAAACAAATGCCAAAACGGAAGTTCGTTGAAGTGTAGAAGGCAAACGAACCAATGCAATAGTCTTTTTAACAGCAATTCGAATCGTCGTATAAATCCACCTTGTGGGCCAGTGTTTGTTGGCTCACCGTCAGTGCATATTCCAATTAATGCATCCAGTGATATATTTATATCGTTGCAAAAATCATTTAATTTGGTTGTTTTGTATTCAGCGGTTTCATGTTCCAGTCTTACGTAACCTATCAATGCAGAATTGGGTTCTCTCAAAATAACAAGATGAGGTTCTTTTACCATCCTAGTATGATACTTCTCATCAACTTTAGCTGTCGTTAAAGTATCATCTTTTCTGCCATCGAATGAAAACGCTAACAAATTGGTATGATCTACCCGTTTGCGAACCACTTCATGTCTGCATTTCTCTTTTTCTCTGCGAACTTTCGATTTATCCATGATGAGAGGTTTGCCATGCTTATCTTTCATTTTAAAATCTTGGAAAAGAGCGGTTCCCAATGCCGATGCTACTCTATCAGGCACACCAAATCTGTCACATACCAAGGCAAAGTTAAAACAATCGTATCTCTCTGTGTATTGTGAACTTGTGCTTCTATCCATATCTTCTTGAACCGGTGGCGGTGCGTATGTTGAATCATCGGGATCTTGGTATGTTGGCATTGATGACATAGACGTTGCTCCTTGCTCTTCAGTTTCCATCACAACTGCATCCATTGTTAGTCTTCTCTGATTATGTTGATCGTGCATGAACTCTTTGAGGCGTTCGGGAACCCAGCCGCATGCACATGGAGCTGCCTTCAAATCGCATTTACATGTTCCAATGTAAAAAATTGTTTCCAGAGATTTTACATACTCTGTAAATTGTTGGGTTTTGTTTCTTCTCTTGATTTGCTCTTGATACTTGTCAAGCAATTTATTCAATTTATTAAATACACTTTTTTTTCAGCATTATTTCCATACCAAGGTTTTCCCAAATTCCATTCAACTTATCTTATACTTGAATAGTGAATGATTTATGGGAAAACTTTTTTTGTTCTGTTTTAGCACGTTCGCTTAAGTAAAAATAATATCTCAAGATATCCAGATGGGTTGGTAAATTAAGATCAGTCAAATCAGTAGACACACCAAAAACAGTAACATCGTGCTTGGGTATATGACTCATAGGGTTTTCGATAGTTGTTGATGTTATTGTTGCTTCATCTTGCGGTGTAGAGGATGGTGGATTCATTGAAAACTTTTTGATTCGGAATGGTCAACTTCACTTATTATTTTTTTTTTTAATATGTTTTTATCTGAAATTAGCACTTCACACTTTGAGTTCTTCACAACGACTTAATGCATTCACAAAAACTGTTGCGTTATATATGGTCTACGAGACGAGGTAATAAGAATGAAATGGTAATTTCAATTCTACCTGCTGTGTCTTGTGGTGGCTTAAAAACGCACACAAGCAATTTTAGGATCTGCAATTGGGTCACAGTGATACCTTAATTTTTTGAAAGGTTGCGGTGCATTCCAGTGATACCTTAATTGTTAAAATGGTTGCATAAAACGCGCATTTCTTAAGAAGGTGCCATAAAATACCCACAAAAAGGTTTGTAAAAACAACCTTCATTTCTTAAGTAGGTGCTATAAAAAAACTACACAAGTGAGTTTACGACATGCAGCTGTGTCTTCTTGTGGTGCCTTAAAAAACGCACACAAGCAATTTTCCGATTTGCAATTGTGTCACAGTGATACCTTCATTTTTTTAAAGGGTTGAATAAATTTCTAAAGAGAAAAAAAACTCCAAAAAGAAAAAACATAGGCATTTCGCTGATTTTTTCATGTAAAGTGCCAAAACTGGCGATTTTTTGAAATGTTTGTATGTGGAACCCCCAGGGGGGTTCCAGGGGGTGTGCCACTTGCATGGGTGGGTCGGGCCTCCAAAGTTAGTGGGGGTCGGTCATACATTTGGACTCGATTGGAGCACTCTAAATGGGTCAAAGTGGGATTTTTCAAAATTTGGCCCTACCCAAAAGTTCGACCCAAACATCAGAATCAGGGGGACATCAGAATTCGTTTTAGAGGTATGGTTCCTTCGGCAAAGTTTCTTATTTTGATCCCTAGAATACGATTTTCACAGAGCAATGGGCGATTTTTTTGCCTCCCCACAAATCGACCCGGCCTAATATATATAAAAAACAATACGCTGCAGTTAACAAAAACAAACCGATTCGCTCTAATCATAAAGATTTCGTATCGGTTACTAAAATAAAGTCTGCTTCGTCTTAACCGTACATTTATCTTGCTGTTGAGTTTATTCATTTCGTGGCTAAGTCACTACAAATTGCACTCACTACAATTGCTGCTGCCTTCTCTGCTTTTATTTCGTTTTCATCTTGTGTGTCATCTTCGCTGTTATCTAAACTCTGCTTAGCGTGCTGTTATGCTTGCTCCAATTATGTGAGTGTAATTTAATAACAACGCCACCCTTGCCTCGTTTGACCCGCCAACAACTGCAGCAGATTTCTACACGTAGCAACAACAACAAAGATGATGGTATTCCTAAGCTGGTGAGTGGAGGTATTTCTTCTTCAAAATCTATTCGTGCTCTGATGATAGAAATAGAGTTTCAGTGCGAAAATAAAAACAGAAATACGTCAGCTGAAAGATCGGCTTCTGTTACATTATGATAGCTCCCTTAAGCTACTGTCTGATAGCATAAAAAATATTGAGATCAAACTCAAAGAGAGAATTGAAACTGAGGTAGATCTGCTTAGATTAAACACCGATGATTGCGATCGCAAAATTATCTTGCTTGAGAATCAGTTGACTTCTTTGAATCTTCGGTGCACAGATGGTGAAATGTTCAGAAACAAAGTGAACTCAAACATCAATAGCGCAATCTCTACCACCAACAACATTGCTGACTTCTCTTCTGATGCAGTATTATTCAGTACCTTTTTCTCATGATGGAAATCTAAAGAGCATACTCAATCGTATTGCCTTTATATTGACTTTCAAGCCACCCATGTTGAAAGACATTTTTCGGGTCAAGTCAAACCAACACAATCAGAAGTCGATTGTGATAGTAAAATTTTTTTCGCGGTGTGATAGAAATCGTGTGCTCAAAGCATTTGGTGCATTTTGTAAGCGTACTAAGTCTGCAGTCAAGTTAAGAGATGCGGGGTTTGACTCTGATTGCAACATCTACATACATAAGAGCCTCAATATGGAAAGCCGAAAAACCTTGCAAGCCTATAAGCGCAAGAAGATTATTTACAATACGTTTACTTTTCGTGGCTCTGTGTATGTTACGAGAGAAAAAAATGCTGAAGGTCAACAAAAGGAAAACATTTCAAGATACTTTTTCTGATGCTGTGGCACCTGGCTGTTAATATCTTATTTTGTGCTTGGATGGTTTTTTGTATGATTACTGTTAAACTATTTTTATTTTCTTTACTTCTACTTCTACTTCTATTAACTACCCTATAGGAACAAACTAACTTGTTTTTAAAAACAACTAATTAAAAAACTAGTTTAAAATAAACCAGTATTTGAACTACTTTGAATTATATTTAGGCAGCAACTACTCTGATTTTGACATGTTTTAATTGCAAATTTTTATTAGATTACAAGTTTATATATATTTAACCATGTTATTTAATCAAATATTATCTTTAGGCCATCAGTAATAGTTTGCAATTGGTTATTTTAAAGCAATTAGAAAAATAGTTTAAATGTAACTAATTTAACAAGTAGTTGAAAATATATGCAGACGAAAGTCAATTGACTTATTTAGCGGACATCGCCATACAAAATAAGTTAGTTCGTTCTATGGAAAAAAGTTAGAATTTCAACTAGTTGTGGTTGACAAAAAACTACTTTATCAATTACTTTTAAATTAGTTAATTTTCCTACAGGGTACCTCTTGGCTATTTATCTCTCACGTTTCATATTTGCCTAAAAATTTCTCTCTTCGTGTTTATTCGTATGTCTGCTTCTAGTAGTTAGCCTATTGGCGTTATTGAGAATCAAAAAGTTTTACTTCAGATACTTTGTAAGCAACACTGTGGCCTCAATGTGGTTCATTTTAATGCCAGTAGTTTGAACATTAATAATGCTAAATTGGACTACGTCAAATACATTTTTGAAAGCTCATTAGTTGACATCATATGCATCTCGGAAACGTGGCTGTGTAGTGAAATTAGTGACTCTATCTGTGCTATTAATAATTATAAGCTTTTAAGAAATAACCGAACAGCTAGAAAGTGTGGGGGTGTTAATTGCAAATTATTGCAAAAATTACTTAAATTCTAATGTTGTTAGTCAATCATGTGGTTCGGGAATTAAATTCATAAATTTATGTGTATCTGATAAATTCAATAAAATACTTATATCATGCGTTTATAATCAAAATAAATGTTATCCTGTTGAACCATTATTTTCAGTACTGTACTTACAATAAAAATGCTTCTAAGTGCCACGTAGATCCTCAAGTTCATAATAATTTTTTTGTTGATCATGCTGTTTCTTCTTCTACCATTGATAGCAATCTCTCCCCTCGTAGTCCATCAATGTTACAATCTTTCTAGTGCAAATGATTTTAGGCCTATAAGCATTTTATCGCCGATAGCCAAAATTTGTGAGAAAATAATGGGCAAGCAAATAAATAATTATATTCACATAAATAACTAATTATCCCCACTTCAATCTGGATTTCGGGCTGGACATGGTTGTTCTTCTGCAGTTGTCAAGGTCTTAGATGACATACGGCCTGCATATGATGCTGGCTCTGTGGCGTTGCTATGCTTACTTGACTTTTCAAAGGATTTTGATAAAGTTAACAACCGTTATCCGTTATCACAAAAGGCTAAAGTCGGTCTACTATCTTCTGAATATAAATTTGTGTTAAGTGGTGTCCCTCAAGGCTCTATACTTAGTGCCCTATTATTCTCATTATTTATCAATGACATTTTTAGTGTTTGCAAGTATTCGTCTGTTCATGCTTATTCGGACGATGTTCAGTTGTATCTCTCACGGCGTACTGGGCTCATTGATAATTTATACTGCAGGATGAATGAAGATCTCAGCAGTATATTTGAGATGGCTTGAAGCAATGGTCTCAATTAAACTTTTTGTAGAAATTTGTGTGATTAATATCACAGACCTGTATCTTGGTTTGAATAAAGTGAGTGTTGTGTCGATAATAGTAAATCTTGGTTTCTTCATAAATTCTATTTTGTCTTGCGTTGATCATGTCAACAGTGTGGTCAAAAAAGTTTAATATATCCTGCGAAATCTAAGGCTATCTGCCAGTGTAACTCCTGTTAATATAAAACGTCAGCTCGTGATACAATTGATCTTACCTGTGATTACTTACTCAGAGATCGTTTACAGTAAACTAGAATCTTCCCCACAATTATTATT